>JAEIFV010000056.1:0-600000 GCA_018904265.1 Lordiphosa collinella | reverse complement strand
GCTAGGGTTTTTGTCGGATAGCGGAACCTTTCACGGATCTGGATTCTCTCCAAAGAAACGACACCTAAGAAGAACGCCTATGTACCCAAGAAGGAGTGGAGTGAGAAGCTGATCAGATTGTTCAGGATAAGAAACGCAAGCAGACAGAAGTTTTATCTTAGTAAAAAGTTTGGGGACGCAAGAGCATCAATAGAGCCTGAAAGGAAGCTACAGTCTCATATCAAGAATTGCAGAAGAGCAAACTTTGAGGAACTATTAGATGAGATCTCTTCTGCCCCTAGCATGTGGAACAGGATCAAAACCCTTAAGAAATACAAACAGGTAAAGAAAGTAGGAAACACCTGGGCAGATGAAGACGACCAAAACTTTCTGGAGGACGTGCAAAACGCTCAAGCATAGTGGACAATTGTTCCAGAAACGGTTTTGCCTGATCCACTATCACGTTGGCATGCACCTACACCTGTTAGTTTCCAGGAGTTTGAGATCTTCTTGGATTCTAGAAATCCCAACGCTGCAAGGGGATTTGATCTCATCTCGTATAAAATGTTACAAGCTTTACCACTTTGCAAAAAACAGGAACTGTTTGATATGCTGTACAGGATTTGGGAATTATACCAGATAGCTGGCGTCAAATCAGTTTGGTATCTGTACCAAAAAAGAACACTGATTCTACACTTGCTTGTAATCATAGGCCTATTTGTATGCCTAGTGTCCTTTTCAAGTCCATTGAAGGACTCATTAAGCTCAAGTTTGACATTTACATAGATCAAAACGATCTGCTGCCGGAGAGATCATATGCTTTTAGAAGAAACAGATCAACGGCGCAATGCATCAACGACCTGGTTAACAAAGTACAAGCACTTAAGGCAGAAAGTTTTCAGGTGGTGGCGGTATGCTTGGATTTGCAGAAAGCCTTCGATTGTGTGGATCAGCGTTTTTGAGGGAAAACTAAAGGAAATGGAATTTGATTCTTGGCAGACAACTTTGATCATATCATTTCTCAGTATGCGTATTTTGGTTAAGGGAAAAAGGTGGACGTCTATAGAGGAGTTTGTCAGGGAAGCTACCTGAGTCCCACGCTGTTCAACCTTTATACGTCAGGACTTAATAAGCTAAATATATCAAACAGCTTGTTGTTTCCGTATGCGGATGAGTTCTTCCTGTTGTCCTACCTTCAGGACATAAGTCAAGCCAAAAAAATGCTTTAGAACAAGATAGCAGTATTTGAGAATGATTGCAGAAAGTTAAATCTATCATTTAATCCGGATAAATCTAGAGTTATTAACTTTAGTACGCGTAGAGAGCAGCTAAGCATAGTACATCAGGGGGTGCAAATAAGAGAAGTTGATCAAATTAGGTACCTAGGTAGAATATTGCGGCCAACATCTCCGCGGCCGCACGTGACAGGCAATTTCGAATCTAATGGGAACTACGCTTTCTTAACCTTTAGTGGATGTCGTCGGGGTAGTTAGAAGGGTCAGCTGCTAAGGCCTCGTGGGGGCAGACTGGAGTACGCATGCTCCTCCTTCAGTAATCTGTCAAAATCTGCGATGAGCAAAGTTAAATTCCACTGTAACCATCATCTTAGAAAGCCACATGGCCTTATTAAATGTACACCTGTCCCTCTCATATCATCTAGCGGCTGAACTTCCACCTGAGTATAGATATAGATTCATTACAGCAAAGGAACTGGCCAACTCGTTTGCTCACAACTTGCCTGCGTGCGATACGATTTGGGCCAATTCAACTATAAATACGAGCAATGCTGGATCATACAGGGAATTTGAGCACATTTTAGGGAGCATAAAAGGAGTCCTGTGGTACAACAATCAGCAGCAAGATAAAAACAGATTCTAAAAGGTCCGGCTAGGAACAAAAACTCCATTGATGCCTCTAGTATTATAGTCCTGTTTAAGGAAAAGACAGATCATCTAGAAAGCAGAGGCTTTGATGTGTACTTCACAGAAGGTTCTGTAACTGATAGGCATACAAGCGTCGCGTATCTGAAGGATAGCTCATGACTCAGCAAGTTTTTTCACAGACAAAATTCTGTCTTCGCTCTCTTCTGAGCTCATTGCCATTGAGAGGGCATTGGATCATGCCATATCTATAGATTTACCTCGTGTTGCCATTCTAACTGACAGCCGAAATAGTGTTCAAATGATGAATAAGATGCATCAAGACAACTACATATCCCAAGGCATTATCCAGAAGATTCGCAATCTCTCGAAGCTCATTGCAGTGAAGATCCAGTACTTGCCAGGACACATGAATATACCGCAAAACGTTCTAGTAGATGAAAAAGCTAAAAATGCACCAACAGAAGGACAATTCATCGTAGTAAACTGGAGAAGACTGGGATAAAGAGTATGCTGACTTCGTTGCATGTAAACCAAGAGGATTCTGCGATCTTTTTCCAACAACAATTAACATAAAATTAGTTAATATAAAATTCGTTAATAGACTGCTTAGCGGAAACGCGTTCGATAATTAAACGTTAGCCAAGATGCGAGTTAGAAACGATAGCCGCTTCGATACGTGCAACGATTACGATAACGCCTCACACATATGCGTGAGTGGTCCGCGTGAGCATGAGTGGTCCGCGTGAGTGGTCCGCGTGAGCATGAGTGGTCCGCGTGAGTGGTCCGCGTGAGCATGAGTGGTCCGCGTGAGTGGTCCGCGTGAGCGTGAGTGGTCCGCGTGAGTGGTCCGCGTTAAATGGTAACACTAATTTCATTTAGTGACGATTGTGAGGGATTGTCCATCTCAAACTAAATATGACAACATTTACTCATTTTTACAAAAAAAAACAGACGCAAACAAACGTTAGTCGATTTCATAAACAAAATAAAAGTTAAACTATAAACGACACACAAATAGTCCTTGGCGTTTTCCACTTACTGTTAAGTGGATGGTTAAATAATCCCACAATACCCACGGGCCTTGTGGTAACCTAAAATCACAAAAAAAAACATGAGCAGCGGCTCACAATTATTTCCAATAAATTTAAACAAACTCTCGGACAAGGAGCGCCATCAATATATACTTAAGCATTATGTGCTAAATAACCAGGCGGCAAGTGATAGCCACAAGCATAAGCGTGATATCGATGTGATACGAGAAAATCATCGTTTTCTCTGGCAGGATGAGGATGTGGACTCCAGTTCGTTGAGCTGGGAGCAACGATTGTCATTGCGATACTACAGGAAACTGTTTAAGGAATATTGTATAGCCGATTTGTCACGCTATAAGGATAATAAAATAGCTTTGCGTTGGCGCACAGAGCAGGAGGTGGTCACTGGGATTGGCCAGTTCCAGTGTGGATGTCGGCATTGTGGGGAGAGAAATGACTTACGTACTTGGGAGGTGAATTTTAAGTACATCGAACAGGGAGCGGTTTTAAATGCTTTGGTCAAGGTAGGTGTTTATAAGTAGACAGGTTCAACTTACATATGCTCTTTCCTAAAGGTTCGTCTGTGTCCTGCGCATACGGAGCAACTTAACTACCGCACCAAGAAAAAGGAACTCAAGCGGCAAAGACGTCGTGACAAAGACGATCGCAAGGCGGAGAGAAAACAAAAGAAACGCAAATTGGAGGTGGACACAGAAAGCGAAGTGGAGAAGGAAGACGAGGCCGAAGAGCAGGTGGACAATCAACAAGACCCAACAGTTGAACCCTCAGCCGATGACCAAATCTGGCTTAAACAGCCCGATATCAGCCAGGAGCAACCCTCCAGGGAACAAGAATTCGAACGCTACTTGGAAGATTTATTACTGTAATCATTAAAAAATACATAGCACATCAATTTTTGTATTACAAATGTGGGGAACACCTGTGATCTTTTTCGCTCTTTTTCTCTTTAGAGTTACTGGCCGTTTTACCTTATCAACTAGGATCTCCATGTAGTATTTACACACATAAAACAGATTTTTACAAAAATTTTAAATTTAAAAGAAAAACCCAACACCAGAAAAAAAGTAATTGAACTGGATACATTATGTATTAAGGCCTGTGTGTTAAAAATATTTCAGGATTAGCTTATACGTAGGCAGTTTATTATGATTTGCTTGTTTCTACTAGTTAACGATTTCAAGTGGTAATCAAAAATATTAATAGGTTTGATAAAAGGGGAAAAAGGTTTGGTTAAAGGATGTCTTTTAAGCATTAATATTTAGTTTTTGGGTCTCAGCGACCTGTTCTTTGTTATTTGAGAAATAGTTGATGCCTTTTTTACTTGGTCGTTTAATTCAATGGTTATATTCAGGTACGAAATTTTAGGAAAAGTTTAATGAATCTAGGATATCTATCTCAAACTTCATTATCTCTATTATAAGACCTAGTATATGTAAGCAGAATTTAAAAGCTAAAGATTAAGAATTTCAGAGACTTGGAAGCTTTCAAAGGATATATCAATGTGGATCATTCGCCTGAACACAAAAAGCTTAAAATTTTCTCCTTTTTGTTAAAATTTATCTGGTTGGGAAGATAACGAATCATTTTTTACCTAATACTTTGTTACTTAGTCAACTAAAAATCATGTATAGCGAAAATAGTAAGCTTTAAGAAACTCACAAATTCTTTAAGACAAGTTCTACTCGGTAGTTCTGGCACCCTTAATCGGACCGTAATGGTTTAATAAATCTTCCGAACCAAATCCTATCTGAACCAATTTAAAGATGAGTCTTGTTCCTAAAAGGCTTTGGATCCCAGTCTCAAAGTATTAAACTTTGAACAGCTATGAAAAGTATGCAATTTTCTTGATATTTACATTTTCACCGAATCGATCAATTTTGTCATTCTCTTTTGATTTGAAAAATTTTGAGATTAAGGCCTGATTTGAATCAACCGAAGCGCTAATTCCAGCTGATAAGCCGGACTCCGTTAACTTTGTTATCGGCCTCTTCAATTTTAAAATAGTCCAATCGAAAGAATTGGGTGCAAATATTACAAAAATTGAAACTGAAGATTTTTTATGGGCTAAATGGTTGCTTATGGGATAAAGGGTTGCTTGTGAGTCGTGTGCGGATTTCCCTTTAAGCACATGTGTGCGGCATCGAATCGTATGCCTCTCGTTTGATGCGACGATACGAGCCTTGTGTGGTGGGCTTTAATGACAATTTTATTTAATACTGTTCTTCTTTCAAGAATTTTAAGTTTTATATGTCAAATATTGTGCCGATAAGTCGACCATATAATTTGATTTAAAATCATTTTTTTCAAACTTGCACGTGCCTCGCCCAACAACAGGAAACTGTATCCAATTGCAGTGAGATATTTTGACATCAATTTGGGGTTCAAAGATAGAATGATCGATTTGGTCGAAGATAGTAAAGAATCTTCACAAGCGATATTCGATCAACTACACCTCGAAATCGAAAAATGTAGTTCCTACTCAGCAGATAATGCACCCTTGAATTATGGAAAGCACATTTTTCCAGAAATATTTTATCAATGAATGAGAAGATGATGTTGACAAATCGATTTGGAGCTTTGTAAAAGCTCAAGAGAATGAACTAAACGACAATCTTAACGAGAATCTCACGTTCCACATGAGCAAAAGTATAAAAAATCTGGAAAAGTAACAGTGTTGAGTACACAAATTCACATACATTTAGAGATTGGTTGCAAGCCAGAATGGATGACAAGAACTTTTAATAAAAGTCAACCAAAGTCTACCTCATTTGACACGGCATCAAAGATCAACGATTATTTTATCATCGAGCTCTTACATATTTGGGAAAATGGTACGATTTTGAAAAATCTCCATTTCAACACTTTTCAGTGTTGAACTTTGAAGACGAAATAGTAGACCGAAAACTATTCTTCGAGCGGCTGAAGCGGTTAATCTTGATGTAGACGAAGACGCACTGTACGACGAAATACTTTCTTTGGCGAAGATTATCCTCAAAATCAAACAAATAGTCGACATAAGACGGGTAAACATTTTCTATTACCGATCCAAAATTTCAAATATTTCTATTTTTTTTTAACAAAAAGCTGACAAAAAACCAGGGCTGCAAACCCAAATAATTTTTCAGAATTCCGGTTCGCGGGTTCGAACTAAAATTGAACAATGGTTAAGGTTCGGAAATTTGAGGTTCAAGGTTTTTGGACGAAGGTTTTGGTTCAAACCTTGGTTCAGCCCATGCTTTACACAATATTTAAAAAAAAAATAAATTTTCTTTGTAATCAATCTAATCCCATGTATTCTACAAAACGCCTTCGAACTAAAATCGACCGAATCGTGTGGAAAGCATGGACCTCAAAACGACACAACCGTGTGGAAATTGGAAAGCGAATGGTAGAACACATGGGAGGAAATATTCAAAATATAATTTACTGTAAAGTAAAATTTCATTTCGAAGTCTTAATAAGAGGAATACTACTAATGTAATGTTAAGTTCTTGTTTTGTGAATCATTTAATAAGCTTTGGAATCGAGGATCTTTTAAAACAGAGGCTAACGTTTTTCTAAATGTTTTATTGAGCTTTCCTGCCTATTATAAGAGTCTGTCGCCCAAAACATATCTGATAACCGAAAAAGTCGCTAGAATTGGCCGAAAATTTTTATGTATACTCCTGTAATACTTATAAGCAGATGATGAAAACCCTGAAATTGTATATGGGCATTTCCATGATGTCGAACTTGACCGTCGTACGCATTGATATTTATAAAAAAGTCAAAATAAATCGGATTTTTATTTTGACAATAGGCTTAACTTATAACTTTTTATTAGCCTTACTTTTGGTTATAAGTCTGATTTTGGGAAACTTTTCGTTTTCAAGATACTTGCAAAAAAGCCAGGCTTTCGAACGGGACAATTAAAGAAGTACTTTTCGCAGGCAACAATTCAAACGCCGATATTAGCGAACTCCGAGGCAGCACTTTAGTGTGACTAATTTTAGAATGTTGTATATCGATGTCTCTTTAAAATGGTTTTGATGTTACCCAAAAATGCCTTATACTTTTTTCAAAATTTGATTTTTATCACTTTCGCACGGGACACGTCACACGGAACATATTTTTCCATCAAGATATTTAAGTGGTTTCTATTATGATGCAAAGCAAAAACTTTCAGTTAACTGCAATAAAATTGTTGGTTATGGTTTCTTGTGCAATCTTCAATAACTTTTTGTACCGATATAATGATTTTAGACAGCGAAATTCAATGAAATCTATAGTCACTTTAAAAAAAAAAAACGTGCAACAGAACGATAAAAATGCGAAAAGCGGTGCTTGCGTGGCAGTGCATTCGAAAATCTCGAATTGGATTAAAAATAAATGTAAGATTAGCGTACATTTGTTCAAATAAATTGTATACCCATTAAAATTTGATATAACATAGTTTTTTTTGAGTACTTTTCATATTTTGGTCTAGGTGGACCTTTCTGTGGAAATGCCCATATCTTCATTGGTCTTCAGAAAAAATTCCAAAAAAATGCTTAAATATCAGACGTTTAAGCCGGTTCTCTGGTTCCCTCAAGTGACTTTTGTGTTGAAATCTTTCTCACACAGAAATTTTTTGGGGTCAAAGCGGGTTATTATCCAAATCTGAAACAAACTTGATCTGAGTATGGTATACAGCTACCTTCATGCAAAAATTGGTGGCCCTATCCCTTATAGCAGGCATGCCCAAAATAAGCATAGGGCAGAACACTCACCAATACTCTCACAGAAAAGCACATTAATATTGGGTAAGGCAACAACCAAATAACAAAAAATTGTTGTTGGTCAGTTTGCTTGCGCCAATCAAAGAAACGAAAAAAACTATTTATTGTTTTACGCGACGCAAACAGGCGAAATGGTTTGCATGTGTGTCGTTTTCTGTACCTCGCGGCCTGCATGTATACGCTCATTGACTTCCTATCTTCGGTGCAATTACAAAAACAAAACGTAGCTAAAGAGCATAAGGCTGCACATCGCTGCCTTATAGCCTATGAGATCGACGCGTTCATACCAGAGCTCGTAAATAACAATTGATCGATTTTGCCTTTGCGGTCTGCTCAATACGCTTGCTCTCGCAAGCTCTCTCATTCAATAACAATTTATAGAGAGCTGTCAGGAGATGAGCGAGAAAAAGAACTGCTCGCTTCAAAGGGTCTTATTTTTCTGTATTTGTTTTGTGTGTGGCTTGTGCAAGTCACATGCCCAAACAGACACCTCACTCTCACATACACACGCACAAACGCAAATGAATTTTATATTTTTCGGTCAGCGAATGAACAGAGCAAAAGGGAATCAAAATAATTGGTTGTTCGTTGAGCAAAGAGCAAAATGTTCAAGAGCCGATGAGAACGGCTCATCTTTGACTCTTTGCTCAAAGGGTCCGTAAATAACTGTTATTTTTGGACAACGAAAAAAGGGTCAATTGTTATTTGCTAGCTCTGGTTCATACTGACAGACGGACAAGACTATATCGAAATGCTTCCTTCTCCCTATTGCATTTGCACAACTTTATGATCCCCTTTTCCCATTTTTAATGAGGACAGGATATAAAAAATCGAAATATCGAAGAAAATATACAATTTTTTGAAAGAAATAGATTGTGATGTTCGTGTCGAATGGCAACATACTTTTAGAATGAAGAAAAATGAATGAAAAGTGGTATATAAGGTAAAAAAGGTTGGTTCTTGCATACGTTTTCGTGATTTTGTGCTTGAATCAGTGGAATCAGGCTATATCTTTACAAAATAAGGCAAAGAATATGTGCTTAATTGAAGGGATCACAACTGTATGTTTCATTTATAAATAAAATAGAAGAGAAAGGTCAAAAACTTCAGCTGGTCCAAGTGAATGGTACATGATATCCCCTTAAAAGCACTAAAATATTTAGAATTCTAGTTTTCGACACTATTTCGATTTACACATCGGAGAGTCAGCACAAAATCTTTATTAAATGTCAAAGACAGGAGAATTGGATGACCAAGTATGTTCACCGTGACTGTCCTAAGACGATCGCTCGAAAAAAAGGGTTTTGTGTGTTTAAGTAAAGTCAAATTTGATAAAAATCCAACAATGATATCAAATAGCTGCCGTAAGAACGATCTGTTCGAAAGTTAGTTTTAGAAGGAAATTAGTTTTGACTAAATTTATACTAGTAACTTTGCAATGGTTTTCCTGAGTGATTTCAAAATAAGATTGTCAACTTTAAATGAAATCAAATATACATTGACAATCCATATTTTTTGTACTGTTTCTATATGAAGTGCGTTTTAATCGTGTTTAAAGATTGTGTTTGGTTTTCATTAAGAGGAACATTCTAAGCAAATCAATATAAAGCCACGTATAAAACTATGCCCTGAATTCAACTAAATTTACAATTTACAAACTTATTTGTCCGACGCCGGCGGCTGCTGTTGTTGCAGTATCTCAGCAAAGGCTGGAGGCGGTTTGAAACCCTGCACTTCGGTAAAGACCAACTCCTTCCATTTCTCCACGGGCAGTTCGTTCTCCTCAAAGCTTTGATCATACAGAGCCGAAGTCTGCTCATCAGTGGGATCATGATACTTCTCCATATAGGGATGAGCCAGTGCCTGTTCGGCTGTGATGCGTCGATCGGCATCCAATTCCAGCATCTTCTCCAGCAAATCAATGGCCAAGGGATTGGCGCCACGGAACACGTCACGGAAGTGACGGCGCGGCATCACAGGCAACGAGCGTATGTAAGTTCGAGCGCTCTCCGATGAAATGCGGCTCATGAACTCCTCGGCCGGTGTGCCCAGCACCTCCATAATCAAGTTCAATTGATGTATGTGGTCCGTGCCCGGGAAGAGAGTGCGTCCCGTGAGCAGCTCGGCCATAATGCAGCCCACTGACCAAATATCCACTGTTTGGTTGTAGTGCATCCAGTTGAGCATTATTTCGGGCGCCCTATACCATCTTGTGGCCACATAGCCAGTCATCTCACTCTCAGCCGGACGGGCCAGGCCAAAGTCCAAAATGCGCAGCTCACAATCCTCGTTAACTGCTATATTGGAGGGCTTCAGGTCACGATGAATGACCCCTGCACTGTGTATATACTTCAGGCCCCGCAAGATCTGATAGACCAGAAACTGCACATGGTCGTCGGATAGCTTTTGCGTCCGTATGATATTATTCAGATCGGCATCCATCAGATGCGTCACCATGTAGACCTGCTGGAATTGCTCCAACGAATCCGCCGGCTGCCCGGGATGAAAAACATCCAGCAATCCAATGACGTTCTCATGGTCCATATGCTTCAATAGCCTCAACTCGCGGTACGTGCGCTTTGCATGGACGGCGGACTGAAAGGGACGGGCCAGTTTCTTTATCGCCACCTTTGTGGTGCTCCCCCGCACCAAAGCTTTGCACACCTGTCCGTAAGCGCCTTGTCCAACGGCTTGCAAGTTCTGGTATGTTTCCGGTATCTCCCATTCGGTCCGATTGATGTCCAGTTTATAGAATTTGGGCAATTTGCGTGACATTTTAGATATTTCTTAACCCGTTGAACTTTTCGTGTAACTTTTTTTTTTAGTTTCTCGAATAGTGCTGCTTCTTCTTTTAGGTAAATGTTATCTGATGTTTGCACTGAGCGGCAGCAGTAAGTTTACTGCCGCAGACGATAAGGGAAACAGTTGGCAGCTTCTAGTGCAGTAGAAAACAAAATTAAAACTATAAAACAAAAAGCGGAAAGCTTTTAAAATCGAAAGTCAGTATATCTTTTTTATTCTTGGTAGCAAAATTAAGGCGATTATATCACATTACACATACATATTTCAACTGCTGTAGACTGCCAGTGTAGAACCAAGCAAGTCTCTCACTTGCTATCGATAGACGATAGTTGGCTGCAGTCGAAAATCAGCTGTAGCTAGTCTTTGCTCTTTATTGCGTTAACAGTTACTTTTTGAGTTAATAGAGTTACTCTTTAGTTGGTCAATTTGAGGTATATTAGTTTTTATCAACAGTAAAGTTATTTAATTTTTTTGGTAATCATTTTTTTAAAGGTGCGACGAAATATATTTCATCACAACTTTGCAGTTTTACCACAGATTTTAAAGAACGATAGCTTGTTCGACGCCTAATTAGTGTATGTTTATGACACCAAACGTTCATTTTCGAATACTTTGTTCAATTTCCCATCACTGGCGATATATTTAAAGAAACAAGCTGATCTAGTGGCCGCGATAAGCAAAATAAGGAGCGACGACTCTGGCCCAACTTATCACTAGAGTCCTTGTTGAGCTTGCAAGCTTTTAAATAAAGAAGCCACGAAATTTGGGGTTATAGTTTACATGTAAAGGTGAGTACTGAGAACAGTCGAATTTTCCTTTAAGATGAGTACTGAGAACGTTCAAATTTTCCTTTAGCTGTCAAAGTCTATATAAAAAAATACTTAAAGAAATTTTTCCTTGCCGGTTTTTGTTGTTTGTTTCTCAGAAACAAAGCAATACACAAAAATATTTTGAAAATTGTCACCCGAGCTGGCTCGACTGTTGTGGGTGGTGTGCATTCCGGCAATTTTGTTTTTTCACGTATCCATTCAACCAGAAATGAGCTACGTCTTCACCTAACCTTGCCAGTGCCCATTCACCAAAAGTTAGCCGTTATGGTAGGTCGCCTGGCTTCAATTCTTGCACCAGCTGTATTTAAAATGGTTTTATACCCAAATCCTTCCGATAATTCACGGTTATTACACAGCTGCGATATTTTCTTCTGTCCGCACTCCATAAAATGGAAGAAGTGGTCGATCCACTATCTTAACGAGCTTGCATTTTGAGAATAAAATTCAATAATCTGCAAGCGTTGTTCGATTGTAAGTCGATTCATGGTTAAATTTTAAACAAAACTGAACATGTTTGACAGTAACATGTGACACAAAAACAGCTGAGCTGATAAAAACAGTGTTGCCAAAAAGACAGTTGCTAAAAAATCACCCTTTATGTACATATGTAGATCAGTGGTGCTCAAAGTCACACAATCAAGCTTTGCCCTTGTGTGCTTAGCAGAGAGACACGAAGTAAATGTCACAACAACAAGAAACAAGGAAACGAACAAATGGGCACCACTGCTGTAGATCTGATTTAAGAGTATCAACTAGTCGACTTACACTAGTTAACAGTGCTTTCCTGGCTTAACAGCAGCTGTTGGCACTTGGCGTCCAATTGGAGTAAGGCTGGTTTAGTTTCAATCGGTCGTTGGTTGGCTCAACATCTTAAAAAGCGACGGTCGCTTTACCTTCCAACGTTTTTTGCACGAGTTTTTTCCTTACGTATTTGTTCATTGACAAAAACTCAAGCTGAGTATGAGTATCTGTGTGTCTGTCGAGTGTGTGTGCGTGTGTGTTTGTGTGAAGCTTTGGCTTTTTGTATTGTGTGCAGAATAATTTTTGCAAACATTATGTAAATGCGCAAATTAAAGTTCAATCGACACTCGAGCGCCAATCCAGACCCAGTTTTAGAATTTAAAATCGAATTGCCTTAGCCTTAGCTATCGGTGTGTTTTCATTGTTGTTGTTATTGTTGTTTGGGAAGCAACAGTTCAAAAAAATTAGCTTACACAGGACAACACCCGACAGGGGGCGCTGCACTACCAACAGAACCTAGAAAAAACCGTTAACACAAAATGGCCACGACAGCGGCCTCCATGGCAGCCACCAGCGTTGTGGTTTTGGATCGTGGAAATAATACAACCTGCACAATCAACTTGCATGGTAAGCGAGCCGAAAAATAAACAAAAACAGAAACAACAACACTAATTAATCATAATTAACCAAAAATCGCCATAAAAAAAATCAGTTTAGCTTTGCAATATCTATTTGACGCTTCCACAAAAAGTTGTTGGCGTTATTTTTAGCGCATGATTAGCAACCTTTTTCGCTCTTGGCCAAATACTTGAAAACGTTCGTTTAAGCATTTTATAGACTTTTGTTTTATGGGAGTTTTTTGAAAGTTTGATAACTTGTTTCTTAACCCATTGACGCATTTATGAGCTGTACTTATAGGTTAGTTAGGTGCTAAAGCAGTTAATGGAAAGTGATGAACTGGTTCAAAGGCAATGTTCAAGTTGGTCCACTTTACTTCAGGCATCGCTGAGATTAAAATCTTCTCATAGCGATATGGACAAACTCAAATTCGGTATCTACAAAAATTTTTATCCTTGTTTTTTTTTTTTTAATATTTGGGCCTGTACCGAATTCCGAAAACGAGTGAAATTGCCGCAAATCGAGATGATTGTTGTTCCGAGTTCCGCAAATCGACAAGAATTGCAGTTTTCAAAACTTGCGCTGCAGAGTAAGCGAAACTAAAAGTAATTGCTATTTAAAGCATTACAATACTTCCCCATTATGATTAACTAAAAATTCGAAATTAGTTGAACATTTTTAAGATCGTTTAACATCATTACCTAAAATGTTTAAAGTTAAAGTATAATTTATAAGATTATTTTTATAAACATCCGTGATCAAACCGAGCTGTTCTGAATTCCACTTTATTTTTTGGTCGATTTCGACCTTCAATCGGCGGCTGCTAGGGTTGCTGCATATGAATTTATTTAATCGGACAGCACTTTTTCTATTTCACTTAGCTATGTTTAACCATCTTTGATACGACATATTCAAATGTAATATTTAAATACTGGTTTAAGTAAAGGGTGATTTTTTAGATATTATCTTTTTGGCAACACTGGTTTAAACAGCTCACGCGCGTTTCGTGTTTTGTTTCACTGTCAAACATCTTCAGTTTGGTCTATAATTTAACCATGAATAGTCTTACAAACGAACAACGCTTGCAAATTATTGAATTTGATTATCAAAATGCGTGCTCTGTTAAGAAAGTTCATCGCGCGCTTCTTCAAATATGACTATTGACAGCAGCTATCATGTGTTAAGGTTCTGACGAAATGTTACTGGACACCCTATAGATGTCTGATTTCGACCACTCTTGGCGAAATCATGGAAAAGCATAATACACTGTTAATTACGAAATTTGGAGGCGATCCCATTTAAAACAAAAAAGTTTTTCTCACTAGAACTTCTTTTTCGACCGATCATTCATACTGCAGCTATATGCTATTGTCATCCGATTTTGATAAAACTTTGTAGAAATGTGTTAAAGTATATAAAATAAGAATATACCAACAAAAAGGACGTTTTCATTCAAAACAAAAAAGTTTTCCTCACTCGAACTAGTTTTTCGACCGATCGTTCCTATGGGAGCTATATGCTATAGTCATCCGATTTTGACCAAACTTTGTAGAATTGTGTAAAAGTATATAAAATAAGTGTATCCAATGATAAGGACGTTTTCATAAAAAAACAAAAGTTTTTTCACTAGAACTAGTTTTTCGACCGATCGTTCCTATGGGAGCTATATGTTATAGTTATCCGATTTCAACCAAACTTTGTAGAATTGTGTTAAAGTATATAAAATAAGTTTATGCCAATGATAAGGACGTTTTCATTAAAAACAAAAAAGCTTTTCTCACTAGAACTAGTTTTTAGACCGATCGTTCCTATGGCATCTATATGCTATAGTAGTCCGATTTCGACCAAACTTAGTGAAATCATGGGAAAGGATAGTAAACTAAGAAATACGTACTTTGGAGGCGTTTCCATTAAAAACAAAAAAGTTTTTCTCACTAAGACTAGTTTTTCTACCGATCGTTCCTATGACAGCTATATGCTATAGTCAACCGATCCGGCCGGTTCCGACAAATGTGCAGCTTTTTTGTACCAAAAGACTTCGTGCAAAGTTTGGTGAGGACAGCTTTAAAACTGACGGAGGAGATTGCATAGAAAATGACAGACGGACGGACGGACAAGGCTTAATGAACTCAGCTCGTCATGCTGATCAAGAATATATATACTTTTTGTGGTCGGAGATGCTTCCTTCAATGCGTTACAAACAGCCGCACAATTTTATAATACCCTCTGCAAGGGTAAAACAAATAAATAATGAAAATGTGTAACATTTGTTATTGATCTCGCACTCCAGCAGATTCGTATCGCGTCTGCACCGGGTGCTTTGTTTTGTATCCAATTAAAACTGTTGGCGCTCATATGGAAGTTTTGAATGAACACTTCTGTGACTCGAACTATTGGGTGAATTCACATTAGATCTTACAATCTCTCTTAGCTTTGTCGATATACTCATATCGTTAGCAAATCTTTCAAATATTCACGGAGAGAAAAATCAAGTATTCCGTACTTGAACTCAGTTTTTCCGAACGTGTCTTAAATTACTACCATCAAGTTCGCCATACTTAAATCAAGTACGTTTGAAAACTTGATTTGAGTATTATCGGACTTAAAAAATGAGTACGAAACACACTTAAAATGAGAACATTTCAACTTGATGCAAGTACGTTTCAGACTTAAAATAAGTCCGAGTTTTCATAAAAAAAGCAACATGATCGTCTCTTGAATTAAGTACGTGGAAACTTGATCCAAGTATATTACAACATTAAGATTTGGGACAAGTACGCGCACACTTGATCCAAGTAAATATTAAAACTTCAAGACATGGGATTGGCCCGAACACATTTCCATACATTCCTTTTTGTTCTGAAAACACATGAAACTTGTAAAAATTATTAATTTTAAACTTCACTTCCTGGCCTTACTGGGATTTGAACTCGGTACCTTCGGGAAGTCTCCAATCGAAAAGTGCGGCGTCTCTACACTCACGGCCATCAGGGCCCTCGCATAAGTCAGAGTTAAGAGCGCAGTCAAATGTTAAGAGAGTCAGAGTAAGTCAGAGTAAAGAACGCAGTCAAATGTAACAAGTAAGGGAGCTGTAGTCGAGTGCCCCGACTACAAAATACCCTGTTCCCTTGACTTCTTGTGTTTTCATACATACACACACACACTCTAACATACGCACACACGCACGCGGAAACGCGCTAACTGACAATGCAAGACCCCCCTCTCTCCAACAAGCAAAATTGATTCGTATATAACTTCGGTGTTTATTGTCCGATCTTAGTGATCTTTTCAGAATAGATGGGTACGCTCACACTTCTCCAGGCTTACAAACAATTTATTGAGGATTTCAAATCGCAACAATAAAAACAAGTAAGGGAGCTGCAGTCGAGTGCCCCGACTACAAAATACCCTGTTTCCTTGATTTCGTGTGAGTGTACCTTTAAAAATAACGCATTATTTGGCGTTCTTGGTATTCTTTGGCTATCTCAGCACACTAATTTGTTTTTACGATCCACTTTCGCATTAAATGGCTTTTTTGTGCAAACAAACAGTTTGGCGTTCTCCGTACTTAGCTTTATCCATTACAAATTTGGAGCTTCTATAGCCAGGTTCGAGTTTAGCGTTAAAAAAATGATATGGAATCAATCATTATTTTAGCATTTGAAGTCCTGTGCTGAGAATAAATCAATTTGAAAATCTTTGTCAAAATACTTATGCCACCGTCCATTTTGACAATTTGATTGATATTTTCTAACCCAAAAAGCTTATTGTGGACTACGTATGTATGTTTTATTGAAAACTTAATATTACACCAGTATTCAATAAAAATTTCAAAGTTTTACGTCTTTTTGTTTAAAAGATATAATGGTTTATTTTCTTAATTTTTTTGTCAAAGTATTTATGCCGACTTGTGTAGGTTTGGAACAGGTTCACATAGATGATACTTTAGAATCTAATTTTATATGTAAACAAGAAGTTTTTTTTTTCGTAAATAAAATACTAAAATTAATACATCGTCATGGTGTATTATTTCTAACACACCTGGCTTCCCGGGTCGTCCCCAGATACAAGATCGTTCAACATCATAGCGAGAGATTCGGTTGGCCGTGTTACTCTGGGTTAAAAAGACTTTTCGATTGTTTGTTTCCGGTACTTGGTTGCTTGGCTCACAAAATTATAAAGGATCAACCAATTTGATTCATTAAGCAGAATTTCGTGCGGATGTAGTTTTGCCTTGCCAAAGTGTAAGATTCTGTGTTCCCTCAAAATTGGGCAGCTTTGCTTCACTGAAAACGCATCGTTAAAATAATTTCTGTCTACTAGGTTGTAGTACAGTTCTCCTTTGAGAGCTCCTCGCTGATTCAATCATAAAAGATGATCAATATGATGCCACCGTCTTTTTGAATATTTCTGTGGCCCATGATCCCCACTCTCAATTTTCTTCCAGGTTTAGTGTTTCGAAATGCTTGTCAGTTAAAAGTTTCCATTCCCGAAAAAACTGATAACGTCCGCTTAGTAGAAACTGGGTCCACATTTTAGGCAGTCTATTTTCGGGCATTCGAGCAATCTTCTGCATATACTTAAAGTACATGTCTGAGGTAAAAATGTGAAGCGGTGACAGTCCAGATTCCAGATATTACATTCTTTTTGGAGTGTTTCTCGGCCGTCGGAATAGTTTTTTAAGGAAGTATCTCAGCAAGCTCTCAACTTCATCGAACTGAAAATTTCCCCACACTCAAAAAAAAACAATCCAAACGGGATTACATCAATCCGAAACAGGATTGAAAACAGGGTAATCCCAGATATTCTAAGGCCGATCAGAAAAAAGATTGATTTAATCCCACTTTTTTCAATCCTTAAAAGATCAAATTTCATCAAATGGGTCTCGAACTCACAACCTTGCAGTCTTGTCTAAAATGCTATTTATACTTTTACGCTCTTGTTTCTAATTTATGAACATGTAATCTCGAAAAGGATTGAAGCAAGCGCATTTGGAATGAAACAAGCTCGAAAGGTTTGCGCCAAGCCTTAAAAGATTGAATTGAGTAGAATATTACGTAAATCAAGATTGAATTTTCAAGCTCGTGACTGGATTACTCAAAGAGAAAAAAATATTGAATTTATCTCGCCTTTTTTTTCTGTGCAGACTTGCACTTGCTCGTTGGTACATCTTTTCTGCTCAGGAGAGATTTCCAAGGGAAACTTTGAGCTCGGTCTCTTCCAAATACCACTTTACGTCCCTCCAGTCTCCTTCAGTTTTTTTTGAAAACTAGGATCTTTGACTTTTCGGTATTAATTTTAAGGCCCCAAGTTTTACAATATACTTGCAGCGCATTTATCATTTTTTGCATTTTCTTTGGCGATTCGGCAAACACAACAATGTCATCGGCATATAATAGGGCCTTTATCTCGATACCATTTATGTAAATGCTTTCCGGTAAATAGTCTAATACATCATATAGATAGATCAAGATCAAAAATAGACGACAGGCAACCTTGCTTGACTCTGTGGGAAACCAAATTGATAATATTTCTTCATCCCAAAGGGCTGTATCATTTCCATCATACATGCTTTCGAGGACTTGAATAAATTTAGTCGAAATTCCAAAATTGCTCAATTTAAACATTAGGAACAGGTTCAGTTTCAGCTATTTTTACACATTTTGTTCAGTTCAATGTTCGGTTCACTGTTTAAAAAAGTCGGAATTCCCTGATAAAAAAATGCGGCATTCTTGCAATTTTACATCTCAATTTTAACTTTATTTTCCTTCTCGAACTTGTAATAAGTACAAAGAATTCAGATATGAATTTAAGATCGTAACTGCAAAATGGCATAAATGATTTTCTGAACCGAACCTTATTCGAAACAGATGGGAATAAGCAGGCCCGTCGAGAGGGGACCGGGGTGTTTCCCCCCGGTCCCGGAATCCCCTTTCGACAGGCCTGGGGATAAGTTAAGAAATCGAAATGAACTATTGTAGTTCTAAGGGACTCGTTTCTTGACCAGATGACAGCTGTTATTAAATAATATAATCGTAGTACCGAGGAACTTGGATTGAATTCAGTATAATATTCGGGATCTAGGCTTGAGAGGGTTGATTTAAATGTTTTAGGGTCTCGGCATTTTTTGAAGAAATTTTAAGCAATTTTCTTTATATAACAAAAAAACCTACTGAAGATAGGACCAGATGCTTGATACAGTACAGTACTGGCAATCAGCTCGACTTTCCTAGTCGGAAATAGCCATATTATTACGTTAACTGCTTTTGACCAAATTTGACTATACTGCCCCATAGCAAGGAGACTACCTCATTCTTATGATATTCCTCACAAAGGTGTTCACCTGGTCCGATGCCACTGATCAATATCGAACCGCCCCGATTTTGTAATAATTAAAAAGGGTTTTTTATTGCTTTGTAAATGAATACAGATCAATGAATGAAGCTGAAGCGAACACAACAAACAGTAATACTAAGTACATGACACACACACCGCTGCACTCTTCTAACCCACATACATACTTACTCGTATGTACCTTAAGCCAGTAAGTAACTGGCCTGTGAGTAAGTAAACTGGCCTGAGACACACTGGAGACTGGGAAACGTTAACTCTTTGGTTGACTATGGCCTACGGCCAATTGGTGGGTGCTCACACACAACTGAAACTGAAGTGCGTGTGGGCGTACCATGCCCAGACCCAGACTCTTAGTCAAAAACTTTTTTGGCGAAGTTTTTGGGCGAAACAACATCTTCGATTTCGATTTGAATTCGCAAAACATAGAAAACAAACACAAGTGAAGTTTTAGCTAAAAGCTTACCCAAAGAAATATAAAAAACTTGTCGGATCGTACGTAAGTCTGTGCCAATTGTGTGTGTCTCTCTCTGTCTCCGTTTGTAGCTCAAACAACTATGAAAAGCAACGTGGGCAGGCCCCAGACCCAGACGGCGTTGACTCGTAATTGTTGAAAGTACGTTTGGTACATAGAGAGAGAGGTATACACCTCTATGTGTACATAACGCCTAATCGAAATGTGCTCGGCTCCTACTGAAGCTGAAACTGTAAGCTGGCTAAGGCAAAGTATATTTACCCCCTGCAGCTATTATGTGTTCTTCCAGCCAATCTTCCAGATCTTTAAGTGATAAGATAGAGTCGAGTTGAAATGTAACGTAACCGGGCAATCGAATCGAATGCCACCAAAATGTGCAAAAGAAAAACAAAACAAATCAACAAGTTCGCTTATCAACTCGTAGTACAAATTGATAACCTTCTGAGGTCGTCGAAACCAAATAGGCTCGTTGGCTATTGACTAAAGGTTACCCAGCATGTCGATAATTTTAGAATTTATTTACAAATAGCTTTTTAATTAAACACTGACATAACGAGCCCCGAACGAACGTTTTAAGAACCATCATTATTCTTCTGATAAATTATATTGTTTTTATCAGGGCTGCAAACCAAAATTATTTTTCGTAGATCCCTTTCGCGGGTTTGAGCAAAATTTACCAATGGTTAAGGCTGGGAAATTTGCGGTTCAAATATTCTGGGCAAACGTTTTGGTTCGAACCTAGGTTTAGGACATTGTAAAATGGCTTGACACAGCCCCAAAGGGCCAAAGCCGAGCCTCTCTCAATCTCTTGGCTTGTGCGCTTCTAATTTTCGCACAAGAGAAAGGGACCTACAGTTTAACGCCGAGTCCGAACGGCAGTTTGAGAAGCTTTTTATGGCTAATTACTACAAAGCTGGCGCCAACGGCAGAGAGGGGTGACCGGGTGTAAAGTTAATTCAAAGAAAAAACTTTTCATTAGATGTTCCGAGGCGGGATCGAACCCTGCCACCCACCAGGTTCAGCAAATGCTTTACTCAACATTAATAAAAAAAAAATGGGAACTTCGGCTCGGTTGAAGTTTTGTATACCCTTGCAGCTTCCATTGAAAACAAAAAAGTTTTTCCAACTAAAACAAATTTTTGGACCTTACTTTTCTATGGGATCTATACTATATAGATGTCAGATTTCGACCAAACTTGGTGAAATCATGGAAAAGCATAATACACTGTTAATTACGAAATTTGGAGGCGATCCCATTTAAAACAAAAAGGTTTTTTTTACTAGAACTTCTTTTTCGACCGATCATTCATACTGCAGCTATCTGCTATAGTCATCCGATTTTGATATAACTTTGTAGAATGGTGTAAAAGTATATAAAATAAATGTATGCCAATGATAAGGACGATTTCATTAAAAACAAAAAAGTTTTTCTCACAATAACTAGTTTTTCGACCTATAGTAATTCGATTTCGACCAACCTTAGTGAAATCATGGGAAAAGGATAGTAAACTAAGAAATACGTACTTTGGAGGCGTTTCCATTAAAAACAAAAAAGTTTTTCTTACTAAGACTAGTTTTTCGACCGATCGTTCCTATGACAGCTATAAGCTATAGTCATCCGATCCGGCCGGTTCCGACAAATGTGCAGCGTATTTGTACCAAAAGACTTCGTGCAAAGTTTGGTGAGGATAGCTTTAAAACTGACGGAGGAGATAGCATAGAAACAGACGGACAGTTCCACAACTTTATGGTATTTCCGATTTAAGCAATTCGTAACAAGCGTTAGCTAAGGTTAAAAGAGTAAATTTTGAAAACCGATACTTCAGTAAAATAATTATATGTGACAAACATATTTGGAAGTCTAAGGGCCGATTTCTCACCTCCTAGATAGCTGCTATGTGCCAGATAAACTCGGAATTTACTCTGGTATTTGTTAGTTTATCTGACGAATAGCTGTAAGTAGAAGATGTGAAATCGGCCCTAAATAAGTACACGGATAAGTATAAATATTTTTAGTATTTAGTTTTAATACTTATAGTAATAGGCAACAAAAACTGACAAAAACGTTTCGGAATTTTTACTTCATACATTAAAAACTTAATTTAAAACTTCTAAAGATTTTGTCTTCGGTTGATTTGCAAATCGTTTGAAAAATCCTTCGGTGTCCCAGAACTTCGAGACTTCATTTTCTTATTCGAAAGTCTATTTAGAAAGTGTGTGTATTAGATTATGGTAATTTATAACAGTTTTTATTCATAGCTTTTTTGATGTTTTCTACGTTGAGTTAGACTTGCCATCCCTGGAAACATTTTTTGTGTCTTTGCTAGACCGCGTTGGTTCGCGAATTTGGTTTGGTTGGTTAGCGCATTGGCTTTGGTTGGTTTGCCAAAATCTCCTAACCAATTTTGTGAGGTTTGAAACCAACCGAAATAGATTTCTAGGATACTGAGAATTGTTTTTGGGTTGGAATTTGGTTGGAAGAGATTTCTGGGACACATATAAATTAAAGGTTTAATTCACTTCAACTTTTTAAATTCATTGTTATTAAGTTTAATTAATAATCAATAGACTTTAAATTATTCATTAATACTGAACTTTGTAGAGCTCTGTTGCGCACTCTTGCTCTCTTGTCGATTTTAGCTCTTCTGCTATCTAGAACTGCCGGTCAATCAGTATGACACACATCGGGACTCCTTCCTTAATGGCAAAATTCAGTCCTTACCATTACCATTACCAGGTGCGCTTACCCTGTCGCATATCTTCCCAAAATTTATCGCGAGGTAAACGTTTAGGTTTAGGCACCAAACAGGTATGTTAAAGGCACGGATTTTTATGGACTATTTCTATAATCCTACTCTTTGTTATATTGAGTCTTAATTAAGCCCTAATTTGTCCCTGCTTATTGAATCCACAGCTGCGAGTCCGTGGATTTTACAATTTTATCGGGTGTCGATATCCTCTACGTGGTGTTGTCCCATATCCTTTTGGGTTTTTAAGGAAATTCTAATTGTATTTTTATGACGACTTATCCTCTTTGCAATTTCCTAATTTCGGGAACCGATTTGGTGCATTCCAGTGATCAAACCTGGTTCATACTCCGAAAGGATAGTTTCACAAGCTAATGTGAACGAAATGTAGAAGTCACATATAATTCTTTATAACTCTGCTGTCCAAAGGAAGAAGAGAAAAAGAAAGTGAAAGTGGAATTTACCTAACAAGAGATCGACAAATCAAACTGCGTACTGAGAAATAAAGTAGCGTTAGCTAAAACGGAAAGCAGAGCAAAATTTTTTTATCAGATTTGTATAATTCGATTACAGAGGTATACTCAAGGTGTCAAAAGCTTTATTTAATTCTGTCGAACGTAAGCGAAACCTTCCCGAAAGAAACACAAATAACCGTAACAAAAATAATACGTATCGATCTAAATCTGAATAATTTTTTTCAAATTTCTTCCAATACTTTGTTTTTAAATTTTTGAACTTTATTTTCTGATTGTTGTTTTCTGCTATTTTTTTCTTTCTAGGCGCCACAGTGGTCTCTTGGCGTGTCAACAATCAGGAACAGTTGTTTGTCAGGTGAGTACAACCTCCACCAATTCTATGCCCACACTTTAAGCTCATCCTAAACGGACTTAAAGCTAGAAACTTACACAAGGCAAGCCCACGGTATGCGTTTGGGTCATGCAACCAAAAAAGTGATTTGCAAAAGTTTTCAACACAAGCGTGGAACTACTACTGGCCACAAAAGCAGGGACAAGGGGATAGGGATGGGGAATGGTAAAGCAGCAGCAGCAGCAACCTTAGCCATTCTGTTTGGCGGCAAAATGTTTTTGTATGACACCCAACAAAAAACACGTCGGGACCAAGCGGCGGCCACAACGTCGAACCAACGAACCGAACCAAACAACAGCAGAGCTGAGGACGAGGGGGGCACTGCACTTGCATCCATTGATGTCCACTTTTTTCGCACTGTTGCTGCCTACGGTTGTCCGCCTTCTGCTCCTGCTGCTGCTCCTGCTTTCATCATGTTGGCAAAACAATGTGCAAGTTTTTATGAATGGAGTTTTTTTTTTGGCGCGCCAACCTAGGATCGATAAATCCCCACTACATGGGACTGCCATGTTTGGCACAGTGGCGCAAATACAGGAACTTTGTCTTGGGCCAAACAGCTGCTGCTACTCGCCTACCTCCTGGTAGAACTTTTCGTCTGTTTTTATGGCTCTCGCTCAGTCAGCATTTGGAAACCCACTAAAAACCGCTTGGCAATGGGAGCCTAGACATGCCAGCCACGTATACGTGTGTACGAAGCAACGGCAAAGGATGAAGTTGAAACTAAATAAATTAGTTGCTTAGAGTTGTAGGTCCCAACTTCAGTGAATATTCAAAAGACTTGTTGTGCATTCAATGTTGCAGATTTGTGTGGATGAAGGGCAAAGAGTTCGTTCAATGAGAACATGCCTCAAAATTGTGCAACTTTTAATGAAACTTTCTTCAAGATTTGTATCAAGTTTATCAGGATGACATACAATAGTTCGCTAGCCATATATTTAGTTTATAGTTAGAATAGTTTAAAAAGTTCAAATGTTTCTTTATATTTTTTTTTAAGCATTCTTTTTGAGAAAAATGCTGCTTTCGCTACTTTGCATTTGAAAATCTCTTAAGGGGAGATTCACACCTAGGCCAAAAAAAGGGTAATTTTTAAGATTTTTTTGTAGGAAAACTATATTAAATTTCGGATGGGAGTTGAAACTAATAAAAATTATACACATTTAAACAAATGCTAAATTTTTGTTTATTAAAAAATATTGAAAATATTTCAAGATATCGCATGTTCGTATTTAATTTATTATATTTGACATCCTTACACTAAGTTCTTGAGAGCTTACGTTATTGTGCAAGTAACAAAATGTTGAAAATGATAAAAAAAAACATAGTGGAAAGTTAACTTCGGCTGGTCCGAAGTTTTGTGTACCCTTGCAGTTTGTTTTTATACCCTTGCAGTTTGCTTTTATACCCTTGGGTTAGGGTGTTATACAATTGTGCGGATGTTTGTAACGAATTGTAGAAAGCATCTCCGACCACCAGGGATTAATACCGAAACGATTTTCGGTTTCGGTAAAGGTACCGGTACGACCCGAAATGAATGTTTCGGTAAAAGGTTCTATTTCGGTTTTTCTTTATTTCGGTTCGTGTTTATGGTCGGTAACGTACCCAGTTTTTTATTTCGGTATACCGGTACGTACCGGTACAAGTAAAATTTTTTTTAAATATTCTAAAAAATAAATTCTGAGATAAGTCCAAATCATTTTATTTCTTTTTAATATAAAGAATCAATATTCAACATAAAAGTTTCAGTCGTTTGACTTTTAATATAAAATTATAGTCGCTTTTTCACATTTCGTATTATTTTAATAACTTAACATTTAAGAAATTATGATTATACATTATATGAAGTACTGTTTTTTAGAATTTATTTAAAGGTTATCGCAGTAATATAATTGCATTCAATGTGGTTGGGTCCACACGACTTCTAAGCGGATGGGTTATAAATTTCACGCCTGAGAATATGCGTTCCACGCTAACCTGCATAGCTAGAACAGAAATCTCATTCAATTCTGAGAACTTTAAAATGTTTTTATTTTTTTGAAAACTCCAGCACATTATTTGTCGAAAGAACTGATGTGTTTTTATCACCAAATTTATTTTCTTGCAACATCACATATGCACCATTTTCGTCGGCGCTTTCAGATAAGCTATTATTAAACCTGCATTCATCATTAAGCAGTGATTGTTCAGTAACCGACTAAATGTGAGCATTAATATTTGTTAAAAGTGTAATACAAGATTCTTTTGCTCAGGACTTAGCATTACGTCATATGTATATTGGGTCCAAAAATATGCCTAACAGAAAAGCATTGTTATCAAAAATGGGTTTCTCACGCATTTCTATTTCAAAAACGAGCGAATTCGCTAGACATATTTAGATATTTCGAATTTGCAGTGAATCCAAATGGAATAAAAATCATCCAAAACTAGATTTTCGACATAAAGTTTAGTGTGGTCTCCTCAGTTGGCTCTAATAAGCGTACTATTTCGCGATCTGAGTCCCACAACTTCCGATGCAAAAGAATGTTGTTTTCTGCGTCCGCAAAATTGAAGAAAAATGTTGAAGATGTCGTATGTTTCCTTCTTCGCGTTACAAACATCTGACCAAAATCACGATGCGCTCTGCAAATGTAAAAAAAAAACCGAAACCGTACCGTACCAACGTTTCGGTTCTGTTCCGGTTCTATGGGCTCTAATAATAACGGTAAACGATATTCGCCTTTCAAAAAAAAAAATTTGTATCGGTTCCGGTACGTGATTTGAAACGGTTTATTTCGGTTAACGGTTCCGGTTCCGATACCGGTATTAATCCCTGCCGACCTGCCGGTCGAAAAAGAAGTTCCAGTGAGAAAAACTTTTTTTTTTAAATGGGATGGCCTCCAAATTTCGTAATTGTTAGTTTGTTTTTTTTTTCCATGATTCCGATAAGTTTGGTTGAAATCAGACATCTATATAGTATATATAGTATAAAGTAAATTTATGTGGTCGGATTTGCTTCCTTCAATGCGTTCGCACAATTTTATAATACCAAGGGTATAAAAAATTGCGGAAAACGGTCCAAAAACCGCGAAAATTGCAAAATTTAAGTTTTCGCTAAAACTTTGGGAAATTGATCGACGCTTACCCGGGAAGGTTTCCAAGCAGAAGAAACCGCGAAATTTGCAAAATGTTCGTTTGTTATAAAGCTTTGGAGAATGTAAAGGGTTCTGATTTGGAGAAATGGGCGGGAAACCAAAACCGCGATAGTTCAAAAACTATACCGTTCATCCGACTGCGATGAAATTTCGGTCAATGGTTAGACGCTTGGCCGCGAAGGTTTCGAAAGTCCAAAAATCGCGAAATTCGCCAAATTATACCGTTCATCCAATTGCAATCAAACTTTGGGGAATTTATTGAAAGCTTGCTCGGGAGGGTTTCTAAGTTGAAGAAATTTTCAGAAAACTGTCCAAAAAACCGCGCAAGTTAAAAAATTTGCGGTTTCGGTAAATCTTTGGATAGTGGTTCGACGCTTGCCCTGAAAGGTTTTCAAGTAGAAGATAAGGGCGGAAAATGGTCCAAGAACCGCGAAATTTGCAAAATATTCGATTTTGATGAAGCTTTAAGGAATGGTTGCACGCTTGCCCTCGAAGGTATCTAAATTGAAGAAATGGGCCAGAAATGGTCATAAAACTGCGAAATTTCAAAAACTATACCGTTTATCCGATTGCCATAAAACTTTGTGCAACGCTTGCCCGAGAAGGTTTCTAAGGTCCAAAAATCGCGAAATTTGCAAAATAACCTTATGAGTATTTATAAAAGCGCTTAGTGCTTATATTACAATGCCGGCGTTGGTAAATGGAAGCTGTAGATTACACGATCCAAAATATTGCGAAATTTGCAAATTTTTGATTTGAGCCTGGATTATTGTGAAAATTTGATAGACGGCAATTGTAAACGGGTAAATAGAAAGTATTAACCAAACGGTCAAAAAGTCACGAAATTTGCTAAATATTCATGATTTTAGATTATCTTGAAGACGTGTATATAGTGAAAAAGATGGAACGGTCCAAAATGTTTATACCGACATGCAGCCTGCACTAGATTAAATATAATCGCTCTCTTAAGAATCATAAGAACCCGGGCGTCGCCGGGTGTTCAGCTAGTATTATAATATAGATGACCGATTTCGACCAAATTTAGTGGAATCTTGGAAAAGCATAACAAACTATCAAGTAAATTTTTGAAGGCGATTCCATTTAAAACAAAAAAGTTTTTCTCATTAGAACTTCTTTTTCGACCGATCATTCATACTGCAGCTGTATGCTATAGTCATCCGATTTTTACAAAACTTTGTAGAATTGTATTTTTATCTTGGTATTCAGGATCTTATCTTGGTATTCTGGAACAAAAGAGTTTTCCTATTAGCTAATGGGCAGCAAAATATTCTTAAATATCTTGAAGGAAGCTAAGTCGTGTTTTTGGTTCTCTTTTGGAATCGATATCAAAACGCTATATTAGAATTACTCTATAAAACTGCACTCTATAAAAACTGCATTACTAAGTAGTTTGACAAGGAAAATTATTTATAAATTTATTTGATTTTGAAGGGATGTCATAACAAAAATAATATATTTGCCAGAAGCAATCCAGATTAATTCACAAAATAATTAAAGAGACGAAAAATGCTTTGGTGGTGCACAAATCTATTGCAAAAATTAAAAAAATAAGAAGATAAAATTTTAAGCATCTCCTATACTTTATTTTTTGAGGAAAAAATTTGCAATGGGCGGAACAGTGTTTTAGGACTGACTTAATAATTCGGTAGTCGTATACGTCCTACTGTTTATGGAGAAAGTGGATTGTCACAAGACCTACTAGATTCAACTTGCTTTACAAAAACTATTTTCTTAATATTTTTAAATAACATTTTAAGTAAATGACCTCGCCCCGAGTTGAACTCAACACAAAATCTCCATTATTAATGACAATTGTCATGTCAAATGCGATCCACAAAACCAGACAGAGTTTACAAATGATGGAGCTATAGCTATCCAGGCTACACACAGCTTCAGCTTCAGCTCTTGATGGATGCGCCAGCAAATTAGCGCAGAAGAAAATCAAACTGAAAGCGGAGGCCAAGCAGCAAGAGTACAACGTCATCGTCATCCACACACACAGAAATAAGGCACAAACGAAAAAAAGGGGCAAACATTTTGCCAGACACTTTTTTTCATGTGTCTTTATGCCATTTCAGAATTTCTAAATGTCTGCAAGGGTTTTTATGGCTGGAATATTTCTGGAGTACCGAATTAATCGAGACTTCTTCTACATCTTTTGCTTGCAGTAAACTGGCCTCCTTTGATGGCAAGAAGGCGATACGAGGAGGAATACCCTTTGTGTTTCGTAAGTTGTTAGAGAGGAGCATAGGAGAGAGTGAGGGGAGGGGATGGGACTGCATATCTAAGCATTTTCTTCTAATGATTCCAGCTCAGTTTGGTCCCTGGTCCTTTGGTCCACAGCACGGTTTTGCTAGGATAACACGCTGGCATTTGGAACGGGCGCCCGAGAGACTCCACAATGGCGATGTGGAGGCCATATTCTCTTTGATGGACAATGAATTCACACGCTCTATATGGAACTATCAGTAAGTGTTAAATGAGTGAGGAGCAAGTGAGTGACACTGAACCACTTAATAACTGAATAAAGAAACTCACTTTTTCGTTCTCTCTTAAATAAGCAGCACCTTATAAAAACCCCTCTAATCCTTTCCAGATTTCGTATAACCTACCGCTTAATATTGCGCGAAAAGGAGCTACACTTTCACATAGGCGTCTATAATCCCAGCAAGGAATTGAGCTTTACCTTTAACATGCTTCTGCATACCTATCTAAAGGTTCCGGATGTTCGCCGATGTCAGATAACCGGCTTACAGGGTTGTCATTTCATAGACAAGACCCGTGAGAATGCCTTGTATCAGGAGGGCAGGGAAGTGGTCACTGTAAATGAGTGGACAGATAGAATCTATCAGCACACACCGCAGGAGCATGTGATTACCAATGTGGTGTCTGGGCGAAAGATGAGACTGCATAAATATAACTTTCCAGATACGGGTAAGGGGTTTGAAAATAGAGGCTCCAATCGAACTTCAATCTTTCTCTTTTGCCAGTCATTTGGAATCCCTGGATTGATCGTTCCCGTGAGATGAGCGACTTTGGTGATGATGAATTCCCCAATATGTTGTGCGTGGAGGCAGGCAATGTCAGCTCACCTGTTATACTACTTCCCGGAACAGCCTTTGAGGCCAGTCAAATACTTCAGGTAAACAATTGCAGTCTCATTAGGTTGTATTTAAAACTAAAAGCCCTGATTAATCACAGCAATTCAAGTGTCCCTCCAAGAAGATCAAGATACGCAAATAAAAAGCTTTATTTTTCAGATCATTATCGAGGGAAATGTCAGTCGTAAAACCAAAAGGAATCGCTAGCGTTTAAGGAATCGGAACCCCTTGAGGTAAACCGATTCACCCACGCAATTCTAAAGAGAAGTAGAAAAAAGAAGTACATATACTACATGTTTGGTTGTTCCAGCTTGGATTTTTAGATTGTACAATGTTTAAGTAAGCGTAATCAACTCCAGCAAGGAGAAAAAATTGAAAATGTTGTAACCCCCCTCTAAATAATTTTTTAAAATACTATCCTAACTCAAAACTAATGTGAGTATGGGTCTCTACAGAGCCCAGATACTAAAAGTGTATACGATATATATAGCATATATAATATAGATATCTCAATCCCAATTTCTTGGGTCTTATAATTAGCTGAAATCTGTGTGTGTAAAATACTTAAAAAATCATAACAATTCAACAATATATATAATTAATATAATAAACAATTATTTAATAGAACCAACTTACAATATATTTAGTCAACATCAATTTTAAAATGAAATACAAAATATTCTGAAATTTTTAATTCAAAGACATTCCTAAATAAGAGGGAAAAACATGTTGAGAAAATTAGTTGCCTTCAATTTAAAACAAATACAAGATGTTCTTAAAAGTTTTAAGAGAAAAGTTTCTAATGTTCTTGATATGAGCAAAATTAAACTCCACTTAACCACCGAAAAGAGAAGTATAAGTAGCCATTGACGTAGACGAGCGGCTTTAAAAGTGTGCGATGGTGCATTGAGCTAACACGCCATTTCAATCCCAGACAACACCCAGACAAAAAAGTTTCTATGCTTTTCTGAAAAACTATAATAAAAAAGGTAGTTTGTGTGGGTCGTTGCTGAAGTTGTTTCACAGCGATGTCTCCGATTCTAAAGCTGTATTTTCACCTGTTGAGATTTTATATGATGGGTGAAAAAAACTTCAGTTTACTGTGAGTTGGCTGTCAAAAAACTCATAAGAACTCAGATAGCCAACTTCTCATGCAGCTTGACCATTACACTTGTCTGATATCTTACATGGGTATCTCCTATGAGATATCAGACATGTGAAAATACAGCTTTAGAAATACCAAGGCCAGGAGCAGCAGCACATACAGCGCTAGTAATGAATATTGCCCACAACTAATCCCCAGAATGTGAGATCCATTTACTTCCGTTTGGCTTCCGACTGAGCCATGGAACTCCCGAACAATTACATCGAGTGGTCAACTACATCCTTGAAGGGTATGACGGGAAAGAGTACGTAGTGGCAGCTTACCTTGACATCCAGCAGGCCTTCGATAAAGTGTGGCACGCAGGTCTGCTCTCGAAGATCAAGAAACTTCTTCCGCCCCAATTGTACCTTCTAATCAAGAGCTTCCTGCCGGACAGAGCTTTTGGGGTTGCACAGGACGGAGCGACATCCCAAACAAGAACAATTCGGGCTGGTGTACCGCAGGGTAGCGTATTGGGTCCTACGCTATACTCCCTATTCACTCACGATATGCCCAGAGCCTGTAGCGTTCCGCTTGAAAACCCCGAAGATCTTCTAATTGCAACATTTGCTGATGACACGGCCATACTTGCCCGCAACAAATGCATATACTCAGTCACAGATGCCCTTCAAGAGTACTTGAATAGGTTTAGCAATTGGGCCGCTAGATGGAATATTGCCATAAACACGGACAAGTGTGCTTCGGTGACTTATTCCACCCGTCGTGACACTTGCCCAGGAGTATTCTTGCACGGTCAGCTTATGGAGCTTAAAGCAGCCCATAAATACCTTGGGGTGACACTGGACAGAAGACTGACCTTTGGACAACATGTCACGACAACAGCTCAGGCAGTGGCTGCCAAAGCACTGCGCATGGGGTGGCTCCTGAACTCCAACAACAAACTGTCACTCAGGAACAAAGTCCTAATCTACAAGGCTACTCTGGCTCCGATATGGAGATATGGCCTACAAATTTATGGAATCGCGGCGAAGTCTCACCTGAGTAAGATTAGAGTGGTCCAGGCGAAAATCCTTAGACGCATTACGGGAGCTGAATGGTACCTGAGAACCAGGGATATTGAAAAGGACCTTGGAGTTCCCATGGTTGGAGATGTTATCAGCAAGCAGGCCGCCATTTACCTTGACAAATTATCTCACCACCCCAACAAACTGGCAAAAAACTTGTTAAGAAGACGGAGAATCCAAGGTGTACGTCAAAGGAGAAGGTTAAAGAGAGTCTTACCCAAGGACCTGAACTCACGGCGACTCTAGCAGGACACCATTTACACCAAATTCTCACACTTTCTCACTAAATACCTACATTATCGGTAAGCCCAAATGGACACTGCCAAGTACTGTTAAAACCCAATTTCACACTAGCATAAGCGGCCAAAAAAGGGTAGCAGAAGGCTAGTTACCAATAAAAGTAATCTATAAAAAAAAAAAAAAAATTTACTTCCGGAACTAATTTCAATCAAAATGTTATTCGGTTGAGTTTAAAACGTTCCTTAAAACGAGCTAATATAATTTGAGTATAAAATGTTCTAGAAAACGGAACCGATAAATATTTCTTAAAGTGATAACATTGTACTACAATTGCGAAAATCCATTTTTGCACTGTTTTTGATAAAGTATGTGCTCATCTTAAGTCCAATGTTCTCGGTTTTTTCATTCTGAGTAGTTGGCAGCAGTTAAAAAAATTCCAAATTTGTTTTACAATCCCAATCAAATACAATCAACTGAAATAATCTATTCCATTCTTAAGTTTTAAACTCAATTCCGTAGTTTTATTCGTCGCATATAACTAAAGGGTGATTTTTTAGCTATTATCTTTTTGGCAACACTGGTTTAAACAGCTCACGCACGTTTCGTGTTTTGTTTCACTGTCAAACATCTTCAGTTTGGTCTATAATTTAACCATGAATTGTCTTACAAACGAACAACGCTTGCAAATTATTGAATTTTATTATCAAAATGCGTGCTCTGTTAAGAAAGTTCATCGCGCGCTTCTTCCATTTTATGGTCAGTTTAATCGACCCACTGAAGCGGCTATTCGGGCTATTGTGACTAAATTTCGCACCAAATTTACATTGTTGGACATTAAACCACCAACACGCTTACGTAGAGTGCGAACTGAAGAAAATATCGCAGCTGTGTCGGCCAGTGTTAATGATGACCATCAATTATCGATTCGTCGCCGTTCGCAGCAATTGGGCCTCTGTTACTCAACAACGTGGAAAATTTTGCGGAAGGATTTAGGTGTGAATTAAAATACAGCTGGTGCAAGAATTGAAGCTGAACGACCTACCGCAACGTAGAATTTTTGGTAAATGGACTCTTGGAAAGTTGGCCGAAGATCCACTTTTTTACCGAAAAATTGTGTTCAGCGACGAAGCTCATTTTTGGCTTATTGGGTACGTAAATAAGCAGAATTGTCGATTTTGGCGTGAATATCAGCCAGAGGCATTGCAAGAGCTACCAATGCATCCAGAAAAAGTCACAGTTTGGTGCGGTTTATCATTGGACCGTACTTCTTCAAAGATGATGCGAATCGTAACGTAACTGTGAATGGTGAGCGCTACCGTGAGATGATATCCAACTTTTTTTTGCCCAAAATGCAAGAGCTTGACTTGCATGACATGTGGTTTCAACAAGACGGTGCCACATGCCACACAGCACGCGCAACAATGGACTTATTGAGAGGCGAGTTCGGTGAACATTTTATTTCACGTACGGGACCGGTCAATTGGCCGCCTAGATCGTGCGATTTAACGCCTTTAGACTATTTTTTGTGGGGCTATGTTAAAGCTCATGTCTAAACAGACAAGCCCGCTTCAATTGACGCATTGGAAGACAACATTGAAGCATTTATTCGTGAGATACCGGCCGAAATATTGGAAAAAGTATGCCAAAATTGGACTAAGCGGATGGACCATTTGAGGCGTAGTCACGGTCAACATTTGCATGAAATAATCTTCAAACATTAAATTATATGGACCGTACTATCGATTCAAATAAAGATTTCATGCATTTTTCTGAATTTTATGTGTTTTTTTTTTGGAAAACTTTCCTATAGCTCTTACAAAACCACCCTTTATGTTCTGTACTCTTTATATCTGATCAATTTAAATTTCAGTTGCGACTTGCAACTTTCAAAAATGAACGATTCGAAAAGCTCAGCATATTCTCAAAAAGTAGACAAAAAGGCTTGTTCCCCCTTTTTGATTTCGATCAGATCATGCTGAATCGGAATTGGTAGCTGTTCCCGTTTCCGAAAAACGATCAATTTATTCGATTTCAAAAGATTTGCCCAAGAGTCTGTGGAATGAAAAGTAAATGCCAATTTTCTTGGCAACGGTGATTCTTTTCATTTTGCAAATATTTTTATTTTAACATGTCAAATATTGTGGAGATTTTGAAGTATCTACAGATATATCGAGCCTTCAATTTGATTTTAAATCATTTTTGTTAAGTGTTACCCGCCCGGGCCCGGACTTCTGAGAAACTATGTACAACATGAGAAAAACCCCCGGGCCCAGCATCCCCTTTCGTCAGGACTAATTAATAGTAAAGGTAAAGATCGGATGAACGATAGTCAAGTTATAAGGAAAAAACAATTAATTATGGGCATCATGGGTCGCAAAGGGTAATGGGCAGTACCTCACTGGTACAGAGTATATTATAGTCGGGCTTGACCGACTTTCTTACTTGTTGTCTATATTTTTATACTCTGCAGAGAATACAGCTCTGTACCGAAGGTACACTAAGTATATTTAGTTTGCGCAAATATATGTAACAGCCAGAAGGCAGTATCTCCGAACTCATATAGTATAAATTTTTATAAGCAGCAAAAACACACAGTGGTCAAGAATCGTTTTGCCTTGGACAGAATTCGTTAAAAGAGTGCTAAAATGCATTTTTGTTAAAAAACATGATCGAATTTTACCCTTACCCTTGATTTATAAAACTCCTACACCAGAAATCCACGGTTCCTGGACAAGTACTATATATATTTCGCCGGAGGATAGGCGAACTAGAAGTGCATCAGTTGCTGCTTTACAATGATGACGGTTTATTTGCAAGTCCCGTATCGTTTTGTGTCAGTAAAGACGCCCAAAAGATGGTCCATAGTCGAAACCCGCAGCGCTATAGGCACAGCGCTCTTGTTTAGTGGTAAGCTCTGTATCTCTCTCTTCTTCACTTTGCTTTCTTCCTCTTCATGTAAGCCCGCTGAAACGCATTGTTTAGGGTTCCGCCGCACTTGGTTAAGTATTCTGCAGATTCTTTGTCTATCTGGAATTTGACAAGAGTGGTTGCCCGGGTTAAGCGCTCCACTTTGATCACCCTCCGATTGCTGGTAAGGAGAGCTTGGTTTAAGCATTCTCATCAGCTGTAATATTTTTTCTGGTTCCGGCGTACGGGTGTCTTTGGGTTCCCTGGTCTTCGATTCCACGACTTAAAGCTAAAGCTATTAAAAATAATTTGCTGATATGTATACAGAGTGTCCAGAAATATTTTTTCTCTTAAAAAAAATAAAAAAACAGTTTGATGCAGTTTTTTATTCTACATAAAAGTTTCCGTGAAATAGTTTTCAAATAATTTATTTTAAGGTATTTATTTGACATTTTCCAAATTTAGGAAAAGTTTGTAGTGCGATATTGGGAGTAATAATTTGTGTCGCTATGAAATTCTCTTACGTCGAGTACGCGTTGAAAATTTAAAGACCCATGGTATAAAAGAAAAAAATATTTCTATTTCTAATATTTCTATGTATTAAAGTTCTGACGAAAAGTTTCTGGACACCCTTTATGTTCGAAAAGTTTCCTATTTAGGCCTATTTATCCAAGTTTGTATACAAATTTTTCCAAATTATTTGCCTGTAGGAAATTAGCTTTATAAAATTCGAACAAAAAAATGTGCGTATACGCATTTGGTTTGCGTATAGGCACTGAAATTAGGCGTAGCATACGCACATCAAATATCTAAAAAGTAGTTTGCGTACTTAAGAAGTATGCGTATACGTAGAAAAATGCGCATACGCATTAAGATGAAGTATACGCATACGCATGATACAACTATACAGGTACGGCACACATTTAAAAATGTGGACTGACAGCATTTGCTAACAGAGCTAAAGAGAGTATGTTAGAGAGAGTGTGTAAGAGTCTGTTTGCCGCCGGCAATCGGAGAGAGGAGAGTGTGACAACCTTTCACATGCAATGACTAAATTGAGAGCACAATGACATGTACGCACACGTTTTTTGACTGGATACGCATTGAAGCATTGACGCATTTGCAGCATTACGTATACGTATTCGTTTTTTGTACGTTTTGCAGTTCTCTGGTAGGAACATGCTTTAAACATGACATATTTCCGACGGACAAATGTTTGTGACTCATGATGTTGGATGTAAGAGGTTCCCACTGTGAATAGCCAATTAGGATTAACCAAAAACTGAATTGGCAAATGGAATCAGTTGCTCAAAAAGATAACCACAGATATTCTTTTGACCTTTCATATAAATTTGTAAATTTAAAATGAGGAAAAATTCGGAACATAGCAAAGCATGATACAAAAATTACTGCGCAGCTTCGATATTCTAAGTGGGACTTGGTTCGATGGTTGAAAGTCCTGGGTTCGATGATTCTCGCGCATGTGAAAAAGCAATTCCGTTTGCGCTACCTTGTATTTATTGTATCATGAGGGCAAAGCAAAGATTATTAAGACTTTTCTCCATCCAGATAGAACATGAGATATTGGTTCGCCAATTTCAAAAGTGGTCGTTCATCCTCTTTTGATCACCATGGAAAGAGTTGAAAAGTCCTTGCTGATCGGCGAACTAAAGCAAGCGGAACGAATTTCACTCTCAAAGTAATATTTTGACCTGATTAAGCGAAATTCAGGTCATTAAAACAGTCAAAGCAATGCACTTTTCAAAAAGAATATTCTCCAGCATCGAACAAGGGCGGTTCCATAAGCTGAGAATGCTGAGCTTACAGAAGGAATAAACTTAATGGACTTTTTGGAAACGGTAAAGAATATCTCCCATATGAGATATTAAAAAAGAGTAATAGTTAATCTGAAAAGTACTGAAACGTATGAGAGCATAAAAAGTAGTCTGCGTTCTCATGAGCATTTTGACAGCCAACTTACAGTAAACTACAATGCCCTCCTATTTCTTAGGTGCCCCTAGCTAAACGCTCCAGTATATTGTTGTGCGCTTCAATGATGGGTGGGATGTTATGCTTTGCGGTTAGTAGACGCCATTCATTAAAACATTCAGCTGTCAATAGCATGGTCGCAGTGTCTGCCTATCACCTGCCTTAGGTAGCCAAAATGCCTAGTTGATGATAGTTGACGAAAAATGCCCCATACCTGTGAGGCGTAGCACAGTTGGGAGCGACCGATTGGTACCACGTTGTTGTTGCTCATTAATTTATTCCATAATGGATTCCTTTCGTTTTAGACGAATGTGTGTAGTTTTAAAGTTTTTGGCAATGTTGGGCCAAAAAAGAGTTACGATCACCAAACAGCACATTAATCCGGGTCTATTATGAACATGACTTCCCATAAGTTTGATTGATTCCCCAAAAGACATAACATATACAATAAGAACTTAAGCTTAATTTATTAGTTTTTTTGTTTTTGGCTTAGATTAGGTTCTCTTTACAATAATAATATATAAATTAGGCATTACTAAAATGTATCCTTAACGCAATGTACTCTCGCAAATTGAGCCAGCTCCCAGGCAAAGGAGACAAGACGTCTTAGTAAAGCGACAAATCCAATTGAATAAAAATAAAACAAATTTTATGGGGTTTTTAAACTTAGCACACTTGGTTGAGTAAGACGAGACCTGGGTACAGTTGCTCTATATATGTATATATATGTCAATATATGAATGATATTGCAAGGATAGTTTGGTGTGCAGCCTGTTGATGAGAAAGGAGATTGGGGAGAGAGCACCCTTTAGTCAATTTTGACAGCTCCGTAGATACGCAAAATGAAAACATAGGCGGCAAAGAAGCCAATGGAGCCAGTTAACAGCCAGAAAGTAAGCACCATGAGACCTGTGATAAAAATAAAGAAGGAATATACAGAAACAGAGTCAAGAAATTAATCTTTCAATTGACTAACCTGTATATCCTAAATACAGCAAAGTGGGTATGAATTCGGTAATCTCCAGCTTGGTGAAGAAATAGAATATGCTGTAGAATAGCACATAAACGGCCGAACCTCCTGAGACAATAAAACTGCGCCACCACCAGCGATAATCCTGAAAGCAAGACCCATAACATGTAGATGAAACAACATCAACAACTTGTTCCATAGACTCTTACCTCGCCGCATAGCTGAAAATAGGTCATGACTATGGAGATCTGGGCACAGCTTACAACCAAAATGCAAAAGACCAGGAAAAGGAAACCAAATAGATAATAAAATTGATTCTGCCAAATGGCCGTAAACACAAAGAAGAGCTCAATGAAGACGGCGCCAAAGGGCAAAATGCCAGCCATGAGAGTGCTAATCAAAAGATGCAACAGATTAGTTTCGTTTTATAAAGAGAGTTAGGAGTTAACTCACCTGAGTATAGCATTCATATACCAATGCTGGGCGGGCACCTGCCTGGGTATCATGTTAGTGCGCACAGGATGCTGATATGGCTGCTTGCGATAGCCCAAATAGAAGCCTAAATAAACTAAAGGCACTGAGATTCCAAACCACAAGAGCAGCAGCGAAATCATAGTGGTAAAGGGCACGGCACCACTCGATGATTTATCCCAGATGAAGAAATTCAAAAAGAAACCAGTGCTAGTAGACAAGGAAGAAATTGTTAGTTGTATATACTAAAGCTTTATCTTAGATTAGTCCAGATTAAAAAAATTCTGTAAATTAAAAAACATCCCGACGGATTCTGAAAGATAAATACGAAAAAATGTTTTCCAACGAAATTTTATACGTATTTATTTTTGACTGTCCACCATAAAAATGTGTAAATTTCAGAAGAATCAAATAGCTGTTTGACATCAGCAAGAGCAGAGGCTATTAATCCAGACACCTGTGCAAAGTTTCAGCTCTCTACAGCTTAAGCTTTGGCCACAAAATTGAATTAGGGGTTCTTTATTTTTCCGTATTTTGTTTTGGTTTAAATTGTTAATAACGTTAATAACATCCCCTAAAAATTTCAAGTCAAAAAAAATGTGTTTCTTTTTTGAGATTTTCTTCTGCAGGTACCAGAGCACGGCAAACAAGTGAAAATGCTTATGGCAAAAACCCAGCACGCGACGAGTGCTCATTCACTCGGCTCTATGTAAAATAAAAGAATAAACATCAAAAATTTGTAAACAAGAACTGCATATTGTGTGGGATGATTAGCTCTACTGGTGGTAAGAATATCATGACCACGACCCGCAAAAATATTCCAAATGTGAATTTTTTATAATTTTGATTTGCTTAATTTTTTAAAATTATGAGCTCCACTATGACCTATTTCATCGGCAGAATGACATAAACGCTTTATCGTTTTTAGATGTTAAATATTTTTCCAATTGTTTGGTACCCGATTGAGCTACTCGCTCAATGCCGAGCTCTGGCAGGAAGGTTGTATTTCGAAAAAAATGCGTTTTTCTTTATGATGAAAGTTAATAAATTCGTAGGACTGTCGCGTGCGTGCTGTGGAAATGCCCATACACTCATGGACAATATAATAGGTGTGAAGTTTTTTTTTTAATATCGATTCAAATCGATATAAACATAACATTTAATAAAGAAGCTATACTTTTTTAATATGGTCACACTGTTTCGGTACGAATTGGGTGAATTCCCGGAATTAATTAGCTTTCTGGGAAAAATTGTGGATTGTTTTATTGGTTAGACTGTAACCTGTAGTTTATTAATAAAATTATTTGGTTGCAGAAGGTAAGGTATAAGGAAAATATAACTAAGTGGGGACTAAGTGGATAACCATTAAAATTGTATTAGATGGGCCGTGGGCGTCACTGCAGTGCGGAGGAGAGAATACTCATTCGATGACTCCGAGATGAAGGAATAACTTATAAATCCATTGCCATGTTAATAAAACGTTCTCAAAACTTCGTAACCAATGCCTTAAAACCGGAAAAAATAGGTGAAACCTAGAAAATCATCATCTAAGACCGAGGATCGCATGGTTCAGTTGGTTAAACGCGGCCCTTTCAAGTCTTCCAGGACGATTCCCAATGAATATTGTGTCATCACGGACCGTTCGGCGACGATTGGCAATAGCAAACCTACCAGGAAGGATTGCTGGCTGGTTCCTCTGCTTCGGTCGGCAAATTTACAGATGAGGAACAAATTTGCATTTGATCGTAGAACCTGGTGCGGACCGGCGCACTCCTCTGGTGTGACGAAACCAAAATAAATTTATTTGGAAATGATGCCAAAAGAAATGTTCGTCGTCCGAAAGGCAAAGAATTTGATCCCAAGTACACATATAAAACTGTGAAACATGGAGGTGGTAGCCTAATGGTATGGGGGCTGCTTTACATGGTATGGTGTTGGTCCGATTCATCGTATTGACGGAATAATGGACATATTCGTATAAAAAGATCTATTGGAGACGAAGATGCTACCATATGCCGAGGATAATATGCCACTTTAATGGAAGTTCCAGCAGAATAATGACCCGAAGCACGCCTCTCGAGTAGTAAAGGATTGGTTCCATGAGCAAAATGTGGATGTTCTTGAGTGGCCAAGTCAAATCCCGGACCTTAATCCCATCGAGAATCTCTGGGGTGAACTCAAAAGAGAGGTCGGAAAGACTTTTGGTCAAAATAAAAATCAACTTTGGGATATTGTCCAAAGAGCATGGTACAACATTCCAATTAGAACTTGTCGCAAGATAATATCCTCCATGCCAAGACGAATGGAGAACGTCTTGCAAAATAATGGCGGATATACCGGTTATTAGCTGCCAGATACTTAGTTCAATATAAAACATGACTAAAAATAGTGGAATATTAATTTAATTTAAGCATTTATCTTCGTACACCTATTATTGTGTCCAGCGAAAATTGGTAATTTAGTTGTTTATTAAAGGGTTTGTGAAACTGCTTTTACTTTTTGTTTAAAGGCAATTAATATAAGTCTTGAAAAAACGTTGATTTGTTGAGATTAGAGAAGATATGAATTAGAAAAAGGAAGTTAAAAAAGTAAAAAAAACCCAACACCTAATTTCTTGTCAATAAGTGTATGTATGTGGTAATTAATTTATCGGAAATTCCGTACGAGTTTAACTGCGTATTGGCATCCTTAAGATGTAGCCAAAAATTCAAGCAAAAATATTTAAAATGGTTCGAGTTCTCGTGCGTGCCGATTTCCAAAAACGTGTTTCGAGAAAAACGCGTTCAAAGCCTCGAAGAGAGGGCGCTTCGCATCCCATTCCAAGCAAAAATTGTAGGCCTGTACACCAATATCCATATCCAGCATGTTCATAATATGCAGTATACTAGTGAGACCATTATTCATATGTACTTTCATATAGCGATGTCAGATGCTATATCTAAGACTGTCTTAGCACATCTGTTGACGCTCCACGCACATGGTCTAACATATTTTTCCTCGGTAATGCTTCGAAAAGGTCAGAAATACTTCACATCCTCATCTGTGAGGGTCTTCGAGAACTTGAAACCCTTAAGGTAGGTATATACACAGCAAAAGTAGTTACTTTTAAACAAAAATCGAAATTTCGGTGAAAAAAACTTATTACGCAAAAACGTTGTTGCCCCATATTCTAGGCGAGTTGAACTATTTTTTAAGCCAATAACAGAAATCGATTTTTAGAAAATTCTACAGTGGTGTTACCCTTTAAAGAGGTTCTGTCCATGTTTCGGTTCACAGCAGAATAAAAGTCGGAATTCCGGTCAAAAATGGAAAATAAACTTGATCTTTTTGTCCCATACATGTCAAACCTCTATCCCTTTCCATCTCTAAGATCTGTTTATTAATACGGTCAGACCGACGGACGGACATGGGTAAATCCACTCGGCTGTTGATGAGATGTATCCTTCTGGCTGTTAAATACTTTTGCACAAACTTAACATACTCTTTTTTGTGTAATTTAATTTTTTGTATACCTTTAAAAAATGCCACCTGAAAGTTATACGGAACCCTTAATTCAAATTTACGAACTTCAGAGGCCTTTTGCCATCGGTTTTCCTACAACGAAAATTCCGAAAAAAAAATTTGGAAAATATTTTTTTGTATTTATCTTTTAGAATCCGTCGGGATGTTTCTCAATTTGCAGAATTTTTCTAATGTGGCCTAGTGTAATGTATCTATGTCCATAACTTACCCAAAAACAATACCTGGATAAAGCGTGGCCGTGAGAAAGGCTGCCCTTTTCCATTCACGTCCCTTCATGGTCTTATACAGGCGCGCCGCTTGATAACCCGCTATGCAACCCATAAAGACATACATGAAAATGGCTGAGGTCATTAGAGCACCCCTCGACGATGGCGACAGCATGCCCAACATGGCAAAGAAGATGGTTATCAAGGCCATAAAGAAAATCTGTATGCCACTGCCTATTATTGCTGAGAATAGACGCGTATTCTTGGGCGGACGGAAGACATCGCCATGCACCAGTTTCCAGCCAGTCTCCTCCAGTGTATCCTCAATATTATCATCTGTATTGTAACGTGCTATATCCTTCCTCAGTGTTCGTATCATAATCATGGTCAAAATGCCAGACAAAAAGAACACCACCACCAGGGAGTTGATAATGCTAAACCAATGAATCTGCACATCGCGCATTCCCAAATAGATGTCCCAGCGTGATGCCCAGCTCACTTTCGACTCCTTCCATTCCACCGAGTAGGTGAAATACAATTGTGTCTCTCCGTTGGGATTGACTAGCTGTGGTCGCGACGTATCTGGGAAGTTGCAGCTATCGCCATCAAATTTCAACTCCTTGTGACTCACTGAGACCGTCTCCACTTCGAAGCCCACCACACGGTATTTATCCTTAGAGTGCATGTGGTAGGACAAAATGAACTTCAGATGATTGTTTATGTAAATATTATCGCCATCCACTTGACCCAGTCGATAGCCATGCTCGTAGGTGACTTCGGCGGGATTATTGACATTCACTATTCTCGTAGCCACCGGCAGATTATCCACCAGTAAGTGGACAAAGTACTCGTGCTGTATGCGCTCGGCCACCAGTGCCGAGTCCTCCTTGCTCCAGTTCAACGGGCGATCCTTCTGGTTGCACAATAGCTTGCAATTCACCTGCTGATTCATTCGCAGTTCGTATGGCGTGTTCACAATGCGATCTCCTCTCAACACCTCGCCCAGATTCTCCGACTTGAACACGAAGTTACCCTTCTTGGGGTTACAGAACTTCAGGGAATAGTATTGATATGGCAACTGGGTGCGACTGCTGGTCATCTTGACGGCCTTCACATCGATTTTTTGATCCTGTATAAATTCCACCGGCGCCACGCCGGGCACATAAAAGCCTTCGATGGCATGACTCAAAATTTCCAGCAGGAACAGCAGCAGCCAAGGCCTAGCAACAGCCCGGAACTGCAAATAAAGATGTGATTAGAATTTGCTTTGCATCGCCTCTTCCCATTTCTGATTGCGTGTCCCTTTTGAGATTATGGGCAATTCGAGCATTTGAGGCCAACTGGACGAGATTTGTGTTGCTTCTCACCTGCATGGTTGTGGGCTTGGTTGTAGACCCTAATATAAAGCACTTATTTTTTAATTAACTTATAATTTGTAAATAATTTAAGACTTTTCGCCGTTTTGCGTTTCCTTGCGCTGGCAGATGTGAGTGTTGGACAAGCCCAGCGGTAATAGTGCTGGAAAATGTTGGATGTAGAAATTAGAGATGCTCGAACCTATAATGAAAGAGGGTGACCAGAGCTGGAGAGACAACTATTCACGAGTTCCAAGTATTTCGTTGCACGTTTTACAATGCACACTGGTCCCTAAATCAAAAACTAAGCCAGATACAGAGTACTAAAGACATATTTTTAGAAAATAATGGACTACTTCTTACTACACCTTATGTAAGTACCGAAAAGTGTAAATAAATCTCAAAACAATACTTGTGCAAAATTCTTTAATTTTTTTCTCATTAAAACTAGTTTTTTGACCGATCGATCCTATGACAGCTATATGCTATAGTCATCCGATCCGGCCGGTTCCGACAAATGTGCAGCGCATTTGTACTAAACGACTTCTTGCAAAGTTTGGTGAATATAGCTTGAAAACTGACCGAGGTGATAGCAAGGAAACAGGCTAACAAGACTAAATCAACTCAGCTCGTCATGCTGATGAAGAATATATATACTTTATGTTGTCGAAGGTGCATCCTTCTATGCGTTACTAACATCCGGACAATTTTATAATACCCTCTGCAAGGGTATGCAAATATTGGTATTGCTTTCGATTTGAATATTTTTGGATTTCGAGCATCAGCTGTGCACTATACAATATGTGCAGTGTACCCAGAAAAGTTAAGGAAAGTAGTTGTTTTCACGAAAGCAGCTTCGAGGCTGATTTCGACAAAATTTCATTTTATTACTTCCATTTTTTCGATTAAATTGAGCCCATTGCTTGGCGGCTGTTTAAATTCTGTTGTTAAGATGTATATTTTATTGTATTTCAAATTGGAGTAATTAAATAAGTATTTATGGATTGCTTTTCAGAATGCATACGAGCCAATTGTATAAATAGACCAGCGGCCTTAAGTGGATGCAGTCTTAAGTGCTCGAATTTTGGAACTTGTTCTTGACTTAGTCAAGGATATTCGGTATTACATAAATGCATAATTCTCCTAGAAAGTTGGGAGTCACAAAATCCTTTAAAAACTTTGTCCTGCCTCTTAAGTTCTGCAGAATGGCATAACTCACTTCGCCAGACTTATTAAATTACATAATTAATTGAATTAGCTTTTGTTAAGATGCTAAAATTGTAAAACTACGTGTTCTACCTACAAACTTACTTACTTAAGGAGCTTAGAAAACTAATTTTCAGAATTTCTATCGGCTTTTTTGTTTTCGCTCCATTGACGCCAGTTTTGTTATCAGCAAACGCAAGCAAATCAAAACGAAATCAAGATCGAAAGCAAATCACATTCAGAAATATCACTAATGTTACATTTCTTACTCATATTATGATAACTGTTTACTGTAAACATTTTTAATTAGTAAAAATAATAATTTTCAAATAAGGGTCTTGCGGTGACCACGACATCTTTAATTAATCGAAGGAATAAGCAAAATTTATTGACAGCACAGTGGTTTTGAAGAAAAATTTGTAAATAAGGAGTTTCAAAATTTCAAAAAATCGATTTTTTTTTTGCTTATCTTATAATTTAATATGCTTAGAATATTCTCTCAAAGTTTTAAAACGATCTGAGTAATATTTTAAGAGATATAGCCTTCGGATGTTCTAATCATCAGGCTATGTCAGCGTGAATGTAAATCTTTAATCGCGTTTTTCTCGAAACTACGTTTTTGAAATCGGTAGTCACGATTTCTCGAAAACTTATAAGCCGATTTCTTTCAAATTTTGCACACTTCTTTAAAATAACATTATCTCGTGCTTGAACGATGGATTTTTTTCTATTTTAAGTGATTTTTTAAGGCCATGAAGGGTGCAAATTTTACTCAAAAAGAGGGTTTTTTGTTCTCAACGCCGCCAAAAATGCAATTAGTTTTTTATTTTTTTCCTTCGTCCAAGCACGAGCTTTAAGCATCTACTAACAGAAAATTTTTGGTTTTTGAATTTCAGATGAATCTGTCATGAGTTATCCTGACTCGCCGAGGGTACTTTTTTTTGAGGGGTCACAGACGACGTGTCCAAGCCTTAATTTCTAATATTTTTCAATGAAAATTTCACAATTTACTTATAAATTATATACCTTGTATATGGTAAATTGATGGAATGAAATATTTTCTTGGTTAAAAAAAAAATTCGTAAAAATGTACCTGTTTTGAGCCTTTAAAACCCACCTAACCCCTTAAATAAAAATATAAATTTTCATCGGAAGTTTGCGTTAAAATTTGGAACTAATTTGTTCAGTCGTTTCCAGCTGTTGCTCACCAAATTGAAAAACAGTTTTAAGAAAATCGGTTTTAAAGTGCTAAGTACACTTTACATAGGCACTGCCACGTCTTTACATATATGTGTGTAATTTCGAAAATAACCGACGGATTGACATATATTTTCTGTGTTCAATTAAACAATTAAGGTCATCACCAACCCCAGTTGACCTGTGGAGTTGTTGAATTGAGAAAATTTTAAATTTTTTATAAGTCGAAAACCAAAAGAAGAAAAGAAGCGACCCCAGTTGAGCTACGGAATCGTTGAATTGAGGAGTTTTAGATTTTTTGTAAACATAAATTCATCTTCTTTTCTTCTTGTAAAAAATTTCCTCAATTCATGAATTCTACTGAGGGTCGTGAATACCCTAAAAATGCAATATTTAAAGCCTATTTTCAGATCAACTAAAATCTATTTTAGTCACAGTGCTTCTTAAATATAAAACACAATTGAACAGCTGTGAAAGCTGAATGCTTTTGAATAACTGTCTTATTAAAACGAAACATTGTGGCAAATTAATGTGTATGTTATCTGAGAGCAGGGCCTTTGTGACTTAAAATAGTTCCCTAAATTCATTTCCGTTCAACATAATTAGAATCTTCAACATAATTCAGATTAAAGCCTCGTGATTTTATATATTGTAAATATCATATCGGTTGGCTTGGCCACCTCTAAGCCATTAGAACCCTCACGCTGCTCTGGTCACACTGCACCACTTTAGAGTCTGTGCAACAACTAAAACCAAAAAGTTATTAAAAAAGAGCAACAACACAATAAATATGTATCTCAAATAGCAAATTATATTTTAAATTTAGTGACAATGCAAATCATATTTGTATTTAGCTGTTTTAGTTAATCGAAAAAAAGTGCAACGAAAAACATTTTTACCCTCCGATCCGTTCTTTGTTTTTGTTGTTGCTCTGCCACTTGTGCAAGGACACACGACTCACTCGCTCGTCCTTAAAAAGGCGCAACAATTTCTACACCCCCGCACCTGCTGCTGCTATCACGACCCCAAGGAAAATCAATAAAAATAGTTTTTGTTATTGTGTATGTATGAGTGTTTGTGCGAGTGTGTGTGTGTATTGAGAGCGTGGGAATGTGTGTGTACTTAACTTTCTTTTTCTAGGGCCAACAGCTGAATTCCAAAAGAAAGAAAAACAACAACAACAATAAAAAAGAAACCTAGCATTTAGTATGGACAACACTAGTGGCGGTGGCGGTGATGATAGCGACAATGATGTGGTCACCGATTTTCTAAACTCCAACTGCAGTGAGACAGCAGTCAACTCCTCCATCTCCGCACCCGCACCTCGCGTCACTGTGGAAAGCCAAAATTATTGTATTCCCATCATCAACGCTCCAGTTACAGCAAATTCTTCTATTTCTGCTCCGGCTCCTGCCTCTGTTAATAATCTCAACAACAACAACAACATGATTCCCACCATCAATGTAACGCCCCACAGTCCCGCCTCGGCCTCCAAGTACAACAACATCTTTGAGGACACCTTGAGCCAATTGCAAAACATACGCGAGACTGTGGTCCAGATGAAAAACTCCTCTTCGACTAACCAGCACATACAGGATGGACTTTCGAATAATTTTGGTTTGCTTAATGCGGCCATTTTGAGTACCTCATTGCCGGATCTGAGTGCTGGGAATGGTGGCACTGGCGGCTGCTCTGGCCACTCCAACTATGCCATGTGGTCATCCACGGCACCGCAACAATGTCTGCTGTTGCATATAGATCGACGAAAGTCCTGGACCGCTGTGGATGATGCCAGCGCTGGTGGGGATTGCACAAATAAAAGTGTTAGCTTATCCAGTTTAGACAGCGAAGAGCAGGAGACCATAAGGGTGACAGAGCAGCGACGTCGCTCGGCGAGGAATAGCACTGGAGGTAAGATAATGAGTTTTATTACTTTGCTATGGGTTGGGCAAGTCATAAAGGTAGGAATTTATCTGAAAGGCAACTCTTGAGATCTTCTTTTTTGAATCTTTGCAGAGATTTGAATTTTACGCGAAAATCGACTATCATTAGCAGACTTTGCTATTGAAAATTAATTTTAGAATGTTCTTAAAGCATTTCATTGTCGCTACACAACCATTTTGATTGAACGGGTTTCTCTAACTTTTGAAATTAAGAACGTTACTTTTTGATTTTAACCCATTCAATGTAACAAATGGAGATTGGACTTATGTTGTTTAATTCCATCATCATTGTTATACAAGGATTTTCTTGTCTTTTGTTTGTTGTAATTTATATATATTTTATTGTACTTGTAGTATTATTTATTAGGGGTAGATGTTGTGACCAAAAATCAATATTTTTTCGTTCTGTAAATTTTGTATTTTAGTTAAAAGATGCATGTCACTTTGCTCTTCAATAGTTTTTAAAATTTTGGGGGTTATCTCATTTTGATTTGAAAAAAGTGATATTTTAACATTTCGAAAATTTGTGAAAAGTGAAGGTTGATTAACCTCAGCCGGCCTGTTTTCTTCTATTTACGAGCACGTTTTGCTGGTGGCTGTTCTTTTGTTTGCTTTTCTTTCTTAATGTTTTTTGACTTCTTGGAGCGTTTTTCTTCTCCCTTTTTGTATCATTGCAAAATTCTCAAGTCAAAACCGACTTTTTGGCAAATTGGCTAACCAAAACACAATTTTTTATTTTCTAAAACTCATATGGTCATTTTTTTTCTGTCGAGCAAGACGTTTGTACACATTCAAAGTGAAAAAAAAGTAAAAATAAAACGGAATTTCATTTCGTTTTTTACATTCTATCCAAGCACTTTAATTAGTGCTAGTGTGAAGAGCAAGTGAAATCCTGTTTCAAAAATATTGGCAAAATAAGAAGCGATTCGAACGTGACAAAAACAGAAGTGGTTTTCAGGCCCATTTATATAAAGAAAAAGTTTTTGCGAAACCTGACAGAATGCTTAAGCCCAAATATTTTTAATATCTTCCTAATGAATTGTCCTTTGACATGTATTTTGTTTGATTTGAAAATCGTCTGTATTTTTTTCGAAAAAATATATTTATGTGTGTCGATACGTGACATGTCGAACGCGACATATTTTCCATTAAGATATTTAGGTGGTTTCTGTTTAAGGCAAAGCAAAAATTTAGAGTTAATTGCAATCACATAGTTTGTTATGGTCTCATATGCATTGTTTTTTAACTCTTTGTACCATTAGAACAATTTTAGATATCAAAAGTCAATGAAATCCCTAGGCACTTTTTTAAGAAAAAACATGCATAAAAACTATCAAAATGAGAAAACAGGCGCTTGCGCGGCTGAGCGTTCAAAAATCTCGAAATGGTTTATGAAAAAATGTAAGATTGGCTTACTTTAGTTTAATTTAAGTGTTTCCCTGGGAAAATATGATAAAACTTAGTGTTTTTAACTACTTTTAATTTTTTGGTCTCGGTGGACCTTTCGTTGGAAACGCCCATATGTAAATAATTGAGTATGAACACGAAATCCTTTAGTTTTCTATTTTTTTAACTTTCCACTGTGGAAATGCCCATTTGTTGTTAAATAGATTCTGCTAAATTTGGTCGAAATCAATATTTCAAAATCAGCACTTGCAAGTGTCTTAAAGCTTCTCGGCATATTGTCGGCCGGACTCGTATTCTTTACCCCTTACGTTTTCCGTATGTCAGGAAATTAAGGCGGCCACTTCATTAAATACACATTTTGGTGGCAAATTCGATCTTTGACTGCTCTTCCGATGTGTATTGAAGCATTATATTGTTGAAAGGCCCAAGAATTGGTTTAAACATTTCATTAAAACAAACGGTATGGCCGATTCAAGGTCTTGAATATATGTGTAGTTCATTGCAATAATTTTCGAAAAATGCACCTCACAAGTTCCATAACTGGAAACTGCTTCCCAAACCATAACCGCGCCTTCAGAAGAGTGTCGACGAGTTACATGATGCTCTAAGTTTTGTAGACCATAATAAAACTAGTTAAAGCAATCGAGGTAAAATTTTTTCGTCCGAAAAATCAACTTTATTCCACTTTATTTTTCAAAACATGTCTTCGCGAGCAAACCACAGGCGTGCCGTTTTCCGCGCAGGATTAAGAGGTGGCTTTTTTCAAAAGTGTTTGGCGTCTTAAGTGCTCAGCATCGACTTGCTAGACTTGAAACTAACGCACAGCTCCTACCAGATAAAAGTACGTTAGGGGTGCGTCTTGCGACTTGTAAACTAAAAATAAGGGAAACACCTGCAAAATGCATATCAATTCAAACTTGGGAAATCTATATGCTCACTTGACCCACTCTTAGTTTTAAAAGAATTGAAACACTACTGCGTCTTGGCAGGCAGAATGTATCCTTACTCGTAGGAATTTTCACAGGACTCTGTCTCTTAGACCGCGAGGCTTGGTATCCACCAAAGTGTTCAGTTCATGAAGCATCTCCTCTGTCAAAGCCCAACGATCTGTAGGTGACGTTTCACAATCCTAGGTCAGCATTTCCTACCTGACATTTCAGCAGTCTTCGAAATAGGGATTGTTTGCTACTTAAGTTTGTTCTGTTCTAAGCGTTTTAAGAGGGATGATCCTCCCTTTACTGCCCCTTCCCATTTCGCAAATTATTGTCTTAATTTATCTAAATTTTTGAGAGCTAAACGAAGATAAGTAGATCTTTTTTGCTTGAATTTATTCAATTGTCTAAAAAAATGCAGTACAATTTAAGAAAAACAAATTCAAAGCAATCTAAAAAGGTAACCATTACTTTTGCCGTTAAATTAACTCACAAATAAAACGCAGAATAAAATCTCTTAAAAAAAACTAAAGAGAACCTATTCAAGAGACGTGCAGTGTAACTATCGCTGATTCTCAAGTATCTCGCTTGCTTTGCAGAGCTAATGCTGAGAGAGCAGGAGCGTAAGTGAGCAACTCACTGGTCACTTTTCTAGCAATAAGCTTAAACAAGCATGAAAGATGTAACGTTGTTAAGTCTTTCTTAGTATTGCAGCTGCTATTATCTAATTCTACTTTTTTGGTGCAAAGTTTCACATAAGTATATTAAATGCCAAAATAATAACAATTGCAGCGGCAGAACCTTTAATTCTAAATTCCTTTGAAATCTCTCGTTTCTTTCCCACCAACTCAACTGATATGCCCTGTAACTCTATAAGTAGGTGGCCATGGCCTAAGGTAATTTCGATTTCGATAAGAAATTCCACAAAAGCCCCTTATCTCGGTTCTAACCGCTTCCAGCTCTGGTGCTCCAATGCCTAGCTGTAGTGTTAGCTGAACGTTGGGTAGTAAGTAGCTAGAATCGAAGTCGATTAGCAAACCAACTAAATTAAAATTTTTTTTCCAGGCATTTCCACCCACTCTCTCAACGAAGCGGAGCTGGCTCGCGATTTTGAGCGTATAGCGGCCAAACGTAGTCTCGCCACTGAGATCATCAGCCGTATACCCTTACAAAAAAGCATCTCCACCTCCTCCATCATAGCCAAGGAGGATATCAAGACGATAGCACGTCATCTTACGGACAGCGAGGATGAAAATCAAAGCCTATTGCGTTCACATGCCAAAATCGAGGTCTACGACAATGTAGAGAAGCGACCCAAACGAGGATCCCTCTTCTTTCGCAAAAAGAAACCCAAAGCCAAAACGAAGTCACTGGTGGGGGGACAACAGTTGAGTGCTTGTGATTTGTGTGGAGCGAATATAACCCTAGCCCAGATCAAGGAACATCATTTGGAGTGTAAAGTTAGAAAAATGAACGCCGCCACCGGACAGGATTACTATGATGGCCCCGACGCGGGAATGGTAGTCAGCAATACCGAAGATCAACCTCTCATACGTACGGACTTACAATTTCTCAATGAGCCTCAAATTGAGGCTCAGGACTTGGGAGCAGATCCTGCTTTGGGTATTGTATTGAAAGAGCACGACTCTTGGACACCGGGAGTGCCCAAAGATTTATTGAAATCTCTGAAGGAATTGCAAATTAAACGGCAGGAGCACATCTATGAGTTTATAATGACAGAGAAACATCACTGCCAAACCTTGATCGTAATGCAAAAGGTTTTCGTGGACAGCTTGGAAAGATATTTCCCCTCGTTGAATTTGAACAAAATGTTTCCGCGTCTCCAGCAATTGACTGATCTTCATACCTGTTTCCTAAAGCAACTGAGACAGAAGCAGCGGGAGCAACCCATAGTGGATAGTATAGCGGATATTTTGCTGGATTTCTTCAGTCCAGAGCAGGCGCAGTGCCTGAGATTGGCCTATGGAGAGTTTTGTGCCAATCATCGTAGTGCTCTGGAGCAGTTCAAGCTTTGTTTGGCTGAACCCAGCTTTGGTGAATGGTATAAACACTGTCTGCAGAATCCTTTACTCAAAAAGAAGGGCATACCAGAGTGTATATTGTTTGTGACCCAAAGGTTAACCAAATATCCGCTGCTAATCGAGCCACTTTTAAAAAGTGCACGAGATAATAAGCTGGAGACGGATAAGCTGCAGCATGCTTTAAACTTGGTCAAATCTCTGCTTGTAGATGTGGATGCCTGTGTGGCGGAGAAGGAGCTGAGAGAGAGGCAGCTGGAGATTTATGCCAGAGTTGATGCCAAATCTTTTGCTATATATAAGAATAAACCATTTCGTAAGACCGAGCTGGGTGTGGAGTCCAGGCGGCGGCTCAAATTTGATGGATTGGCCACTTTGATGCAGGGTAGAGCCAAAACCCAACTAGTTCTGGTAGTAGTCCTCACCGATTGCCTCTGTTTTCTCACCGAGAACTCGGGTCACAATAAGTACACCTTCTTTACACCCGAACACAAGGCCGGAGTGGTGCCCCTGCAGAAATTACTTATACGTGACAAGGCAGGCACCGAATCCCGTGGCATATACATCATCAGTTCCAATCCTGATTTTCCCGAGATGTATGAATTGAAGGTACAAACACCCAAAGATAAAAATACTTGGATTCAGAGCATACGCCAAGCGGTGCTCGACTGTCCGGCCACGGACATAATCGAAGCGGAGGATTTGACGGCAGAAGAGAAATTACGCATAGGAGTAAACAAACGAGAAACCATTGAAAAGATGAGGCAAAAGGACATAGAACAGGCACTGCTACTCGAAGAGAAACTCATGCTGCAGTTTAATCTTTTAAAGGAACAGCAACCCTTTGGCGGTGAGGTCGCCACTGCCTCCTCCAATGGCAGTGCAGCCAACTTTTTGGCTGCCTTTGGCTCGTACAAGGATCTGGTAACCGCCGACTGCGATATACAGGAGCTGTGGCGTAGAGTTTTGAATACCGTACAGGACATCACACAGTTGGCCTCCACCATTTACTCAGCGGCCACTGGTTTACCCGTTTCTCGCACCTTGACCAGCGTGGGCGAGAAGCAGAGTGAACAATATGCCTCTCCTACCTTACCCAAACGTGCCGAAACCTTTGCCGGATTTGATGAGAAACGTGGCAAGCTGGCAACCAAACTGGTACTCACGCCACGTCTGCAAGAGCTAGAGGAGAAGAGGGAACTTAAGCATACCAGCAGCTCACAACAGACCGAACAACAGCCTCCCCTAGAGAGCAACTATGCGGTGCTACAGGTCTCACATCATCTGCACACCCTGCTCTGCATCATCTCTCAGCAAATGACCACCATACAGAGTCTACAATTACAATTGGCTTTATATCGAGAGAGTCCACGCACGACTGCCTACACGCACAAGGATCAGCTAGAGGAATTGCGTAATCTGCAGGACAAATTGCAAGCGGAAAAGACCGCCTGGTTACGTCAGAAGCAACAACAGCAAGATGAACTGGCCGATATGAAGGCTCAGCAGCTGCAAGTGCAGCAGCAAATCAAGGCCGAACAGGAGGATGTGCGTCAGCAGCGAGAGCAGTTGTATAGAAAAATGGAGCTGCTGTCAAGTCAAGGATTGTTGCTCTCCCCCAGCACTCCGCTTCCGCCAGTGGCGGTACCTGCGGCTTCTCCTGCTCTGACAGATGATCACCATGAGACGGATAATTCAGTCAGCGTGACCAGCAGCAGCAGCACTGTGGATCGACGTAAAGAAAAATGGTTGAGCGGTCCTTCCAATTGCAAGACACCGCCTGTTAATCTCATGAGTGCCAATAATGCACCCAAAGCGAATGCGAATGTCAAGCAAAAGCTGCCCATGAAACTCTCCTCGCTCTCGTCAGTTGGTAGTTCCTCCACTACGCGTGTAGATAAATCCGCCAGTTTTAATAGCTCCTCACCAGCTATAGGAGGCGGCACAACTGGTGGTGGTGTACAACAAATCTTTCCCCTGAAACTGGCCGATAAAAGACAAGCGAATAGTCCCCAGATAGTTACAACAAATGCCGCTTCTGTCACCTCCCTGGTGCCACAACATTCAAGGACTGGCAGCTCACCTGCGATTATACAACAGACAACGACAACGGCCACAACAACCACTCCGGTAGTGGTAACAAGAGCGGATTCCACTCATTATACTCAACGCACGCCCACTACAAGTCGAAGTACCAGCCGACCTGGACTGGGACAGGCACCACGTGCCAAGCCCGAAGAGGAGGAGATCTATTTCTGACGCAAATTCACACCAGAAGTGGAAATCTAAGATTCAGAAAAGAAACTCTCCAATATGTGAATATTTCTATGTATACAGCAATTGCTCTAAAAGTATTTATCGGCAAAAAAACAGATGGATTACAACTGTAAAGGCCAAGTTTTTTGGTGTATATTTTTGCAATTGTTCTAAAACTAATGATCTACCAAAGACCAATATAATCTCTGTGAGTAACGCCATACGATTTCTGTCGACACATTTTTTGGTGCTGACTCTAGAGCTGGCTCCAGGCTCTCTTGAAATTTTGTTCAAAAGTCAGAGAGAGAGCGCTCTAGAGCCAGCCGCTCTCTTGTACGCATACAGCGGCAGCCGACGACTGCATGTGTGCACAAGTATTCTCAAGCATTGTTAATCATACGCACTTGCTTGTTCGTTGTGTTTATTCCAGGGGCAGTCATATTCCTATCTCGTGTGCATACGAAAAATCTCAAAGCAGCGCTGCTCCCACACACACAGTATAAGCTGTACCAGCGCAGCTGCGTTGCGTGATTTGCTGCTGCGCAATTTTAGCGCTGCTCTCACACACACAAATGCAAAAATGTGAATGTTCACAAGCAAGCGCATTCTATTTTTAGATTTTTACGAGAGAGCGTGATTTTTGTATGGCCGTTCGGCATCTTAGAGATTATATTGGTCTTTGGATCTACTGTGTTATTGTTATAAGGAATTGTAACAGTACAGCAGCTCTTCAACTTTTGATTATCAAACTGCCCACTCACCATAAAAATGTTAATTTAAAAGTGTAAAGGCCGATTTCAGTTGTGAAACTATTTTTTAGGCATCTAAAACTGTTTTTTTTTTTATTAAACTTATTATAAGCTTTAAAACTTATCAAAAATGTGTAATTTTCACAAAATTCAAAAAGCCAATTTCAGTTGTCAAAGCATTTATTGTGCATCTCCACCTTTTTATGTGGTACTATATCTATAAACAATTTCTTACAAATACGAAAAAAACCCAAATTCTTCAAACTGCTGTGTATCTTTAACTGTGCATTCCAAACTGCTTTAAATGTGTAGTTTTTTACTAATTACTCTCAAACTATTGTATAACTCAAAATGTTTATGCATATTCTAACATACATAGGCTGAAATAGATGATCCAAAAAAAAAAACTTCACAAATTTTTCAATGACTGTAAAAAAATCAAGCGCATTCCAAGTACTTAACATATGTAATTTATGTGTAAAACTGTGTAAACTAATTTTAAACTGCCTTTTGTACTTAATTTTAGCAATTTCTGTTACTTACAGTTTTAATTTTTTTACAAACTGATACCAAACTCTACGTTTCACACTGCTCTGCAGGTGTACTTTTGCATTTTTCTTCTTTTTAAGCCAAAGCATCTCAAACTGTCTATTTATCAAACTGAATTACTTGTGTAATAAATTAAATTTCGATTTTAATACCATGCATCTCAAACTGTTCACACCAACAACACGACTTAATTGAGTATGTAAAAGTACTTATCAACTTATTTATTAACTCTAACCTAATAAAATATTTTATTTATATCTTTATTAAGCAAGTTGACTTTTTAACTTCTTCCAAACTTTAAATTGAAAATGTATTAAAACGACTTTTAAACGATAAAAACACATACGAATAAGCTTAATCTAGTTACTAGTTCGTACCAAGCTCATGATATTTAATTTATCGAAAGGAAGAGCTAATGTATTATATACAATTCTACCAACTGAATATTTAAATTCTTAATTACGTTGACTTGTCTTCTGTCTAAGCGTAATATGTATTTATAACTATGTAAAGAGAATGTTAAAAGTATAAGCATCTATATACATACATATATAGGAATTTAAAATATATAAAGATTTCAACTGATTTGGATTTAATTGTCAATAAGAATCCCTTTTGATTGTTCTTCATTTCATATTATAAAAATTAAAAAAAAAAAATATAAGGCTTTTATTTACTTTCACACAAACCTGCATTGTGGTTTGGCTGTCTTTATACCCAGTTTAAAAAGGTATAATAAGTGCTTGAAAAATGTTTGAGCAGGGACCCAAACCGAAACTAGTGATGAATAAAATATCGATATCCGACATTCATCTTAGCGGCTTGTATTCCTGTACCCACTTCACTGTAAACCATTTTTCAACAATATACGAGACCCACCGAATTTGAAAGGTAACTATGGTAGTAGAAAAGCCCTGGCTAGGTTTGGTCTGATTGGCTAAGGTTGTTTTGAAAAAGACTCCTGAAGTTTTCATAGGAAAATTTACTTTTTTGAAAAAGTCAGGTCAATATCTTATAATCGTTTTGGAGTTTTACTTTTTTGTATTCAGTTTTGTAGCTCTTAACCCGTCCTGCGTTATTTTTTAGGGTGGTCAAAAGATCAAAATCACGAAAATTAAAAAAAAATATTGAATTTTTGATTTGTTGATTTTGAGAATGACTAGGTTATTTTTTGAGCTGGTCGAAAGAAGTGTTTTGTAGGCCTGGCAAAGGGCTACAAAATAGCTGAAGACAGTAAAGTTAAATTAAAAAAAGACCTGACTTCTTCATAAGAGTAAATTTTCCTATGAAAACTTCAGGAGTCACTTACAAAAAAACCTTAGCCAATCAGACCATCCAAGGATTTTCTACTATTACTAGAAGCTTTCAAATTTGGTGGGTCTCGTTGGTATCACAATTTTGTGGTGCACTGTGTTATTATACTCTGTACCAGTGTATACAGCCATGTCCGTCTGTCTGTCTGTTTGAACGCACAGATCTCAGAAATGGTAAGCGATAGCGGTTTGATCTTTATGAGACATATGCTAATTATATAGATGCAGGCAGATCAGGTTTATTTTTAATTTTAGTCACGCCCCTTTCCGCCCCGTAAATTGGAAAATACGTCATATCTTCAAAAGTTTTATAGACAGAAGGTTTTACCTTCTGAACATATTAAGTTATCAGGATTATTTATCGATCCTCGAATCAAGTCTTTTTTGGTGAATCTAAAAACGCAGCTCGATCTATTTTTATCTCTAGTTTATGGCCTATATGCCTATATTTCGATAATGGGTGTGGTCAAATGTGGTAATCCATATTGCGGTTTTTCGATGCAGACGTATGATTGATGCCACTAATAAGTGTGGCCTATTCAAATACGTTCAATAGCTTCTTTATAATACTTTGGTCGTCTTCAAAAAAAATATAGCTGAGATCATCATCGAATATGTCATCAACCAATCTCCGATCCAAACCCTTAGCTTGAATAACATAAGGAACTGGTCCGCAAACTGAAGCTTTGATTTTAAAAGTCTTCGGACCGAACCTTCTGCTTAATTTTATAGGCAGTCTTGTTCGGTTCATAAATGTATTTGTGCGAAAAGACAATACAAGTAGTTTAGCATGTTCACTAAATTGGTTAAAGCATCAATCAAGTTACTTTTAAGCTTAAACCTTTTACAAAATAATGAAGATGTACTTTAATGTTGGTCAATAAATTCGAGTTTGTTTCTACGAACTATCAAAACTTTTGATTCAAAAGTTCTTTCCAAATATGATGCTTTAACAGAAAGCCGAAGGATCTTCGCACCACATCGTTCTGACAGTCTCGAAGTAAGTGAAAGAATACAACTGCCGAGAAGCTATAGAACTTCCCGTACGTATAAACGAACAGATCTTAAAAATGGTAAATATAAAAATGTAAAATGGCTTGACACAGCCACAAAGGGCCAAAGCCGAGCTCCTCTCAATCTCTTGGCTTGTGCGATACTAATTTTCGCACAAGAGAAAGGGACCCTATATTTAAACGCCAAATTCGAACGGCAGCTTGAGAAACTTTTGTACGTCGCTTTTGCTGGTGTGATTTTGAGTGTTTTGAACGGAGAGTTTTGTTGTATGATTGAAAGTGAACAATACATGATGCAACATCGGCTCGTTTGACGTTGATTTGACTCAACGGCATGCTTTGTTGAGTGATTAAATGTGAATGAGAAAATCAAAATAAAAGTGATTTTTGAAAGTTCTCTGGTGTGTAAGTTTATTCAAAGAAAAAATCTTTTCATTAGATGTTCCGAAGCGGAATCGAACCCACGACCTCTTGCACAGCGGTCACGCACACTAGCCGCTGAGCCACACCCGGACCCCGGATGGTAAATGCTAGAGGACTCAAAATAGGTATGTTGACGCCTTATACGAGAGAGAGAGTGTTAGAGTGAGCGCGAGTGCGTACGCACAAACACATACAAATATTGCAGGGTTCCCCAAAAAGAGAGGCTCTCTGTCTCGCTCTAACACTCACTGATGCATTACTTCGGCAAGCATTCGGTGTGAATTTCCGAGTGTGTTCGGCCCCTCCGGGGCATGGCTGGGGAACACTGAAATATAGTATTTGTGTGCAGAGAAACAAACAAAAACATTGGCGAGCGACGGAGCTTCTGTCGGCGCTACTGCTCCGACTGTCGCCGCTGACCTGAAGCAGCAGCTCCGACTTGCTCTGCTGAGCCCAAGCAGCGAAAAGCAAAATGACAAAAAAGCGTTAACCGACAACTTCTGGCGCTCTTTGCTTTTTCTCAAAAACAGTTTGTGTGCTTGCTTCGACAGCGACTTCTGATTTTTCTCAGAAGCAGAGGCAAAAGCAACAATTCATATTAAACAGCTAAAAACAGTTGAAGCTAGAAAAAATTTGCGACTTTTGGTGCTCCGACTGAAGCAATTTAAACACTGGTTTTAAGTGTTCTCGGCGATTTTTTTTTTGCATATAAATTTTTATACATAGAAGAATAAAGTGGAAAGGCTATACACTATCAAAAATCAAACATTTAATTACTTTCAAGGGGATAAAAATATAACCTTTCGAACGCACCTTGAATATGCGGTAAAATGCAATTTTATTCAATTACTGCCACGCCTTCCGCCCTGCAATTAAAAAAAGACTCATATCTTTCACAATATTGATTGTTCAATTTATTAAGTTGGGTAACCATCAAGTGAGAGATAATGGAGATAAGAGCAATCGTAGATTCGTCATAGTAAAAGCCCAAAATGTGAGTGAGAAAGAGGGAGCGTGGCGAAAGTCTCTTAACCTTGTCAGTCATTATAGAAACTTTTTATCAAGGCTGTAAACATCTCAAATTTCAATGAAGATTCAGTCTGGACATGAGAAACTTTTGAAAAGTGTAAGGTTCGGTTCAAGTTATGGTTCTTGTACTTATCGTGCTAGGGCTTATTGATTGTTAGATGGTGGACAAATTTTTGTTCAGGAGAACGCGTCCAGTTTACCAAGCTATGTAAGTCGCCAATCAGTTGTCGAGCTGCAAATCGAAATTATCATTACAATTACCACCACAATTTTTGGGATAATTAAAAACTGAATTAACGTTTCATAATTTAAAATGGAAGTTTGGATACCCTTGCAGCTTCCATTGAAAACAAAAAAGTTTTTCTAAGACTCTTCTAAGGCGAAATTTGGAGGCGTTCCCATTTAAAACAAAAAGTTTTTCTCACTAGAACTTCTTTTTCGACCGATCATTCATACTGCTGCTATATGCTATAGTCATCCGATTTTGATAAAACTTTGTAGAAATGTGTCCAAAGTATATACAATAAGTGTCTGCCAATAAAAAGGACGTTTTCATTAATAACAAAAAGTTTTCCTCACTCGAACTAGTTTTTCGACCGATCGTTCCAATGGGAGCTATATGCTATAGTCATCCGATTTCGACCAAACTTTGGAGAATTGTGTAAAAGTATATTAAATAAGTGTTTGCCAATGATAGAGGAGTTTTCATTAAAAACAAAAAAGTTTTTCTCACTAGAACTAGTTTTTCGACCGATCGTTCCTATGGCAGCTATATGGTATAGTCATCCGATTTCGACCAAACTTCGTGAAATCATGGGAATGGATAGTAAACTTAGAAATACGTACTTTGGAGGCGTTTCCATTAGAAACAAAAAAGTTTTTCTCTTTAAGACTAGTTTTTCAACCGATCGTTCCTATGGCAGCTATATGCTATAGTCATCCGATCCGGCCGGTTCCGACAAATGTGCAGCGTATTTGTACCAAAAGACTTCGAGCAAAGTTTGGTGAGGATTGCTTTAAAACTGACGGAGGAGATAGCATAGAAACAGACGGACAGACGGACAAGGCTAAATCAACTCAGCTCGTCATGCTGATCAAGAATATATATACTTTATTTGGTAGAAGATGCTTCCTTCTATGCGTTACAAACATTAGCACAATTTTATAATACCCTCTGCAAGGGTATAAAAATATTTGAGCAACCCAGCAGCAACTCTTTCAAATCCCAAATTTGGAGAATTTTTTCTTTGCTTTAATAGAAAAATATTGGGTACAAGAATACAAGCCGCCAAGATGAATGAGGTGGTTACTCCAGATATGGTTCCAAAAGCGAAACAAATTGCTCAAAATGAGTACATCGCCCATTGACGAACAATTTGGAGTTAAGAAGGCATTTAACAAAATCTTAGAGAACCTTAAGAATTGCAGCACACGTTTAAAACACAATCTTGCTTATGCAATTGCAGTATTGCCAAAAATATGCTAAATCGACTGAAAACTATTTCCATTTAATAATTCCATGCTAGCGGAAATTCAACCGTACCAAACCGCTAATGTCGAACCGATATTTTTAAAAATAAAAATATTTACATTGTACATAACTTATATACAAAACAAAAATCTCTGTGTATTTTTTCGCGTTTCCTCGATAAAGTATATAATACTTAAGCTTATATCCCATCCGTCTTAATACATGTAAAAGATATGCTTAAGCTCGCTCCAATAAATGTTTAAAAATCAAATTCGCCTTTGCGTGGACACTTTTGGCGGGTGTGGCCCTCCTGTCGGCAGAGGCCACAGCGGCGTGTTTTACTGGCACCAGAAGTGGTAGCTGCACTGCTGCCACTCGATCCCCAGGAAGAATTTGTGGTAGCTGCACTGCTGCCACTCGATCCCCAGGCAGAATTTGTGCTGCTGGCGCCACCTGCTAAGATTGTGAGGGATTATAACAAGATTTTATAGGGATCAAAAACCAAATTTACCTGTATTCTCTTCCGTGTCGGCCCACTTGAAGAAGTTGCAAGACTTTTCCCGTGTGGGACACGCATAAAAGGGTCTGCCCTGATTCGGGCCATCCTTACGCACGGTCAATTTGCTGGCTAATTGATTGCATTTGCATTTAATCTCCTCATCGTTGTTGCTGGGTGGGGGCTGGGTAATGGTCACAGTGCTGCTAGAATTTGTACGCATTTGTGTGGCACCACGAGCGCTACTGCTGCTGGGTAGAGTTGCTACACGATTTGTGCCCCAGGAGGAGGTGCTGGCAGTGTTAGAATCATTACGCTTTTGTGTGTTACCACGAACGCTACTGCTGCTGGGTAGATTAGTGCCCCAGGAGGAGGAGGTGTTGGCACTGTTAGAATTATTACGCATTTGTGGGGCTTGACGATCGCTTTGACTGCCCCAGGAATTATTTCGCTGAGCGCTGCCCCAGGAGGATGTACTTGCACTCCCACTTCCCCAGGAGGAAGTACCTTGGGAATTGCCTCCTGTTGTTGGTGTCGCTTGTTCATCCGCCCACTGAAAGAACTTGCACTCAGGCTGCTTTGGACACTTATAGAACAGACGTCCTTGATTGGGTCCATCACGGCGTACCGTATGCTGACGCGCTGGCTGATGACAGCCCGTACACAGCACTGGAGCGGACGACGGAGCCGCATCCGCTTCGAAACTATCCATTCTCACACGCTTCGCCGCTGGCTTAGGTGGTGGAGTGGGAGCCGCATTGCCTCGTGCTCGACTGCCCCACAACATGGGCTCTGACTCGGTCTCATGTTGTTGACGCATCCATTCAGACAGACTGGAGTCCATAAGCTCAGGATTAACCAGAGCCTCAAATTCTGCATCATCATCGGCTGCAAAAGCGGCAGCTATATCATCATCTAGAGTGATTTGGTTAGTGGTCGCTGGTGGAGCACTTGTAGACTCAATGGAATCTACGGCGGCCAGCATTTCTTCCTCGAAACCATCATTGCTATCGAAGAAACTGTCCACAGTTGGGCTGGTGGTGGCGGTACTGCTGGTGAAATAGTTGCGTATGCCGCCGGCTGCTTGAAGAGACTGGGTTGTGTTAGCTTTTTTGGGCTTGGGTTTAGGTTTAGGGCCTTCTCCGGCTTCAGTTGAGGGTTTTCGGGACTTGGCAGGCGGTTTTTTGATATTAGAAGAACCCAAGGTACTGGAACTTCCTCCTCCTCCGCCTCTAGGGCCACCTCCGCCGCCTCTAGGACCACCTCCGCCGCCTCCAGGCCCTCCACCGCCGCCTCCAGGTCCTCCTCCGCCGCCTCCAGGACCTCCGCCACCAGAACCCGTTCCCACTCCCACTATGCGTCCCACCCGCTTCACCTGTTCCAGATTGATATTAAACGTGTTCCGAAACAGCTCATCGCATGGCAAACAGGTCTTGTACCAACCATGTGGCGTATTAAAGAGACCACGATAGTACGGAGTGCTCAAACGAAACTTGAGCAAATGATGTCCCTCACCACAGTTTGGACAACATTCATCCAGCACAGAAAACTCCTTGCATTCAGTGGGCAACCACACAACATTCTTGCAGTCCGGAAAGTTGAGGCATCCAATGAACCAACCTTGCTGATTCTTTTTAGGTTTCAGCGCCAGAGGTGCCAGTTCGCACTTGGGACATTGCAAAAGCTCCTGCTGCACCATGTTTTGCTCCTGACCACTTCCTCCGGCTCCAGCTGACGCATTCTCTGCTGGCGTCTCATTAATACGTTGTCCTATTTTAGCATCCATTGCGGTGATCTTGTCCGTAATCTGTTGATAGGCCACCTTATATTTGGCTATCTGCTCGGACAAAACCAACCGAGGATCTTTTTGGCCCAGGCAAATCAGTTTCAAATCCGCTTCAAACTCGGCTCGCAGCATAGGTTTGGCCAAAGCCAGTTCCATGGCATCATAACCCTCATAGAGACCCATGCCAATGACACCGGGCACTAGAAAGCCTTTGTCCAGAACCCCTATATAGCCACGCTCTTTAATCGTATTGATGTGCTCCGCATGAGTGGCATCAGTGCCAATGCCATGCTTCTCCATTAAGGCAATCAGATCCGCTTCGGTCAGCAGCGGAGGAGCTGTGGTGGCTCCCTCATGGAGTGACACTTCAGTGGGCTCAAAACGCTGATCTCTTTCATAGTAATGAATCTGTTTGGCATTCCATTTCTCATAGACATACACATCCAAATAGTTTCGCTCAAGTATGACCAAACCATTTGCAGTGAACTTTTCGCCAGCTATGTCGATGTTGACAATGGTCTCCGTACCGACAGCATCTTTGCTCACGCAGGCCAAAAAATGACGGACCACAAGCTCATACACACGAGCCTCGTTGCCCTGCAGACCTGTTGAAAAAGAATGGGAGTTTTTATTTATTTAGTTTTTTTTTTTTGATTACTCACTAGGCGCCGCCTTGGTGGGATGTATGGGAGGATGGGCCTGATCTGACTTGTTGCCATTACGCGGATTGGGTCCCCACTCCTTAACACGCTGGGCAAAGGCTCCCCAATTCGGATTATCCATTTGCAGCTCCACCAATGGCACCAAATTGAATTCCTTAGAGAATTGATTGGTCTCTGTGCGGGGATAGCTGATAAAACCCTTGCTATACAGCTTCTCGGCTATGGTCATGGTCTCCTTGGCTGACAGCTTCAGCTTTCGCGAACCCAACTTTTCCATTTCCACCGTATCTAAGGCAGCCGGCCTCCATTTATGTTTGGGTTTCACTGTCACGCTCTCCACCAAGGCACGAGGAGCCGGTTCGGCCAGGCAAAGCATTAAGTAGTTCTCACACTCCTCTTTGTCAAACAAGCGATTCCGTGCCCAGTTAAACTCCACCGTCAGATCCTCAATGGTGTGAAGAACTGTAGGATTTGGATTAAAGATTAAGCCTTTCAATGAGACCGCCTTAAATTAGCCTACAACTACAATTGAAACATTCTCTTCTGTCCCTGTTTCAAAAACCAAAAAAACTAATACCTTTTTTATTTGTTTGAAAATGTCAATAGCCTGCGCGGTGAGCTCAGCTTATTACACAGCAATAGGGAATCGTTAACACTTGATGCTTTTGTCAGAAATCACTCTATGCTGATATTGACAATGTCGATGCTCCCAACGCTGAGGTATCTAGAGTACCACCACTATCAGTCTCTGAGAATGTTTACCATCCTACTTTACAAATCGGTATGGATTTTGATACGTTAATTATCCCGATTCCCAACGGGTAAAGTATTTAGATGTCCGATCTCGACCAAACTAAGTAGATTCATGGAAAAGCATAACAAACTAACTAATTTCATCATGACTTAATAAGTTTTGCGGCACGTGAAACAAGAAATTATGCCCCGATTTATTTACAACCTTGTCTCACGAGCTATGCTCATCATGACCACTTTCGAAACCTCTGTGTAAACTTTTTTCTGCTAGATGTAAGAAATATTCTATAGTCGAATTTAAATTCCTAATGTTGACTAATCAGTTTGGCTGAACTTTGTTAAACTATAAACAATAAACATAACAAAACATATGAGGGATTACTCACCTTTAACCTTCCAAAATGGTTCCGACACAAACGCCTCCACCTCCTTGTAACGCTCGGCCACAAAACCCAGCGTGGGTATCTGGCAACTTCCATAGGAGATCAGCTTATCCGCAATCTTCTCGGGAAACAGTCGTTGTAGTCGCATGGTCTGAAAGCGTGTTATTGCTGCACCCGTGCGCAAATCCAATTCGCTTCTTATGTCCACTGCATCGCTTTGGCGCTTGTCGGGTTGACCCAATTGCTGCAACGCACGGCGCACTGAGGTGGTTGTAATCTCCGAAAAACTAGCTCTATAAACCGTCAAATTCGGTTTAATTGCTCGACAAACCTCAATGATCTCATAGCCTATATTTTCGCCCTCACGATCACAATCTGTCCAGATAATCAAACCCTGACAACCACGAATCTCACGCTCCAGCGTCCGTTTGATAGATAGATAGCTCTCGCCCACAGATTTCTTGATAGGTGCATCGAACAACGTGCGCGGATCCACCGTGCGCCAGTTGCGGTAGGAGAATTGAAACTCCAGATTCATTAAATGGCCCGACACTGAGGTCATAACCATTTTGGCATTCTGGCCGCGCACGGGAGCCTCAAAATCAAACACCTTGTTGTACACCGAGTAGCCCTCACGCTAAGGAAATGGAAGATTTAGTGGTTGATTTTCCCCATGCTGTAGTTGTAGCTTACCCGGCGAGCTGATCCATTGGACAACAAGCCAGCTATGGTCTTGGCCGCATCATTTTTCTCTGCCACATTAAGGATTTTCATCTCGGTGATTTGCTTAGCGTAGGTGCGGCAGTGTATTCCATAGTTGGCCCATCGGCAGTGTTTCAAAAGGCCAATCACCATTCATTAAGTGAATATAAAGCACAAGAAATGAATTTATTAACATTTCATTCGCGGCAAAAAATTATTCGGTTCAACTATCGATTGGAATTGACATTTATCGCAACTAGAGATGGAAGAGAAGAGATTTCGGAACTAACACGAAAAATCACGAGCTAACCCCATAGTTGTCGTAAGACACATAGCTGAAATCAGCATTTTTAAACTGTTAAAAAAACTATAAAATTCCAAAAAAATTTTCCATTATTCGCAGATTTGGGGAAATATACTACTGGATATGTCTAAAACTCGATTGGAGGTAGTCTTATTACAGCATTTGTTCAAGGATCGCCCTTTAAAGCGCAGATTCCCTTTTAATGGCTCAGCCAGTTTTTTTTCCCTAAAACCTGTACGAAAAGTTATTTTCTTGGACTTTTGAAGTTACGGCAAGTCTGAAGTGATTTCCCTAATTCCGTCGAGTCTCGCTAAATCTGTTCAGAAATTTACTTCTTTGGACTTTTAAAGATGCGGAAGTTTAGTTCACAAGTCCACACACTAATTTTCAAATTGTGAACTGAACGTATGTAACAGGAAGAAGGAAACATTTCCGACCCCATAAAGTATATATATATTCTTGATCCAGCATTATGTGAGCAAAAGGTGCATGTAGCGCCAAAAAGTATGCAGCGTCTTTATAACCTTTATAGCTCTACCATTTTTTATCCGATCTTTAAGATACGTTCAGAGATTGTAGATATTGGGCCACTGCAAAATATGAGCTTCATAATTGAAAATTGTTGGAGTTATTTTACATTTTTTATTGTGGGGGCGGAAGGGGCGTGGCCAAAATTTGAAATAAACTTGATCTGCGTAGGGACAATAGGAGTCTACATACAAAATTTGGTGGCTCTAGCTCTTCTAGTCTCCGAGATCTAGGTGTTCATACAGACAGACGGACATGTTGGGGAAATTTTTAATCACAGTCGACACTCACGACACTAGCAAGGCTCCAAGGTTTTGAGCACGACTCGCTTATCGATAGTCATTAATATTATTGTCTATCGAAACACCTGCGCGCCGCTTTTAAATTGCTTTCAAGACGAAGTCAAATATTCCCAAACCTCCCACATTGAAAAAACTTTACCATGCGGAAATACGAAACTAGTTACTTTATTTATTATATCTCTCTATATAACTTGCTGTTTGTATTCACGTTGCTACGTTTTTTTTTGTTTGTGTTTTAACTTTTGACTTTTCATTGCGCTTGTTTTTGGGGGGGAATTGGAGTTTCCATTTTTTGTTTTTGCCATTTTTTTGTTTTAGTATTTTTTGTAAATCTTTTTTTTAACTCAACATAAAAATTCTTAACAATTATATATATTTGTGTGTATATATATAAGAAAAAGGATAGGGTGAAAATGTGTGTAAATACAAAGAGCAGTGCACGATGGTTCTATGCACATTTAGAATCTTTACCGATTTGTATTGTTAATTCTTCTCCTGGACTTAGGCTTAGCGTAAACTCATTCGTATGCGATTGGATTTATAACTTAGATTCAGTAAAATATTAGTAATATTTAGAGCGTTTAATTATAGATGATGGAGTAGTAAGATGCCTCGTCCATTTTCAGTTTTTTTAGTTATAGAAATAACAACAAATACAATTTAGGGGAAGGGGGGAAGGAGTTGCCTAACACAGGATGAGCCATCAACGACGCCACGAACGATCCTCGGACTCCTCATCCTCCTCCTCATCCTCGAGACGCAGCTCGGGCAATGTATCGCTGCCCAGCAGACTTTCACTTTCGCTAACAGATTGGATCAACTGCTTGGGATTGGTATTGCTGTCCAGCGGCAAGGGAACTGCTGAAGCTGCTGGTGATTTGTCGGCTGGTGCTGCCATTGGGACAACTGCCCCGGAGGGAGTTGAACCCGGCGTCGTCACCACAGGCGCCCAGGAAATCTAAAGTAGCGAGAAGTAGAGAGTTAAGTTAGTTGATTTGTAAAATGGATATAGATTAAGCCAAAGAAGCATGAAAAATATAGACGGTAGGAAGGAACGAGAGCGGAAAAGACAATATACAGCTGTGCTCCCATTTTCGGCTTACTTTTGCGATTTGTCACGAGAGCACTTGAGTTTTCAACTCATAGTCGTTACTTTAAATGGAAAGTGGCACTTATATCTGTGGCTACTAGATGCAGTCTACAAAATTTGAAAATGTCTTACGAATTGAAAACGTCAACCCATTTGTGAATGATTTAAATTCGTACAATTTTATTGGACTTTATCTAGTTACCATAGAACTTGTCACACACATGTATATGCTTAAACAATTTGAATGTGAAATTCAACCGTTTACATGTCCGGTTTGGAGTCGAACCTAAGTCCAACGACCTTTTCAACTTCATCCGCGAACCTCAACCAACTTTAAACTTGGCAAGATGGCAACAAAAGGAAGAAAAAACTGAAAAAAATCTTTCTCTCCATTCTCCGAAAGTCCAACAGCCTACAAGTCATCATCTAACACTCACCTGAAGGCGCTTATCTTTGTACATTTTGCCACGTAAAACTGCCTGCTCGGCATTGAGTCGTGTGGCATAGGAGAGTATCAATTGGGGAATCTCACGGTCCACATCATGCTTGGAAATCTCACCAAAGTGCTGTTTGGGGTAGACAAATCACATTTAGAAATCTCTTTTATCTTCTTTTTCTTCTCTTCACTCACCTTAAAATGTCCTAGAACAAAATCGGCCTCCTCAGCGGCAAAGCCCGTTACAACAATAGCCTTGGGTCGCCTATCCACACGCGTCGAACCCTCCGGATAGTTGGCTCTTTTGCGTGCTGCTGCGCCACCGCCGCCTGCCGATCCGGCTCCTCCCTTAGGATTGTTCGAGTTGGCAGCTCCTGCTCCTCCCAGAGTACGCTGCAGCTCTTCGAGACGTTTTTGTATGGCCGATGTGTCATTGCCCTCCTGCTGTTGGGCAAACAATTCCAGCTCCATATCCAGGAGTTCCTTCTTCTGTTGCTCTTTGGTCTTTTTGACAGATGGCTGTTGCTGTTGAATTTGAGCCTGCAATTGATCCTGATCGGCATGCACGTCCTTGCGCAGCTTATCAATGGTGGCCTGTAGCACTTTAATGGTCTCCAGGGTGGGTGCACGCTGGACGTCCTGCTGATCCATACGTTCAACCAACTCCAAAGCAGTTTTCATTTGCTTCACATAGCTCTGGAGTAGCTCCTGCTTGCGTTTCCGCAAGCCATTAGCCAATTGATGCATAGCCTTTTGTTGTTCTTCTTGTTTTTTGCGTAATGAGACGGGATTAGAGCGGGCAGCAGCGGCGGCTGCGGCTGGACTAGCGGCTTGCGGTTGATTCAGCTTCAGTCGCATGGATGCGGGAGCCAGGGCCAAGGCCTCTCCGGCTGGGGGACCGGCCACCTGGTTGCCTTCAGTCAATGGGGTACTAGCAGCATTGGATATTTTGGCACCATCCGAATTGGATGTGGGCACAGCGGGCACATTGTGCAAATGATATTGACTGGCATTCTTGCGGCCTGGCGGATTGGCCTGACCCTCATTCCCATCAGAGGCAGCTGCTCCGTTATGCCAGAAGACCTTGATGAATCGATTGTTGAGCACCGCCTCGGTGCTGCGATATGCCACATTGGCCTCTGCATGCGTGGAGAAGGTCACAATGGCTGCCTCCGGATCTCCCTCGTAGGACACCTGGATATTCACGATTTTGCCAAATTTGGCAAAATGATTGTTCAAATGGGCAATGGTGTTCAGACCACGTGGCACTTTTCTCAGCTCCAGGGAGCTGTTATGTTGTTGCATATTGGGATTGACTCGTGGACCCAGTCGCGAGTTTATGGGCACTTTTCGTTTGGTGGGCACATCGGCTATAGCCACCGTATCCTCCAGGTCGAACCGACGTTTACCCACCTCACCGCCGCCAACTGAGCCGCCTGCTCCACCACCATCCATTACAGGAATCGGGATGAGCTGACGCTGCAGAGGAGTGGTTACGGCTGTGGGATTAAAGGGGAATGGCATCATTGTTGCTGCCGCACCTGGGCCCGGCGGTGGTGGTGGTGGCGGACGAGCATAGTCCACCGGATGGGGCACACCCAAAACGGGACGAACATTTCCACTGAACGGATTAATGCTGCCGCCAGGTCCTGTTGAAGCTGCTGGCACACCGCCAGGTGGTGGCGGCGCTGGTCCGCCACCCCCACGTGCCCAAATCTCTGGTGCATCCGGATTGTATTCTCGCATGGACATCATTAAAGCAGAATTATTGATGCCCTCAAAGACCACCGGATTAATTCCATGATCCCAGGGGCAAGTCTCACCGCGCACACAATAACCCTTCTCATCAAAGTCACGACAACGCTGGCGGGGATGCGAGGCGGTTGCCACCGCCATGTTGGCAGGATGGTCGAGAGCGGGCAGAGTAGTGGGAGCGGGAGCGCGCTCGGGTGAGCTAGCCGACGGACGTCGAGGTGAAAGCGAGCGACTGTGCGAGCGACGACCCTTGGGACCAAAACGTTCGCCTGCGCCGCCGCCACCTAAACGTCTTCGTTCAAAGTTTCGGCGACCACCACCAGCTCCATGACCTGGCGGAGATTTGTTGCGGAACTGCCTCTGGTTCTTCTCTCGCTCATTGATGCGACGATCCCTGGAGCGCGAGCGTCGAAAATTACGATCATTGGAACGAGAGCGGGAACGCGAGCGAGACCGCAAGGAGGCGCGACGCCGGCGGCTGTCTCTTGGCTGGTTCTCCTTGTCCGCATACACCCCGCGTCCAGCCGGACTGACACTGCGCAGAACTGGCGGCGCGCTGGCCGTGGCTGTCGCCGTGATGATCTGAGCGTCTTTGGTTTTATGTACATCGCAGGCTGGCTTAATGTGGGGAGAGGCATCTGTTGTGTGGCTGTTGTTTGCTTCCTCTGGCTGGACTGCTTCCGGCGGCTGCTGCTCATCGCGCTGCAGTTGTTCCAGGGACTTTATCACATTATCTTTAGTTGATGCAGCGGGCAGTGGTGCTGGGGGTGGGGAGACTGCTGCTAGGACCGCCTCTATATCGGCTGCTCCATCTAGCGCCAAGCCCAGATCTTCAGCCAAGTCCAGTTCGGACATACTGCTCGCCGTTGCGGCTCCGGCCGCTTGCTGGGGCACATTGAGATATTCCTCAGTGGCTATGGCCTCAAAGAGACGGTCCACAAAGCGTGTCGTCTCCTCCGACAGGAAGACATCCAACTGTTCAATCATGATACGCTTGAGATCCTTATCCGATTTGTCTTTTTTCAGCAAGGCAATGACATAGCGCGCCAGGGCCGAGGAGTCCGCATCGCAGCTAAAAGTCAAAGGGAGAAAAGTGTCAAAAAAAATTGTGGAAAAAAAATATCAATTCGAAGAGAACTTACAGTGGCTCTAGGACGACGCTAAGCCAATCCTTCAGCTTATCCGAGTTCTCCAAGATCATTTTCGGTTTGGTCTGATCGTGTGGTTGGTCGCTTTGGGGGGGTGCTGCACACGCGCCCAAAAATATATTTTTAAGTTGACCTCTGCCTCCTCCTAGACGGACCCTCGGGGTTTATCGATAGACGATAGCTTTTGCTTTCTAGAAATAATTTCAACAACTTGGTTAAATGCCATAAAGATCACGTTCGTGTGTTATTTGATTAATTTATGCCTAATTATATATTAATTTATTCATTTAAGGCTCTGGCTAAGAAAGTTTCTCGATTTTTTTGCCACACACACACTCTCGCACACACACACACACAAACGCACACTTATATATTTGGCAGCCAAACTTTTGCGCTCAAATTGCAGTAGTTTATTTAACACTTTTCTTTTGTTTGTTTATATCAAAACCTACCTTCGGCCTTAAATTAAACTTATTTGCTATTTTTTTGTACAAGTTTAAGTTTTAAGGTATAAATTTTTGTATTTTTCACTGAACTTTTTTTCGCTGCCCCTTCTGCAAGGTTGCTTGAGACAATTGTTAACGGCCAATCGATAAACGATAACAATAAATCAGTGATGATTTGTAGAGACTTTAGCAAAGACTACGAATTTACTAGATGGTGCATTAATGAAAATAATTCTTATTGCGTTTCAAGCTAATTTCCAAAAATTAAATTTTTTATTCCTAAATATATGAACTCGATTAGAGATGGGAACGGGATTCCGGATTTTCGGACCCCGCGATAATCGGGCGGGACGGGATTGAATTTAAAATTTTAGGTCGGGATCGGGACGGGACGGGATAGCTTGTGTCGGGCAAAGGACGGGACAGGATTAATGCACAATCCCTTTATTTTTAGTTTTTCTAATATGGGTGTAATTTCAGAGCCAATTAACTCATATTTAAAAAACATTGAATACATAAAAATAGATAAGAAATTTTGAAAAGTTTTTGTTCATCTCAGATGGGAAACTTTTATCAGATCTCAGTCAAGTGAAAATTCAGCTTAAGTAGTATTTTATTCATAATTAAGCTGAAACATTTTGATATAATTTTGTATTAAAAAAAGTGTCCTCAATTTTAGATATTCCTTAAAAAAAATTCTTGAATGAAAATGAGGGTTCGGGATAGCAAAGGGACGGAAGAGCTCGAGTCGAGTTCGGATAAAAATTTCTTTCCCGAGCCCATCTCTAAACTCGATCATACTATGCAGATTTGCTTTCATGAAATCTAAATCACGATCAGAAATACCACTAGTGAAGCATGTGATTCGGCCCCAGGGGCACCTTGAATTTTAAATATATATATGTGCATTTCCTATCAGCCGTAACGTGATATTTGTACAAACAAATGCTTTAAAAAAATATGAAAACTTGGATTTTTAAAAAGTGTTTTTCATATTTGCGTAGCAATTAAGAAGCACTATAATCAGAAAAAAACGAGACTTCGATATACCCGTTACTCAGTGAATTAAATGTTGCAAAGTTTTCCCTTATGTAAGTCAACAGAGCATTTACATTAATAAGAGCATTTCAACATTAAGTAAACAAACAGAGCATGTGGCGCCAAAAAGAATGCAACATTTTTTATAACTTTGCCATTTTTATCCCATCTTTATAAAACTTTAAGTGATTGCAGATATTGGGCACGTACACTACACTGCAAAATATGAGCTTGATATCTTCGCTGTAGGAGTTATTTTACATTTTTATTTGTGGGGCGGGAAGCATAAATTTTAGCTATTAAATATTAGATAAAACGATTTTAGACAGCAAAATTCAATCCAATCTATATGACTTTTTTAAAAAAATAAAGCGTGCAAAATAAGCACCCAAATGAGAAAAAATGATGCCTGGGCAAATTTTCTTTTGAAAATTTCGAAATGAACAATGCATAATTGTTAGATTGGCTTACGTTAGTTTATTTTGATTTTTTCCCTATGAAATTTTTTGGTCTCGGAGGACCTTTCTGTGGAAATGCCCTTATATGTTTATTTGGCTTTATTGACTATTAAGTCAAACTCAAATTCTCAACGCATAGAAATACTCGCACCATCTGGTAATGTTGAGTGTCTATGGTTAATGTCTTGGCACTCTATGTGACTTTGTACTCTTTGGTTTATCGCGTAGCCCAGCCCTGGTAATTTCATTTATTTGTGTAAATTGTTTAATCTTAACATGTGCAGCATAGGAGAAGATGATTTTGGTGATGAGGGTGGCCAACATGCCATGCCAAGTGGCGGATGTCAGCCGGCTCAAGTGATTCAGGCGGGAGGAGAGTGTCAAAAGTGTGGGGCCCACTCTCAGGATGAGCTCTACAAATTGGATTTCCGGGTGGAGGAGTGTCGGAGCTGCTTCCTCGGCTATGTCAGGCACAAGTTTCGGGCTGCTTTGGGAGCAGCCAAGGCCTTGCCACGCCAAAGTGAGGTTCTGCTCCATCTAGATGGTACGGCGGAGTCTTTGGTGTTGCTAGACATGCTGCATTTTGCTCAGACGCAGAACACCTTCAAGAGATTGCACTGCCAGGCCAGGGTGGTGTTTATCGAAGAAGCCGGACTAAGAGAGGAGGAAGAGCCGGTGGCGTTGGCTAAACTGCTGGAGTTGCAAGCTCGCTATAAACCCTTTGATTTCTACATTATAGAGCTGGGATCGCCAGTAGAAGAGCTTAAACTGCTGCAGGAATACACACCCCACTCAACCAGAGCAGACAATGATCTGATGCGTAATTTGAAAAAGATGCGCAGTCTGACATCGCGTCAGGATTATCTTCAACAGCAGCGAAAGTGGTACATTTCCAACTTGGCCCAACACTTGCAGTGTACCCATGTGTTTGAATCCGCCATTAGCAGAGATTTGGCCACACAGCTGTTAACCTCCATAGCACTGGGTCGTGGAGGCAGCGTGGCTTTGGATGTGGCTCTCTTAGACGACCGCTTGCCGCATGGAATTCATTTACTAAGACCCCTTAAAGATCTCAACGATCAGGAAGTGGAGTTCTATGTGCGTGCACAGCAATTGAAGCCGCTTAAGTACAGCCAGAAAAATGGTGATATACACACAGCCAGCCTGCAGAATCTTACCTCCGCCTTCGTTGCAAATCTTCAAGAGAATTATGCTTCTACAGTGTCGACCGTATTTCGAACCGGTGATAAAATGGCTTCCAATCATCAGCCTGAACTGCTTAAATGTAAGCACTGTCAATCCGCTTTGGATACAAAGCTGTCAGCCACTTTACTGGCCATTGAGTACTCCAGATTGGTGTCTGAGGCGGGCGTAAATGTTCCTAAATCGGGTGAGAGTCTAGAGCACAAGGCAAGGCAGAGACTGGAACAGGAGGATCAACTATGCCATGCCTGTCGAAGCATACAAATGGATTTGGGTGCTCTGTTATAGCGAAATCTTTATACTCAGCCATGCTCTCATTTTTGCATTCGCAAAAGTTTTGCGATTTGAAGAGCAAATTTGGTCGAAAGCCCGGTTTTAAATCGCAAAACTTTTGCGAATGCGAAAATGGGAGCATGGCTGATTAACACGCTAAGAAATTTCTATACAAATGTACAGCTCCCGTTTAAGCATAGTAAAACAAATTTAATTAACCCAAACTTTATACCATAATTCCAATTATTTATAGTTTTACTAGATGGCCCGGCGAACTTCGTACCGCCTAACAATAAATAACTGTAGTGAGTTAACTTAAGGCCCTCTTCTGGTCTAGACGACTGAAGACGACATTGAAGAACCTTTTGATATTCAACATTTTTAGATTTGTTATCAGGAGCAAAAATAAATAAAGCAGAGGGTTTGCCGACACGTGAACATGACACGTACAATTGACCTTGAGAAAAACATGCATTTTCCAAATTCAGACCACAAACATTTAAGGGCTGACCTTGTGATTTGTTAATCGTCATGGCGAGCGGAAATTGAATTCGTCCTCGGAATGAGAACTTTTTCACCTTTAAATTTTTCTTTAATTATCGCCGCGTAAATCACATTGTTCATCAATTTTCTTATCACCAAACGCGTTCCATTGCATAGTTTTGGTTGGTTTGGATTTCAAAGCATGATGACTGCCAACCTTTAGTTGCAAATTGTGCGGTGGTAGTCCAGGCACATCCAAGGCGTTTGAAAATTCTGTTGCATATTTGGTGGCATCGTCCTCATTTGTTACACAGTCGCTAGATCTGAATGAATGCAGAGTACCAATTATCTAAATTTGAACTACAAACTTTAAGTCATCCACATCTTTATTCTTAGCCGCTAAAATTGCTCGCTCATTCAAATATTCAATATTTTTGTGGTTAGCAATGATGTTCGGAAATACTTTTTTGATGAGCTCGTCTTTCGATGAGACGAAATTACAAAAAATCAGAGGGAATGAAATAAATCCGCTCGATTCATTGACAGGGACACGACCATTACCTTTATTGAGCAGTTGCTTGGAAAAATCTTGAGCAGATGGATCGTTCTGCAATGCAACCCTCATGACAGCTGAAGTTTCTTCACATAGCTCCACAGATTGTATAATTTGAGGCAAGAGCTTATTTGATCGGCAGGAGTCGATCTTGGAATGACTGGGAGTGTTTGGCGAAAATCGCCAGACAGTAAAATTATTCCGCCTCCAAAACATCTCGAGTCATTGCGCAGATGTTCAGCCAATTGCTTTCAATGCGCGCTTGTGCGCCATTGTGCACATTTTGCTTAAGATGATCGAATTTCGACGACTGTGCAAACCTTGTATACATATATTTATTTTATAATTTGGCTAATTTGTTATTTACTTGCGGCTGAAGTGGAAGATGACCATCTAAAGGTTGAACATTTGCAGCCAAAACGACTCTATGAAAGTCGTAGACTATAAATCGATTATAATGCTTGGCCTGGCTGTTGTATTCCCCTACTGATCCGGGCAGTATAATAGTCTCAGTGCATTTAACTGGCTCTTTTAAATACAAATCATCACCCGGAAGCACTCCAAACATGCTATCGTCCGAGCGATAGTAAATGGGCTGCAACAGAGTCGTTCCCTTAGCTTGACGTTGCTGGGCGAACTCCAGCAATTGCTGCACTTGCTGAAGGTTCATCAGTCGCGCCATTTCATAGAGCAGCATAAAGGGTAGCCAAATGATACCCTCCTGTGAGCTGGACCAGGCTTGGCCGGGATTTAACCAATGAGCGGAAATCACCTCCTGGGGTTCGGGTAGAAGATCCACCTGATGAGCCTGTTTATTCAGGCAAGCCAGGTAATAAATGGTATCATGTTTTCGACTGGCCGTGGCTGCTGTCCTCCAGGTAGACCATTCATGTAGTGACCACAGATCGGGAAGCACATTCAAGTGTTTGCATAGTTCCAGAAACTGTGAGGCATCATTGTGTACCCTCTGCTGCCATTCCAAGCGTTCGAAAGGCATTTGCAGCAAGTGCGTCGAATGGGATGGCCAGTTTTCGAAGTCCTCCTGGGTCAAACAAAGCATTATGCCCACTTCTTCAAAGGCTTCTCGTATGGCAGTCAGCCGTAGTGAGATATCTCGGGAAAAATGCTCGCCCCCAGTCAGGAAATCTGGCCTTTGCGAAGTCTGATCACAACTTAGTAGCTTCAATTGGGCCGGGGTCACACCAAAGGAGTGGAAATATGCCAACCAATTGGGTGATTCGTCTGCATTTCCATCAAAGTTACCACCAGGAAAGACGCAGTGATTCAACATGTACGAAGTGCGTTCAGAGCGCTTGATGAGCAGCAGCTGGAAAGTGCACCTAGATGATGAGTCCTGCTTAAATGGGTTTGCAATTTACTCACGCTATAGTCATACAAGGTAGAGGAATCTTCTTGTGCTGCCAGTATAAGGCTAGCCGAGGGTCTGTAAGAGGAAGCCACCATTTCTATTTCTTCAGATGAACCTTTGTACTGCAGTTTCAAAATTCAGCACAGCTGGAAACGTTATCGAGACCAAAAGAATCGATAATGCCACAGTTATCGATATCGTCAGCTGTTACCTCAACATAAACAGAGAAGGAGAACTAAATATGTCCAAGCAATTAGTGGCCAAAATTAGACAATCCTGCAGTTTAATATTGCTGGCCAAGGAACCCATTGTCGCCCCCACCACTTATAACTACAATGTAAGTATTAGCAGTTGGCATAATCCCATTTAACTACTTTAGTTTCAGGCCCTGTTGCTCACCCGCCACTCGAAATCCAGTTTCATGCCCGATTCCTCTGTGTTCCCGGGCGGCGTATGCGATAAGGCGGACAGTTCAACCGACTGGTTGGACTTTTTTAAAACTTTTGATGTCGGAGCAGAACAATTGAGAAAGTTTGACCAGATATCAGCAACGCGTCCTGAAATATTTCATGGTTCCCTCAGGTGAATTGATTACACAATGGGAAAAATCAAAACAAAACTTTTGGGATGGGGCATAGCGTAGGTTGTAGGTACTACCACGACAACAACGATTACCTAGCTGTCAATTCGGAGCCGTAGCATCGTAGGAACTGCACCGTTTTAATCATTTTTACTCATTTGTTATTTTTAAACCCTTTCAGAGGGTATTACAAAATTGTGCGGATGTTTGTTACTCATTGAAGGAAGCATCTCCGACCACATAAAGGATATATCTTCTTGATCAGCATGATGAGATGAGTTCATTTAGCCCGGTCCGTCTGTCCGTCCGTCCGTATGTCTGTTTCTATGCTGTCTCCTCCGTCAGTTTGAAAGTTATCTTCACCAAACTTTGCACGAAGTCTTTTGGTACATATACGCTGCACATTTGTCGGAACCGGCCGGATCGGATGACTATAACATATAGATGTCATAAGAACGATCGGCCGAAAAAGTAGTATTAGTGAGAAAAACCTTTTTTGTTTTCAATGGAATTGCCTCCAAACTTTGTATTTCTTATTTTGCTATGCTTTCCCATGATTCCACTAAGGTTTGTCGAAATCGTACATCTATATAGTATAGCTGTCATAAAAAAGTATAGTCTAAAAATAGGGGAAAGTTAACTTCGGCTCGGAAGAAGGAACGATCGGTCGAAAAACTTGTTCCAGTGAGAAAAACTTTTTTGTTTTCAATGGAAACGTCCTAATCATTGGCATTTACTTATTTTATATACTTTTAAAAAATTCTACAAAGTTTTGTCAAAATCGGATGACTATAGCATATAGCTGCAGTACAAATAATCGTTCGAAAAAGAAGTTCTAGTGAGAAAAACTTTTTGTTTGAAATGGAATTGCCTCCAAATTTTGTAATTGTTAGTTCGTTATGCTTTTCCATGCTTCTACTAAGTTTGGTTGAAATCGGACATCAATATAGTATAGTTTCCTTAGAAAAGTAAGGTCCGAAAAGTAGTCTTAGTTAGAAAAACTTTTTTGTTTTCAATGGAGGCTGCAAGGGTATAAAAACTTCGGCCTAGCCGAACTTAACTTTCCCTGTGCAAAAGTATGTCACAGGCAGAAGGAAACATCGCCGACCTTATAAAGTATATATGTTCTTGATCAGCATCAACAGCCAAGTCGATCTAGCCATGTCTTAACCCCGCTTAATCTCTTACCTAGATCACTGTCGCTACGGTTGACCGCTTTGCGGGAAACCTTTGAGGAACTGGGCATTCTGCTATGCAGGGATCGGAAATCGTTAACTTCTCTTCAGGGTTATGGCCGCTTTTATGAACAATTCGATCGTGTCCACTGGCAGCATGCGGTGCATAATGATGCCAGCCAGTTTCTAAAGCTCTGCCAGGAGTTGGATGTTCTGCCAGATATATGGTCATTGCAGGAGTGGTCTGCTTGGAGAACACCGTCTACGTTCAAGACGCGTTTTGAGACTGCCTTCTTTTTGACCACCTTAGAGACCAAACCCAACCTACATATAGAGCCCAATGAGGTTAAGGATTGTGCGGTGAGTTTATTAGTTAACTTGATAGCATCAAGGATTTTTTCATAAATTTTTATTTTTACTCTTTTTCAGTGGCGTAGCCCCTTGGATTATGTTAATGCTGCTCTGCGAAAAGAACTCTGGCTGCCTCCACCACAGATGTATGAGCTTTCTCGTTGCCTAAACTTTCACAATATTGAGCAACTTCAAGAATTTGCTCAGCAACGAGCAGCCAAGGGTATTGTCTTAATCCACCCGGTGATGTACAAGTGTACGGATGGCCAGGTGCATTTGTTGCCCGGTGATGATGCCTATCCCAGTGATCCTGATTTTAGTCAGGATAAGATCGATACAGGACTTTCAATGGAGGCTTTTCGGTTGCTAGCCAAGAATTTGCATCGTAGCGAGCATAAGAATCAACATCAATCCCAATTGTTGATAAATTTTAAACCAACCGATGGGCAGGTCAATCCTTTAGACGCAGGCTCGGTTTAATATTTCCCAGTGAGTCAACTGAACTGAATAGTTTGTGGTGCATTTATTTAGCTTTAAGTGTTGAAAGTGCAATGAATTGTTTTAAAAACATGAGTTAGTAACTTGTATACAATTTTTTGTGAAGCTTTCTATGCATAGGAATGGCCATGACCTGGCTGGGGCCACGCATCATGAGGTTTCTCCGGTTGTGTGGGACGCTGCCACTTCTTACAATTATCCAGTGACTTTTCAATGCTCTTCTGATTGCTCAACAAGACCGCCAACTTTTGATCTACTTGATAAGTGCTAACATGTACCTTTTCAATGCTGTCTCCTATAAATGATAGGCGCTGGCTCTGGGTGCGGTTAAGCGAACGCACTCCCTGCTCCAGTTGATTCACCTTAAAGTTGGCTATGCCAGCCAAAGCACTTAATTCATCCAAATAGGCCACCTTATGCTCAATATTTCTTTGAGTCTGACCCAGCTGCTTGGCTGTGCGATCCAGACCGTACAAATCCTTAATAATGGATTCCTTGAGCAACTTATTTAGGCCGGCTATGTGTTGCTCCACCGATTTGGACACTTCATTCAGTTGCTTCTCATATTTATTTTGATTGACATCCACTTTGCGTAAGCCTTGCTTAATTTCCAGGCTGCCTTTTCCCAAATCTTGTAGCGACTTGTCGGTTTTCGCTTCGAAAGAGCGAATGATGCCTGTGAGATTTTTCACTCCACTTGCGGTTAATTGAAAATTCCGAGTAGTATCTAGTTGGAGCTTAGTCAAACCCTCCTCCAGGCGGGCAATCCCTTCTAGCTGTGCACGTTGTTGTCTGATTTTCTGTTCAATGCCCTTTTGGGAGTTGCTTACGCCTTGTACCTTGTGATCCAATCTGTTGAGCTGTTCGCTGTCTCGTTTAAGTATATCCAGAATTTCCTTGTTGTCATTTCTCCTTCGCTCTTCCTCCGCTGTGGCTAAGACAGCCAAAAGGCAAATCACCAATAGAATCAGTAGACTTCTCATTGTGGTTTGGTTGAGTACGGATCTCGGTATGTCTGTTACTTAGCGTGGGTTGCGGTTTAAGTAGCTGCGACTAGTAACACCTAAAACGTGTCAATTTTGCAGTTTCGCCTCGTTCAATCCAAAACTAACGAAATATTTGACTAGTGAGACCAGCAGGTGTCACGTGACACCTGTGCATCTTCTTAACATACGTTTAATCAAATCTCCAAATACGCAACCATGTTTTAGTTGGTTCAACGACATTTTGGGCTGTGGCAAAATGACTTAAGCTAATTCGTTGATAGGCACGTCTTCCAGAAGAAGAATCTCTTTGTTTTTAAATAGGTAATTTTAGATTAAGAATGAACTACTTGTGTTGTGGTCTTGTAATGTGGGCTGTTGGAGCAGATATACCCCTGCTGAAACGTGACAAATTTGGCAATTTGAGAGCTGATTGCAGCTTATTTTCATTCAGAAAATGGGTCAACAAATTGCTATTGCCAGATACCAAAAATATTGCTTATTTCTGCATTTGTGAATTTTTTAAAACATTCATTAGGAAAAAGGGAATAATCTTGTGAAATAAACTAAAATGATCCTAAGCCGAAGGACCATAAAATTTTTAATAAAATGTTCTCTTGAGATTTCCAATTAAAAACAAGAAAGAAAGTCGGTCAAGCACGACAATAACATACTCTGTACCTGTGAAGTGCTGCTGGATCGATAAATAATCTTGATTTCAAAATAGGTTCGAACCTTCTATCTATAAAGCTGACGGAGGTATGACTTTTTTCTGAATTGCGGGGGCGGGAGGGGGTGTGGCGAAAATTGAAAATAAACTTGATCTGCGTGCAAGTAAAAGAAGTTTTTGTCCCATACACGTCGAGGCTCTATCTCCTACCATCTTTGAAATCTGTGCGTTCATACGGACAGACAGGCGAACGGACAGACGGACATGTCTATATCGACTCGGCTGTTGATGCTGATCAAGAATATATATACTTTATAGGGTCGGAGATGCTTCCTTCTGGCTGTTATGCATTGCTTTTTTAAGCCTACTTTTAGGGGATATTAAAGTTTTGGGAGTTTTTTCATCAAAATATATTAATATATTAAGTTACAATTATGGAAAAAATCTTACAGCACACAAAATATTGAATTTGTAAGCCTACTTTAAGCCCGTAGCTCTTCATTTGACGCAGATATAAGAATTTAGGTAAGGCTCGCACAAATTACAATAATAATGATTGTTGGGCCATTCAAATATTGTTTGACGTATCAGATCGATTGGTAACTTTAACCCATTTCCTGAAATTGATCAATATTAGAGACAATAATGATTTAAGGTCCGCGAACCAAACTTTAGGCTTTACAGCAGGTTCGAACCCCCGGACGGAACCTTCTGGAGAACTTAAGAGGCTTTCAACTTTGACAAAAACTAAACTTAAGAAAGTTTTTCTCTTTAGAACTTCCTTTTCGACCGATCATTCATACTGCAGGTATATGCTATAGTCATCCGACTTTTAGAAGACTGGGTAGAATTGTGTAAAAGTATATAATATAAATATATGCCAACGTAAGGAACGTTTCCATTGAAACCAAAAAAGTTTTTCTCACTGGAACTAGTTTTTCGACAGATCGTTTCTATGGCAGCTATTTGCTATAGTCATCCGATTTTGACAAAACTTTGTAGAATTGTGTAAAGGTATACCAAATAAATAAAAGCCAATTTTAAGAACATTTCCATGGAAAACAAAATAGTTTTTCTAACTAAGACTACTTTTCAGACTATACTGTTCTATGACAGCTATACCATATAGATGTCCGATTTCGACCAAACTTGGTGGAATCATGGGAAAGCATAGCAGAATACGATGTTTGGGGGCGTTTCCATTGAAAACAAAAAAGTTTTTCTCACTAAAACTAGTTTTTCGACCAATCGTTCCTATGACAGCTATTTGCTATGGTCATTCGATCCGGCTGGTTCCGGTAAATGTGCAGCGTACTTGTACTAAAAGACTTCGTGCAAAGTTTGGTCAAGATAGCTTTAAAACTGACGGAGGAGATAGCATAGAAACAGACGGATTGACGGACGTACAGACGGACTGGGCTAAATCAACTCAGCTCGTCGTGCTGATCAAGAATATATATACTTATGTGGTCGGAGATGCTTCCTTCAATGCATTACAAACATCCAGACAATTTTATAATACCCTCTGCAAGGGTATAAATATCAAACGGTACGAAGCTGATTCTACGATATACGGAAAATTCAACACCTATTAAATCATCATGATAATCCATCTAGTTGTCCCGGTAAACTTTGACTTGCCCAAAATAGATATTTTGATTAAATTAATTTCGGCAATTCACTATTCCACCCGAAATTGGATTTTTGATCGAAAATAAGCTATCGTTCGCAGATGACGCAAGTCTATTTTTCAACACTATCCATGGCTGATTGTTTTAAAATGTTGCATAGCCGATTTTCGTTGATTTGCAGCAATTCCAGTAGATGCGAGAGCTAAAGCAATGTTCAATTCATTTACAGTTCAGATAGGGTCTCAGTAGTCGGTCATTCTATTTGACAGTTGTTTTACAACTTTCAAATGCTTCTTCGGTCGCTTGCTTTCTATATTTTGGCTATTCCAAAGGTAAATTATTGATTAGTAGAAACGCTTGTGACCTTTTTTTACGACCTTTATATTAAGAAAACCTGCAGTTGCATGTTTTGCTTTCGCATAACTTTAAACAGGGGCACACAACACCACAAACGTCTTTACTCAGCGATCTTTTTCCGCCGATTGTCAGTCCAGCAGCCGCATCTCCATGCCAGCGATGCCATAAGTGCTTGGGAATTCCAAAGCAGCATGAGAGTAGAATCTTTATGTACGACTTATATAAAGTGAGGATTATATATAGCTCGACATTTGTTACGATGCCAAGAAGTGGCCGTGCTTAGAATGTTTCAGGATGCAGCGCGAAACCTAAATGTCGGAGCACGTCGAATGTAAGAGTAACGAGCTTTTGAAAGTGAATTGGTTCTAATAGGAAAGCCTTGAAAGAAAAATACAAAATGTGGGCCTATCTTCCTTCCTCCTTCGCGTAGCAAATACGAACGAACCCGCAAAAGGAAACATCCAACTTGGTTCAAGCTTCAAGTTCTAATATATGTCCGTCTGCGTGTCCGTCTGTCTGTCGGTCTGTCCATATGAACGCACAGATCTCAGAGATAGTAAGAAATATAGGTTTGACATGTTCTTATACTTGCAGGCAGATCAAGTCCCGCCCCTCCGATTCTAAAAAAATACGCCATATCTTCCAGAGGTCCCCAACTAACGGGTAAATGATCTCTCTTTTGAAGGAGTAACGCCCTAGATTTCGTAATCCTGAGAGTAGGCCATGTACACCTTGATACTTGACATGTGTCAATCGTTTGCCATCGATTCATTATTCAATAGGTAGTTTAGTTTTGGTAGCCTAAACGTTTCAAGTGGCACGACTGCTGCTCATATACTGTAGTAGCCTCCTGGACGGCTATAATCTCAGTTTGGTTAACACGATATTGATCAAGGATTTAAAATAAAGATTCTATACCGAGTTCTGGACTGAAGACTCTTTTTACTAATCGACCACCCTGTTTGGAGCCGCAGTTTGGTAAGTTAAGTTTATGTCAGATGTGGAAAATCCTCTGATAAAAATGTATTAGTTTTTGTTTCCTAACTTTGATTATATTCTTTTCATCTTGCTTCTATCTGGAAGTGTTCCGTTTTAAAACAGCTGATTTTTATAGTAAATTGGAAACACAAATTGGAATGAAGGATTAAACAATTACTCTTTTTATACCCTTGCAGAGGGTATTATAAAATTGTCCGGATGTTTGTAACGCATAGAAGGAAGCATCTCCGACCACATAAAGTATATATATTCTTCATCAGCATGACGAGCTGAGTTGATTTAGCCAGGTCCGTCTGTCCGTCCGTCTGTCATTCTGTCCGTCTGTTTCTATGCTATCTTCTCCGTCAGTTTTAAAGCTATCCTAACCAAATTTTGCACGATGTCTTTTGGTACAAATACGCTGCACATTTGTTGGAACCGGCCGGATCGGATGAATATAGCATATAGCTGTCATAGGAACGATCTGTCGGTAAACTAGTTTTAGTGAGAAAAACTTTTTTGTTTACAATTGAAACGCCTCCAAACTTCGGACTTCTTAGTTAACTATGCTTTTCCATGATTCCACCAAATGTGGTCGAAATCGGACATCTATTTAGTATAGCTGTCATAGAAAAGTAGAGGATGAAAAGTAGTCTTAGTTAGAAAAACTTGTTTGTTTTCAATGGAAATGTCCTCAAAATTAGCATGTATTTGTTTTATATGCTCCCACACAATTTTACAAAGTTTGGTCAAAATCGGATGACTAAAGCTTATAGCTGCCATAGGAACGATCGGTCGAAAAACTAGTTCTTGTAAGAAAATCTTTTTTGTTTCTAATGGAAAAGTCCCTTACGTTGGCATATATTTATTTTATATACTTTTACACAATTCTACAAAGTTTTGTCAAAATCGGATATTGCATATAGCTGCAGTATGAATGATCGGTCGAAAAAGAAGTTCTTGTGAGAAAAAAATTTTTGTTTTAACTGGGATCGCCTCCAAATTTCGTAATTAACAGTTTGTTATGCTTTTCCATGATTGCACTAAGTTTGGTCGAAATCGGACATCTATATAGTATAGCTCCCATAGAAAGTAAGGTCCAAAAAGTAGTCTTATTTAGAAAAACAAAAGCCGAAGTTAACTTTCCCATATTTTTTTAAATATTTTTATACACAAAATAGTTGAATAAATTGTGAATACTGTGCATTGCTTTGTGAAGTTCTTCGTGTATTTATTAATTCTTTAGGTTATATATATATATAAATATTTAAATAGTGGGTTTGACAATTGATCTACTTGTATTATGTTTCGTTTCCAATTTATGTAGGCATTATTCATGTTCTTTTAGTATGCCTCCGGCTGAGAGTCATCGCCTAACCAGATCTGCCAGGATTCTTCTTGTTGGGGTATGCGTTGGCCCTTGAGTGGAGCTTTCGGATAATGAGATTGCTGTGGTGGGCCATGAGAAGGAGGGGCCGTATAACGTGGTTGATGTTGGGGATATTTTTTATCTCCAGGTTTCTGTGGGGGAGAGGGACGTCTGGGTCCGGAACCGATATATACGGGAGCAGTTGGCCTGGGCTTAGGCTGGTGTTCTGGATAGGATTCCCAAGTTTGAGGCTTTGGAGCTGGACGAGGTTCGAGTCCCCAATGTTGTGAGGATTGCGTAGGTTTGGGCCTAGAAGCTTCATAGGGTTTGGGATCGTGCTTATGCTTGGGTGCAGGAGCTGGACGGGGTTCGTAGAGCTGCTCAATTTCCCAAGCTTGTGGTTCGTTTTTATGCTTGGGTGGGACAACCTCCCAGTTCTCGGCTTGATATTTTGGTTTGGCGGGAGAAGATTCCCAGGGTTGCGGCTCGTGCTTATGTTTGGGTGCAGGAGCTGGGCGTGACTCGTATAGTGGTTCTACTTCCCAAGGATGAGATTCGGGCTTAGATGGTTTTGGTGCTGGAGCGGATTGGTAAAGCGGTACAGCTTCCCAGGGCAAGGGTTCCAGCCAAGAGACAGAGTGGGCTGATGGGGTCTTCTTGGGTCCATTGGGATTCGGCTTGGGTTGAGGCGATTCGGCGTAGGCGCTGACACGATGAACGTCACCTAGAAATGAAAGCCTCAAGTCTTAGTTTGCTGTTGTGGGCACTTGAAAGCACTTGACTTACCTTGCTTTTGGGGTTCCTTGATGTTCCACACCTGGACCAGATCCACTGGTTTGGGGTGGGGTTGGTGGTGTGGGTTGGGATTCGGACGGGGATGGTGAGGAGCTTCCAGTTCATGGCCTTCAGGGTAATGCTCTGGCTGTGGAACATGATGTGGGTGATGCGGACGTTTTCCACAGTTCTCCAAATCCAGTTCGATGCGCTTCTGAGAGATGATCAACTCTCTGAGTGCACCCTCGATCTGCCAGGAGTTTAAGGGCTTCAGATGCCTCACCGCCCCTGTCAATCTGTCCAAACGAATCGTCTGTGTGGTGTTCAGTTGTTTCAACTGCCCCTCCAAAATGTTGAGCTTATGGTTAGAATCCTCGCTAATGTCCTTTATGCGACCCAAATTCTTTAGTTCCACCTCGATATTAATCTGGGATGTCTCCAGACTATCGAAGGAACACTGCAGTCCATTGAGCTGGGGAAGTACGGCACGAGTGACCAATTTGGTCAACTCAACGATACTCTTGTCTACGCCTCTGGCACTGCTAACCACATGTCGCTGGAAGGCTTCCAGCTTCCGCTCTAAATCGCCAATCTGCTGCTGGGTGGTCTCCTGCAGGTTGGCCAGGCCTTTTAATTCCTGGGCAGTCCGCTTGGCAGCAGCTTCACTCTTTTGTGAGATATTCTGGAAGGCCTCTTGCAAAACTACCGATTGAGCATCCAAGAACACATTTTGCTTGGCCATCAAGTCTTCAATCAAAGCTATGGCTCGTAGGGCCTCCTGTTGCTGCTGAAGATTCTTTTTGATCTGGTCATTTACGCTGTCAATGTGACGCAACAGTTTGTTGGTCTCGCCCAGCTCCTGGGTGTTTTTCTTAACCAATTCCTCGATCTTTCGGTCCTGTTCATGGCCAGAACTGTAGGCCACATAGGTTACCAATAGAATGGCTACGAGAATTTTCATTTTGCAAAGTCTTAGTTGCTCTCCAATTGAAGCTGCAAGTGCAAGTGTCTTTCTACTGGTCTTCGACTCGTCTTAAATATGTTTTGCTTGTTGAACACGCTTACACAAAAACTAATCGCATTATGGTATTTTGACTCTTTAATCAGCAGAACCGCTTGCACGAGAGCAGCTACATAGGTCTTACTGCATTCTGCACGAGTGCGAATTTGAAAATGTCGGTTTTGATAAGGCAGCTCAAGATGACCCCTTAGTTCACACAAAAGAATTTGGGGAAAATATCCAAGAAAAAATTAGTGAGTGAATTTAAATAAAGTCGTAAGTTTATCCTCAGCTTACTTAGGAAATTGCACCTAAGACTGGGAGGTTTTTTTTTGGAGAATATTTGTAGAAGGTATACAAGACCAAAAAAGGCACAATGCAGTAATTCACGATGGGTGTGGTGCTATTCTTAAGGTGAGTTGAGCTGAACAGACGGATGTTTCCGACAATCTACATGCTATGGGTACTGTGCCATGGCTATAAATTGCTTTATCGAGATAAATACCAAAGTCAGTTATGATGATAAATTTAAGCTGATTCTATGTCAATTTTAAAATTCTATTCCAAAGACCAATTTCCAATTTAAAACTTATATTTGGGGCGATAAGATAATCTTGAAATATTGTATAAAACTTTCCTTTTCACAACTTCCGCTGGTTATTCTGATTTTTACTTTTTCCTTTTTTGTCTTTATTCTTGTTTTACTAAACTTTTTGCATTTTTGAATCCGAAATTTCATGTTTTTATATCCTTGCAGAGGGTATTTTAAAATTGTCCGGATGTTTGTAACGCATAGAAGGAGGCATCTCCGACTACATAAAGTATGTATATTAGGGCGGGTCAATTTTTTAATCGACCAAGCGTATAGCTAAAACATAATCTTTGGTAAATTCTAAGAACATTTCCGCAAGAAACCCTTGGTCTAAAAACAATTCCTGGGTCCCGCCTAGCAAGGCGATTTCGAATCATTCGAGTGTCAGCCATGACACAATATTTGTTAAACTGTATAATGTATTTAACTTTGACCTCGCTAGGCGGGACCTAAGAACTGATTTTAGACCAATGGTTTCTTGGGGAAAATTCTTAGAACTTACGGTAGATTACGATTCTGCTATTCGCTTTGGTAATTTTTTGTCATCCATACAAATTGACCCGCCCTCATATATATTCTTGATTAGCACAATGAGCTGAGTTGATTTTGCCATGTCCTTTGTCCGTCTTTCCTTAAAATTGGCATTTATTTATTTGGTATGATCTCACATAATTCTATAAAGTTTTGTCAAAATCGGATGACTATTTTGTCAAAATCGGATGACTATAGCAGAAAGCTACCATAGGAATGATCGGTCGAAAAACTAGTTCTAGTGAGAAAAACTTTTTTGTTCTTAATGGAAACGCCAATAAACTAATATACTTGGTTACGTATGCTTTCCCATGATTCCACTAAGTTCAGATCAGGCATCTCTATAGTATAGCTGTATAGAGTCTTAAAACAAGTCTTAGTTAAAAAAACCTTTTTTAATGTCAATGGAAAAATCCTCAAAATTGGCATGTATTTGTGTTACAAGCTCCCACACAATTCTACAAAGTATTGTCAAAATCGGATGACTATAGCATATAGCTTTAGTACGAATGATTGGCCGAAAAAAAGTTCTAGCTAGAAAAAGTTTTTGTTTTAAATGGAATCGCTTCAAAATTTTGTTCTTGTTATTTTGTTATGCTTTTCCATGGTCAAAATCGGACGAGTATATATATTCTTAATCAGCATGACAGACAGACAGGTCTAAATCAAATGAGCTCGTCATGCTGATTACGTCATGCTACTGGATTACGATGAGTTCATTTAGCCTTTTCCGTCTGTCCGTCCGTCCGTCTGTCTGTTTAGACACTCCTCCGTCAGTTTTGAAGCTATCCTCACCAAACTTTGCACGAAGTCTTTTGGTACAAATACGCTGCACATTTGTCGGAACCGGCCGGATCGGATGACTATAGCAAATAGCTGTCATAGGAACGATCGGTCGAGAAACTAGTCTTAGTGAGAAAAACTTTTTTGTTTATAATGGAAACGCCTCCAAAGTACGTATTACTTAGTTTACTATCCTTTCCCATGATTTCAGTAAGTTTGGTCGAAATCGGATGACTATAGCATATAGCTGCCATAGGAACGAACGGTCGGAAAACTAGTTCTAGTGAGAAAAACTTTTTTATTTTTAATGAAAACGTCATTATCATTGGCATACTCTTATTTTATATACTTTTACACAATTCTACAATGTTTGGTCGAAATCGGATGACTATAGCATATAGCTCCCATAGGAACGATCGTTCGAAAAACTACTTCGAAAGAGGAAACCTTTTTTGTTTTTAATGAAAACGTCTTTATCATTGGCATAGCCTTTATTTTTATTTTTTAACACATTTTTACAAAGTTTTATCAAAATCGGATGACCATAGCATATAGCTGCAGTATGAATAATCGGTCGAAAAAGAAGTTATAGTGAGAAAAACTTTTTTGTTTTAAATAAGATCGCCTTCAAATTTATAATTCACAGTGTATTATGCTTTTCCATGATTTCACCAGGTTTGGTCGAAATCAGACATCTATATAGTATAGATCCCATAGAAAAGTAAGGTCCAAAAAGTAGTCTTAGTTAGAAACATTTTTTGTTCTCAATGGAAGCTGCAAGGGTATACAAAACTTCGTCCGAGCCGAAGTTAACTTTCCCCTATTTTTATAATAAAAACTAAAAAATAAGGCTTATACTGTTTAAAGAATCCTGCATCCTGAATTAGTTATCTGAGATATTTCCATTCAATTCTTCAAAATAGGTTTGATGCCAGTTTATAGTTTAAGTAAATTTTGAAATTCGGTAAACGTCTAACAATCACATTATAAGCGTTCAGACCACTTTTCCAATCAAAACTTGAGAACCTGAATTATTTTTGTAGTGGTTTAATTGGATGGTTTGAAGCTGTGAGAATTTCCAACTTCATAGTACCAAGCTACATATCAAATTTTAGGTTCTTAGCTTAAATAACCTCAGAGATATGGCTCAAAATCCCATTTGAACCGGTTCCATTTTTGAAAAGCTTCGAATCCGGTTCTGAATCAGCAAAATATTCAACTCCACATTTTCAACCTATTGACCAAATTTCAAGTTCGTAGCTCTATAATACCAAAAGCTTCTGAGAAACGGCTCTGAACCACTTTTGAACCGGTTCTGAGCCAGTTAAATATTCAACTCCATATTTTTAACTTAACTAGCTTCTGAGATATGGCTTTGAACCGGTTCAAAGTCGGTTTTGAACCAATAAAATATCCAACTCCATATTACCAACCTACATGCCAAATTTAAAGTTCGTGGCTTAAATAACTGCTGAGATATACGAGCTCTGAGCCACTGTTGAACCGGTTCGATTTCTTAACCGCTTCAAACCCGGTTCTGAATCAGTAAAAAATCAACTCCTTATCAACCTACAGACCAAATTTTAAGTTCTTAGCTTAGATAACTTCTGAGATATGGCTCTGAACCACTTTTGAACGGTTTTCAACCGGTTTTGACCGGTTCAAAGACATGACACATATGATTTTTTCCTGATCAAGACGAACATACTGTAAAAATTTCGTGAAGATCGGTTTAGCGGTTTAGGCGCCTATAAAGAACGAACATACAAACATACTTTCACTTTTATATATGTATGGGTAACTCTTAATTGCGATCCCTGGATTTTTTCGAAGCAAACCCAATGATCCCCCTGCACCCCTTTCTTCGAGCTATTCACTGAACATAAATTGTATCTGCTAAATGTGTCGTATACGTAATTTTTTAAATAATTGCACTCTATCTAACGGTTCGATTGGTCGTTATCGATAACAGCCGTTTTTACACACGACAACAGCTGATTTGAACAGAGATAAATTCTGTAGGGAGCCAGTAGGAGTTGGAACGTTCGATTTAGTTAACAATCATGAGCCAGCCAGCAGTCAACCAAAAGATAAGGCGCCCCTCAGCCAGCATACTGCTGGTTTCCAAATCAAAATTCTCCTCCAACTACAATGTAAGACAAAATCTTTGCTCCCATTTAAGCAATTCCTACAATTGCATTTGTTAATCTTCCAGCTGCTCATGCTGAAGCGCAGCGAACGTACCTCCAATATACCCAATCTAACTGTATTTCCTGGTGGCATGCTGGACACACAGGCGGATGAAAGTGTGGACTGGTTGAAATATTTTGAAGAATTTGGCGTTTCCCAAGAGGCTCTGCGTAGTCTGGTGCTTGTACGTGATGATAGACCCAGTATATTGGCTTCCCAGGGTACAGGCTGCTATGACCGGTTTTTCAAACAGTCAAAAATTTGGGCCAGGTGAGTTTAAAAGTAGATTATGCAAAGAGTTTGGAGATTAGATTTGATCTTTGTACTTTTTGGTTTTTCAGGGAGATTACTTTACGTTTGACCGCTTTGAGAGAATGCTTTGAAGAGGCGGGCATATTGCTGTGTAGGAGTCGTGAGAATTTGGATTATGGAGAGATAGCCAAGTTTCGGGAACTGTCCCATCTGGAGTATTGGCAAAAGCGAGTGCATAATAAACCCAGTGAATTCCTGGAATTATGTCGAGTAATGAGAGTGGTGCCCGATTTGTGGGCTTTACATGAATGGAGCGCATGGGGTACCCCTGCGGCTTTAGGAAAAGGGTAAAGTTTTTTGTAGGATTTTTCGTAGATACAAATTCAGACTAGCATTTCTTTGCAGCTATGAGACGGTGTTCTTCATGGCCTTTGTGGACACACAACCTAGTCTGCTAATTGAGCCCTCTGAGGTGCAGGATGCACTGGTGAGTTTGTTTTGAATTCTATACTTCTTCGTTTTTTCACATTGTTTCTTTTCCTAGTGGCTTTCTCCCAAGGAGTCGCTTCAAAGCGCCAAGCTAGGCGAGCTTTGGTTTCTCCCTCCTCAAGTCTATGAGCTGTCGCGTCTTTTGTCCATCACAAATTACCAAACTTTGGTGGATTTTGCCCGTCAACGGAGTCAACTGGGTACCTCCATGTATATACCTGTAGTTTATAAGTGCTCCGATACCTGGCTTTTCACTCTTCCAGGTAAGTCTGATAAGTGCCAAGTTCTGTAAAATGATTTAACCATGGTTATTCACTAGGCGATGACTTCTATCCACCCCAACCACATTTGTCCGATCAAATGATTTATTTAACCGATACAGTCGAGGAATTTAGAGCTCGTGCCCAGCGTGTGCATCGCTATCACAACTATCAACCGTTTTCGCTTGATGGAGAAATTAATGTGGCTCCACCTAATGGCCACTTGATACCGCAGAATTTTATCCATGGTCTGCAAAAGTTGTGACCTCCCCCTGCCAGGGACTGCTTAACCCTGATAAGATTCTTAATGGGCGTGACCCTCAACACAAATTCTTATTTTGAAATTATTTTAAGCGGATTTTCGCGGAACGATAGAGAGAGGCATTAATAATAATTTTATAGCGCAAAATTTTAATTAAAAAATGTATAGTTAAAAGTTTAAGACTTAACCCAGGGCAACACTTCATTCTCTCCTGCTCCTCTCTGACACATCAAAAGCTGAAATCTTTGCATATTCATAAACCGCAAATCAGCAGAGCAGAGCACTGGACCCAGCACATAATTTTATCCCATTAAGAATGCATTTAAATCACTTTAGGTCTTTTGCCTGCCTGCCACCTGCCGTGTGACTTTGTACGCTTTACAGGCCTCCTGCCCCCCCATTGAAAAATCAAAAACTCAACGAGCTTTCCCCTCTTGGATTCTTGTTTGGTTCGTGTCTACTCGTCTGTTTATTATGCATTGTTAAAGGACCCACCCTCCTGGTGGCTGTTGGTCTCTGTCCTGGGGGTGTATGGGTTTGCCTCTGTAACAATTACTTCGTTTAATTTAACCTTTTGTGGTTATTTTCCGGCTGTTCATTTAATATCGATTAATTATGCTATTATGTGGCAACAGGAAGTTAACCATTATCAAGTAATTAATAGAGAGAGTGCCAGACCCCTGGTGTTCACCAGTCCAAGATGGAGATGCGCATAGAATGAAATTCTAATTAGTTGCTCCGCTATCTGCCACTTACCTGCTAAAGGTCGACAAAGCTGAACATAAATTTCAAATTAAATTAAAATGCAAAATGTGACAAAATGTCTCTCTGGCTTTGAGTTATGAGCTGGAGATGCTGTTTGCTAGGAAACTGTAACTGGAGAAAGCCGCTTAAAATGTACTAAAGACGTACACTTGGCAAATTATCCCAGGGCCAGTGCGGACAGGGACGTACGTAGGACCAAATGGGGGTGGATCGAGTGAGGAAATTAAAATTTTTACCCGCAAACCAAACCAATGCCATCTCCAATAGTTGTGTAAGTAAAAGTAAAATTAGCTTGTCAAGATGACACAGCCCCAAAGGGCCAAAGCCGAGCCTGTCTTAATCTCTTGGCTTGTGCGCTTCTAATTTTTAGCACAAGAGATATCCGAACGGCAGTTTGAGAAGCTTTTTCATGGCTAATTACTGCAATGCTGGCGTCAACAGCTAAGAGGTGTGGCCGGATGTAAAGTTTATTCAAAGAAAACACTTTTCATTAGATGTTCCGAGGCGGGATCGAACCCACGACCTCATGCACAGCGGTCGCGCACACTATCCGCTGAGCCCCCCGGCCACTATCCAATAGTTGTGTACCAAACTGAAATCCACAATAGATAAGTTTGGATCGGTTCATTTCATCGATTTATTTCGTTGTGTAAAGTGGTTGTCATGAAAATAAATAAAGTTTTAGCAAAACACAAAGGAATTACTATGTTAGATCGAAAATGGATTCGAATTAATTCAGCGTGCGCTGTCACTCTTATACTTGTTAAATTAAAAGCTTTCTCTGAATGTTCACAGTAGTTCAGGATCGTTTTTTGGTCAGAATTCTATCAAACTACAAAACAAATGTTACCCGTCAAGACTCTGTAAGCCATTATAATCAGGGATGCAAGCCGGTTCTAAACCGAACCGAACCAATCCGAAACCAAAATCCTAATTCCAGCTGATAAACCGAAATGCGGTTCAGTTCACTCACGAATCATAAGACATTCAAATTAAAATCGGAATTTTTCTATGATAAGAATAAATCTTCATCACCTCAATCCAACCTTAGCCAGGAGCACAGCTTTCAAAGTTAAGTCATTATAGAAGAATTCAGCATATCGAAATATTTAATTGTTCTCTAGGAATCCAATTTCGAAATTGTCGAAAAGTCACATATTCACTTTAGAAATCATTTAGGGTATTCACGACCCCCAGTTGAGCTGTGGAGTTGTTAGATTGATGAAATTTTAAACTTCTTACTAGTCGAAAACTAGAAGAAGAAAATCGCGACCAACAGTTGAGCTACGGAACTGTTGAATTAGGACTGCTATTTTGACAACTTTTCGAACTGCCCTATCTTCGAAAGACTGGCTGGAATAACTTTCCAAACAGATTTAAGTAAGGCTGTAAGGCTTAAGATTCGTCGGATATGTGTTTTTGGCATTTTGTTAAACTTTCCGTAACTTTAAAAATACGATTTTCATGAAAATATCGAGCCGGGCTTCAAGGGTTAAGATATAACAGAATTTCGGTTGATCTAAAAACAATAGTTGGGTTTTTAGTATTTTTCTGGTTGCCTTTCCTTCGAAAGTTCTGAATAATTTCCTTTCCGCGCAGATTTGAAGGAAGATCGGGATTTTCTGCGAAAACGGACACAGGTAGTCGTTAAATCTATTCATATTTATAAAAGTGATAGTATGTTTTGGTATATTTGTCTCTTATGGGCGTCTAAGCCGCTGAACCTATCTTCAAGAATTTTTTATGGTCATGTCGATCTGGAAAGTGTCATAGGCTATGTCTCATGTCTGCAAAACGGACGTAAAACCGCGAAATTTGCAAAATGATACCGTTCATCCGATTGCAATGAAACTTTGGGGAATTTTTTGACCGCGTGCCCGCAAAGGTAACTAAGTTGAAGAAATGGTCAAAAAAACCGCAAAAATTTCAAAATGTACGGTTTTGATAAAACTTTGGGGAATGGTTCGACGCTTGCCCGGGAAAGTTTCCGATTAGAAGAAATGAGCGGTAAATGGACCGAAAACCGCGAAATTTGCCAAGCGTTCGTTTGTAATGAAACTTTGGGGAATGGTTGGACGCTTGCCCGCGAAGGTTTCTTAACTGACGAAATGGGCGGGAAATGGTCCGCGAAATTCGAAAAACTTTACCGTTCATCCGATGAAGTTTTGAGCAATGGTAGGACGCTTGCCCGCGAAGGTTTGTAAGGTCCAAAAATAGCGAAATTTGCATAATTACCTTATGAGTATTTATGAAAGCGCTTAATGTTTAAATTACAATGCAGGCGTTGCTAAATGAAAGCTGTCTACTAAACGGTCCAAAATATTGTGAAATTTGCAAATTTTTGACTTAAGCCTGAATTATTGTAAATATTTGATAGACGGCAAATAGGAATTAAACGGTTAAAATTTGCAAAATATTCATTAGTTTAGATTATCATGTAGACTGTTAAATAGAGGAACAAAGTGAACAGTACAAAAAGTATATATCGACTTGCAGCCAGCACCAGCTTGAATATAATCGCTCTCATAAGAATTATTAGGACCCCGGCGACGCCGGTTATTCAGCTAGTTATTATAAATAAGGACTGAACCACTGGAACGAACCAAACCCGCGGTTTAATTGGCTTCAAAAAACACGTTATAAACTGAACCGGTAGTTCAAAAACTTAGTGAACCACTAAACCGAACTAGTTCTTATTTAAGATCGGCTTGCATCCCTCATTATAAAAAGCCAAGGGACTGATTTCGGCTGAAAACATATTTAATATGATACTCAAATGGTTATAAAAAAAAAATCGGTCAACGGTTTAGGTACAGGCAGGTATTCAAACCGTTCGGCAATAAAGACTAGCTCGGTTCAGGGGTTCACACAGTTGTTGAATCGCCAGTTCGGTTCGTGAAATATTTTTTGGAGTTAACTAAACCTCGGGTTTGCTTCTGATCAGTGTTTCACTCCTAGTTTGTTTTTTTTTTTTATTTTTTTATTAAGGCCTGTTTCCTTCCGCTCTGAAATTTCTGAATATCTGACATATGGCCTAATCCTGCGTTGCGTACGTTACATTCCTACTCAAATTTGCTCGCCTGAGTTGACACAGCTGGCGTTCACATTGGTATATTTTAATGAATTTTTTTGCAAAATGTAGTTCTTGGGGAGTACTTTTTTATTTCTTTTAAAATAAAAGGTTAACTGTTGTTTGAAACAAATTTATGATTGCTTAAAGTTCCGTTGCGGACGTTACAAAAAATGGAAGTCGACTTTGAGGCTTATGTGCATTTGCACATTTTTTGAGCAAATTTTGCATAATAAACACAAAAAAAAAGGACAGATACAAAAAGTGAAGTAGAATATATGAACACATTAATCTAGCTTAAAAAAGAATGATAAGTATTCCCGTTAAAAAATCGAAATTTTTGTCTTTTGCGGACGTTACGTTACGGACGTTACACTATTTCCACCATGCCAAATTGTGTAAATAAACATGAAAGAAAGTCAGTCAAGCCCGACTATAATATACTCTGTACCTCCCAAAGTTTGTGTTAAGGTGTGTGAAGTGCTGCCCATCGCCATGCGGCCGGTGCTGCCCAGCATAATTGTTTGTTTTTCTTAAAACTCAAATATCGTTCAATCTATCTTTACCAATCCTTTGGCGGATCAATAAATAATCCTGATTTCTACATATGTCCAGAAGGTTCGAACATTCTATCTATAAAACTGTGGGAGACATGACGTTGTTTTACAACATGGTAATTAAGTACTAATTTTTCATTTTCAGGAATTATTTTAAATTTGAGAAGAATCTTAAGTTCATCTCAAAATATGTTCGGCTCGTCGGACCCTTCTTGGGGTACGGCCTTGTTCTCTTGCAATATGTTCATGAAACCACTAAACTGATAATTCTAAAAAAAGATGCAGCTTTAAAACGGTAAATTACATGTGCAAGCATTGCAGATTGGGGAATCGCATGTTATTTAAACACACTTTTTGTACTTTGAGGTTAAGTTTTTCGGATTCTCGGCAACTTAGTGCAACTTAAAGCCCAGATTCAGATTCAGCACGCGGAAATCCATTATATACACCTTTTTCCACCTCAAAATACTTGAATAAAATTTTTGAGTATTATCATGCCGTTGCGGACGTTACAAACTATGCCATTAATATTTTTCAAAAAAAATGTAATTAAGAATTTTCTCTTATTCATCAGAATAAAAAACTCTTTTTATTAAGCTAGTTGGGAAAACAAAATCTTAAAAATTCATTTTGTTAAATTTAAAAAACCATATTTTCCGTTGCTGACGTTACACACAGTGTACCCAATTTTAGTTAGAATTTGTACTATATTTTAGATATCTTACAAATAAGATTACTTAAAAATAAGATTTTTATCTTAAATAAAAGAAAATGAAACCACTTTTAAGTTTAGCTAAGCGCTAAACTCTGAAACAACTATTTTGCCCACTTTTTTGAACAATGAAAAAACTTTTTTATAACCGTTACTCGTAGAATAAAAAGGGTATACTGAAAACGTGCAAATGTCTCTAACAGGCAGAAGAAGCATCTCCGACCCCATAAAGTATAAATATTCTTGATCAGCATCAACAGTCGATATAGCCATTTTCGTCTGACCGTCTGTCTGTATGAACACCTAGATCTCGGAGACTAGAAGAGCTAGAGCCACCAAATTTTGTAAGTAGACTCCTATTGTCCCTACGCAGATCAAGTTTATTTCAAATTTTGGCCACGCCCCCAAAACGGTTATTAAAAAACGTTGCATACTTTTTGGCGCTCCTTGCATAATGTTGACATGGTCACATTAATGTTAATGCTCTGTTAACTAACATAATGAAAGGCTATATCGAAGTCGGGCAGGACCGACTTTAACTTACGCTCTCGTTTTACAAGTATCAATGCAAGCTAGGGGTAGGTGTAGGTAAACCTCTGCCAAGAACAAATAAACTTTAAATTTCTGACCTTGGTTTACAAATTTTCGGACTAGCCCATATGCATAAATGCAAGTGATCTTTGATTTCATTTCATTGAATTCCTAGATAACGTTTGAATATCTTTCAAATCAAATGTCCCAAATATATGAATTTAGAAATGATTTCATTTCAAAAACAATTCATTATTCGATTGGATTCTCTGTCACTCGGGTATGGAGGGCAACGATATGTCGAATTGCTGAATCGGACGAGAGAAATGCGTACCGTGCTCCTTCCAAACGAAAAATGACGTACAGGTAAAGAATCTCCTGGCTAAATTTGGATTAAGGTAATCAAACGCGACAAAGATCACATTAATCAATTAGCAACTTCCAAAGAAGAAATACTGTCGGATGACAGGTATATTAAGAGGCTTTTCAGCTGTTAATAAATATTTAATGTAGGTTGCTAAATTTTCATGACAATAAAATCTTATTGTACCAGTTTTGTATGCTTAAATATGATTACTAAAGTCAAAGACTTGTTAAGTGAAAAATGATTTATCTCCAATGTTATAGCAATTTTCGGCTTGCGAATAACTGACGGCAATAAATTTAAGATTCGTAAATATATTAAAGAAATATTTTGGCTATCTTAATTATTTAAGAAAAAAGATTAAATTTTTAACAAACAAACAAGTAAGAGTGTTGTTCAAGGCGGGCTGCGCTTGACCCACTGTTTGTCGTTTACTGCTTAAAGATCCAGCAGAGTGATTATGTGAAAACGAAGTTCTAAATAGTTTTAGGGCAGATTCTTCATCCGCGACCACAAAATGAAATTAGACCACGCGGCCTTCTTTCATTTTTCAAAATGAATTAAGGCCGCGATTAAAAAATGAAAGTTGGCCGCGCGGTCTAAATTCATTCTACAAAATGAATTTAGGCCGCGATGTAAAAATGAAATTAGACCGCGCGGCCTTATTTCATTTCACGAATGAAACTACACCGCCCATGGTCATATGCGATTGCAGCCTTGGATCATTAAAAAACACTAATTTAATTTTGTGATCGGCCATAAAAAATACATTCAAGACTAGAAAATTCTATCAAGATTCATTTTGCAGAATGAATTTAGACCGCGCGGCCTAATTTCACAGAGCCAGGTAAACAGTTTACAGTTTACTCCGCTATTTTTAAGCATATCTTACTTATAGCTTCTATGTAGAAAGATGAGAATCCGGCCCCGAGTGTGGCACTGTCATTGTCACTTGCAAAACACTGCACATTGCATAGCATACTTTTGAGATAAGTTCTAAAAAAAAAATTAAGTTATTTTAATAAAAATTTAAATTCAATTTAACACCCTCGTACAGTCTCCGTCCATGACGACCAACTTCTTGATTTATGCAGGGAACTTGAAGACAAGACACCCCTCCTCCCTCCCCTTCCACACTGTAATTGAATTTTGAGCTCATTTTCATTCGCTGCGACATAATGCTGATTTACTTGGTCACTGATAATAAAGTGGAGAATGTTCTGCAGGAAATTGGTTTATTAATTGCCCGTTAAACGGAATGCATATCACGTACATTTTTTTCTCCCTTGATTTTGTCAAGTCCAAAAGCCCAATTATACTGATTATTTGGCTAGAACCTGCTGGTCCACCTGCAAGTGACATGAATACCAAAAACCTATACGAGATCAAGTCAATAGTAATTGGCAACCTCTCACTTTGACTTCCCACGGGTATTCCCGGCGCGAGAGATTTATTTTCATTGTGTGCATTGTTTGCACTTGTCTCAACCACCCGACCCCAACCCAGACCGCAGTTAGCGACCAACTAAATGAGTATTACCGCAATAAATCGCCGCAATTCATTTAAGGGCGCCCGGGCAACCCTTAAGCAGAAGCTAACTGTTGATGAACACCACCCATCCCCCGCTGAGACGGGGTAACCACCCACAATTCGTCAGACCGTGAACCTGTTACGGCATGTCAGAGAAGAGAGAGAGATTGTCACTGGGGAAATTGCTCGGAGCCTTGTACTTGTGGCTGGTTCGTACAAATTGCATCAATTGACTTGCGTGTTCAACATAATGGCAATTTGTGAGTGTGTGTGGCTTGGTTGTGCGATTCTTTTGTGCGAGAGTGGGTGTGGTGACGACAGTTAGACTAATGTGCTACACGATTTTCTAATGATTTCTTTATGTTGTTTCGGGCAGGTGAAGAATAAGTACATATTTGAAGCAGAGCGAGTAAATTATTTATTAATGTTCCGCCTGCATCCATTTTAAATTAAAAAACGTTCCCAGCCATTTTTTGTATTATAATCCAAAACCAATTCTCGGTGTCCTAGAAATCTCTTTCGGTTGTTTTCAAACCTCTCGTGTTTTGTTGGGAGATTTTGGCAAACCAACCAATACACAAACCAGACAATAAATTAACCAACCAATAGCGAATTCACGAACCCACACAATATATCACTGTTTTTGTAGTAGGACCATAATCTTAAACATCCACCTTACGAACTCGACTTTCGAACTAGACTTTCGAAGAAAACGAAATCTCTCGAAGTTCTGGGACACCGACGGATTTCTCTAGCGATTTGCAAACCAACCGAAGCCAAAATCTCTAGAGATTTCCAGGACACCCCCGATTGGGAGATTTTGGCAAACCAACCAATACACAAACCAGCCAATACACTAACCAACCAATAGCGACTTCACGAACCCACTCAATTTAGCACTGTTTTTGTAGTAGGACCATAATCTTATAAACACACCTTTCGAACTCGACTTTCGAACTAGACTTTCGAAGAAAACGAAATCTCTCGAAGTTCTAGGACACCGACGGATTTCTCTAGCGATTTGCAAACCAACCGAAGCCGAAATCTCTAGAGATTTCCAGGACACCCCCGAATATTCTATTTATGTAGGGGCATTCTTATAAGATTCTCTTGGCCCAACAATATAACCTGTCGGGTTTCCTTACATTACATCTTTACATCTTTACTTTCCTTACATTAAATAATCGCAGTTTGGCTTGGGTTAAATTCCGGCGATATCATTTAACCTTGTTTATATTTTAGTGAGCGAAAAGAGTGCAGTAATTTCCAGAACAACTAATCCTTAAGATGGTTCTACTTAACATCAACGTTAAAATGGTTATTGTAAGTTTATTCTTATGTATGATACAGGCAGAAAGATTATTTTCGAACCTTTAAAGCAGAGGTGTCCACAGACTATGTCCTAGCTGCACTTTTGATTTTGTAATTACACACGCAGCACATGGTACTAACCAAAGCCAAAGCCAAAAACCAAACAGTTTTGAATCTTTTCTCTTTTTTCCTTTGCCTTTAGAAATGTTCGCTTAAGTTGTTGGCGCCAGTGATCAAATACGTAGATTTTGTTATTGTAGACCAAGAACTTCGTAGAAAAAGGGCATAAAAATATGTATGTATGTGCAGATGCTTCCACAACTATATGAGTTTAAAGGTTAGATTATCGTGAAACTTTTTCAATAGAATGAGCCGAACAAGTTCTTCCTACACTTTTCTTTATATTTTTTAATAGCTAGATGTTTTATTGGAAAACTTAAAAACTGAAACTATCATTTTGGATTTTACTATGCCTTAAGTTGTTGGCTATGCCTTAAATATAAAGATTAAGGTGAATTTCGAAAGAATGTTTTCAACGTCCTTATAGCCTTTGCTTTGCAGTCGCCAACAATGCCAAAAATGGATATTTCAAAAAAGCTTTGTATCATTCGCAGACCCAATTAAATTCGCAGATCCAGTGAAAATACGATTCATCGACTATTTTTCGAAATATCACTTTTATAAACCAAGCTAGGTCAGGGGCTCAATGTTTTGATTTAAATTTTGATTTGAACCTTAGATCGGCTCACGTTTTCCCCAGTATTAAAAGAAAAACAAACTGCTCAAGGTCGAGGTTTGTGTAGACGGCCGTTTCAGCTGCCGCCATGGCGAAGCCTTCGTCAGTACACTTTCGGTTGCTGTCACACCAACAAGCCATTAAATAACCCAGGCGGCGAATAAATAGTTGAGAACTCCACACTTAAAGCACACTCTGAGACGAGCTTCTCAGTAATTAAAAATAGTGGCCACAAACAACAGAGATGCATTGAACAGCCTTCATCTCCAATGCATATACCTTCTGTTACCCTAAACAACGGAACTGAAAGCTAATTGAAATTTTGTGCTATTTGTGCACTTGGAATTCTCAACACTTGACACAACCCCAATCGGCCAAAGTCGACTCCTCTCAATCTCTTGGCTTGTGCGCTTCTAATTTTCGCACAAGAGAAGAGACCTACAGTTTAACGCCGAGTCCGAACGGCAGTTTGAGAAGCTTTTTCATGACTTATTACTATAAAGCTGGCCCAACAGCAGTGACTTCTCATTAGCTGTTCCGAGGCGGGATCGAACTTACGACCTCTTGCACAGCGGTCGCGCCCACTAGCCGCTGAGCCACAACCGGCCCGAAGGTTTAAATAATATATTAAGTCTTTTTATTTTTTGAACTCAATACTCTCTACATAGCCATCTTCTGAGAGTAATACTAAAGGACAACATGAGCTTTGAAGACTACAAATAATATGAATAATATTTCCAATGTGCCGTTTAGATCCTTGCATTTGCGAATCATTCCATAATCTTCTTAATTGACCATCTAAAAACATAAGCTATTGAGGTTGCCAATTTTATCACTAATTTTAAGCCTTTTTATAGATTTTGATCAGTGTTTGAAAGCCGGTTTTGAAATGAATCGGTTCGAGCGAGGCAAACTTTAAACCAAGTGTATAAAATGGGGGAAAGTTAACTTCGGCTCGGCCGAAGTTTTGTATACCCTTGCAGTTTGTTTTTCTAAATAAGACTACTTTTCGGACCTTACTTTTCTATGGGAGCTATACTATATAGATGTTCGATTTCGACCAAATTTAGTGGAATCTTGGAAAAGCATAATAAACTAACATGTACATTTTTGAAGGCGATTCCATTTAAAACTTAAAAGTTTTTATCACTAGAACTTTTTTTTCGACCGATCATTCTTACAGCAGCTAAGTATATGCTATAGTCATCCGATTTTGACAAAGCGTTGTAGAATTGTGTAGCAGAATATTAAATAAATTTATGCCAACGTAAAGGACGTTTCTATTGAAGACAAAAATGTGTTTTTCACAAGAACTTAATTTTCGACCTGTCATTCCTATGGGAGCTATGTATATGCTATAGTCATTCGATTTTGACTAAAACTTGTATAATTGTGTGGGAGCATATAAAACAAATACAAATACAAAATACAAATTTTAAGATCATTTCCATTTAAAACAAAAAAGTTTATCTAACAAAGACTACTTTTCAGATCGAAAAATAAGTTCTAGTGAGAAAAACTTTTTTGTTTTAAATGGGATCGCCTCAAATTTCGAAAAACAAACTGGAAGGGTATACAAAACTTAGACCGAGCCGAAGTTAACTTCCCTCTATTTTTCGAAGAGGGGACGGGAGGGACATTCCAAAAAGTGAAAGTAAACTTGATCTGCCTGCAAGTATGAGAAGCATTTGCCCATACATGTCTCTTACCATCTCTGAGATTTGTTTGTTCATTCGGACATACAGACAGACAGAGGTGCAAACAGACAGACAGACATGGCTTGATCGATAGATGCTAATCTAGAGTATATATACCTTATGGGGTCGGAAATGCTTCCTTCTGGATCGGTTAATAAATGCTTAACATAATGTTGAATTGTTCACATTAATGTTAATGCTCTGTTAATTAACATAAGGAAATGCCATTAAACATTAATTTCCCTATGTAACGGGTATATCGAAGTCGGGCAGCGCCGACTTTAACTTACGCTCTCGATTTTTATACTCTGTACCAGAGGCACACAGAGTAACACAGAGTTTGTGCAAAAGTGTCCGTCTTTCCGTCCGTCTGTCTGTCTGTCTGTCCGTATGAACAAACAGATCTCAAAAATGGTTAGAGATAGAGGTTTGACATGTATGGAACATATGTTTCTTATACTGCAAGTATCAGATCAAGTTTATTTTCAATTTTGGCCACGCCCCCTCCCTCCCCCGCAATTTAGAAAAAACGGCGTATCTCTCACCGTTTTATAGATAGAAGGTTCGAACCTTCTGGACATATTTAGTATTAGGGACTATTTATCGATCCGCTGAAGGATATTTAAAGATCGGATGAACGATATTCGAGTTATAAGGAAAACTAACAATTATGGGCAGCACCGGTAGCTTTGGTGATGGGCAGCACTTCACAGGTACAGAGTATGTTATAGTCGGGCTTGACCAACTATCTTTCTTGTTTTAGTTTAGATATTCAAAAATAATATCCCAAAAGGATTTTTAAAAATTCGGAGTACTAACGGATATATAGCCATTTTAGGGACCCAAGGAGACCCAAATTTTCTAGCAGCTGCAAACTTTAAACTCGATTATCTCGAAACCATGTTTTTCTAACTGGTTCGCAGCTTTTCTCAAATTCTACTGAACTAATTTTGATGTAGGGTTTAATGGACGCAGAATTAACGCCGTAACATTGTTCGTTGGACTTCAAAAAAATTGTAAAAAATGGGTTTCTCATTTTCATATCGCCGCCATTCTTACAAAAAATTATTTTTTTTTCTCGACTTTGCTTCGGGTCATAAAGGCATTTATTCCAAACAACTTCCCATCTTCTGTTTTGCTTTCCGATATGGGGACTTCCGGAAAGCTGCGAACCATCAACACATATTTAAAAAAAAAAAACACAACTTTGGAGGCTGAGAACTTTTTGAACGGCCTTCGTATTCAAGCATTTTTAATTTTGTATTATTTTTAATGGCCGGGTTGCTCAGCGGCTAGTGTGCTCGACCGCTGTGCAAGAGGTCGTGGGTTCGATCTTTGAATAAGATGGTAACATCGATGCATCGATCATTTTTTCCCATAATCGATGCATCTGTCACACTATTTTCTTAATAGATTTACTTGGCGTCTTGAAGGAAGGTAAGATTGCCAATTTGACTCTCTTAAACCTAGTAGTATAATATTTCTTTTAATTTAAAGACTTAATATATATTGCGTTCTATTGAGGTGGAGTGTGTGCGGAAATTTTTTTTTTATTTTAACCCAGCCAAAAGGTATGGAAATGTGCTTAAAGGTTTCCTGATATGTTAAATCTTTGTTTTGGTTGACCACTGTTAGGTTTTCTGAACGACGCGTCGTCCTGAGTAAACATACATATGTACATGCCAAGATTTGTTGTAAGCATTTTTGCTTCCTTTCATAAATACCGTTAATGTTTGTACAGCACACGTTCTATCGAGACTACTGCTCTATACTGCGAAAATTGAATCAATTGGATTCTTACGTTCTTAGAATTCTCAAGTTTTAATTCGCAAATACGTATTTACAAACGTCTCGTTGGTATCAGCGCATAAAACTCACTGATGAGATTCCCAGTCCATCGAAACAGTCTGTCTGAGTATCCAAAGCTGCCCATATGTACAAAATCTTTGTTGATTTCGTTGATTATTATCAATCCTAGACTTTGAGGTGGCTAACAAGCACTTAGATTAAAATGAAAATAGGTCGCTAAAACCCATATACATTATTTCTATTTAATCTCAAGCAAGATGATGCATCGATGTTTTACTTCTAAAACATCGAAAACATCGATGTTTCTCCAGCTCTAATGCAAAAGCTTCTCAAACTCCAGTTCGGATTCGGCGCTAAGCTGTAGGTCTCTTTCTCTTGTGCGAAAATTAGAAGCGCACAAGCCAAGAGATTGAGAGAAGCTCGGCTTTGGCCCTTTGTCAAGCCAATTTACATACATTACATTATTTTGAATGAATCGTGCAACCAAATACAAAGAAGTCAATTACAAAATCTTTTCCCGACTTTTTTCCACAAATTTTTAAAAACGGGTCAAATTCAGTTGCCTAGACCAAAGATGGCTTTAAAAGTATATCGAACCAAAGTTCAAACCAACACTTTTGCCTTTAAACCTTCAACCACAACCTACAAGCCTGATTTAAAATAATTTACATTGAAAAGATGCATCATACCGAAATCGTTCATGGGTATAAAAGCTTCTTTTTTTGTATAATTAACCATAAGATTCTCTGAATTTGAAAAGAACTACTTATTTCAAACTGTAAGTTTTTATAACAAAATAAACCGAAATTAATTGCAACAATGTAATACTAATTACTTGCACAGTGTAAACAAAGCAAGGCAAACAACGAAATGTTTCAGTCTGCAACAAATTGCCAGGCAGGTGTCATACACGACTCATATTTACATACTTACATTCATACATAATGCCTGCGCTTACTTCTATATACTTCTATATATAACTTACAGACACATTTGCACTCTCCAGGGGGCGTAACTGTTTTTGTAAAATATGAATTATGCGCTTGCTCCAAAAAGTTTTGTTGTTGCTTTTGTTGGCCCACAATTCCCGTTAATTTCTATTTGCTTCTTTCCCAACCCTCCCTAAAAAATACACACTCACACACACACCTAAGCAGCAGCCTCCCTCATTCCCTCTCCCTACTTGGACACTTTAATTCATTTTCCAGTCTCTCGGTCTGGGACCTGCGCAAAAGCCAGCGCAGGCACTGATTGGGGTAGGTGTCTGCTGCTGCTGCTGCTGTCGGGAGGCATTATGTTGTCACGGATTTCAATTGCATTCTCTGGAAAAGACATAAATATGTACGAGTACATTCATAAAAATGTTTCTCATGTTCAAAATGTGCAACTTTTTTTTTGAGAATTTTTCTCCGATCTGTGCAAAAATTTGGTGACCTTGTAACTTGGTTTTAATTGCAATTGGCAACTTAAGGGACAAAAAAACGTCAAAAATTTGCCATAAATTTCAAAAGCTGAAGAAAGTACTTTCCCATATCAAAATCGAAACTTTCTCTTCACAAGCAAAGGGAAACATAAATTTCAAGGCAATAACGCATAAAGTATGTTTATTTCCATATTAAGCTAAGCAACAAAACGGACAAACGGAAGCAGGATAAAGGGGTAGGAAAACCCCAAGAAGGAAAAACGAGACGCGACTCCTTAACACTTGATTTAACTTTGTGACAGGAGTTTGGCCTGGCAGGGTGGATTGTGCCTGGCATATGAATATGAATTGTAATAGATTTAGATATGGATCAAGACATGGTATGCCCCCACACACTCAACAAAAGGAGCAGCCACAGCGTAAAATCCTTTAAAATTCTCATACAAAAGATGAAAGAAATTTGGAAAAATAAAATTAATTTTCTTTTCATAATGAGAACAAAAAATACGGACTTAATCTTAAAAGTCCAAATGAAAGTTTTAAAGTTTCAAATTGAAAGTATTTTTCACAAATTTTTAAAGCAGATTGAGCGTATCAAATTTGACACTTGCTCAAGTCTACGCTATAAATTATATGGCACTTGCCACGTGTCGTTGATTGTACAACAACAAGACCAAGTGTGAAAAAATTCCGGAAAGGACTCTATAATAATATACGCCCTTGTCAGTTGATGCGTGAAATATTTTTTCTGTTCTGCTCACAAGGAGCAAATTTAATTCGTGCGGAAATTCAACCAATTTAAAAGGAGAAAAAAATGAGCACACACGACCAGCAATCCCCGGAATACGCAGCCCCCCTTTTGTCGTGTCTTCAAGTTCATTGTATCCCTTTGGCAGCTTAATCCGTTTTATTGTGGTAATAAAACTACAATACAAATTGTTTGAATGAGATTGAACAACATTTGAATTGAGCATGAAATGATGCTGGCTCCTGGAACTTAAAAGGGGGATTTCGTGGCTGCACTAAGAATATATCGAGTGGTCGATATTTATAGATTTTAAGGGTAGAAATTAAAGTTTTTTTTTGGCTGATTGGCAATTAATGAAGATGAACCTTATAGAGAGATTTTTATTTTAACTTAGTATTCTTCTGAAATTGTGTTAATGTCTTTCATAAATGATGACCATGAACAGTTAAGGATACAATCAGAAATGGTTTCTACCGAAAACTTTCGAGTTTCTAAAGACTAGCATAGCTCCAGAGTACCTGACCTCAGAAAGAAAAGTCGAACAAATAACAAAGCAACTTTTGTGTATATTCAGCCCATGTTTTATTGCTGGAAATATTCTCATTTTTAAAACTCTCCTGCATCACGCGAACATTCGCTTAAACCAGGGATGCAAACCGATCGGAAATAAGGACTGGTTTGGTTCAGTGGTACACACAGTTTTTGAACCACCGGTTCGATTAATTATTTGGTTTTTGAAGCCAACTGAACCGCGTTTTCGGTTCAGTGGTTCAGTCTTAATTTATTCTTAATTTAATAAAGGCCAGTTTCCGTTTTCGCAAATAATCCCGATCTTTCCTCAAATCTGCACGGAAAGGAATTCGCAACGCATTTATGTTCTTGGATGCCGAAAATCTGTTGAGTCTCATTTTCTTGGGCTTTTGAAATTACGATTAGTTTAAAGAAATGTCAAAAAACTCATTTCTGTTCTAAAGCCTGTACTTAAGGACAATAGTCCGAATATTGCTTAAATCTATTCGGAAAGTTAATTTTTCCAGACTTACAGTCCGAAAAGTTTACAAAATCGAATTTCTGTTTAAGGATCGTCTTAAATTTCGTAGAGTTTCAAGCCTTAAAACCTTTTTGAGTATAACGTCCCAGCTTGCGTTTCAAAAACTCCATAATTTTCTGGTATCGAATTTGATTTCACCCTATTCCAACTTTTAATGCTCTTGCTTGAGGTATATCGTCGTAACTTACCTTGAAATCTGCTCGGAATGTCATTTTTTCCGACTTTCGAAGTTGCGGCAAATCCATATTAATATCAAAAACTTCTTTTGTTCTAGGACCCGCCCCATTAAGTTTAGGCATACACCGAAATTTTAAACCTTTACGCCCATTCTGAGTTGTAACACTCAGAAATGTCCTGAAATCTGTTCGGAATTTTTATACCCTTGCAGAGGGTATTATAAAATTGTGCTGATGTTTGTAACGCATTGAAGGAAGCATCTCCGACCACATAAGGTATATATATTCTTGATCAGCATGACGAGCTGAGTTCATTTAGCCCTGTCCGTCTGTCCGTCCGTCCGTCTGTCTGTTTCTATGCTATCTCCTCCGTCAGTTTTAAAGCTATCCTCACCAAACTTTGCACGAAGTCTTCTGGTACATATACGCTGCACATTTGTCGGAACCGGCCGGATCGGATGACTATAGCATATAGCTGCCATAGGAACGATCGGTGAAAAACTAGTTTTAGTGAGGAAAACTTTTTTGTTTTTAATGGAAACGCCTCCAAAGTACGTATTTCTTAGTTTACTATCCTTTCCCATGATTTCACTAAGTTTGGTCGAAATCGGATGACTATAGCATATAGCTGCCATATGAACGATCGGTCGAAAAACTTGTACTAGTGAGAAAAACTTTTTTGTTTTTAATGAAAACGACCTTATCATTGGCAAACACTTATTTTATATACTTTTACACAACTCTGCAAAATTTGGTCGACATCAGATGACTATAACATATAGCTCCCATAGGAACGATCGGTCGAAAAACTAGTTTTTGTGAGAAAAACTTTTTTGTTTTTAATGAAAACGTCCTTTTTATTGGCTTATTCTCATTTTATATACTTTAACACATTTGTGCAAAGTTTTATCAAAATCGGATTACTATAGCATATAGCTGCAGTATGAGTGATCGGTCGAAAAAGAAGTTCAAGTGTCAAAAAAACTTTTTTGTTTTAAATGGGATCGTCCCCAAATTTGAATTTACAGTGTATTACTTTTCCAAGATTTCACCAAGTTTAGTCGAAATCAGACATCTATATAGTATAGAAAAGTAAGGTCAAAAGTAGTCTTAGTTAGAAAAACTTTTTGTTTTCCATGGAAGCCACTAAATTTCCGAGCCGAAGTTAACTTTCCCCTTATGTTTTATTTGAGTTTATTATTACATTTAAACTCCTAATATCTTGGCTTCGGCCATAAATGTAGTCTTATTTAGAAAAACAAACTGCAAAGGTATACAAAACTTCGGTTGAGCCGAAGTTAGCTTTTCCCTATTTTTTTGTTTAAAGTTTCTTTTAATAACTAGCCTTCTGCTATCCTTTTGTGATATTGGTTTTAACAGTACTTGGCAGTGTCCATTTGGGCTTTCCGATAATGTATAGAAAATGACTAGAGCTGTGATAAGACGAAATTTCGATTACCTTTCGCTTCTCTCATCAGTAGGCTTTTGCTGAACACTACAATTGCAATCTCGATGAGTCGTTGTTCGAGTAGGCATTGACTTCGTCCAAATTTCCTTGGTTTTGAAAAGAATTGGGAGATGTTTCAGTCTTAATTTGGCATTGCCAGAGATTGGTCGCCTTTCTCTTTTTGATATTTTTCGATTATTTTTTAATTTGGTTTCTTTTACTATTATTTTCTAGTGTTCTTTATTGCTATTTATCGTCTGTTATTTCGGCGATTTTATGTGAGAGCTTAGCATTAATGTAGAGAAATTTCTTGGTTTAGGTTATTCTTGGCTGGATTGGTTCACAAGACTGAAATGTAAATCTATAAGAAGTCGGAGACAGGGAACATTGCCCTTTTTAAAGAAGATCCCAGAAGGGTCTTAATTCATATACCTGGAGAAAAAGGAAGGGATGTGGGAGAGTGTCTTTTTTATTTTTCGTTTTTCTTGGAATATCGTTTCTTTTTACTATTATTTTCTAGTGTTCAAATGTCTGTTCTTCGTCTGTTATTTCGGCGATATTATGTGAGAGCTTAGCATTTATGTGATGACGTTTCGTAACAAAAACTTATACCTTCAGGCAGATGGAGTTTATTTTCCATTTTTGCCAAGCCCCCTCCCGCCACCGCAATTGAGAAAAAACCTCTTATCTCCGTCAGTATTATAGATAGAAGATTCGAGGCTTCTGAACATATTTTGAATCAAGACTATCGATCCGCCAAGGAATGGTAAAGATCGGTTGTCGAGTTATAAGGAAAACAAACAATAATGGGCAGCACCGGTCGCAACGGTACAAATGTCACGTTACGACAGATGGGGAAATGCCCATCTTGAAAAGGGGTACACAAAAAACGTGCAAGTGTATGTAACAGGGTGAAGGAACATCTCCTACCCATAAAGTATATATATTCTTGATCAGCACCAACAACCGAGTCTATATAATCCTGTCCGTCTGTCAGTCCGTCCGTTCGTCCGTCTGTACGTCTAGATCTCGGAGACTAAAAGAGCTAAAGCAACCAAATTTGAAAGGTAGACTCCAGTGGTTCAAATCTTGGCCACGCCCTCTCTCACACGCGCAATAAGAAATGTTGAATAGGTCCTACAAACTATGTCTTAAAAATTAAGATTTCGATCACATGATTTGCACTATAGTGTACGTTCCTAAAATCTGTAATATCTAAGATTTTCATAAAGATCGGGTAATAAATGGCAGAGTTATAAAGATTATAAAATACGTTCCATACTCTTCGGAGCAGCATGGATATTTGCATAAATTCCACTGAGTAACGGGTATAGGGCAAGGCCAATTTTTACTTCTTATTCGGCCCGATATTTCTATCACAACCGTTTGACGGTCTCGGGCGCTGCTATTAATGCCCACCACTCGCCTCTGTCTTGTGCGAGCTGGCACCTGTTGGTCAGTTTAGGCGCCTCAATGTCTTTCAGCACCCTAATTCGTTCGCCTTCCGCCTGCACACTTTCTTTACTGGAGTTTCTTCATCCATACGAGTAACATGTCCAAGCCAGCGCAGCCGCTGTTGTTTTATGCGCTTGACTAGATCAGTGTCCCCATAGAGCTCATACAGTTCGTGGTTCATACTGGTGCGGAACTCATCGCAAACTTTTACAGGTCCATTAATCCTCCGAAGGACTTTTCTCTCGAACACGCCGATCGCCTCCTCATCCACTGTTGTTAAGGTCCATGCTTCTGCGCCTTATTGCAGGACTGGGATAATAAGCGACTTGTATAGCGCAATTTTTACTTATGGCTTTTTTTTGTTGGTTGTTTGCTAGCTCCAAAAAAATATTTTTTCTGAAAAACATAAACTATAAATAATTTTTTTCTAAATTAACATTACTTTGTCTGGGACTCGAACTCAGGGCCCCGGGGGACTGAACACGAACGGCATGGCTACTTAACGTGCGGCTCCAAGGTGGTGCAGATTTTAAGACCGTTGACTAAGAACGGCGAGGTCATGAGTAGTGGATCCAAACTTAGAGATTTAACCAAGGACTAAAACCGAAACAGCAACCGTTATTTTTAACCGGTATAACCGAATCAAACCGAAACCGGAACCGAAATAAATTGTATTTAAGTGACCGTAATCGAAACGGAAATGGATTTTACTTTGGTTAACCGTAACCGATACAAAATTAACAGTTCCATTTCGGCTTTTGATGCGTTTTTATGTGGCATATTCTTAGATCGTCGCACTTACTGCTGAGCAAAAAGAAGTATGTATTGGACTATTAACAAAACTATTTTCAAGAATGCTGTTAGCTGATTTTAACACGAGTTTAAACACAACTGTCTCAGTTGAAAGAGACCAAATTGATGTGTACATATGAAAAATGAATAACCTATAAACAGTGGGCCAAATGGAAAGAAACAAATCTATTGAATTAAGGAATAGTACAAGAGTTGCATTAAATGCGTTTCTTAATGTTAAAAGATTACATTCGAGTACCGATATACTCAAATGGTGGGAAGAAAATTCTCTTAAATACCCAGAACCATATGAGTTATCGAAAGTAAAGGGTGATTTTTTAAGAGATATAGGAAAGTTTAAAAAAAAAACACATAAAATTCAGAAAAATGCATGAAATCTTTATTTGAATCGATAGTACGGTCCAGAGACCTGCAACAAGCCTCTAATGCTCGATCACACTCGTGCATTTACTTGTCTTGCTTGGGCTTGCTGCCTTGGTTCGACACACTCGAAATGATCGAAAGCACATTAAGTCAGAACGAGTAAGCTGTTTGCTTTGCACGAGTAAAAATATGAACAAGATCGTCTGCACTCTGACTTACTCGCACTCCCATCAAAATTTACTCTTACTCTCTCTTACTCGCCTTGTTGACAGAGAGCTTAAGGCAAGCAACATTCTTACACACTCGTGTTCATGATGCAAAAAAGTATGAGGTGGTCTCGTCGGCTGCCAAGTCGATCGTTTATGGGTCCGCTAACGTTCAGTGCATGCTTGATTGTTGATGTGGAAGGTTGTGTGCGAATTTGATGCAATTTTACATAATTAAAAGTAATTTTTGTTGTATAATAAAATCGCTAAAACAAAAATCTTCCGTCTTTTTACTCAAAGAAATGCAAAATGTAGGCTATCATGCTATCTCTTTTGCTCTCACAAGTTGTTGTTTCTGGCGTAGAAATGATGTGTGTACAAGCTTTGACCATAAAAACACGCGGCAGATCTTTGCAACTTCGGCAACAAGTAATCTCGGTTACTCGCGTCCGAAGCTAAGAGTATTTCGCGAGTATTTGTACCGAACGAACTTTACTCTTTACGACTCGCGTCCGAAGACTTTGAGTCAAATGGAGTTTTTTGGAGGGGCACCCCGGGGGGTTTGAAAAAAAACACCCTCCCTTAATAAAACTTTTTTTTGAGTTTTGTTTTGTGTATGCCGTTTGAACAAGTTCAACAAGCCTTGAGCGCTTAGTTTACTTGCATCCCATTTGAAGCACGGGTGGGGGGAGTGTATTTGTGCGTATGGCTCGTTGCAGTGTCTCTGAGGTCCATATAATTTAATGTTTGAAGATTATTTCATGCAAAAATTTTTGACCGTGACTGCGCCTCAAATGGTCCATCTGCTTAGTCCAATTTTGGCATACTCTTTCCAACATTTTGGCCGGTATCTCAAGAATAAATGCTTCAATGTTGTCTTCCAATGCGTCAATGGAAGCGGGCTTGTCTGTATTGACATGAGCTTTAACATAGCCCCACAAAAAATAGTCTAAAGGCGTTAAATCGCACGATCCTGGCGGCCAATTGACCGGTCCCGAACGTGAAATAAAATGTTCACCGAACTCGCCTCTCAATAAGTCCATTGTTGCGCGTGCTGTGTGGCATGTGGCACCGTCTTGTTGAAACCACATGTCATGCAAGTCAAGCTCTTGCATTTTGGGCAAAAAAAAGTTGGATATCATCTCACGGTAGCGCTCACCATTCACAGTTACGTTACGATTCGCATCATCTTTGAAGAAGTACGGTCCAATGATGCCACCAGCCCATAAACCGCACCAAACTGTGACTTTTTCTGGATGCATTGGTAGCTCTTGCAATGCTTCTGGCTGATATTCACTCCAAAATCGACAATTCTGCTTATTTACGTACCCATTGAGCCAAAAATGAGCTTCGTCGCTGAACACAATTTTTCGGTAAAAAAGTGGATCTTCGGCCAACTTTCCAAGAGCCCATTCACCAAAAATTCTACGTTGCGGTAGGTCGTTCGGCTTCAATTCTTGCACCAGCTGTATTTTGAAAGGCTTCACACCTAAATCCTTCCGCAAAATTTTCCACGTTGTTGAGTAACAGAGGCCCAATTGCTGCGAACGGCGAGGAATCGATAATTGATGGTCATCATTAACACTGGCCGATACAGCTGCGATATTTTCTTCAGTTCGCACTCTACGTAAGCGTGTTGGTGTTTCAATGTTCAACAATGTAAATTTGGTGCAAAATTAAGTCACAATAGCCCGAATAGCCGCTTCAGTGGGTCGATTAAACTGACCATAAAATGGAAGATGCGCGCGATGAACTTTCTTAACAGAGCATGCATTTTGATAATAAAATTCAATAATTTGCAAGCGTTGTTCGTTTGTAAGACGATTCATGGTTAAATTATAGACCAAACTGAAGATGTTTGACAGTGAAACAAAACACTAAACGTGCGTGAGCTGTTTAAACCAGTGTTGCCAAAAAGACAATAGCTAAAAAATCACCCCTTATAAGCATTTGGCCAAAATATACATTTTTCCTAAAGAGCACTAAAGAGATGATAAATCTTGTTTTTTTTTTTTTAGATTTTTAATCTCATTTCAAGGTATTTCAATCTTGTTTTTGTTTTAGATTGGAAGACTCTTGAAAACAAGATTTTCAGTCTTGATAAAAGATGGATTATTATTCTTAATTTAGCAACTAAAAATCTTTTCAAAAATTTCCTGTTTGAATTCTGTTGGGTTGCTGTTCGTATTATTTCTTCATCATGAATTTCAACTTTTAAGATCGCTTATTCGTTCTTCATGCCAACTCCCAAGGATTTTATTTCACTTCCAAAGATGTATTCTCAATTTTGACCGCTTCAAGTGCAGATTAAACAATAATTGTGGAATTTCAATGCAAATCGCCAAGGGCTGACGACTTTTCCACTGCCTAAGGCGGCCAGACACGAGCTCAAGTGGTTGTGAGAGCAGAGAGAGAAAGTGAGGAACGGGCAGTTGGCTCGTCAAATAAAATAAAATTTATAGACACGGGACAAAAGTGGCAATGATGACAATCGGCATTGGGCCGGGGCATAATCAGTGCTTAGGGGCAGACGTACCCAATGTGGACAACTGGTTTGGGGATGTGGATGTCACACCGTTTTTGATTATGCTGCGTACTTCGAATGTTTTTTATGCCTGCACTGCGACGTGTGACGGCTTTGATGAGGTCGCTCTCCTGCTCCGCTAAGGGCTGGTTGGGGCGGGGGGTTGAGTTGGTGCGTTTTTTATGATGTGCCTCAAGTGGATGAGACAGCGACACGCTTAAGTGGCTCTACCCCAGCCCCTTCAGTCTATCTCTGCTGGTTTGTCTTAATTCAATCGATAGTTCACACATGTAATCGCATGGCCGGCTGATTGGGGGGCTTCTTCCTGCTTTTTACTTTTACTGTGTTTCGCATTCTGGCATGCCAAACACGTAGCAGCGACATTGAAGAAGGCTGCACTCACTGTATACTGTGGAAGGGGAAGGGGGGCTGTTGCTATTCCTAGTTTGTCATTTGACTTTAACCTTAAATCGTTAACACATTATATGCCTGGTCATCCTCTCTTCCATCTACTCATTAGCTTAATGAAGATTCTCGAGTCAGTCCCCTCACTCCCATGCTTTTTGGTCCTTCAAAAGCTCATTAGTTGCCGCTTTGTTCTGTTTCTCAAAGTAAAGTTTCTTTTTTCCAAAATATGCTCGTAAATCTCATTTTGGCAGCGCTGTTGAAAATGAACAAATTTATCGCGGCAAAAGGACAAGTGCCAAAAAGTTTCCAAAGAGCTTATCAATCATTGACATGTGTGCCGTGTATGTAAGTATGTGTGCTTGGGAGTGTGAGTTAGAAACTTGTGTTTTACAAAGTTTGCTTAAATTTATTTTTAACTAACTTTTATTAACTTAACTTGCTTAACCAAATTCTATAAAAAGCATACCTTGTATTAGGGATGCCTTAAAAAATATTGATATATCGAAATATCGATATTTTTGTCCAAAATAACGTTATATCATTATCGAATATTTTTCCAAGGCGAAATATTTTTATGCTATTTTTCGGCAATACTTTGGGTTCAGCTTTTAGATGCTTTAAATGTTTAAATTTTCCGCGTCGCGATTCCATAACCTGTGTCCACTCGACACAAAAAAAACTACGTATTGCCACTACCTTCTGTGACCAATAACATAGCGAGTAAAGTGCTGTTAACGCCTCATTTCGAAAATCTTGTTGAGTTTTGTTAATGTATAGATAGACATATGGGCATTTCCACAAAAAGGTCAACCGAGACCAAAAAAAGTACTAAAAACACTTTTTTTGATCATGTTTTTATAGGGAAACAATTAAATGAAACTAGTTTAAACCAATCTTACATTTATTCATATTTCTATTTTCCATACTCTTATAATAATTTTGCAAATTTCGTAGCTTTAAGACCATTTCATACCTTTGGTATACAAATAGTCACTATTGCTTAGTGCTATTGGATTCGCCAAACTAATATTTGTTGGGTAACATTATTCGGAGAATGCTATTGTTGGTCCAGAAATTGTGCAACATATATGTAAATATATATTTACTTTTTAGGTATGTGATAAGTATTATTTATATTTGCCGCCAAACAAATCATTTTATACTTTTAGGGGCATTCATGTTAAAGCACATACTTATATGTCAACACACTCAAAATAAAATAATGGATTGTCGATGTGTACTCAGAAAAACGATAATAGCTTCGTCAAACGGAAACCAAGTTCATTGGGCCAACATTTGTTCAACGGAGATTTAAATGGGCTAATATATTAAAGCTTAACAAAAAATCGCAAAGAATAAAATAGTGGGAGTCAAAGTAGTAGTTTTATATAACCTTGGAGCTTCCATTGAAAACAAAAAAGTTTTTCTAACTAAGACTACTTTTTGGACCTTACTTTTCTATAGGATCTATAATATGTAGATGTCTGATTTCGACCAAACTTGGCGAAATCATGGATAGCGCAATACCCTGTTCATTACGAAATTTGGAGGCGATCCCATTTGAAACAAAAAAGTTTTTCTCACTAGACCTTCTTTTTCGTCCGATCATTCATACTGCAGCTATATACTATAGTCATCCGATATTGATAAAACTTTGTAGAAATGTGTTAAAGTATATTAAATAAGAATATGCCAATAAAAAGGACGTTTTCATTAAAAACAAAAAAGTTTTCCTCACTAAAACTAGTTTTTCGACCGATCGTTCCAATTCGACCAAACTTAGTAGAATTGTGTAAAAGTATATAAAATAAGTGTATGCCAATGAAAAGGACGTATTCATAAGAAACAAAAAAGTTTTTCTCACTAGAACTAGTTTTTCGACCGATTGTTCCCATGGCAGCTATATGCTATTGTCATCCGATCTCGACCAAACTAAGTGAAATCATGGGAAAGGATAGTAAACTAGAATATTCGTACTTTGGAGGCGTTTTTATTAAAAAAAAATAGGGGAAAGTTTTGTATACCCTTGCAGCTTCCATTGATAACAAAAAAGTTTTTCTAAGACTATTTTTGGGACATTACTTTTCTATGGGATCTATACTATAAAGATGTCTGATTTCTATTAAACTTGGTGAAATCATGGAAAGGCATAATACACTGTTAATTGCGAAATTTGGAGGCGATGTCATTTAAGACAAAAAGTTTTCTCTTGACTTCTTTTTCGACCGATCATTCATACTGCAGCTATATGCTATAGTCATCCGATTTTGACCAATCTTTGTGAAATGTGTCCAAAGTAAATAAAATAAGTGTATGCCAATGATAAGGACGTTTTCATTTGAAACAAAAAAGTTTTTCTCACTAGAACTTTTTTCGACCGATCGTTCCTACGGGAGCTATATGCTATAGTCATCCGATTTTGACCAATCTTTGTAGAATTGTGTAAAAGTATATAGAATAAGTGTATGCCAATGAAAAGGACGTTTTCATTAAAAACAAAAAAGTTTTTCTCACTAGAACTAGTTTTTCGACCGATCGTTCCTATGGGAGCTATATGCTATAGTCATCCGATTTCGACCAATCTTAGTAGAATTGTGTAAAAGTATATAAAATAAGTGTATGCCAATGATAAGGACGTTTTCATTGAAAACAAAAAAGTTTTTCTCACTAGAACTAGTTTTTCGACCGATCGTTCCTATGGCAGCTATATGCTATAGTCATCCGATTTCGACCAAACTTAGTGAAATCATGGGAAAGGATAGTAAACTAAGAAATTCGTACTTTGGAGGCGTTTCAATTAAAAACAAAAAAGTTTTTCTCTTTAAGACTAGTTTTTCAACCGATCGTTCCTATGGCAGCTATATGCTATAGTCATCCGATCCGGCCGGTTCCGACAAATGTGCAGCGTATATGTACCAAAAGACTTCGTGCAAAGTTTGGTGAGGATAGCTTTAAAACTGACGGAGGAGATAGCATAGAAACAGACAGAAGGACGGACGGACAGACGGACAAGGCTAAATGAACTCAGCTAGTCATGCTGTGCTTATGTGGTTGGAGACGCTTCCTTCAATGCGTTACAAACATCCGCACAATTTTATAATACTCTGTGCAAGGGTATAACAAGAAAGTAACGCTAACTACGTCTGTGCCGAAGTTTAAATACACTTGAAACTTTTTTGACCACTGACTTAATTTTGTGACCAATAACTTAATTTATAAGCTTTACTATATATCTTGTGTCATCGGGATATTAAATAAAAAATCTAAAAAAAAAAGCTTTTTCGAATTCCACCATTCGACCATTTCCAAAAATTTTAAAGGGTATAATCCTTATTCATTATTTGTTGAACAAGAAGTACTTGGCATTTCCATCTACATACAAGCACGGAATGAGAAAAAATTGCCAAAGGTTTTCTATGAGCTGAAGGGATTTCCATACTGTATTGGTGCTATTGAAGAAAAACATTGCAAAATATGAGCGTTGGCCAAAGCCGGGTTTACCTATTTGAATTACAAAGCTTTATGATTTAAATAGCTATGAGTAAGCTCGACGACAGGTCAAGATTTGGAGTTAACGTCTTCCGCTAGCTTCTGCCGAAACTTACGCTTCCTCGGTTTCAGCTTATACATTAGACTCAAATTTGCTCGCTGAAAACTGCTTTTGCTTTTCGTTTGTTTATTGCCGCCCAATGTGAAAAGTGTGACCTTTCGTACTGAAGATAGAAGTCCTGAACCGAAAACATATATAGTTGAACCGTTCATACGCATTTAATTAATGAAACCAATAATATCATGTCATACAGGCTTTAGCAGACTCTGTTGAGAATCTGCGAGACATCGTCTATTTCGCTCGTAATTTTCCGTTTCGAGTGGACACCGCTCTTAATGTTAAAAGGTGAAGAAAATATGATGTCTAACCTGTGGCGTAGCCTAGAGGCGCAAGTTGTTGATTAAATCCCCCCTTAAATATACAATTTCAAGCAAAATACTAGACTAAGCGACATAGGAAAATGTTCTAAACCACCCACCCACCCCCTGACAAAAATCCTGGCTTCGCCTCTCTTTTCAACAGAAAGCAGAAGATATTTTGCTGAGATATTTCGCTCTTGCTGGAACATAAAAAAAAACTGTAAAATGATTTAACGACATATTCTGAATTCACTACTAGACAAGTAAGTTAGTCGGTAGCGCTGCTACTGCGCTGCTGCAGTTTCTTATAACTTTACTTTCCGATCTATACCAATCTTTTGGCGGATTAATAAAGAACCCCGAGTACTAAACCTTCTACGTACCTACTATCTATAAGTCTGCCGGAGATATGACGTGTTTACAAAAAAACGTTATATCTCCCACAGTTTTATAGATTCAAGGTTCATACCTTCTGGACTTATTTAATAATCAGGATTATTTATCGATCAGCCAAAGGAATGGAAACGATCGGGCAGCACCGGTCGCAACCGGGATGGGCAGCACTTCACAGGTACAGAGTATGTTATAGTCGGGCTTGACCGACTTTTTTTCTTGTTTTAAATTGCGGGGGCGGGAGCTGGCTTGGCAAAAATTGAAAATAAACTTGATCTGACTTCAAGTATCAGAAGCTTATGCTTTTCTGAGATCTGTTTGTTCATACAAACAGGTGGAGAGATGATTCCTTCTGGCCGTTACATACTTTTGCATATATTTAATATACTCTGTGTACCTTTGGTGCAGCGTATAAAAATCTTTGGTATAACAGTTTACTAACAGCTAATGTGAGATAACAGCTAAAATTGGTTTGAATAATTGTGTAAGTTTGTGGTTATGTTTTACGGTGCTAGTGAACCGATCAGCAATGCTTTCAAATATGATGAACCGGACCGGAAAAGGCAATAAAAACGAGATAAAACTTTTGTGACCACTGACTTAATTTTGTGACCAATGACTTAATTTATAAGCCCTATGCCTTGAATGATTGGAACACTAAATAAAATAAAAAAAATTTAAATGGCAGCTACAAGAAGTGACCATTCGATTTTCGCGGTTCCGACATATGTGCAGGGTGCAGCTGAAAGATATCTCTGTTCAATATTTTAGCTCGATAGCTTCAAGACTGAAGGACAGCCTAAGGCCCACGTTGCTATGGCTTTCCAATTGGACACAATTTGTAATTGTGTATCAATTTTTTGCAAATAATAATAATAAATAATATATTGCGTAGAAACAGACTGACGGACAGACGGACGGACAAAGCTCAATCGACTAAACTCGTCATGCTGATCAAGTATATATATACTTTTTGTGGTCGGAGATGATTCCTTCTATGAGTTTCAAACTTCTGGGCAAAATAATAACACACTTTTTAAGTGTATAAAAACAAATTGTATTGGTTAGTTTGCTTGTTACGGAGTACGGACAGGTTAAAAAATAGCTCAATCTTTATAATGTTTCCTTTAATAGAAGAATTTTTCCTTCTTTTCATGCCCCATTAAAAATTATTTTCTAATTTCTTCTCTTAATCTTATTTACGTTTTTGCATATTTTGTAACAGTTGTAGCACATTTTTTAAACAGAAGTTAATTCCATTAAATATTTTTTCCAATATCCAAACGGCTAAAATTGTACAAATTAAATCTTAAATCAAAACAAATACCCAAAAAACTGGTCACTTTCTGTCCCACTTGTTTCAGCTAAGTTCTAATCTCTGTGCTGGCATCTTGTACGAGTCTAGAGCTTCTTTCACATATCCCCCACCCAGCCTACTCCATTGTCTTGGGTTTTTCTTTATTGATGGAAGCTGCTTTGGCTGTTTTTTACGACTTCACCCCGATTCTAAGGGAACGCTCAACGTCCTTGCCATGCAGTTGTCGTCGTCGACGTCCCCGGGGCGATTTTCATACTTCCACTTCCGTTTGCAATGTATCTTTATCGTTTTATACCGCTTCCGTGCCTTTGCCGGTTGCGAGCAAGGAGGGTACGGGTCAGTCAGTCGGCGTCGCATAATTTCCGTAATGACCAATGATATAAATGGAACTCATTTGCCAGTCCACTGTATTGATGTGCAGCCGTAAATCGCTTTGGCGCCCCCCTAAGGTCCGAAACTTTTTTCTTCAGTTCGACTCCTTTAACGTTTGTAATAATAAATTAAATCACATTTTGGCTTTTCCTCTGGTTCATTGGCTGTGGGCCATAAAAAGAGAAGGAAGCAAATGTGTAAGCATATGAAGACATTTGCCTTTCCGGGGCATTACAAATTGTTGGAATTTGATTTGACCACTGCCCTCCCTTACCGCCATGCACTAAGAAGAAGAAAAAAGAAGATTTCATGGGGACAGTATCCACTATTCTGGGGCAACCTTCGACAAGAAGGTTGCACCCGCAATTCAAGAACTAAGAAAACCATAAACCAGGTAGTGGCGACACAGGTGCAACTGAAATTGTTTTTGGCTTTATAAATTTTCATATTTAATTTTTTCTTTGGTTCTTCATTTGGGTGTCGTCTTTCTGTTGACGCGGCAGATTTGGCTTTCGTTATATATGTATGATTCTTTTTTGGGTGGGGGACTTATGTAAAAAGTTAAAACCAAAAAACTCGTATGAGTAATGAGTACACTTCAGTGCAAGTGTTACACTAAAACAAATTCGCGTCAAGAGGAAATACAAAAGTACTGTTTCCTAAACCAGTCACTAAATCTCAAAATATTTGCAGCAGATAAAATAAGATCCTATCCTCCTTAATATAATTTACTAACTGAATGTTGGAAAAAAACGGGGAATGAGACGTGGATCCAATGTATAGGGTTATGAGCGAACTACTGAAATGTATCTAAAAATGTACAAAACTAATCCAAAACAATATTCAATACTGGAGTTTGATAATTTGTTTTCCTATGTTTCTAATTAGATTTATTCTGTCAGCAGTTTGATGGCTTCAAAAATTAAAAAAGCTTTAGTAGTATATTTTGGTCCCCATTTGCATACATTGTTCCTTTGTACTATCACCTTTTTCAATAGATGAAGAATAGATTGAACTATGTTAATTATATTTGAATGATTATAATCCAAAAACTTCAAACTTAACCCTGTAGTTCGTTTAACAGCGCAGACTGGAACAGAATCCTAAGCGCTCTAGGTGAATTTGGTGTTCCGTCGTACCTCCAGGCAATCATCAGGTCGTACTTCAGTGGTAGAGTCCTTATGTACCCCACTTCAGAGGGGAACAAAACCTACGTGGTTTCTGCTGGGGTTCCACAAGGCTCCGTGCTTGGACCTGTTTTATGGAACGCCATGTATGATGGGGTCCTCCGACTCTCTCTACCTCCAGGAGTGCATTTAGTGGGCTTTGCTGATGATGTGGCACTTGTTGCTGTAGGCAAAGTGCTTCGAAGAACCGAGGAGGCGTGCAATTCTGGCATTGAGCGCATCCACCAGTGGCTTAGCGCGGCGGGTCTCGAGCTTGCGGCGCAAAAGATAGAGGCGGTTCTAATAGTCAGCCTGGGTCAGAGTCAATGGAACCGCAATGAAATCCAAAAGAGCCATTAAATACCTTGGAGTTATGCTGGACACCAGGCTATGCTTCCGAGAACATCTGGCTTACGTCGGAGAGAAGGCAGCAAAGTCAAGCAGCGCCTTAGCTAGGATCATGCTGAACACGCGCGGTCCTAAACAAGGGCGAAGAAGACTTTTGGCGAGTGTAACTAAGGCCACGATCTTATACGCGCGCCAATCTGGCACAGGTCCATGGTTTACTCTAGCTACATAAAAGGCGTCTGTGGGGCGTACCGTCTAAGTGCGCTTAGAGTTACTTCTGCGTATCGTACGGTGTCGGAAGATGCTGCTTTGGTCATTGCCGGGATGATTCCACTTAACGAGCTGGCCACAAAAGGATACTACCAGACTCAACGACCTGACGCATCACTGAGTGTCAGTCCCGTCGTTAACGACAGGTAATTTATCACAGCGCTAGTCTAGTACTTGAACTATAGTGTGCACCCATTACCACACTAACGACTGGTAATGCAGGGTCGTACCGATCGGTACGTTTTCCGGACATTTCCATACAAAATTCGTTAGGCAAATACTTGGCTGGTGGTTGGTCTGGTGGCGAGTGCTCACTTTGAAGAGCTAGGAGGTTCGTTAGTGACGCACTGGTGCAGACGAACTATTGTTCGTACTATTGTCACCGGTTGTATATAATTGATGTACAAAGTTCTTGGCTTTGTTTATTAAAATTAAAATTGCTGAGCCGGACCGAAAACCAGTAAAAAAGCAAATCGATTCGGTCCGGTTCAGTTCATTGACGCTAAGCAATAAATCATGAATAATGTGGGAACTATAATCCTTACCCTAAGAAAAGTTTTATCCGAATTTAAGCCGAACTGGTTTTTAGCGATGCCGGATTGATGTAGCCTTTCAGGAAATTTCACACCGTACTCTTAAAATTCCTGTCATAACTCCAACATTACACACTGGATCAGAATGGAAAACTATTTAGTGGGCTAAACAGTGGCCAATTAACCCCCGCGTTCGGAAGTGTACAGTTTTGAAGGTTCCATGAACGGTGTTCCGCAGTCAAGGAACCCAAAGACGAGCATTGTTGTGGTACCTGTACGGAGGCTAATTATACTTTGTACCAGAGGTACACAGAGTATGTTAAGTTTGTGCAAAAGTATGTAACAGGCAGAAAAAAGCATCTCCCACCCTTTAAAGCATATATATATTCTTGATCAGCATCAACAGCCGAGTTGATCTAGCCATGTCCGTCGGTCCGTCCGTTTGTCTGTCTGTCCGTCCGTCCGTATGAACAAACAGATCTCAGAGATGGTAAGAGATAGAGGTTTGATATGTATGGGACATATGCTTCTTATACTCGTACTTGCAGGCAGATCAAGTTTATTTTCAATTTTTGCCACGCCCCCTCCCGCCCCAGCAAATTGGAAGAAAACGTCATATCTCCCACAGATTTATCTATAAATCTGTGAAGGCTCGTTCCTTCTGGACATTTATCAGGCTTATTTATCGATCCGCCAAAGGAATGGTAAAGATTGGATGAACGGTTGTCGAGTTATAAGAAAAGCAAACAATTATGGGCAGCACCGGACGCAACGGTGATGGGCAGCACTTCATAGGTACAGAGTGTGTTATAGTCGGGCTTGACCGATTTTCTGTCTTGTTTTTGACTATTTTTAGTAGAAGCGTGCATTGTGATGGGTATGTTTCTGGTACCTGGTATCTATATACCCTTGCAGAGGGTATTATAAAATTGTCCGGATGTTTGTAAAGCATTGAAGGACCACATAAAGTATATGTATTCTTGATCAGCATGACGAGCTGAGTTGATTTAGCGCTGTCCATCTGTCTGTTTCCTTGCTATCTCCTCGGTCAGCCTGTAAGCTATTTTCACCAAACTTTGCACAAAGTATTTTAGTACTTATAGCATATCCCTGTAGTTCACTGCACCGGTGCGGCATTAACGAATTCTCTAACTCTTCGTAGTGAGTTGCCTAACGAATTTTGCATGGGAATGTCCGGAAAACGTACCGACCGGTACCACACTGCATTACCAGTCGTTAGTGTGGTGAAAAGTGCACGCCATAGTTCACGTACTAGACTAGCGCTGTGATGCCTTACCTGTCTTTAACGACGCTACTGTCGCTCAGTGATGCATCAGGTCGTTAGGCCTGGTAGTGCCTTGACACCAGCAGAACTACAGGGATAGCTGTCATAGGAACGAACGGTCGAAAATTAGTTTTAGTGAAAAAACTTTTTTGTTTTCAATGGAAACGCCTCCAAACTTCGTTTTCTTAGTTTGTAATGCTATCCCATGATTCCACTAAGTTTGGTCGAAATCGGACATCTATATAGTGTAGGTATCATAGAAAAGGATAGTCTGAAAAGTAGTTTTAGTGAGAAAACTTTTTTGTTTTCCATGGAAATGACCTAAAATCGGCATTTATTTATTTGTTATGCTTTCACACAATTCGACAAAGTTTTGTCAAAATCGGATGACTATAGCATATAGCTGCAGTATGAAAGATCGGTCGAAAAATAAATTCTAGTGAGGAAAACTTTTTTGCTTTAAACTTGCTAGTTTGTTATGCTTTTCCATGATTCCATTTAGTTTGGTCAAAATCGGACATCTATTTAGTACAGCTCCCATAGAAAAGTTAGTTCAGAAAAGAAGATAAGTTAATTTACCTGTGTTTGTTATAGGTTAATTTAATTTACATACCGGGAAAATTTAGAACTGGCTAGGAACGGTCTAAGATTGACATTTTTTTATACTTTGGACCTTCAGGGCCCCCATAGCAAAAATTGTCTAAGTCGGACTAGTTTTATGAGTACCCCTTATGGATTTTTTTTTAGGAAATTGTGCGAAAACCTTTTCTCCTTTTTGGGCTGCTCATCGATCTCTTGATCGGAAAAATGTGGAAGGAAAGAAAGCGGAGAACCCAAAATACAATAAAACGGTACCCCATTGGATTTTTTGTATTTTACACCCTTCCCCCTCCATAAGTCGTCACCCTCCAAATCGATTGGAAAAATATTGCTAGAAATGATATCGGAGCACCCGAAAATCGATGAAACTATACCTATGGTATATAGTTACCCCCTGATCCCAAAAATATTGCCATAAATTAAATCGGAGCACCCAAAAACCTATGAAACTATTCCTTATATAAATTTTTTCACATCTTAACCCCTTCCATAAGTAGGCCCACTCCCTCCCAATTGGAAAAATATTGGCAGAAATGCAATCAGCCAAAGACAATGATGTTAATAATTTCTGCCGGTAGGTTTTCAAATCTGTTCGACGCAATATTCGAAACTTTCATTTAAATCAGCGATGTTCAAGAAGAGCGAGTCCATAAAGTGAGAGTGTCTTGGTGTGCGATAATAAAGCGACACAGCCCAGCTTTGAACTGCCCTCAACGACGGAAGGGCAGCGACTGAAGGCAAAGAGAGCTCTGCTTACGCTCATTGGCCCGACTTCGGCATGCGCTCGGCTCGTATGCGTGTAAATAGCCGATTGCGCTCGGCCCCTGGGGGCTATGGAGGAACATCGCTGATTTAAATACCCAAAATCTATAATCTCTAAAATTTTTCATAAGGATCAGATAATAAATAGCGATGTTATAAGAATGGGGTAGAATGCGCTGTCCGTTTAAAAAAGGTGGCAAGCCCTCCGGTGTTTCCTGCGCTATCTGCCAACATAATGTTGATGCTCTTTTAATAAACATAATAGGAGGCTCTTAAGTATTTCTTCTCATGAGTAATGGTATTTCGAAGTAGGGCTGGGCCGACTTTAGATTACGCTCTAGTTATTCTCTTAATCTCTTATTTAAGACAGCAAAAGTTTTTTTTTATAATTTTTTAAAGTTGGACCTTTAAAAACTGCTGCAAGTCATTCATTTATCGAATTTTAAATTTAACAAATGACTTTAATTTTTCTGAGTGTGTAACTAAGGTAAACATAGAAATTACCTGGAATTTACAAAGGAATTCATTAGCTGAAACATTTGTACAGATAAGCGAGAGTTTTTCATAGGAAACAGTTGATAAGAACTTCTGTTGAATCTTTTTTGCATCACCTATTTGTACGCTTCTTTCTGTCTACGGGGTTTTTCAATCATATACATATTGTATGCATGCATGAGTAGTGTAAACAATTTGGCATATTTATTTTGATTCCAAATCATGTTCTGTTTAATCCGCAAAGCTACTTCGGTTACCCCGAAATACTTATATGTGTTCGACAAGCGTGGGAACATAAACAATGGCTTTCCTCACGTACAATTGGTGAAACATATTTAGACTGCAAATGAGACAGTCATATAAACAATGTTCCTAATGATATTGCACAAGTTCCGCTTTCCTTAGACTCGAAAAACACAACAAAAAAAGATTAAAATAATTGCACCTCAATTTGCTGATTAGAAAGAATAAAAAAAAACTCAAGACTCGAGGTGATTGCACAAAACGGATGGGTAGGGGTATGGCTGCAGCTTTACTAGCTCGTGTCAGCATTCTAGGGTCGTAGCTGTCGGTCGGTCAATGAACCTCGGGCGGAAAAACTTGCAAAACTGATTACGTTGTCATTCGGTGCCTTCGGGTTGGTTTTTGAGCTGTTATATATACACGTACTATGCACGCGCTTTGTCAACGCTTAATGAGGTTGCAGTTTCCATTTATAATTTATTTTAAGTTTTTTTTTTTAAATTTACAACATAAAATTCGCCAACATATGGTTATCAGATCAAGCAACCCAAACCAACAAATTGATTTTTTATTTAGCGCTGAATTTGCAAGTGAATCGATTGCTGGGCTCAGCATTCCGCCTTTGGTCGCTTAATTTATTTATTTATTGTTTGTTTGTAATTTGATGATTTAATTTATATTAAATTGCAAGCGCTCCGTGCATCATTATACAATCTGAATAACAATTCAATTGGTGACTGTAACTGTACCTGGGTCAGGATGCGTCCGTCGATAGGTAGTAATTTATGCCTTGGCAAATATTTAGCATACACACAGACCGAGACACATACACAAACAAGGCTTATTAATTAAGAGAGCGCCAGAGTTTTCCCCCTTACTTTCTCCCTTTTGTCTATGCGAAAATCGAGAAATCATAAAAGCGTAAAATCGAAATGCCGCCATTTCGTGGTGACTGGCCCAAAACTTCCTGTGCGAGCGTCTGTGTCTGTGTTCCCCCATTTCCCCGGGTTCCCTTTATTAACACGCATATCAATTCATTTTGATTGTAATTTATGCCGTAACCAATGGCTGCATATCGCTCACATCACTTCCCCACCCCCCAAGACTCATATATAGAGAGAAGGCAATAAAATTATTGTTTATAGATATGTTGCGGCTGCAGTTAAAAGATACATCAGGAGTAGTAAGTAAGTCATATGTGGATTTTGGCTACTTTGCCTTGTTTCCTGTTTACTCGAGCATGAGCTTAAAATGAAAATGGTCTGGGAAGGGGAAGGGAAGGAGACTTGGGAAACAAGTGGGGAAGCCAGACAGTTGAATAATATTTGTGTGATTTTGAAACGGCTTAAATTGACAACTGAGTACTCGGGATTTTCCCTACTACCAGTGCCAAGCCCTTTTGCTAGCTACGGTCTTAGCTAGCTAGTTAAGAAGTACAAGTCAGTCCCACTTACTAATGATTTTGCTATAACCAGAAACTTAATGTCTGAATTAAAAAAGAAATCTTTGATTTCTTAATATGGCGCAACTTGCCACTTTTTCAATATTGTCGCCCATGGAGGGGGCTCAGGCATTCGACTGATAGGCAAAAAGTCCTGTGTTCAATTAAGGAAGTAAGAAGAAGTAAGAAATTCGGTCACCCCGACTTTAACTGTTTCCATACCGGGTTTAAATACCATTTAGCTCATTTATGAAAATTTACATTGAAAAGCGAGCACGGAAAAACCTTGAAGACTGCCATCCCCTTATTCATAGTATTCCGAATCTGGCATCTGATTTGTATACCCTTGCAGAGGAAGCATCTCCGACCACATAAGGTTAAAATATTTTTGATCTGCACAACGAGCTGAGTTGATTTAGCTCTAAAACCTTGAAAACTTCTGAAACCGGAAAACCTTGAAGATTTCCATCCCCTTATTCACAGTATTCCGAATCTGCTATCTGATTTTAATACCCTCGCAGAGGAAGCATCACCGACCACATAAAGTATATATATTTTTGATCTGTCCGTCCGTGCGTCCGTCTGTCCTTCTGATCGACTGTCCGTCTGTCTGTTTCTATGCTATCTCCTCCGTCAGTTTAGAAACTATTTTCATCAATCTTAGCAAGTAGTCTTCTAGTACTTATACGCTGCACACTGTCAAGGAACGAAGCTTTGTATCCCTTAGCTTCCATGAAAACAAAGAAATTTTCTAAGACTACTCTTTTGGACATTACTTTTCTATGGGATCTATCCTGTAAAGATGTCTGATTTCGATTAAACTTGGTGAAATCATGGAAAAGCATAATACACTGTTAATTGCGAAATTTGGAGGCGATCCCATTAAAAAAAAAAGTTTTTCTCACTAGAACTTCTTTTCCGACCGATCATTCATACTGCAGCTATATGCTATAGTCATCCGATTTTTATAAAACTTTATAGAAATGTTTCCAAAGTATATAAAATAAGTGTATGCCAAAAAAAAGGAAGTTTTCATTAAAACCAAAAAAGTTTTCCTCACCCGAACTATTTTTTGACCGATCGTTCCTATGGGAGCTATATGCTATAGTCATCCGATTTCGATTAACCTCTGTAGAATTAAGTAAAAGTATATAAAATAAGTGTATGCCAATGACGTTTTAATGAAAAACAAAAAAGTTTTTCTCACTAGAACTAATTTTTCGACCGATCGTTCCTATGGAAGCTATATGATTCAAGAATTTATATACTTTATGTGGTCGGAGATGCTTCCTTCAATGCGTTACAAACATCCGGACAAATTTTTGCATATAGGTAAGTGTATACCAGATCTAAATCGAGTTTGTTTCAGATTTGTAAATTTTCCCCCTCCCGCATTTAAGCGCAAAAAACTGTCAGGTCCTCAATTTTCAAGTTAGACCCTTGAGACATTGCAAATATGAAGTAGGGCACACGAAATCAAGGGAACAGGGTATTTTGTTAGTCAGGGCACTCGACTACAGCTCCCTTACTTGTTTTCAATTCAACACGTTCATGTAGTTTTTTCAAATGCTAACTGCAGCTTTCTTTTTTTCTACATTTTGAGCTACTTTTCGTTTAGGATTGTCGTTTCTAAACATGGCGTGTAGCTGATTTTGTTTTCTATATGTATTATTTAACGCACACCTGGAATTTGCTGATTTGCAGTCGATGGCCAAAGTCTATTGAAGTTAGAAAAGGAAGGTTCTTAAAAATCAGTGACCAGTCTCCGGTTATTAAGTTAAAGATGAGTCCAAAAAGCTGATAATCTCTAGCCGGCTAAAACTTGCTAGTTGGAAAATATGAAGATCGTTAGAAAAATAACATGGTATTCTCGTAGGCAGCTTATTCTGGGATCAAAACCAGTTTGAATATGAATCATTTTTGCAGCAATTCTTTTTCTTATAGTTCAAATATAGAGCTTAGTTTAATCTCGGGTATTCTTGCACAAATTCGAAATCGAGATAAAATCAATTACGAATAACAACCTTAAATCAATATAGGAGCTTCTTTATTGCATCCGAATGTGGGCTTACGTCGGCGTCGTTCGATTAAAAAGCCAAAATATATGCCGTGTGTTTTTGAAATATTCCAATATCGAACCTTAAATTAAGCTCACCCGAGCTAGATCAAGACAAGAATTCGAAGATTAATAAGATCGAACTTAAATCTATCCTTTGGGATTGATTAATTCCGGATATTTAAATTTTTTTTTTGTGAATCAAGTAGCGTTTCGAGTGAATTGAAAATAACCGTCATGAAAGGTAACATTTTGGATTTTTATTACTTTTTCACTTTTTTTTAGTATTTTTATTTTTCAAAAATATTTCCTTGTAAGCGTTAGGATTTCAAAGGTTTTCAGCAACCAAATATGATTTCTGCTTACGTTAAAGAATCCAAAAATGAATTAGTGTCGACAACTGATTGTCCAACTCCGCCGTAGAAAATATAGACTTTTATTTTTTACTAGCTGAGTACCCGGCGTCGCCCGTGTGCTCATGATTCTTTTGAGAGCGACTATATTCAAGCTAGTGTTGGCTGGAAATTCTCATAAACATTTTGGACCGTTCGATCGTAATCTAAACTCATTCGATTTATACCTCCTATTAACCCATCAACAATTGCCGTCTATCAAATCTTCACGATAAGCGTTCAGTTCATTCCCTAAAGTTTCATTGCAATCGGATGAACTGTATAATTTTGCAAATTTCACAGATATGAGACATAGCCTATGACACTTTTCTGATCGTAATGAGCATACTGTGAAAAATTCGTGAAGATCGGTCCAGCGCTTTAGACGCCCATAAGGTACAAATATACAACCATAACTAAGGGACGAAATCGTGGGAGTTCATTTTAGTGAAGTTGTATATTGAGTCACGTAAACTAATCAAACAAGAAGATAATGTTGATTCAATTTCTCTAGAATTTGAAGAAGGTTGTAATGCAGCTTCAGAACTTCTCTTAAAAAAGTATTTCTTTCAAAACTTGTGCTCAGCCGGTCACCTTCACCAGGTATTTACGCTAGCTGTGAAGAAAGTTGCCATCAAAAGCTCTTAGATTTTCCCCCATTTGTATTATATTCTATTCCCCATCCTTTCCATCTTTAGCCTTCAATTCACTTCTCGCATTTCCGAACACTGACCCACATCGAAAAAGTCTCACTTCATTGAACCAAATGTCACGTTCCGTTGTTGAAGACAAATTTACGCTATCCTTTTCATCAAAAATCATGTAGCACATACCTTCCCCTTCCCCGCGCCGCACTTTTTGTTATCCTCCTGGTCATGTGATAAACGTTTATGATTATTTTTATGGGCATCCGTTTGAGTCTCGACTTTGGCTTGCCAATTTGGCGCTGCCAGATATCTCCGGGATTTGATTTAGTTTAAATATCGCACAGAAGCAGGGCAGGAGGAGGGGAAATGCAATTTATGTGTGGCAAAGAAAAAAAAAAGGGAATCACACGTGACTGCAGTGGACACAGGGCTGGTCAAGTCAACACTCCTTCTCTCGCAACCTCCGCCCACATGTGTGAACAAATATTTTTTAGAGGGTGTCGCCCAGAATGCGGGTCCATTGTCGACCGGGCTACGTGTCATTTGTCCTATCTGGTTGTGCAAATCTTTCCTCTCTCTCTCTCGGTTCGCTAACAATTTCCATAATCGGTGGTTAAACAAAGCCGCATACCACACCAAGCTTGGCCAAACTGACCACAGGATTCATGCAGGAAGCCATTTTTATGGCCATAAGCCTTTTGCTTATGCCCCCTGGGTCCCTTTGTGCCTTTGTTTGAATTATGCCTCTACATATTTTTATTCACTTAACACATTCTCTGCCTCTTCTCTAGTGTGTTTGTGGGGGAGAAGGACAGGGGGGCAGCGGAAGGATATAATCAAATTATGGCTTATCTCGACTGACGTCGACTTAGCGGAGGTCAAAACGCAAATAGCCATAAACATGTAGATTACATACATGCTACCCGTTGACCAGTAGTCAACCAAATTGCCTAGGAAGTGACCTTGTTTTTCCCTGAGAATTTAATGGATATTTCAAAGCAGCGCATAAATTTTGGGGTAATTAAAATTCCAATTTAATGGGTTTGCAGATTCAAAATTATTGACCTCTTAAACTTGACTTATCACCATTTGTAGTCATCATCTATGTAAATACTTTTTAACTTGACTAACTAAACTTAAGTGGCCGGGTGGCTCAGAGGCTAGTGTGAGCGACCGCTGAGCAAGAGGTCGTGGGTTCGATCCCGCCTCGGAACATCTAATGAAAAGATTTTTCTTTGAATATACTTTGCACCCGGTCACCCCTTTCTACTGTTGGCGCCAGCTTTGTAGTAATTAGCCATGGAAAGCTTCTCAAACTGCCGTTCGGATTCGGTCCCTTTCTCTTGTGCGAAAATTAGAAGCGCACAAACCAAGAGATTTGAGAGAAGCTCGGCCCTTTGGGGCTGCGCCAACTTGACAAGCCATTTTACTTTACTAAACTTAAGTATTTTCAAGTAGAAAATATTATTAAAGGCTTAGGAGCCCTTTTTGAAGCTAATTATCTTTTAATTTATCGGTATCGAAGCATTCGCCGGGCCGATTAACAGTTTATGATGGTAAAATTCTAAATTCCGACGATGCGCAAAGGCGGTCTTCACCTCAGAATACGTCAAGGCAGTTCATTAGATCATATATGCGGCAGATTCGTAACTTTTGCTCTATGGTCAGAATGTCTAAAATTTTGTGATGCAGTCTAATATTACATAGCCTTATAAATCAAAATCCAATTGACTTTATAGATGTACATTTTGGGTAATATTCAATCAATATTTTAAAGTCGTGCAATTTCCTGAAAATCGATGACAAATGTTTATCGACTTTACCGTGTACTGTGGCTTATTCATTAAAGAGAGAATAAAAAAAATTATGAAAAAATTTCGTTTTTTACAGGTATGCCAAATACTCGTGGTATATGTTGTTTTTTCAGATCTGCTAATATTGTGTGTTGGTTGTCTGTGTCCAAGTAAAAAATGTAATCGTGTCCCGTGGAGTACAACTGCAGACTGCTGGACACAACGAAAAACGACGAATTGTTCACAAAGTGTATGGATTAATATGTAATTAAACACTTCTGACAGTTTTTGCCCCTTATCAAAATAATTTGAAGTAAATATTGCCGATTTTAATATGTAGTTTTATAGGTCCTTCAGCAGGATCCTTTTTATACCCTTGCAGATGGATATTATAAAAATTGTCGGATATTGTAACCAAGACGGAAGATTCGCTGACCACAAGTTGATCAGACGGACAAGCTGCGTTAAATCAACCTCAGCTTCGTCTGTTTTATGCTTCCGTAGTTTTAAGAATATATCCTCACATACTTTCATTTGTGGTCGGAGATGCTTACCTTCAATGCGTTACGAAAAATCCAGTCTTGTGAGAAAAACTTTTTTGTTTAATACCCTTTGCAAGGGTATAAACATAATATAGTCTTAGAAAAGTATAAAAAAAATAACTTAGTTAAAAAACTTTTTTGTTTTCCATGGAAATGTCCTCAAAATTGGCAGGTATTTGTTTTATGTGCTTCCACACGGTTTTACAAAGTTTTGTTAAAATCGGATGACTATAGCATATAGCTGCCATAGAAAAGATCGGTCGAAAAACTAGTTCTTGTGAGAAAAACTTTTTTGTTTTTTAATGGAAACGTCCCTTACGTTACAATATATTTATTTGATATACTTTTACACAATTCTACAAAGTTTTGTCAAAATCGGATGACTATAGCATATAGCTGCAGTATGAATGATCGGTCGAAAAAGAAGTTCTAGTGAGAAAAGCTTTTTTGTTTTAAATGGGATCGCCTCCAAATTTCGTAACTAACATTTTGTAATGCATTTTTTTCGTTAAAAGTTAAATAAAATCAAATTATATGTTTGAATTAAAGATATAATGTCTTCTGTGTCCTAATAAATAATAGATAAACTTGAAATAATCGACCTTTTCATATAAAAGCAATATTGCACCGATTTTGTTCAAATAACAATATTTGCCTTGACATAGCCCAAGCGGCCAATGCCGAGCGCTCCTCTCAATCTCCTGGCTTGTGTGCTTCTAATTTCGCAGTAGAGAAAGGACCTACGAATCCGTACGGCAAAGTATGAGACGGTTTTTTATGACTAGTTTTTTCAAAGCTGGCGTCTACACAGAGAAAAAAAACTGTCAGGTTGATATTGATATCCGCTGGTTAAACTGAACTTTGCAGTTATATAATTTTTATAATCTGTACCAGAGGTACACAGAGAATATTAAGTTTGTGCAAAAGTATGTAACAGGCAGAAGGAAGCATCTCCGACCCTATAAAGTATATATATATTCTTGATCAGCATCAACAGGCGAGTCGATCTAGCCATGTCCGTCTGTCTGTCTGTCCGTCAGTCCGTTTGAACAAACAGATCTAAGAGATGGTAAGAGATAGAGGTTTGACATGTATGTGACATATGCTTCTTATACTTGCAGGAGCAAATAAAACAAATACATGCCAATTTTGAGGACATTTTCATGGAAAACAAAAAATTTTTTCTAACTAAGACTACTTTTCAGATTATACTTTTCTAAGGCAGCTATACTATATAGATGTCCGATTTCGACAAAATTTGGTGGAATCACGGAAAAGCATAGTAAACTAAGAAATCCGAAGTTTGGAAGCGTTTCATTTAAAAACACAAAAAACATTTTCTCACTAAAACTAGTTTTTCGACCGATCGTTCCTATGACAGCTATATGCTATAGTCATCCGATCCGGCCGGTTCCGACAAATCTGCAGCGTATATGTACCAGAAGACTTCGTGCAAAGTTTGGTGAGGATAGCTTTAAAACTGACGGAGGAGATAGCATAGAAACAGACAGACGGACGGACGGACGGACAGACGGACAAGGCTAAATGAACTCAGCTCGTCATGCTGATCAAGAATATATATACTTTATGTGGTCGGAGATGCTTCCTTCAATGCGTTACAAACATCCGCACAATTTTATAATACCCTCTGCAAGGGTATAACAAGGATATCACAAAACTGCATTGGCGACCCACTGTATGGAGAGCGGACATGCACCAAATTTTGAAAAAACAACAATCTTACTACAAGAGAACAACTATAGGAAACGCTTTACTGTTGAAATGTTACATATAATTGACACACCAACGGATAAGAGACTTAACTACAAAACGGACACTGAAAACTGTGCTCATCTTTACAGACATCTCTTAAAGAAATAACAACTCAGTACTGAACTCCACGTCAAGCGGTACAGACGTGTTATAAATTGTATGTAAAATGTTCACGGTCTTTTGTTTAAATGTATTAAATAATTGGTAAATTGTTATGTAGTGTCCCTGAAGACGGAGGCCGACGTGCATCCGAAATATATTGGAAATAAAACCGAAATTTAATTTTGTGTTTTTCACCTCGACCTAGAGCCGGCAAAACATCAACATTCTAATAATTAGAAAGGTCGCTAACCAACGGAGAGATTTTCCAAAGCACTTCCTAATATCCTTTAGATGGTTAACAAATAAACAAGGCCCAAAAACTGTAGTCAACTAAGAAGATACGAATTGATGCCTGAAAATTGTGAAAATTTCATATGGTGCAGAGATATCTTAATTGATTTAACAATTCATTCATAAAATTAAATGATCAGTTTAAATTTGATTTTTATTTAAACGAAGGACACTTTTAATCAGCAAGGCTTTGGCCCATCTTCCATATATTCCCTTATCCCCATCCAATGGCAAAACCGAAAATTGCACTTAAGTGATTTTCAACTGGGAGCTTCCGGTTTTCATCAACATTGTTGACGAAACAATTGAACACTTAACAAACCAGAGAGCCAAATGATTTTACCTTTTCACACCCGCACACACTCACACACACACATGGAGCCACACAAGAGTAATTCCAAAGTTAACCACATATGGAAAGTCACTTTGCTCCTCCTGGCTGGCAATTAAATTTGGTCAACCCCATTCTTTGACTGGGTTGTAGTATTTACATGAAATGAGGGTCATTAAGTTGCCCAGTTCACCAGTTTATCGATGAGAATTGTTCTGTTCTTTTGTTTTGGTTGTTGCTGTTTTGTTGTTGTTGTTGTTGCCAATGTTGTATGTGTGCTAATCTCTTAATGCGTTTAGCGCACATTTCTATTTGCTTAATGAATTGTTACCGAATACATTCATTTCCAGTTCTGGTTTCCCTTGTTGTTTCTGGTATTCATGGCTGGGTCATTTGTCGACGTTTGTCTTTTGATTTTGCTAAACGGGCGCCATTGGGGTCGGGTGGAGACAGAAGTTGGCCCAATTAGGTTGATTGAGCGAGGTATGGTCAGGGTTAAGTTTAGGAAGATACTCGTGGTAGTTGAGTTGAGAAGTTCACATCAAGTGGTCTTGGGTTTCAGTTTCATTTAGTTCTCTCATGGATCTAATTCCCGGAGCCTGACTTTGATCGACATTCTCTTTGGTTAGGCGAGCAAGGATTGTGGATAACTTTTGAGCTGACCGAATTCTTAAAAAATGTTTTGTCATATTGTACAATCCCGCGTTCCAGCTCGCTTAGTAGTAGAGAAGATGTATCATCCTCGTTTCTCCCGCCAACCAAATGTTTGTTGTTTGATTTTATTTTTGGTGACTTTTGCATGCGCCGATTTCATGACCGAAATCGTAACCCGACACTTCCTGCTGGCTACTCGGCCGAAAGAAATAGAGAAATAAATAATAATAAAATGGAATCAAAATAAAATGGCCACTTGATGACCATCATAAAAATCAAATTCGACAAAAATTCTTGCGCAACTCGTCGCCAACTTTATTCTTCCAGTCTCATTACATAAAGCCGCCGTCGAAGCTGGTTGGAGGAGGAGGAGCAGGGTGACTTTAAGTTCGCTGGAAGGCAGGAAATCCACAAAAAAAGAACTGCAATGAAAACAAACAATTGGAAATTTGGGCGTCGCATATTAAACAAGCAACAATTTTATTTTTTTTTGTTTTTCATTAATGAAAAGCTCTGAACTTCACCGAATTACGCTCAAAGGGTTGGGGGTCTGTGGCTGCATATAAACAAAATTCTGTGATTGCCTCTTGGGTTGGATCTGCCTTGTTGATGATTGTAATTCAATGCGATGCTTGAGACCAGAGCGGCTGATCTTACTGCTGCTGCTGCATGCACCGTTACGCGACCAAAATGTTTGTTGACACAATTTTTTTAAGACGCGGCCTCAGGATGTTGCTGCTGTTGGGATGCTGTTCGGCTTGCCACATACTTTGTTTATTTTGACGTAGTATCGAATTCATAAGCTTTTGCTGGTGGTCGATGGGACTGCTTTATCCATGCCGACAGACCACACATAGTACTTCCAGGGAATCGTTGGAACAAGCTAGAAAAGGTCACATTTCTCCATGGCCATAGAATTGGCATACTGATTGGTTGGTTTAGCAGCTGCATTTCGGAACTATATAGATTTAGTCAAGCGAACTTATCCTCCCAAAAACTGTGATATTGCCGAATTTGAATTGAATTTTTCTTATGTCTTTGTAAGACTTATCTTTGAAAGGCCGAAACAAGTATTTTCCTTTTACACTTAGATAAAAATCTAGAATTTTTTTCCAATCTTTTGGCGGATCGAGTACTGAGTACTAAATATGTCCAGCAGGTACGAACCTTCCATCTAAAAAACAGTCAGAGATATAATGTTTTTTCGTGGCAAAAACTTAAAATTAACTTGATCTGCCTGCAAGTATAACAAATTTTTGTCCAATACATGTAGCACCTCTATCGAACCCTATCTTTGAGTACCTTTGGTAAAAAGTATAAAAATAGGGGAAAGTTAACTTCGGCTCGGCCGAAGTTTTGTATACCCTTGCAGTTTGTTTTTCTAAATAAGACTAATTTTCGGACCTTACTTTTCTATGGAAGCTATACTATATACGAGAGCCGTCCCAGAAATAGCCTAACTAACCACTAAAACACAAAAATGTTTCATTATACCCTTGCAAAGGGTATTATAAAATTGTGCGGATGTTTGTAACGCATTGAAGGAAGCATCTCCGACCACATAAACTATATATATTCTTGATCAGAATGACGAGCTGAGTTGATTTAGCCTTGTCCGTCTGTCCGTCCGTCTGTCTGTTTCTATGCTATCTCCTCCGTCAGTTTTAAATCTATCCTCACCAAACTTTGCACGAAGTCTTTTGGTACATATAGGCTGCACATTTGTCGGAACCGGCCGGATCGGATAACTATAGCATATAGCTGCCATAGGAACGATCGGTCGAAAAACTAGTCTTAGTGAGAAAAACTTTTTTGTTTTTAATGGAAACGCCTCCAAAATACGTATTTCTTAGTTTACTATCATTTCCCATGATTTCACTAAGTTTGGTCGAAATCAGATGACTATAGCATATAGCTGCCATAGGAACGATCGGTCGAAAAACTAGTTCTAGTGAGAAAAACTTTTTTGTTTTTAATGAAAACGTCCTATTGGCATACCTTATTTTATTACTCTTACACAATTCTACAAAATTTGGTTGAAATCGGATGACTATAGCTATGCTCCCATAGGAACGATCGGTCGAAAAACTAGTTCTAGTGAAAAAAACTTTTTGTTTTTAATGAAAACGTCCTTATCATTGGCATACACTTATTTTATATACTTTTACACAGTTCTACAAAGTTTGGTCGAAATCGGATGACTATAGCATATATCTGCAGTATGAATGATCGGTCGAAAAAGAAGTTCTAGTGAGAAAAACTGTTTTGTTTTAAATGGGATCGCCTCCAACTTTCGTAATTAACAGTGCATTATGCTTTTCCATGATTTCACCAAGTTTGGTCGAAATCAGAAATCTATGTAGTATAGATCCCATAGAAAAGTAAGGTCCAAAAAGTAGTTTTAGTTAAAAAAACTTTTTTGTTTTCAATGGAAGCTGCAAGGGTATACAAAACTTCGGCCGAGCCGAAGTAAACTTTCCCCCTATTTTTTTTTTTATTTTTCAACATAGGATCCTTTTAGGTCGATACACTTTTCCAGCGATGTTCAATAGCTTCTGCGATACCTTTGTTATAATAAGAACTGTGAAGCTCTTCAAAATAGGCATTTTCTTTTTTGTCGGTATTTCAAACATGGCAAAATTGGTCATTGTTATGTGATACAATACTTTCAAAAAAGGTTAAAGTTCGTCCGAACCATTATTAAAAAGGAGGTGGATTCTACCTTACGTAATTCTGCTCCCTCGTTTACAACAATAAAATATTGGGTGGCTGAGTTTAAGCGAGGTCGCTTGAGCTGCGAAGATGAACATCGTAACATCAGAAATGGTGGCCAAAATTAAAAAATGTGTATTGAGTGACCGGCGATTGAAAGTTCGTGAGTTAGCTGAAGATGGGTGCCGCGTTTGCTGCCTAACGTCCCTCATTCGCCAGACTTAGCTCCCTCTGATTATTTCTTATTTCCAAACTTGAAAAAATGGCTCGGAGGAAAAGGTTAATGCCTATTTTGAAGAGCTTCACAGTTCTTATTATAAAAAAGGTATCGAAGCTATTGAACATCGCTGGGAAAAGTGTATCGACCTAAAAGAATCCTATGTTGAAAAAAAAAAAAATTATAAATTTTTGTGTTTTAGTAGTTAGGTCGGCTATTTCTGGGACCGCCCTCGTATCTCCTCCGTCAGTTTTAAAGCTATCCTCACCAAACTTTGCACGAATTTTTTTGGTACAAATACGCTGCACATTTGTCGGAACCGGCCGCATCGGATGACTATAGCATATAGCTCCCATAGGAACGATCGGTCGAAAAACTAGTTTTAGTGAGAAAAACTTTTTTGTTTCAAATGGGATCGCCTCCAAATTTCTTTTCTTTGTTCCAGTGCGGGGGATCGTGAAAAGAGTTTTAGTGAGAAAAACTTTTTTGTTTCAAATGGGATCGCCTCCAAATTTCGTAACTAACAGTGTATTATGCTTTTCCGTGATTTCACAAAGTTTGGTCGAAATCCATAGAAAAGTAAGGTCCAAAAAGTATTCTTAGCTAGAAAAACTTTTTTGTTTTCAATGGAAGCTGCAAGGATATACAAAACTTCGGCCGAGCCGAAGTTAACTGTCCCTATTTTTTTGATTTAAAAATGTTCTCAAAAACGGAGCACATCAACTCACATCAAGATTTTGCGTTCTCAAAAAATAGTTCTTGAAGTGAGAAATTATTCTTAAAGTGAGAAAATCCGGTCATGATTAGTTTTTGTTACCGAATGTGCTCATATTGAGTTCAATGCTCTCGGTTTTTTTCCTCTGTGTATACTATATAGATTCTGATTTTATTCCAATTTGGTGAAAATAAGAACAACCATAGAAAATAAATAGATCCGATATTTTGAGGCGTTTCCACTGAAAACCAAAAAGTTTTTTCTCGCAAGAGCTAGTTTTTCGGCGGATCGTTCTTTTGGCAGCTATGGTCATCCAATTTTGATAAAAATTGTGTTTTGCTGACCTAATTTTTTAATGAAGTAAAAAAAAGTATTTCTCACTTAGGCCCGATTTCTCATGATCCAGTTTTTGCAAGTCTCGGTGGACTTTACGCATTTACATACGAGTAGCTTACGCTCAAAGTTAGCAGTGCAAAATCACCAAATCCACCCAGTTTTGCAAAAACACGAACATGAGAAAACGGCCCTAAAACTTGTTTTTCGACAGATCTTTTCTATGGCAGCTAAATGCTATTGCCATCCGATCCGGCCGGTTCTGACAAATGTGCAGCGAATTTGTATTACAGGAATCGTGCAAAGTTTCCTAGATATAGCTTTTAAACTGAAGGAGGAGATTCAATGGAAAAGATGGACAGACGGACATGGCTTATCAAATCAACTTGTCATACTTTATAGGATGTTAGATGCTTCCTTCTGTGCATTACAAATATCTGAACAATTTAGGGCCGGTTTCACATGTTCCAGTTTTTGGAAATTCAGGTGGTTTTTTGCGCATTTTCATAGCTCATGCTCAAAATGAGAAGTGCAAATCAACCGAATCCACCTAGACTTACAAAACCAGGAACAAGATACATGCTTCAAGGGTATAACAAAAACACCGTGTTTTTTTGTGGTAACTGGAGTTGATCTGAGAAATGAATGGGCTTGCATAAACTATACTTTGTATTAGGACAATTTCAAAAGCAAATCGTAAAAGTAAAGCTGAACATTTTTTGTGTAGTGCGAAATGAACTGATAACGACTCGAAGCAGTCTTTGATCAAGTAATTCTGTATTGAAAAAGCATGCTTAAAGTGAGAATTCTTTAATCAGATACTTTTTTCTGTACTTACCTTAATATTGACACAATTTGGATCATTAACTTATTTTGAGAGGTCCAAAACATCTGAGTCTCACCGATTTTGTTGAAATTGGTTTATGGAAATGTTTGAACCCTTGTTCGTAGGTGTACGGCTAAAAGCATTAGACCAGTCTAGTAGTAAATTAAGATTTGAAGGTTGGTTACTGTGAACTTCTAAGGCCGGATCATCTCTTCCTTCACTTTCTCCGCGAAGGAAGTTGGTGACGTTGCTTTACTCATTGTTAGGCCAATGGCATACTTCTTCCTCTTTTTCCCATTGAAAATCACATTTTACTCATATTTTATATTAGTTTTTCATATTTTATTTTGCTTTAGTTTTTTGTATTAGTTTAGTTTAAGTACTAGGTTTCTTCTTTATGCACACTTAAAAACTACTCACAATTGTTTTGGTATTCAGTATTTCATATTCTTCAAGAGAGACATACTCGTATTGAATTGTTAAATTGTAGGCTTTTGTTCTATATTGTATTTACATTTGATTCGATTTTCATGTTCATGCTCATTGAGTTTCATTACATTGTATAGGACTTTTGTTGTGTTGTTGTTCTTAGTTTGTTTTTTCAATATTTTCTTTTTTACATTCAAACTGTTTTTTGTGTATTTGAGTGCGATTTTGTGTTTTTGTTTAACATAATACAACCTTTAGTTTTTAGTTCTTTTATTGCCTTTGATGTGGAATGTGGGGGACGAGTGTGGAGGGGTGGGGCAAAGAAAGTGAATTCAACTGACACACTTACAACTATTTGTGTGTATTATTTATGATAATTCAGTTTTACATTTCGCTTGCCATTTACTTAATACTAGAAAAACTAAGGCTAGAACTAATCAACAAATAAGCGTGTGTTACTAACTCGTAATTTGTAATACAATGTAGCGATCATTAATCAGAAGCTGCAAAATGTTTGTTTTATACAATTTTGGTTTTATACATATGTGAATTGTTGTTATTTTTAATCAATTTTAACTGATAATCAGCAAAAAGTTCCTTGAAAATTACTCAGGGGCGTAGTCGGCGAAGGAATTGTACTATAATTTAAGCTAAAAGTTGAAAAGATATTTCTATATTTTATTCTTTGAGAAGAAAAATCCAAAAGTGCTTTTTGATAAAGGTATATACGCAATATTGAATGACAGTGCAAAATATTGTTTGTTCAATATTATTAATGTTTGGAAAACCATTTAGGATTTGAAATAATTTCAAAGCTTGTGGCGTTTAATTTTTGTTGCTAAGATACTACAGGTGTTTTAATAAGGCCTATGTTAAGTTGCTACTTAGGGTACTGGCAATGCACATACATTTCAAGCCTAGAGCCTCATAAAGAATTCCGAAGAAACTAGACATTTTCTGGAAAAAAGCACCGGTGATTGGTGATAAAACCGCGTCAATCTTCTAATACTTTCATAATCAATTTGTGGAATGAAAGAAATATATAAAAATATCCGGCTTGAGATGTTTTCACCTTAAGATACTCTACCTATAGTATTGGCTGTGAGAAAGCGCAATGTTATACGGCAGGCATGCCCAAAACAAGCATAGGGCAGAGCACTCACCACTACTCACACAGAAACGCACATTGAAATTGGGTAAGGCAATAACAAAATCCCACAAAACTGTTGTTGGTCAGTTTGCTTGCGCCAATCAAAGTTAAGAATAAAACCGGTTTTTTACGGTTCTGCATACGCGACAATTTTTGCATTGGGGGGAGGCGGCAAAATCCACAGACGAAATCGTTTGCATAGTAGTGTCGTTTTCTTCATCACGCCTCGCAAGCTGCCGGCACCTGATTTATACGCTCATTGACTTCCTATCTTCGGTGCAATTACAAAAACAAAACGTAGCCAAAGAGCATACGGCTGGGCATCACTGTTACACGGGATAGAGCACACCCCATGCATTTGGACCTCAACTTTAAATTTAAGGAATAATTTTCAAATCAGGGCTGCAACCTGGTTCTGAACCGAATCGGTTTGAACCAGGAACTCCGAAATATATTTCACTGTAAACCGAACCAAGTTTGAACTTATAATTGAACTTAAACCTGTTCCGAACCTTAAATTTCGGTTCAGCTCAACAAAAATTAAACATTTTTATATCTGAAATAGTTAGAGTGAGTCTTAAGATCGGCTTGCTAAAACAATATTATCCTCTTAAAAATTCTAGATTCGGCACTCATTATAGCCCATGTTTTAGGATTCTTGATTCCAAAGTTAATTGAATGAAAACCAAGAAGCTAGCGGACACAATGGTAACAGATTTCCTAAATATGCTTTAAAAGCTTAGTAATGTAAAAGACATCGAATCTTCTAAATGATCATGGACTTAAGTCAAAGCTAACATTATCCTAATAAGAGGAAATTCCGAATTCTTTTACAAATTGAATTGAATTTCACAAATAGTCGAACCTTTAGTCAAAACCTTGAACCTAAAATGTTTGAACATTAACCATTATTAAATTTTAGTTCGAACACATAAATCGTAGCTCTGGGATCAATTTTTAAGTTCGCCGCCCCGATTAAAACAAAACTTCCCTACTCAAGAAAGTCGAATTTTTTTAGCTTTTTGTAAGTCAATTTACACAGCTTAAACATCAAGCCATAAGCGCTGGCAGCAGAAATTCTGCATGTGGTGCCTTCTTTTTAAACTCGAGGCGAAAAAAATGTATGGTTTCAGTCTCAAAGGTTAAAAAATTATTATAAGAGCCCAGCTCTATGCCCCAAACCGACGGTCAAAGTTTGAGAAACTTTTTCATAACTGCTTACTTCACAGCAGACGGCAGAACAAGTAAGGAAGAAAAAATTATAAATGAAAAATTATAAAAGTTTTTTATTCTAAAATTTGCAAGCTCTTTGAAGTTTTCTTTAAATCAGAAAATGTGTGATTTCTTATATTCTTAATAGAGCTATTTGTCATACAAACTTACAAATAACACGGTAAGTTTGTAAGCTCATGTTACCATATTCCATACCATACCTTAAAGCTTTAGACCAAAATCTAATTCAAGTGTCAATACATCTCTAAACCGAGGGAAACCCGGTTCAGAAATTAAGTTGCCTTTAACAAGTTGTACTCTCAAATTTTTGAGAACAAATGTTCTTGAAATGAGCACAATCAACTCAATCCAGACACCGCACAGAAAAGTGCAAGTAACCATTTAGACGTGCTTCTACAAAAACGTGCGATGGTGCAACGAGCTAACAGCGTGGTGGTGCAAAAGGTTGTGAAACGATCCAACAAGCGAAAACATTTTCTTTCTTTGAAATGAACCAAGGAAGTGTTGTACTTAAAGGGTCTCTGATTTAAGGCATAGGACGGGAGGACAATCTCAGCGCTATAAATGACTCCCAACCGATTAAAGAGATTCCAACAAGTGAGATCCATTTATAACCTTACACTAAACTCATTCAGAAGTTTTTACCCAGTTGAGTTTAAACGGAACATTTAAGCTCAAATATAGTTTTTGGGTTCTCAAAGTTTGTCTGAATGGGAACATGACCGGTTCAGGAAGACTTGCCCTAAATTATACATTCCAAGTCTAACCCAGAATACGGTATGTAGCCAATTTCGTTCGATCGGGCTATGGAAGTACGCTCCTGATATACTGTAGGTTTTGTTGCTGCTTGTTGGTGGTGTGATCGTCATCAAACTTCAGAATATTAGTTTGCCTTAGCGTCTCCAAAATGCCAGGTACTAGATAAGATGACTAAAGTTGAGAGATTTCAAACTGACTGCTCAGCACCAAGTACATTTCAAACGTACAGTTTTCCTTTCCTATAATCTAGTAGGCGACATTATTCTTGACACTTTACATATAAAGTCCTGACAGTTTAGTTCAAAATCCATTCGTTTATACGAAAATCTCTAGAGGTTTCTGGAACACACCCGATTAAGTAATTTTGATGAAATTTCGAGTTAAATTTTAGATTGCAATATTTAAAATTTGACGATAATTTTAAGCTTAATATCTGGGCAAAAGATAAAACATTGTAATAGAAAAACTTTTTTTTTCAAGGTGATATCCATAACCGAATCTTCTGAAGAATCAAAAAAAAATTGGCCATACATTTCTTGTACTTAGGTGGTTCATGTTCACCATAATACTAAAGAATGAGAATCGTTTTATGATATATCTAGGTATGGTTTGTTCTTTGCTATTAGTCAACCATGGTTTTGTGTAAAATAGATTATTACTAGGACTTTAATTACGCTTAGGACTGAACTTTTTGATTTTTGTGTATTTTCAAATCGGATCTTGCACCTGACACTACATTTTACTAAAATTTTACAAAAAGGTAAATGGTATTATCGAGGATTTTGAGCTCAGCGGAGGAAATACTTCGTAGAGATATGGACCATCAGAGGTTGCAGGTAAATTTCGGTCCCGAATAGTTCTAAGAATATATTAATCTAGGCCTAACCTAAAACAGCAGATAGGACAGGTTCCCCGAATAGGAATAGTTTAGGACTCACAGACTTTAGCTATGTCAGGGCGTGAGATTGGACAAGCTTGGACTGAATCGCAAATAGAACTGTGATATTCAAAGAGCTTCAAACCAGGGTCAGGGCAATTTACAGAGTTTGAGAAAGAGAACGAACTTAACTTACAAATGTTAAAGAAATTTTCCCAACAATTTAAGCGAATTAATTGAATGAGGTAGAAATATTTAAGAGACAAAATATGAGAGATTGACCTGTTTATGTAAATGTAAAATGACTTGACACAGCCCCAAACCGAGCTTCTCTCAATCTCTTGGCTTGTGCGCTTCTAGTTTTTGCACAAGAGAAAGGGACCTACAGCTTAACGCCGAATCCGAACGGCAGTTTGAGAAGCTTTTCATGGCTAATTACTACAAAGCTGGCGCCAACAGCAGAGAGGGGTGGCCGGGTGTAAGTTTATTCAAAGAAAAAACTTTTCATTAGATGTTCCGAGGCGGGATCGAACCCACGAACCCTTGCACAGCGGTCGCGCACACTAGCCACTGAGCCACCCGGCCACCACCACCAGTTTATAAGATATTATTTATTTGGTTATTTAAAATAAACTATTGCTCTAAGAAGCAGGCAATTATTCGAATAATGTAACCTGTCTAAAAAAAATGTTGCTGGGGTGTAATCAGGGCTGAAAACCTCCTAGAAATCGGGTGGGGTTCACACCGGGGTTCGAACCCGCGAAACTTTTTGGGGTTCAGGTTCACGGAGCGTGTGTATAAGGTCGCTGATACTAGTTTCAGGTTCAAAATCGGACTCTGGTAAATTTTTCTTCAGAAGACATTGGTGTATAAATCACAGCTTTTTTCTCGATCCTCGATTTCAGAGCTTATTCGTGCGCAAAAGCTCGAACCTGAGCTACACATTGGAAATATTTTTTTATTTATTAGATATGCCTTTAATTTTAGTTTCAGAAGCTGACGATCTAGAAAGTTATCTCCGCGGTGTTGCGCTAACTGAAACTTCTTTGCAATCATCCACTCAAGTTGAATAAAGTTTCCCAAATAAACGGTTAACAAATTAATTGAATTTCTATTTAAATTGGCCGAGTCCAGTCTCGAGCTAAAACCTTCACCCAAAAACCTTGAACCTTAACTTTTCGAACGTTGTAAATTTTGTTTCGAAAGTAGAAAATAAAAATATTTTTTTGAACCGTATCCTTTTTTAGTATATTTTTGTTCCGGTTGAGGTTTGGGGTTCGGGACGTCAAAATATATTAGCTTTGGTTGAGGTTCGATTCGGGCTTCCCAAATATCCCGGAGACTGCGAACCGGTTAGCAGCCCTGCATGTAATCTTTGAGTAAGGACTTTAAGTTGTAGGACAAAGCGGAGATTTGGAGAATCTTCGAAAGATCTGAGGTCAGACATGGGTTTTAGATTATTTTTGGTTTATCGTAACTACTGTGATCCCGGAAATAATGCAAAACTTAAGAAAAGATTTGAGAAGGTAGTAGCTGTCCTGCTAAATCAACTGCTGTACTGACGAACAGCCGTCTTTGCGGTATTGTGTGTGCTATATAACCTTTATGCAGTTATAAGCAACCATTTGTAACTTATCTCGAGCCGGCTAAACTTTCTATTTAGAAAAATCCGGAATATAATCTATAAGCTCGGCTTCACGGAATCCTGCAATGTTGTATTATTTTTAAGTCCTAGGTTTGAGATTTAATAGAAGAGCTTTGATTAGGATTTCTTTACATTGTTCACTAATATATGGTCAGTGGTTTTGTGTTAGAAACCATTAGCAGACTTTATCTAGCTTTAACAGACTACCGATTTCGGGTACTTCAATGCTAACTTTAAGCGTTTTCGAAAGCCAAAGCTATTGTGACTGCTTTCACCAATCAAAATATTGCTGTATATACATTTTCTCAAGCACTAAAAAATGTTTTGGAAAAAAGTAACGATCTCAAAATATGTACATCAGTAAAATCTATTTAAATCAAATTCCAATAGTCTGAAAATCCTTTTTTTATATAATACCTAGCGATCTACGCCCCTGAAATATTCTGTTCTAGCAGCGCAAAGTTGAATGGGGTCAGTCTACAACTTGCATTACGATCGGTTCCCACTTAATTGACAATTCTTACTACCTTTTGTATACAATTCAATGACCTTCTTTATGAGGTTGTGCTAGTTTTTGACTTGGCTTTGCCCCAATTACACAAAATTTTGACAATTTGTTAACGTGAAGATGAAAAACGTAAAGCAGTTTTGGCAGTTCGATCAGAAGTTGATAAAACAATTCTTGGACTAATTTTGAAAAAGTACTAAAAAGTCTACTTCTTTGATTACCTAGAAGTGGTATCCACATTATTGAAATGACGATCAAGTGGGTAATGAACATTTGCGCCGCTAGAATCTGTGCTCCTTCTTTATAACTTTGAAACTTAATGGCAAAACTTAAAGATAAAATATTAACCAAATGTTTATTGTCACCATCGAAACGTGTGTGTGTGTGGGGGCGAGGAGGTGGACTTGGAAGCGAAAAAATACCTTAGGTTTTGTGGAACAATCTTACGTTTTGTTGTCTAGTTAACCAGCTGTTGTGTGGGCCACTGATGGCCACGATGCTGCTGTTGCGAGGCTGACGTTGACGAGGTGGCTGCCGCCAGTTGGCGTCAGAGATAAAACTCCGGCGAGCTCTGACTATCACCTGCTCCAGCGGTGGCACCCCTTTGCAGGCGCTGCATTAGGGCATCTCGTTCCTGGCATACACGTGAATACTCCAGCTTCAGACGATGCAAGTCCTGATTCAACACACGATTGGCCTTTTCCAGTTCGTGGCGTTGGTGCAGACGCTTGGAACGACAATTCTGCGCATAGCCACGATTCTTGAGCGTTCGCCTTTTCTGCTTCAGACGCACTACCTCCTCGCGTGGGCAGCCATGGAGTCGCTTATTCAGCTCGCGAACTGTTAGAGTGGTGAGCATGTCGTCATTGATGCAATCCTCCAAAGTGGCATTGCTATACGCACCCGAACAGGTGCGTGGAGAGTTGTTGGAGGAACGTGTGGAGCTGGCAGAGAGTGGCCTACAGGGTTGGAGGGCTGCACGGGTGATTACACAGCCTCCACTGCTGCTGCCATTGCTGGGTATCTGGGAGGGACAGCTGGGAGTATCCGAGCCCGGATCGCCCACATAGGAGGAGTGCATATTGATGGGTGTCAATTCGAGATTGTGGAAATGCGGACGAAACTTGGCCTGCTGCAGTACCTGATGTGGATGGGCCTGTGCATGGGGATGGGGGTGAGGATGCGCCGGATGATGATGACTCTGCATTAGGGGCTGGCCATGATGATGGTGAACCGCAGCTGCCTGCAAGGCCGCATAGTCCCTCTGACGGTCCCATTCATCGGCCTCCTCCTGGGAATAGGCCAAGGGTCGCAGATCCAAAGGTTGTTGGTCGGCACGTATGGAATTGGTCAGCCACATCATCTCATGACTGAGACCAGCTTGAACCACAGGAGCTGGGGCGGCGGAGGCGGAGGAGGCTGGAGTTCGGGCATGATAGTGATGGGCGTAGGTCTGGGCTGGACAGCTGCTGCTACCCGTCGGCGAGCCCACCACAGGTGGTGTTTCTGGTGGCGTTGAGGGCACACCGCCAGGAACCGCAGCCGAGGAGGAGGACGATGTGTTAACCAATATCGCCTGACCTGGCAGCGGTCCATATTGTTCAGGGGGCGGAGACAGGGGCTGCAGACGTCGCTCATCCATGTGCCACTGGTGGCCCGAAAAGGATCTCAACTTAATATGCGGTGAGGCGGATACCTCAACTGCGGCGGCCGCCGCCGGCCCCGGAGCTGGTCCCGACTCCGTTCCCTCTTCCGCCGGCGCCGGAGTAGTCCATTTAACTGCCACCGGCTGCGGTGGACTGTGATCCTCTCGCTTGACATGGCCTATGGCTGCCGCTGCGGCCAACTGGTGCTGGTTCTGGCTACTGCTAGCGCCCACCTCCAGGTGATGCAGATCGAATTCCTGCACATACGTGTCGGCTATGGTGGGATCTTCCATTTTCATTGGATTGCCGCGGGGTCTTACATGCAAGCCCAGCACAGAGTCAAAGGGTCAGGGGTCAGCACTAGGCACTAAGCACTTGTTTACCTTCGGAGGTTTCTTATGATTTGGTCACTTTATCTCAATGGATCACTCTTCATCAAACACTAAAGAGGCCGTGGGGCATTTTCCCTTCTCTCTCTCTTTCACTTGGCGATTTTCTTGGCTTCAATTTTCGCGCCCGCTTTTCTTTTTTTGTTTCTTGTGCCGCTCGCTGCGTCTAGTTTCAAAGAGTTAACGGTGGCGACTGAGACCACTTCTCGCTGATGACTGTGAAGGGTGGCCCTGGGCCGCAGAATATGGAATATGGCTGCGACGCGCGCATTTGCTTTACATTTTCTATATGTACGTACGTAGCCGGTGAAATAACGACCGACCAGCGACGACACGACTACGACGACATCGGCAGCTTGAACGCCATTCGCTGGCTCAGTCCGTCTGTGTGTGTGAGTTTGTTTGGGCTCCTGGCTGGAAATGTGTGGCAAAAGCTTGGCGAGGCACAGCCACAGTCAACGATGACACTGAGAGCCAGGGGGCAACCTTCATTTTGCCGGCTGCTCTCGTTTCTGTCTGAGCGAAGTCAAGTGAGAAAGCTTCTCATCTGTTTTTGGCTAAGCACATTGGGCCGAGGTATAAAGAAAATGCTCTAGAAATGTATGTTAAATGCCAAAGTCTCTGTACATCAAAAAAATTAGAAATCGTTTAAAAAGTAAAAAAATTGAATATTTTTAACATGAACCCCACACGCACGAACAAATAATTAGGTCAGAGACTCCGCGTATTTTGGAAAATTCAAAGCAAGGAGCAAAACATTTTATTTTACTCAAAGCTGAGTAAAATGGTTCGGCTCAAAATAAATTTTAAATTTTTATACTCTGTACCAGAGGTACACAGAGTATATTAAGTTTGTGTCCGTCCGTCTGTCTGTCCGTCCGTCCGTATGAACAAACAGATCTCAGAGATGGTAAGAGATAGAGTTTTGACATGTATGGAACATATGTTTCTTATATTTGCAGGCAGATCAAGTTTATTTTCAATTTTTTCCACTCCCCTTCCCGCCCCCCGCAAACCTTCTGGACATATTTAGTATTCGGGATCGATCTGCTGAAGTAATTTAAAAGATCGGATGAACGATATTCGAGTTATAAGAAAAACAAACAATTATGGGCAGCACTTCACAGGTACAGAGTATGTTAAAGTCGGTCTTGACCATCACAGCGATGGATCAAAGAAACCAAACATTTTTGACCATAGAACAAAAATAGCTTGCAAAAAACATAATGCTGAATTGATTAATCGACCAAAGGTTCTCCTAAAATAAAGCATAAAATATTCTTTATTATTTTCATCTTCTAGTGAAAATGAAATGGAATATTTAGCAAAGAAGCTAGTATATATTTATAAGGACAACAGGCAGAACTTTCGGAACATACGCCTTGAAGAATAACCGATTGACCTTGCTTTCTCTTGTAGTAATCTGCGGCGTTTCCTACAGGTTGCTTAATAGATGTATGGCACAGTAAGAGCTTGCTGTGAGTCATTTTGCCAATTCACATATGTAGGCATTAGCCTCGATAGAGTCCCTGTTATGTTGTAAAATATTTGGTGGCCTGAACTTGTTGGAATGCCGAATCGATCGCCAACAGACGAGAATGATTCCTGCTTACTTAGCAGCCAAATTGAAAATAGCATCTTCTTTGAAAAACATACATTTGCAATTGTTTCATTCTGTGTTAGTGCCGTTGGATTTGCTGTTACACCAAGAAGTTCCAGGAAAACGCAAAGTTAACAGAATTCTATTATCATGAATAAAACATATTTCATATATGAACCTCAAAAGTTGTGCGTGACATCCTAAAATGCGCCTTGAATTGGTCCATTCTGTACCTGGGAACGGTTTCCTCGTAGAATGATTTAGAGCGAAGGCGATTCCTTTTGATTTTTCGATTTCCCCAATAGCGGCTACGAATGGGCTGCTCATTGACCAGATCAGCAATTATACCCATATTAAATTCATCCTCACAAAAGACCGTCCCAATTAAATTCATGTTTTCACAACTCATTTTATGCACAATTTTTAAGAGCTGTCAGTTTATTTTTAGTTTTGGGGTTAACAGTTGGCCGTGAAATCGGTAAACGGTACATTTTATATGATTCCATCTCAGCAATCATGTTCGTCAAATTTATCAATCGCAATCGGCAATCACTGTACTCAGCAGGTAAAATCGGCAATCATAAATCAGAAATCGTTAATCGGATTTATCTGCTGAATACGCCCAATGTCTACTGCCAAAAAATATACTATGCAAAATCACAATAGTTGGCTAAGAATTTTAATTAAATTCTTATAAAAATTTTAATCGCAATCCATTGCATCCCAATAGGCTGTACAAAATATGGTCAGTTGGAGGACATGTATTCAAAATGCTATATCTTTGCCTTAGAAAATCGTAAAATTGCTTGAAATATGTAGTTTATTTTGAAGTGAAGAAATAGGACTTTAAGATAATATAAAAGTGAGCCAAATCAATCGAATAGAAACTCCACGAAACGTTTATAAAACGTCATAATCGGGGGTGCCCTGGAAATCTCTAGAGATTTTGGCTTCGTTTGGTTTGCAAAACGCTCGAAAAATCCGTCGGTGTCCCAGAACTTGGAGAGATTTCATTTTCTTATTAAAAAGTCTAGTTAGAAGGTGTGTGTATAAGATTATGGTCCAACTACAAAAACAGGGCTGCGTCGCTCGCAAATAATTGATAACAGATTTTGTTCATAGCTTTATTGATGGTTTCAGACTTGCCAGCCCTGTTTGTGTCTTTGCTAAGCTCGCTAAGTTTGCGTAAGTTAGCGAAGTCGCATTGGTTGGTTTGTGTATTGGCTTTGGTTGGTTTCTCCAAATCTCTTAACAAAATACTAGAGGTTTGAAAGCAACCGAAAGAGATTTCTAGGACACCGAGAATTGGTTTTGGGTTGGAATTTGGTTGGAAGAGATTTCTGGGACACCGCCGAATAAGTATTTTAAGCAACTTTAAGCTTAAATTTTGAAAAATATAGATGTGATGGACCATTTCCGAAAACAGATTCGTATTCAGCACACAAAAATCATCTAGAATCACCTCCAACCCTTCAATATACTGGACCTTGTTGGACCTAGTGTTATTAATGATTTATATTTTTTTGCTCAAAATAAAACTCAACAATAATTTTTCGGCTTTTGTGTTAGAATTTTCACCAATATTATTGCATATCCTTTAAAAGGGGCCACACAGCTAGCCCCCCGAATTAATTTATATACTTTATGTGGCGAATCTGAGTCCTTCTGCCTGTTACATACACTTGCACGACTTTAATTAGAAAATAACCTTTTTACTCTACGAGAAACTGCTTACAGTAAATTTTTATGTGTACCACAGCACCAGTACAAATACTTTGTAGCTGTCAAACTAATTTGAAATATTTGTAGATTGACAATTTTCTGGTAGAATTACACCAAAGCAGAGCTCGTCTCAATCTCTTGGCTTGTTTCCTACTTAATTATCGCACAAGAGAAAGGGACCTACAGCTTAACGCCAAACCCGAACGGCAGTTTGAGAAGCTTTTGCATGGCTAATTACTGCAAAGCTGGCGCCAAAAGCAGTGAGGGGTGAACAGATGTGTAAGTTAATTTAAAGAAAAAACTTTTCATTAGATGTTCCGAGGCGGAATCGAACCCACGACCTCTTGCACAGCGCTGAGCCACACCCGGGCCCTTAGGCCATTGCTAGTACAAAAATTGTGAATCGTTGGTGAATCTTTAAATGGTACTTCATCTAACCGATTTTTGGCTGAAGAGAACCATCTCTTAGGGACATGCAATAGCCCATCATGCCATCATTCGATTTGAATAAAAATCTACCGTGCGCTTTTAAAGCTGTTCAAGAATTTAGGTGTGACCTCTTCCGGCGGTACCTTAAACAATTGTACGATTGAAGTGAACTTTTGATATAGCGTTTCCAATGGCCCTGAATTCGGTAGATTTTTATTTTGAAAACTTTACAGTTAAGTTAAAATTGTTGTCGTTTTATGTTGCTAGTTGAAAAACTGGTTATGAGGTGATGCTTACAGAAGTCCCTTCTATCAGAATTTAAGGGTCTCATGCCGAGTTTTGTTTTAGTGTCGAACTGTGTAATTTGTTATCAAAATCTCGTTTCGTCTTAAACAACGAACCACTGTGCAGGAGCATCAAAGCTTTACATCTGGCACTCTCCCCCTTTTAGCTTCATTTATGCTCAACTTGTTTTGTCCGTCCGTCTGTGCTGTGGCTGTCTGAGGTCTCTTTTGGTGGTTGGTATTGTTGTTGCCTTTGCCTCAGCTCTTGAAGTAGGCGTTTTTGAATTGCCATGGAGCGCATAAAAAATGGCACAACACATACATACACACACATACATACATATGCACCTTATGCTGTTACGGCTCCGCCCACTTGGTCATGTGTATGTGTGAATATTTATGAGCAACTACCACAGCGCATTCCTACATAGCCACATAACCATGGATGGCCATCGTTGTCATCGTCATGGTTCGCTTCCAGTTTAATTTTGCTGTCCATCGTTTGGTTGGCGCTCGCACTGGAAGAATCGGTTGGTTGCTGGGGGGACTAGGATATTCACATCCTGCCAGTGGGCTCATCCATTGTTCCAGTTTCCAGTGCATAAGTCAATGGGAGATATTTTAGCTCTGATAAGTCGCTCGATTTGTTTTGGCTCGTATATAAAAACTCGCCCCGCTGTGTGAGTGTGTGCTTTGTATCTGTGTGTTTGCTTTGTGTAAAGGATTTCTGGTAGTGCACAGGTGCATTTACTTTGCTGAGCCAGCAAGAATTTGGACATGAAGACCTCTTCCACCTCTTCCCGGACATGGGCGTTGAGTGTATTCTTGTTTTATTTTTAATTTGAATTTTTTTTTGTTACCTTTGGGGCAAATGTTTTGGCTACGTTTGCCCAAAACAGATTTCAATGATGTAATATTGTTGTGAGATATGCGATACACATAGTTTGAGGAGCTGAGCTGGTCTTGTTGATATTCTCTGCGCAACAAGTTCTGGATGTTGAGGAATGGGAAAAAGGTTAGAAAAAAGGACAAAAGATATTTCAGAAATTTACTTAAAGTTGGGAAAGAAATGAGGAATAATCGGAAATACATTTAATTATAAATGTGAAAGTTTGTACGTTTGTTAGGCAATCATGCGGAAATGCCTCAACGGATTTGGATAAGATTTCGTTAACAGATAGTTGATAAAACCGCGAAGTGTACAAAATTTTTCATTTTCCATATGGGCATAGGAGGCATGGACCGAGCGGAATCGCTCTTAATGTAAAAGGTTGGGAAGAAATGAAAATATGCGTGGATAACGAAAGTCCAATTTATCGCGTAAAAAAATTGAGTGTTATGAGAAGTCAACAAACTTCTCCACAAGCGCAGCTCAGGAAAATGCAACAGGTAAGCCGATAAGCAGATAGGAGAGCTGTCGAAACGTCAAAGCAGGCGAGCAATCGACGCCAGCAGTTTTCTATACACACCGCACCCAAGAGAGTTGCGATGACTCCGGAACAATCGCAGCACGGAGCGATGAACAAGTTGAGCGGTTAGGCTAAGATCTGAAGAAACGCCGGAAGAGGCGAGCAATCGACGGCAGCAGTGGAAGCAGAAGCTCAAAGACCGGCTGTTGCTGAAAGGGAGTTCCAGCGGCGACAGCACTGACTCGAAATACTTGGGATGTTTTTAAAACGAGCTGCTCATAAAAGCTTAGATTACACAAGTTTACAAAAAAAAGTCAACTTTTTAACCAGAGAAGATAGCAAACATTCCTAATGTGTTTTCACGCTATCCTTGCGCTTTTAGAAGTTTTGGCCAAAAAACTAAAAAACTTTCGACTTTTTTACCTTATATTTACCTCCAAAATGTTTTCAAATTATGAAATTTCAACGTAAATATTGTAAAACAAAATAGTTGATACTAAAAAGTTATTTTACTTAGATTTTTCTTAGTTTATAAACGTTTTAGAGCAAAATTTTATGAAAAAAAGTAAAAAATTTCAATAGATTTTTAGGCCATAACTCTTAAAAGCGCGATGTTATCAAAAAAGTGTAAGTGTAGTAAAATTGGGAATACAATGGTCTATAAGCCAGTTAGTTTAGTGATTTTTTAATTGGCAGATAAATTTTGGGAATTTTTTAAACTTGCCGAAAAAATGAAATTTCTCAGAAAGGTTCATATTTTTCATATTTAAATCAAAAATTTGTATCTTAAGAACCAGAACCAATCTTTGCTTTTGGTTTTCCGTGATCATTATTCAATTCAGTCTACGTGAAAACACACTTGGTTTGAATAGGTTAATTATGAGCTAAAAATGTGAACAAACCTCGTCCAACACACGTTTGTGCAAATTTCTCTTAAACCTGACCCTCTGGGGGAAAACGGACAATTTATTTGAGTTAAGCCCGTGAAGGTACTTTAGGAATGTTGGCTATCTTCTCTTTTTTAAGGTGTGTATGTGTCCTCTTGGAGGAATGGTGAGAGGGGGGAGTGGGTTCAAGTCACCATGATGAGATATTTTTATACCCTTGCAGAGGGTATTTCAAGATTGACCGGATGTTTGTAACGCATTGAAGGAAGCATCTCCGACCGAATAAAGTATAAATATTCTTGATCAGCATAACAAGCTGAGTTGATTCAGCCCTGTCCTTCCGTCTGTTTCCTCCGTCAGTTTCTTCACCATACTTTGCACGAAGCCTTTTGATGTCATTGGAACGATCAGTCGAAAAACTAGTTTTAGTTAGAAAAACTTTTTGTTTTCAATGGAATCGCCTCTTAAACTTCGAATTTCTTAGTTTGCTACGCTTTCACATGATTCCACTAAGTTTGGTCAAAATCGGATATCTATAAATTATAGTTGATATAGAAAAGTAGAGTCTGAAAAGTAGTTTTAGATAGAAAACTTTTTAGTTTTCAATGGAAATGTCTTTAATATTGACTTTGGTTATTTGGTATGCTTTTACACAATTCAACAAAGTTTTGTCAAAATCGGATGACTATAGCATAAAGCTGCAGTATGAATCATCGGTCGAAAAAGAAGTTCAAGTGAGAAAAACTTTTTTTTTTATAGAATCGCCTCCAAATTTCGTGCTTGTTAGTTTATTATGCTTTTTCATCATTCCGCATAATTTGGTCGAAATCGGACATCTATATAGCATAGCTTTAAAACGTGCTGCAAGTGTATGCAAGCTTCGGCGGAACCGAAGTTAACTCCTCTATTTTTTATTTTTTGAACTCTGTACCAGAGGTACGAGGGCCGTCCCAGAAATGGCCGACCTAGCACAGTAGTGTTGGAAAATGCTCACACAAAATATTAAAAAGGGGAAGTACCGACTATTAAAAGCTTAAGTTTGAAGTTTGGTGCCTTTACCTTGCACAGTTTTTTTGGTCGATTTTAATAGAGAACGCTTGTTATTGATTTGCAAACATAGACAAAATTGGTCATCGTTATGTGATACAATACTTTCATATAAAAGGTCTTAGTCCAACCAATATTAAAAAGGGCTGGAGAGTTCTGCTCCCTCGTTTACAACAATAAAATATTGGGTGGCTGAGTTTAAGCGAGGTCGTTTGAGCTGCGAAGATGAACATCGTAATGGGCGTCCAAATGAGGTGACCACTTCAGAAATGGTGGCCAAAATTAAAAAATGTGTATTGAGTGACCGGCGATTGAAAGTTCGTGAGTTAGCTGAAGATGGGTGCCGCGTTTGCTGACTTCAGAACAAAAACGCCGGTTCACACCTCTGCCGTTGCAATGGCTAAAATTAATAAATTAAAATTTGAATTGCTACCTCACGCCCCTTATTCGCCAGACTTAGCTCCCTCTGATTATTTCTTATTTCCAAACTTGAAAAAATGGCTCGGAGGAAAAAGATTTGGCAACAATGAAGAGGTGGAGTCAGAGGTTAATGCCTATTTTGAAGAGCTTCACAGTTCTTAACTTAAAAGAGGTATCGAAGCTATTGAACATCGCTGGGAAAAGTGTATCAACCTAAAAAGGTTGAAAAAAAAAAAAAAAAATTGGTTGTCTGTAAAGTCGGTTTATGAGATAGTTGAACGGCACGTTTAGAATAGAGGGGTTATTTTCAAGAAAATTTTAATTTATGTTTAATAGATTTGTATGTATATGGAAGGAGGTAATTGGAAATCACAATGAAAGATCAAGTTAGATTCCTGAAGGGTACCCTAACAGAAAAAATATCGATGTATCCGATCGATGTAATCGATTCTCAAAATCTCAAAACACAAGTCAATGGCCGGGTTTTAAATTGATTAGTGAATTCCATGAATTGTTTATTGTTTCTTAAAGTACCTTGTATGTCGATTGAAGAATAGATATTTTTGCACTCATTTTTTGGTTAAAGGAATCTATCAGATGTAGTATCTTTAATTGGCTATAAAACAAAAAAATACAATACAATTTTTCGCCCTTAATATCCTTTCAACATTACTATGCTAAAAAGGAAGACGAACATATCAATAGGATTACAATATAGCAAATTTTTAAACAATATTAATTATGTTTACGCTGAAATTCATTATACAGCACTCTCGAAAATTTTGTCAATCGATTTGTAGCCAGAACTTTAAATCTTTATAAAACATTTTTTTGTCGTCTCTTCAGGGAGAGCGTCGAGGCCACTTCTGTTTACAAATGTCAAATTAAATAGCACTCAGGGTGTTCTGTTGAAAAACAAAAGTTGGTCTGTTTTTTTTCATGGAACGCCTCAAAGCGATCGGCTTTTTCGTGCGGCAGGGCTCTATGAATTATAAGACGTCACGTAAAAATTATACATTTTTGTGTTTTAGTGTTGGTGTGCAAAGAGTTTGTGCAAAATTATGTAATAGGCAGAAGGAAGCATCTCCGACCCTATAAAGTAAATTTTTTCTTGATCAGCATCAACAGCCGAGTCGATCTCGCCATCTCCGTCTGTCCGTCCGTCTATCTGACCGTCTGCCCGTATGAACAAACAGATCTCAGAGATGGTAAGAGATAGAGGTTTGATATGTTTGGGACATAAGCTTCTTACACTTGCAGGCAGATCAAGTTTATTTTCAATTTTTGGCACGCCCCCTCAAATTGGAAAAAAGTCATATCTCCCACAGTTTTATAGATAGAAGGTTTGATCCTTCTGGACATATTTTGAAATCAGGATTATTTATCGATCCGCAAAAGGAATGGTAAAGATCGAATGAACGGTTGTCGAGTTATAAGGAAATCAAACAATTATGGGCTGCACCGGTCGCAACGGTGATGGGCAGCACTTTACAGGTACAGAGTATGTTAAAGTCGGGCTTGACCGACGTTTTTTCTTGTTAATTTAGGGTTTTCTCTTTGGTTTTATGGATGTTTAATTCTCTAAAAAGTTAAAAAATTATTAAAATAATATTTTATTATTCTTCTTTTTTCAACCGCATTTACTTCTTATACCCTGTTCCCATTGAAAATGGAAAATGGGGGGATCATGAAGTTGTGCATAAGTATGTAACAGGTAGAAGCATTTGCGACCCTATAAAGTATATATATTCTTCATCATTAACAGCCGAATCGATTTAGTCCTGTCCGTCCGTCTGTCTGTTTCTATGCTATCTCCTCCGTCAGTTTTAAAGCAATCCTCACCAAACCTTGCACGAAGTCTTTTGGTACATATACGCTGCACATTTATCGGAGCCGGCTGAAACGGATGACTATAGCATATAGCTGTCATAGGAACGATCGGTCGAAAAACTAGTCTTAGTGAGAAAACTTTTTTGTTTTTAATGGAAACGCGTCCAAAGTTCTTTGTTTACTATCCTTTTCCATGATTTCACTAAGTTAAATTTGTGGCTTATCCCTTATAGTCTCTGAGATCGACGAGTTCATACAGACAGGCGGACACGACTCGGCTTTCGACTCGGCTTTTGATGCTGATCAAGAATATATATACTTTATGGGGTCGGAAATGTTCCCAGTTACATGCATTTGCACAACCTCATGATCCCCCTTTTCCCATTTTTAATGAGAACAGGGTATAAAAAGAGAAATCCCTGAGGTTTAAGAACTATTTCGTTGAATTCTGTTAACTGGGTAAGCCACAAAAGCTGACCACAAAAAACTTTTGCAGTCAAGTCGCACCCTTACCTTACCCTCTCACCATGCCACGCCTATACGCCCGCAATTGTAGTGTCACCGCAAGCTGGGAAAACCCCAAAAAAACAAGGACAGCTAAGAAGGAGGCATAAAATATACTCCGCCAGCAGGAAAACATAAAACAAAATCAAATCAACTGGCTGTACTACCCAACCCCTCTCCTCTCCTCGCTTAGAAGGAAGAGGGCTGCCATTGAAGCTTGTCAAAATTAAATTGAACACAATCGAATTATCCTGGGCATGCTCCATTTGTGTTTTTCTTCCCTCTCATTGTTTTGTCTGCGCTGATTTTAGTTGTGTTGTGGAAAGGGCAGTAGGTCCAGGAAAAGAAGGAGCGGGAGTGGGTGTAGTTGGCCAGCACTTAAGCATATTAAAAAGGGTTAAAGGTAAGCAAATATTTGACCGGGGCCAATTAAAATATTGTAATCATCAAGTCAGGTGGAGGCTGAGCTGGAGGCCACGTGCTGGAGTCGTTGGCGCGCACTCGTTATTTGCATTTAACCCCCATGCCCGAAAGTAAGCTACACATTTTCCATTTGCTCATTTGTGCCACTAATTCGAGGCTTGAAGTGCCTGCGCGACTTTTGTTTGGCTTTGGATTCTCCACTCTGGCATTGTCAGTTTTTCAAATCCAGTCCAAATATTTGCACGCGAGTCCTTTTCAATTGCATTTCAATTGATTCCCTCCCGCATACATGCGTTGACAATGTTTATTACGCCGGATTAGGCAGCATTAAAAGGCGCATACATACTTAGTTCCTGTGCTCGTCAGTCTGGCATGTGATGTGATTGATTGTCCTCCCCGCACACGAAAGGGGGGTGGGAGGACCGCTACCGCTTCCGATCATCGCTTGGAGTGCACTTTAAACATGAAGTAAAGTCGTGTTTTATCACAAATAAATTCTGGTAAATCAACAGAAAATCGATGGCGGCGAAAAAATGTTGACATGCTCTCTCTCTCGTCAATTTACATTGTCTTCCCCCCTGGGCCAAAGCCTGGTGCATATCCATCTCAGCTTGCCGAGTGCAGTCAGCAGGAGGGCGCCTGTGCGGTAGGCAATGAATTTTTTTTACTAAACGACGGGCGGGTTTAATGACATGTGAAAGATGTGAATGCGGGATGGGAGGAGGTAGGTATTAGGAATCGATTGACTAAAGAATACGGCTTGAGTAACTCGTGGCTGGCTCTCGTTTTTGATGCTTTTTTGTCAATTTTAATTGTACATTCAATTGAAAAATTATGTTTAACTTTTTTAAAAACGAATGTTTTAACCTGTTAAAAACTTGCACCTTACAAATTACAGCACACATTTGTGGCTATTCACACTGAGCACATCTCTCATCCAACATTCCACAAAGGTACATTGAGTACATAGAGTATAATAAGTTTGTGCAACAGCCATGTACGTCTGTCCGTAGGAACAAACAGATCTCAGAGATGGTAAGAGATAGAGGTTTGACATGTATGGGACTTATGCTTCTTATACTTGCAGGCAGATCAAGTTTATTTTTAATTTTTGCCACGCCCCACAGTATATATAGAAGGTTTGTTCCTTCTGGACACATTTAGTAATTAGGATTAATAATCGATCCGCCAAAGAAATGGTAGAGATCGGATGAACGGTTGTCGAGTTATAATGAAAACAAACAATTATGGGTAGCACCGGTCGCAACGGTGATGGGCAGCATTTCACAGGTACAGAGTATGTTATAGTCGGGCTTCACCGACTTTCTTTCTTGTTAAAATTTTGGTTTTGTCAAATTGTTAAGTGGATCAGTGTTTTATAGAAATATGCTACAATCTTGACAAATTTTGACAGGGTAAATTTTTATGACTCATGATTTTGGATGAAAGATGTTAGATGTGCTCAGTGTGAATAGGCTATAATCCGTTTCAACATATGCGCCTTAGCAAAATAGATTGCTAATTGCCGCAAGGACTCTGGTCTACTGTGATTTCGATCAACTTGGGCTCATGATAACCCGATTTGCAGAAAATAGAATGTACAGTGTAGGTTCATTAAAAAAGGACATATCTAATATACCTAGTAGTCGCAATAGTTTTAGTACACGTATTAAACACACTCGTTCTCGAGAACCATTGAACCCATCCACTCCAACTTGACGTCTATTTGTCAAGTGACATTTATGCTATATAAATGCATCAAACATTTTTGGTGTCAGTTGTTTGAAATCATGGAATGGGGCTCGCTCCAAAATCGTGTTGTCGTAATTGTGATAAGTAAAACGGTACACTCAGAGATAAAATAGAGAATTTCAGTAAAAGTAAAACGGTACACTCAGAGAAAAAATAGAGAATTTCATACCTGGATCAAGAATTTTCGTACTCAATTGCTCGATAAGAGTGAAAATTCTCGATCCAAGAACGAAATTCTTGATCCAAGTATGAATGTTTGATCCCGTTTTTCTTGATCCAAGAGCTACAATTCTTGATCCAAAACGCGTACAAAAATTCTTGTGTAAAAAAAAAAGTGATTGAAAAAAGTGAGTGATTTCGGAGGGGGACGGGGTTGCCCGGCAATTTTGGGTGGGGGCGGAAGGGACACCCCAACTCCATTTATTTGGTAATTATTTTTATATTTTTATTTTATTTTTTCCTTACCTTTACTGCGACTCCAACTCGGAACCTCGAAAGACTGCACTCACAGACACCACCGCGTAGACAACAGTACCACATTTAGGATGCATTGAGCATCGTCCAAATTTATGTTATAAACTTACGAGTAGCGCTCTTCACTCGATTGTTTCCCCACACACACCTCTTCCAAAAAAAAAACGATGCAGTGAGAGCGGGTTCATCGCTATTCTCTCAAATGTGCTTGCTCTCCTCTCTCAGTTTGTTTTCCTCACCCTCCCCGCCTAAAAACACCAAACAGAACGAATTTAGCTCGATTTCAAGCGCGAAATTCTTGAAAATTCTAGAACGAATCAATTTTTTTCAAGAGCGTTCGTACTTAAATTATTCGTTCTACATTTCTCTGGGTGTATGTAATAAAAAATGTAATTCGTAATACGAGCAAGAAAGAAAGTCGGTCAAGCCCGACTATTACATACTCTGTAACTGTGAAGTGCTGCCCACCAGTGCTGCCCATAATTGATTGTTTTTCTTATAACTCGACAACCGTTCATCCGATCCATACCATTCTTTTTAGCAAATCGATAAATAATCCTGATTACTAAATATGCCCAGGAGAAACGGACTTTCTATCTATAAAGCTGTGGGAGATATGACGTTTTTTCAAATTGCGGGGGCGGGAGGGGGCGTGGCAAAAATTGAAAATAAACTTGATCTGCCTGCAAGTATAATAAGCATACGTCCCATACATGTCAATCCTCTATCTCTTACCATCTCAGAGATCTGGCAGACAGACAGACGGTCGGACAGACGGACATGGCTTGATCGACTCTTGATGCTGATCAAGAATATATATACTTTATAGGGTCGGAGATGCTTCCTTCTGCCTGTTACATACTTTTGCACAAACTTAATATACTCTGTGAACCTTTGGTACAGAGTATAAAAAGTTGAAATCTTTCAGATGTTGCGCCCACTGGAAATCATCCGAAACATTGTGTATCGTTCCGTGAAGTTTCGAGGGCCGTCCCAGGAATAGCCGACCTAACTACTAAAACACAAAAATTTATCATTTTTTTTTTTTTTTTTTCAACATAGGATCCTTTTAGGTCGATACACTTTTCCCAGCGATGTTCAATAGCTTCGAAACCTTTTTTATAATAAGAACTGTGAAGCTCTTCCGCCTCTTCATTGTTGCCAAATCTTTTTCCTCCGTGCCATTTTTTCAAGTTTGGAAATAAGAAATAATCAGAGGGAGCTAAGTCTGGCGAGTCGGGTTGCCGTGGAGCTACCTGGCGTGAGGTAGCAATTCAAATTTTAGTTCATTAATTTTAGCCATTGCAACGGCAGAGGTGTGAACCTGCGTTTTTGTTCTGAAGTCAGCAAACGCGGCACCCATCTTGTGCATAACTTTTTCATGTCCAATTTTTCGGTCAATATGCGATGTACAGCACTTTTTGAAATGCCTACATACTCACGAACTTTCAATCGCCGGTCACTCAATACACATTTTTTAATTTTGGCCACCATTTCTGAAGTGGTCACCTCATTTGGACGCCCATTACGAAGTTCATCTTCGCAGCTCAAACGACCTCGCTTAAACTCAGCCACCCAATATTTTATTGTTGTAAACGAGGGAGCAGAATTACGTAGGGTAGAATCCAGCTCCTTTTAAATATTGGTTGGACTAAGACCTTTTATATGAAAGTATTGTATCACATAACGATGACCAATTTTGTCCATGTTTGCAAATCAATAAAAATCGACAAAAAAAAACTGTGCAAGGTAAAGGCACCAAATTTCAAACTTAAGCTTTTAATAGTCGGTACTTCCCCTTTTTAATATTTTTTGTGAACATTTTCCAACACTACTGTCCTAGGTCGGCCATTTCTGAGCGGGCCTCGTATTTGAGAATACTGATGGAATAAAAGACCGCGCTCACTGTGCCAACGCTGAAAATCATGTCTCGTTAGATGAGTATCAGCAAGGATAGCATGTCGGGCATCATAAAACGTGTCTTGTGACTCAGTGCATACACAGAGAACAAAATCCGTTCCAAATGTACCAAAATCGTGACCATTTGGTGACGATAGTCTGCTAAGCCCACATTTTCTCAATTCATGAACATATGCTCCTGAACATTTTTTCTCACTCATAATCGATTTGGGCTTGTTTCAAAAAAATTTTGTGCTTGGTTAATGAACGTTTTGGGCTTGTTTCAAGCACATTTTGTGCTTGATTCATGAACATTTTGGGCTTGTTTCAAGAACACTTTGTGCTCGGAAAAACAAAAATTTATCATGGTGTGTGGGGGGGAGTCTCGGCCACCCGGACCGACTCACCATCACACCTCCTTCCCACACATTCCTATTTATTCTATAATTAACTTTTTTTACTTATCTTGTCTGGGACTCGAACTCAGGACCTCGGCACTCTACCACGAATGTCGGACATCTTAGTGCTCACCGATACAATTGAGTCACGCGCGACGCGGGCGAAATGACAGTGAACAATGAAATCAACACGCCCGGGTGGTCGAAAGGCAAGACATTTGCCTCGCAACAGCGAGGTCATTGGTTCTAATCCCATTGATGGTATAAAATTTTTTTTCTTGGTTTTTTTTTATATTTTGGTTTTTTATTTTTGGTGTTTTGAACATTGTCTATATTTTTTCAATATTTTTTTCAATGCACTTTGGTCCCAAACTCGATTATTTTTCGTCAAAAACATTAAAATAGAATGGACATTTTTAAGCCCTTCTTTTTCTCCTTTCGTAAGTTTTCTTTGCTTTGACGCCAATCAAATAAAATATTTATTTTTTTCATGAATATCTTTTCTGTTTTCATGACCACCGTTCAATTTTTATGAATGGAAAAAACAGACCAAAATCATGACCATTTGGTGACTATTTTTTAATGTCATATTTTTCATCATCGGCATATTTTTTTTCAAATACACTGCACATTTGTCGGAACCGGAACGAGATCGAAACGATCGGTCGAAAAACTAATTTTAGTGAGAAGACTTCGTACTTATAGACTTTCTATCCTGTTCGTGGGTTTAAACCAAAATTTACCAATGTTCAAAATTTTGAGGTTCGAGGTTTTGGTTCGAACCTTGGTTCAGCACTTGCTTTACACGATATTAATGAAAAACAAAAACTACTTTATTTAGTAACCAATTGAATCATACGTGTTCGTCAAATCGGCCGCAAAACGACTCAATTCGATTGGGAATTGTGTCGATTTTGGAAGTGATTTGAGGAACACATGGGTAAATCCAAAATATAATTTACTGGTCCGTAAAATTCCATTTCGTAATTTCATATGAAAACTTTTACCAATTTAATGTTAAGCTCTTGTTTTGTGAATTTTTTGATAAGTTATGTAGTAGAGGATCTTACAAAGGGCTATGGGTGGGGATTTTTTAAGTAAATCTGAATGATTTTCTAGATGTTTCATTGAACTTTTCAGTCGATTGTAAGACTTCGTCGCCCAAACCGACCAGAAAACAGAAAAAGTCGCTAGGCAATAGGTCAAATTTGTTCATGCCTAAACGTTTCCATTGAAAACACAAAAGATTTTCTTACTAAAACTAGTTTTTCGACCGATCGTTCCTATCGGAGCTAAGATATTGTCATCCGATCCGGTCGGTTCAGATATTTTAGCAGCGTGCAGTAAAGTGAAGACTCTGTGCAAAATTTCAGCTCGACTGAGAGACTGCGTAGAATCAGATAGACGGACAGACAGACGGACAGACAGACAGACGGACAAGGCTAAATCAACTCAGCTCGTCGCCCTGATCAAGAATATATATAGTTTATGGGGTCGGAAATGAATATTTCTATGCGTTGCAAACATCTGGGCAAAATTATAATACCGTTTGCAAGGGTATAAAAACTGGAATTCAAAAATGGTAACTGTGCCAAATTCCCCTCCTATTTTCCACTGGATGTCTCAATGCTTTCCTTAATCCTCAATGATTTCTTCGACACGCTTTACTTTATTTCCACATCCCTACACAGAAGAAACACTGAGTGAGAGAGAAACCGGCAGGGAGAGGGGCAACTGTAATACATATTTCAAACCATTTATCAACCTCTGTTAGTCCTCGCGCTTGAGCAAACAGTCATTGTCAGAGGTCCTGCTCTCCAATGTAGCCCGAGCACCCATAACGAGCCACCATTTATACAGTTTACACCTTCGCCTTTGGCTAAGGAAGATGCTTGGTAAGTCAACACATTGACAGCAAATATTTCAATTATCTGAGTTTATTTATGAACCTCGAAAAGAGATTTGACCCCACCAACCCGAATCAGAAGAAACTTTTGTGTTGTGTTTACAAATCGCTGGCCATAATTTATGTGTCCTGCTTGTTTTGCTGGGGCAGGCCCAGTGATAAGCAGTGGCATATAAAAAGAGTGGAGGGGTGAGCTCATTAGGAAGCAATTACAAACAACACATTTAGGGTTGCTTGTGCTGTCACCCCTCTCTCTCTCTGTATCTCATCTCAACAATTGGGAAAAAAGGTCAGGTATGCTGTCAAACGTCAAAATGTGAGTGTCAACTGACGACAGTTGATGGCCAAGGAAACGCCCACAAATGTGTTCTGTGTATAATATGGTTAATTTTCATGTATAAAGTGGGAAAACTGTTTCTCAACCCTTACCTGAGGTTAGTTCAGCGCATTATGCGGGGAGTTTATTCTTATATTTTTAAAGTAGGACTATAAACCTGTTTAAAGTCGATAAGTTATATCGAATGTACTGGTTCAGTTTCAGGCTAAGGTTTAAAAATACGGATCGAATTGCAATCTTGATTTCCAACCTGGTGATCATTCTCTGTTGCGTCACTCATGCCCTCCACCCAAAAAAGAAAAAGGGATTCCCCTTTCTGCATATTTTTTGTCGTCTTTTCAATAAAACTCGCATAAATTCAGTTGCTTTTTGCCATAAATTATGTCCAGTTTCAGCCTTGGCTGAACGATTCGCACACACGTGTTACCAAAAAGAGCCAACTAATAACAGGGCATTGGTCGTGCCTCCCAGATGTAGGCTATGCTTTTTTTGTTTTTGTATGTTGCGCTACTGTCCCCCCCATAAATATTTGCGCAATAAATTTTTTAATCTTGTCGCTTTAATCGCACACACACACACTCACACACACATAGAGAGAGATTATGTCTCTCCCCTAGGCAGCAGCAGAAATCAATTTCACTATCGTTGACCAAAGGCCAAAACGAGGTTTGGTAGGCAAAAGGGAAGAAAACTTTTTTACTGTTTGTTTGCAACGGCAGACGGTCACTTCCTGTGGAGAGTGGGTGGAGAGCCTTGGTGCGATTTCAATAATAAAAAAAAAACAAGAAAAAATATCAAACATATTTGTAACGCTCCAAATCGAAGGAAATCTCTCACTGGCCTGAGTGCAAACATATTTATGGTCTCCGACTGCATTTTATGCGTCGTCCAACACTCAATTACCATAAACAGAGTGAGAGAGTCCACTAAGTAGATGTCCCGTTCTCAAAGCTCTTTAGCATATAAAATACATAAAACGAACATGCCGACGTATCCTTGACCGGAACCAAACCAACATGTGGGCTCATTTCCTCATTTGATTTGGTTATTGCCTTCGAGACAGTCCATTGATGGTGGCCGTATTACGATGTGTGTGTGATGTGTCAAGCATTAAATTTTATGTCGAACCTAACCTCAAATTGTTGGTTTCTAACCTCAAATTGGTAGGGGAATGGACCTTAAGAAACGCTTTAAAACAAGGCAGAATTCATAAGCATTATAATAAGCGAACTTATACTGGGTTGGATCAAGTCTGCAAAACTGTCTTGAGGCTAAGTTCTCAGAACCGGTTCGGTTCTGATAAGAAACTTAAATCACTTTTAATAAAAGTAGTTTGTGTGTTTCAATAAGGTAGTCCAACTAAGGCTTGAGTTGTTGATCGTTAAGAAAACTAGAAAACTCAGATAGTTTTAGCTTAGGAAAAGTTGAATGCAATCTTCTATTAGAAATATTTCAACAATCTGTCCATAAGCTTCTTGTTTTTGGGAATTATTCAATAAACTTTAGAACCGGGAATCAAAAATCATATACCAACCTCATATCCCTAGCGGTCCGAGACCCTTTGGCACTATATACGTTAAATAACAAAAAATCTCTGGGAAATAGCTCAGATTTTCGGTTTGGTTCGAAACTGGAAAAAAATTGCAAGTACGACACATTTTTTATCATTCTTATATCAAGACTTTGTCGAACTTATAGTGAATCAAAAAATTATACAGCACGCGTGCTTAATTCAACTACGGTACTTCTTGGATGGAGAACAAAATAGACTTACAATGACAGCTGATAGTATATTAATCGGGCCTGTTCCGAATTCCGAAAACGAGTGGAATTGCCGCAAATCGAGTTGATTGCTGTTCCGAATTCCGCAAATCGACAAGAATTGTCGTTTTCAAAACGTGCGCTGCAAAGTCAACGGAATTAAAAGTTATTGCTATTTAAAGCATTAAAATACTTCCCCAATATGATTAACTAAAAATTCGAAATTAGTTGAACATTTTTAAGATCGTTCAACATCATTACTTAAACTGTTCAAAGTTTAAGTATAATTTATAAGAATAGCTTTATAAACATCTATAAAAAATTGGATGAAAAACAAAACCGAGCGACTAGAACTTCTTTTTCGACCAATCATTCTTGCTCCAGCTATATGATATAGTCATCCGGTTTTGATAAATCTTTGTAGAATTGTGGTAAAGTATAGTAAATAAGAATATGCCGATGAAAAGGGCGTTTTCATTAAAAAAAAGAAAAGTTTTTCTCACTAGAATTAGTTTTTCGACCGATCGTTCCTATGGCAGCTATATGCTATACTCATCCGATTTCGACTAAACTTAGTGAAATCATGGCAAAGGGTAGTAAACTAAGAAATACCTACTTTGGGGGCGATTTCATTAAAAACAAAAAAGTTTTTCTCACTAAGACTAGTTTTTCGACCGATCGTTCCTATGACGGTTCCGACAAATGTGCAGCTTATATGTACCCAATGACTTCGTGCAAAGTTTGGTGAAGATAGCTTTCAAACTAACGGAGAAGATGGTATAGAAACAGACAGACGGATATAGGTAAATCATCTCAGCTCGTCGTGCTGATCAAGAATATATATACTTTATGTGGTCGGAGATGCTTCCTTCAATACGTTACAAATATCCGGACAATTTTATAATACCTTTTGCATGGGTATTGAAATCACCTAAACGACGGGTTAAAGACTAATGCTGGGTTTATACTGCGTTACAGAGTGTCACATTTCAGAGTCACAACGTCACAGCTCCATACGAATTTGACATTGTGACACTAAAATGTGACACTCTGGAACATATAAAACATAGTTATGTGTTCGATATGGAGCACAATCTTAGATTTACAAAGTAATCAGCTAAACATATGTATGAATAATGTATAAACATTGTACATCGATCCTTGCATACATTTGTAAATAACATATATAACTTTTTAGAGAGGGCGTGATCGAAACAAAGTCAACTGCAGAAGAGACGTTGTTCGAGTACGCTGCGGTGTCAGAACCATTACTTAAGAAAGCTCTCGAGCTGGGACAGACTGCATAATAATGCCATCAAATCTTAAAGGTACTTTTTATACCCTTGCAGAGGGTATTATAAAATTTTGCGGATGTTTGTAACGCATTGAAGGAAGCATCTCCGACCACATAAAGTATATATATTCTTTATCAGCATGACGATCTGAGTTCATTTAACCTTGTCCGTCTGTCTGTCCGTCCGACTGTCCGTCTGTCTGTTTCTATGCTATCTCCTCCGTCAGTTTTAAGGCTATCCTCACCAAACTTTGCACGAAGTCTTTTGGTACAAATACGCTTCACATTTGTCGGAACCGGCCGGATCGGATGACTATAGCATATAGCTGTCATAGGAACGATCGGTCGAAAAACTAGTTTTAGTGACAAAAACTTTTTTGTTTTTAATGGAAACGCCTCCAAAGTACGTACTGTCCTTTCCCATGATTTCACTAAGTTTGGTCGAAATCGGGTGACTATAGCATATAGCTGCCACAGGAAAGATCGGTCGAAAAACTAGTTCTTGTTAGAAAACCTTTTTTGTTTTTACACACTTTTTTACTTTTACACAATTCTACAAAGTTTGGTCGAAATCGGATGGCTATAGCATATAGCTCCATGGGTCGATAGGAAAACTTTTTGTTTTTAGAAAACGTCCTTTTTATTGGGATATTCTTATTTTATATATTTCAACACATTTCTGCAAAGTTTTATCGAAATCGGATGACTATAGCATATAGCTGCAGTATGAATGATCGGTCGAAAAAGAAGTTCTAGTGAGAAAAACTTTTTTGTTTTAAATGGGATCGCCTTCAAATTTCGTAATCAACAGTGTATTATAGTATAGATCCCATAGAAAAGTATGGTCCAAAAAGTAGTCATAGTTAGAAAAACTTTTTTTTTTAATGGAAGGTGCAAGGGCCGAGCCGAAGTTAACTTTCCCTTATTTTTTGATACCCAAAGGGACAGTTTTTATGAAGTCCTATATATCATAAGCCGTTGGGAATTTTATTTTATGTCTTTGGCAAAGTTAAAGATAAAAACAAGAGCAAAAAAAGTCCTGAACAGACTGACCCAAAAAAATAGCATTTAGTGCTTCAAAACTGCAAGAATATCGAAAAATCGCATGTTTTTGCCAGATACGGCTAAACTACACGGAATTCGGCAAATTTTTATTCAGCAAAATAATGCCAAACAACAATATAAGAAACTTTCTGGTACATGCCAGCTTCATACGAACACTCCTTCATACCGTTTCGGTACTACGAAAGATTTCTTTTCTAGGTATCAAAAAAGTATCTTTACGGTGTGGGGCCAATCCCTTTGGGGATTTTTTTAGTTTCGGTATGTTCTTCAAAAATAGCGGGGTGCGAAGGCGAATCCGGGCAATGTCCTTAAAAAAGTTGCACTATAAAAAGCCGAAGCCATCGGGAGATTTTTTCTATAATATGTATATGGACATTCTTTACTTGAAAAAAAAATAATTCATGAAAATATCAGTGGGCCCTCTTTAAGAAAACGGTAAAAAAACTTGAATTTTCGGTAAAACCATGTTAAACAATGGACTCATGGGACTCTTTTATTTTTTCTTGGATAGAAGAGATTAAAATAGAATAATCACAATTTATGCCGCTTAAATCGGATGCACCGTTATAAAGCTATAATTTTCTACAGTTCTATATTCTTCGTCGTTTTTTGCGCCAGCTGTTAGTGGTGGGGATGTCCAAAAATAGGATTATACTCTCGATGTGTAGGTCATTAAAGCGGGAATAGAAATTTTGGTTTTTGACATAAAAACAGGAAAGAAAGTCCCATTATTTTTTTGTTTTCTTTATAACTCGACAACCGTTTATCCGATCTTTACCTTTGGCGGATCGATAAATAATCCTGATTACTTAATATGTCCAGAAGGAACGAACCTTCCATCTATAAAACTGTGGGAGATATGACGTGGCAAAAATTGAATATAAAATTGATCTGCCTGAAAGTATAAGAAGCATATGTCCCATAGATGTCAAACCTCTATCTCTTTCCATCTCTGAGACCTGTTTGTTCATACGGACAGACGGACAGACAGACAGACAGACGGACGGACAGACAGACGGACTGACAGACGGACAAAACACAAACTTAATATGCTCTGTGTACCTCTGGTATAAAATTGGGTTTCAGTAAGAACACTTAATTGTTTTCAATGTTGCAAAGGTATAAAAAATTCGGCACAGATAAAATTAACTTAGCCGTCTCGTTATACCTATGGCTCAACGCATTATAAATATACTTTTTTATTTTTTAGTAAAAATTGTCTTTGTAGTGACCTTATGCCACTTCAAAAAGGTAAGAAAAAAATATAAAATAATGATTTTATAAACTAACACGTAAATAGGTTCTTAACTATACATAGAAGCTTCAAATATGTGCGAATGTACAATTACTTCTCATTTGTAGGCAGAATATTGCAATTTATTTCGCAGATGTAAATTCTACAAATTTTTTTAAGCATTTTAATTAAAATACGTATTCAATTAATCTTGTTTAGAGTATCGCATCTTCGTCAAAAATAAAGCCCAACTGCTCCATATCTTTTTGAATGCCGCTACCTACACATTGTTTGTGTAGCATATCTAGCCAGAGTTTATATGAGTAATCGTCATGCATTCCGCCATAGCTGGAAAGGGGAAGAAAGCCGATATGTAGATATTAACGTTGGGTCATATAGCTCTTGGGTCATTTAGCTACCAACTGTAGTTCTGTAGCTTACCGCTTGGGCAGATGCTCGGGACTAATATGCTTATGTAGGGAGCTCATATCACTTCCATGTATATAGAGTCGTTCTCTCATAGGGGCATTGAGAAACGGTTTGAAAATCTTAAAGGCCGCATTAAATACCCAATTCTGGTTCACAATATGCAGGGCGGAAGTACGTATAGGCATGGAGGTCTGCAATAAAAATCGAAATTATTTATAGATCCCGAAACAAGTTCCATATCCACCTTTTACTCACCACCAAAAGAGCAATCATTTTCTGTGCCAAACCTGGACTCAAGTGTAATATATGTTCCAGAGCTAAATCCTTAAGATCAAATATGCCCACACCACCCATAATCTGTGAAATCGGTTCCAAACTGCCTAACTCTTGCAATATAATCGTGGTCTTAAATATATCATCTACAGTGACTCTATTTGGTCGCCAAAGACCAAAACGATAGATGAGTATGCGATGACCATGCTGATCACGATATGGTGTGGCTGTTAATATATCCGCATCACCCAAATGACGCAAATCCAGAGGACGTACTTTCTCATAATAGTTTTTGTTCTGTTGTCGAAACTTATGATAGTTGTAGATCTGTCAAATACGATTAGCTTAGCTTTGAAATGGTAGATTCACTTTTCTCACAGATGACTTACCAATCTATAGCTATTCTCGATCTTCCAGAAGCGAGAACGTAAAAACTTTTCCAAGAATCTATCATCACTGCGATGCAATTGAAATTCGTTGCGGTCTAAAGAGAATATGGGGTTTAGTTTTCGTTCTTAAGCGGTGGAGATTGACTTACCCAATATGTAACTACGAAATTGTTCTATAGTTTCTTGCTTGGTCTTGGGGCATTCACCCTGTTCTTTGGCTATAAGACGTATATGCTCTGGCACTTCCTCCTCGGTGACGTTTAGTTTGTGCTCTATGGTCGGCATAGTGCGTGAATTAGTTTCAGCTAAATTGGGATGGCTCTAAAGAAAAGTAATGAAAAATTTAGAAAGCTATTAGGTATGACTTATAAACTTTTTAAGTTGTGAACAGTTAACTCTACTCTTCAGACTTGTCACTATATGAATATTATCTAATCTTGTTATTTGTAAGACAAAAAAATGCATACTTAAAATGTATTTACAGTTGTGAAGTAAAGAGACATTCAATAAAGTCATACAAAAATGTTAAAGTATATCTACCTTTGCTTCCTTTAAATTGTTTGACAATTTTAATTCTCGTCACTTCACAACTGGAAACAGAGCTTTTGTTTAAAAAATCTTTTATTTAAAAGTAAATACAAAGAGTTGCGGATTCTTACTTAAGTCAATAACTTATCAGCCGACTCTCGTATTTACGAGTAGACAAGACTTAGATGATATTGCAAATATTGTACAAGAATGTTCTAGGTCGCTTATTTCAGAGTTCGTTATCAGTCAACAGAACGGATTCTTAAAATCAACAATTTTAAAAAATCGGCTCAATGCTATTGCTTTGTTTTACATATTAATCGCCATACCGCCTACCTCGAGTGGAAACACTATCAAATAAGTTTATTTTGATAAGGGCGACCTGAAGAGCAGTTTTTTGGTGTGAAAGAAGCTGCCAACAATTTTTTACTATATCAACCCCTTTGTAGGAATCATATCGTATGTGGCATATTTTTGGAACCTAATTATACCCTTACTGGACACTGCCTAATAGAAAGCACGCAGCAAGGCACAGAATCAGACACAATCGGGCGTGTTCTACAAACCTCTAGCAACCCAAAAGCAATTGTCAGTGTTCCTGACATCTCTTTTGTTGGTTTTCAAGTGTCGCAAATTTCGTGGCGACATTTGGTCAACTTTTTGGTATTAAAGATCAATACTTTGATTCTTAACTAGTCGAATTGCATTAATATTATTAAATATTTTATGAGTTCTTATTAACAAAAATTAATTTTAAAATATTTTTAGACAAAACAACGCAAAAGCCGAAGAGCAGCAGAAAACAACAATGAGCAGACCTGCCAACTTATTCCGAATCAGGCAAACCCATTTTCGGAGTTTTTATTTTCTTATTGAAGTTAACATTTTATAGACTTAAATGAAGGATAAATAAAATAAATTTATGTGAACAAATTAGCAGTTTAGTTAAATATAATTCAAATAGTTCAATTCAATGAGTTATCGAAAAAACCTATCAATAAATTTGACTTGTGGGAATTTCAAACTACGATAAGAAACTAAGTTAGCAGCGGTGAAAAGTTTACCAAACATTTTAAGCTAATTGTGATCTTAAAGAAAATAAAAATGTTTTTTATGGGTGAAACAGAGTTCTCTGGATTTTTTTCCCTCGGAAACGTTCTTCCAGCAATAGCCATAGCTATCAATGCAGCCGCGGTCATTTTTGAATTCATATTTGAGCGGTCTACTCACATGTAAGCAACAGGGTTGTCAATTAAAATAACTATTTCGCGGGTCAACCTTTTTAAATTTTTTTCTATTGAATTGAGTTTAAATGATCTAAATAAATTTATAGTTTGGAAGTTAGTCTATACCAAAAACACAATTTTATTTATTGTTTAGAATAAACAGACAAAAGTGGAATCCAACATTTAATTTTACTTTTTTCTTGAAGTCTACAACCCTGGCATGGCAGCAACAACGCAATAGCTGCCAGACAGCTTCTTTTTGTCATTCTCTTCCAGCAACTCCGAAGCTAGCTCCGAAAAATGCAATCTCCGACATTTCTGGAACACCGACATTTGGATTGGTTGTTTTCAAAAACAACTGACCCCTAAATCTCTAGAGATTTTTGGAACACTTCGGAATAAAAAAAAAATTCTGATCAGCTCCAGGACTCGAACACACGCGCAGCCTGTGAAGTAACCACTCAGCAGCGCCATTTGGAGTCTATGGCGCACATTGTAAAAAAAGTGAAACTTAATCGGCCTTGTTTTGTAGTTGTCATAAAGCAGTGCTGCAGTGTGTGTTTTTCGAACTTCGTATCAAATTGATATTAAAGTCAATGGACTTGTTCACCAGCACAAATCGATGACAAAAAATCGATGGATCTAGTTCGATTATTGTAATGAACTATTGTAATCAGGGCTGCCAACCGGTTTTGACCCGAACCGGTTTGAACCCGGAATTCCGACAATTAATTTACTGTGAACCGAACCTTGAACCGAACCTCTTTAATTATAAAAGCTGAACCTGAACCTGTTCCGAACCTGCAGTTTCGGTTCGGTTCACCCAGTTTTAGTCGAAATCAGACATCTATATAGTATAGATCCCATAGAAAAGTAAGGTCCAAAAAGTAGTCTTAGTTAGAAAAACTTTTGTGTTTTCAATGGAAGCTGCAAGGGTATACAAAACTTCGGCCGAGCCGAAGTTAACTTTCCCCTATTTTTTTTGTGTACAAACATTCTTTCATTTTTATATATGTATAGACGTATCAAGCAAAACAACATTGGGCCAAAACAAAAGCTTTGACACTTTTGGTATTTTTGCTCCTTTGCTGAGTAGGTGTATACCAGAGGCAGGCAAAAAATACATTAACATTTTTGCATTGGTGTTTGTGAGAGCAGCGCAAAAATTGCTCTCAATTTCAGTAGCAACGACTGCGTCGCGAAGTAGGAAAGCAAGCAACGCAGCGGCTCTTGTACAGCTTATATTGTGTGTGTCGGAGCAGAGCTGCTTTGAGATTTTTCGTATGCACACGAGATAGGAATGTGCCTGTCCCTGGTGTATACTAATCTTAACCGGAGATTCATTTCGGAACGCACTGAAACCGAAATATGTTTTCGGATTAATCCCTGTAAAAATGTATCTTTTTATACTTTTTTAGATTTAAATCTTCTCTGAACCTATTTTATGTATTTAATCTCTAAAAGGTAAATGATTTTTTTTTAAATAAGTTCACAATCGATGACATTACTTTTGACACATTTTTTTGTGATTTTTTCACGTTTAAAATCGCCATTTTGAGTTTAGACCACATTCTCCTTAAATTGTTTTTAGATTTCGCTTGGTCATGCAAAAAACTGAGCCGCTTGAATGTACATTCACTATGTTTAGAGTCTAGACGATTTCAAATCGTCTGAAATATACTAAAACCTACTGATTTAATTGGTCTTAAGAAAAGAGTCTTGACAAAAACAAAGAAATTCAGAATGAAAAACACAACACAATGATTTTTCGCGTGGTAGCTTTTAATGCAATACTTTTCCTATCAGCTGCAATCAGTTAATATGACGTCTGCAAGCCGGTTTTGACCGATCCAGTTCAAATGATTCAATAGCAACAAGCTAAGCAACACATTGTTAATATTTTTAATTGAATAGAAGGCCTTGATTATATGCCTTCAGTATCACTTTCAGTATCACTATGAAGAAATTTTTGTACGCAAACTTGAATCTTAAAAAAACATTTTCAAATTTGAAGAGCTTTTGAATAACAGTTTTGTTTATTTCACAAAAAAAATTGGTTTTTAATTGAACAAAAATAAATTACTGAAGAATACTTCACTAAAATCTATTTTCTTTTATTGGATCATCCGCAAATATTATTCAAAGCTGTTTGATTGATTTGACATTGGTTTGAAGCAAAAACGACCGCATTTAGTGATGACAAATTGCAAAGTATAAATTCTTTGATTGGGCTCGGAACTACTATTCCATCCTGCATACAAATATTATATAATTTAGCCATAGGTATATTTCGGAAACAGACAGAGTTTGCCTGTCTCTTTTTTTGAACAGTTAAAAAGGCTTTCAGCCAATATAAATGTGGTGACCAAAACCGAAATTTGCTTTAGTTTTAATCCCTGGTTTAAACCCCCTTTATTATATTTTGAGGACATTTTAACACTTTGTTTTACAAAATTTACTGGAAAGTATGTATTAATTATCTAGACATTTCCACAAGACAATTTGCCAAAAGTACTTTTCAAAGACTTCATGTCAAATTATAAAAAAAATTTCACCCAACAATCGACAACTGAAAACGTTTGCTTGCACCATATTATTATTATAAATGTAATTAACCTCACGTGTCTCATTGTAAGCAACATTAGAAAACATTGACATTGACAAAACAGAATATAACCAGTAATAGAAATAGAGAAGTATGTGTGTGTATATATGTTGTCCCCCACAGCTGGGGGCTCTGAACTTGATTCACATCACTGGGACAAGTGAGTCATTTGCGAGGATATCACTTGTTAATTTTTGTCTTTTTTTACTTTTATTACCATTTCAGTAATTTGGTTATAATTCAAAATATTTTTTATTTGTCGTGCTCCGTTCGACTTCAAGTTTGAAACTGAGACGAGTCGAGCCAAATGTTTTCAATCCCAGGCAAAAAAAAAGAATAACGCAAACACATGTATGTGCTATTAAATATTAAGTATAAACAATATGACAAAGAATAAAAAAAAAATAACATGAAAAGCGATAAGGGGAAATAAGCGATAATCGACACAGTCCCAGCCTCGCCCCCAACTGAACTTACTCGAAAGTATATCCCTGATAAGCCAACTATGGTCTAATCGCCGGGGGTCGGTAGGTGGGATTTGTCAACCCACACCCGAATCTCAAAGTGCATTGACAACAGTACAAAGTTCTGGGCTCAATAAATATTTAAATATATTTAGTAATTACATGCTAAAACGTATTTTAAGTGGGAAGAAAGGGTGAAAAGAGATTAAAGTTTGCGTTGCATTTCCAATTAGCAGCTAATATGTTGACTAATTGCAGGTTTCTGCATTGTAAAATGCTAATAAGCGACTGATTATTATTTATAGAAACTATTTTTAATTCTTCACTTCAGTAATTACCCAGTAAAAAAGTTGCTCAACTGCTCCAATTGCTTTAATACACACACTCTTAACATATATGTTCGTATTAAATGCGTTTTAATTACGTCTGGCCGAACGGTGCTGATTGTCGCTTATCACGCTTCAACAGAAGCTCAAAGATTCCCCTGAAACTGATCGCGTAAATGAAGCAAAACAGCTGCTGCGGGTGCGACACTCTCAAAACTTCTCCACTATCACACGCAGAAGTTCGCGCTAAAACTGAGCTTGAGATCGTGTAGAACAGAATGTTTTAAGCTAAGCCGCAGTCAGAACAACATCTGGAAGAAGCGAAATACAATAGCAACAACAAACCAGTATCAGAGCGCAGCTATGAGACAAATTATGAAGCTTCAAGTTAATGTATTGTACTCGTGCATAAAAATGAATGAAGGATTAAGAACGAAGCTGAGATACTCTTTTAATGCCAAGTTAAAGAAAGTACACAAACTTATGAAAAACACAAAATAAAAGAAAATCCTAATATTTTTAAAATAATTTATTTTTTTTAAATTACTTTTTAATGTGTAAGGGGTATGCTAAAACTCTAAAATACTTGGAAGGACTTCTGTTGTGTTTAAAAAGAGTACATATTAAGTATGTAGTAAGTCAGTTTATTAATTAAATTTATTGTATAAAAGAAAAAACAAAAGAAATATTTTAAAAATAAAAAAAGCCGAAAATAATAAAAGTAAATCTGTTTCATATGATCGCCCTTGAACTTCTTTGCCATTTCTCGTACGGCTGAGATCCAAGCTTTCAGGCATTCCTACTCTGTGTTCTGTGACTTTCAACCAAACTCATAATTCTATTTCGGGCAAGACCTGTAGTCTATTACCCTGTTAAGTTAGCAGACTGAGCCTGAGAGTAGAAATGCTTCGCTATGACTCAGTGACTATACTTAATATTATCCAATCAAAACAAACGGATAAATAGATGGTGCAGTAAAATATAAGGGGCGTTCCAAGCAAAAAAAAATTTATTCTGAGATGATGTCTTCGAATTGGATGAAAACTGGACCAAAGGAAGCTTATTATAAGAAAAGATTAACCCCAAGATTTGAGCTTTATTGGAACTCTTTTGCGGAAGTTCTGTGCTTTAAAAAATCAAATTTTGAATTCTTAAAATTTAAAATAACTCGAAAATGGTTTAAGATAAAGCTTTGTGATTTTTTTTTCGATTGTTCAGGTTTCAAAAGCACTTTTGAAAATAATTTTGAAAAAAAAATTTTTATTACATTTCTTCGCAACAAAATTGATTTCTGCGATAAACTGAGCCTAGCAAAAAAGACCCATCCTTCAAACATTTTGGAAAAAATATATGTTATTACATCTTTTTCAAACATTTTGAGTGCCTGAACATGTCGGTAGCTTGAAAATTAAAGAAGTACTACCCATTTTTGTCATGTAATCTCAAAAAAATCAATATGGAAAATTTAGAAAAAATTGTAATAAATGTTATTTTTGGTTCTTGATTTGCCCAATTATCTTTTTTAAGCTATTGAAATAATTTTAGGACCCAGAAAAGAACGCTTTGGCTTTAAAGCTTACAGAAAACGATCTAGCAAAGAACTTTAATACGGGGAGCCTCCAACCATATTCAAAATATTTGTACGCTGTGCCTGCGTTTTACAAAATTTTTCTTTGGTCCCTTCTTCCTTAGTCTTGTATTTAGTCTTGTAAATGTACATATATTCGGGGGCATGAAATAAAGCCAAGTGAAATAAGTCCCGCGGGCGTTATTTCACCTGGCTTTATTTCATGCCCCCGTAAAATCTCTTCCTTATTGAATGTTGACAAATGAGTGTGAGCCTACTAATTTCATGTGAGTGAGTGAAACGGCAACATTTTCTGTGTTTAACCCTTAGACGGGCAGTGGGGTACATTTACAGCCTATTGTAGCAACCTATGTCCCATGTCGAATGATTTTCGGTTCACGCGCCGGTTCACGCTCCGGCTCTGGTATTGCATCTGGCATGAAACGTCTTCTCTTCGACACCTGGCCTTTGTTAATTAAAGGCTTCAAATCGGTAGCTTTAAAATGTGTATGGCAGATTTTTCCATTTGGACCAAAACTACATCCTAAGGATTCTTCCCACAATTTTCATTTTTTTTCCATCTTTGGAACATGAATAAAATTTTCAAACTCAGTTTTAACACCCGCACGACAATAAATGAAAAAGGTCCTTATTTTTCTCCTCACATAAGAGTTAAAGCAACGAACAAAAACATCCGGAAAAATTTCGTCCGATACGAGCCTACTTTGTTGACAGCCTGCCAAGTGGTGACAATAAGGGATTAATCGACAGGGCTGCTCTCATGATGGGACCACCTTATACTTATTACCTCATGGTTTCGACGATTACACTTTGCAGGCTTTGAGTCTCTTTTGCTTACATAGTTAACAAATAAAAAAAAATTACATATTTTACATCAAAAACAATTAACAATACGAAAGCATCGTGAAGAATACGGACCGGTTCCTTAACTTATCTTAACTGATGAGCAATCGGCTCTAAACTACTTGATGTGTTTGTTAACAGCTATTGACTTTAATCGAATAGAACATAAATATTAATGCTATCAATTATACTTTCCCAAAAGTCCATTGTTCTTCTGCTATGATAAGTTTAAATTGCCAAGCTACAACTTCTGCTTTGCTTTGTATCAGTATATAATGCACCGACCAATGCTAATATATTATATATTACACGAAAATCGACTCGAAAACCGGAACAGGGCCCATAGTTAATTTTTCTGAACAGAACCTTTTTCCAAAGAGAGGAGGTCCGTTTTGGGCTCGGAAGGTCCGGATCATGGACCGGTTTGATAGACACAAGAAGAAACCCGAACCGAATCGGACTGCTGGGTTCTTAATGACAGGGATATAAAAGACCTTTTCAATTATATGTATTGCTAATTTTGTGAAGGCAATTAATGTTACCTTTTTGTCTCTTTTTCAATACCTGACCCAAATGCTCAAATCTTAAATATTTATAGGGCGTTCCAAGCAAAAAAAATATTTTCTGAGATGATGTCTTCGAATTGTATGAAAATTGGACCATAGGAAGCTTATTATGAGAAAAGATTAACCCCAAGATTTGAGCTTTATTAGAACTCTTTTGCGAAAGTTCTGCGCTTTTAAAAGTCAATTTTTGAATTTTTAAAATTTAAAATAACTCGAAAACGGTTTAAGATAGAGCTTTGCGATTTTTCGATTGTTCAGGTTTCAAAAGCATTTTGGAAAATAATTTGGAAAATTCTTTTTATAACATTTCTTGGCAAAAAAAATTGATTTCTTCAAAAAACTGAGCCTAGCAACAGTGTTGCCATTTTAGCTATTTAGTTGCTAGATCTATTAGCTATAAATCTAGCAACTTTAAATTTATGCTTAGCTATTTCTAGCAATTTTTATATTCTCAAGACGAAGTGCAAAGTAACGCATATTAAATTGGTTTGCTATAGAATTTCCCTTGAGTAAAAAGTCTTAGAAGTGAATTTCCGAGTGAACTAAATTCCGGTCATAATTCTCTGTACTGAGATCAGCATTTCTTGGCCTTTCAGCTTTCGTTGCACTTAGATTCTGGCTTGGCTCGGACTCAAAAAAAGGGAGATTGCGAAACCATTGCGGGACTCTGTCCTTTTTGAAGAATTTGTTAGTGTTAGCACCTTGAAAAGCCAATTAAGGTAATTGTTTCCTTCGATACATCGCGAATTAAGAAGAATAATCATGCAACAAATTTCAGGCGGTCATTCATGGTTTCTTTTTAAAAATCTGCACCGAAATTATGCATAATAGACATTTACCTTAATTTTTAAGTTATTGTTGGATTTTAGTCTCAAAAACACTTATTTTCAGTTTTACCCGTTACTATTTTTAGCTATTTCTTGCAATTTTTTTGCGCAAACTTATCAGCTTTTGGATCCCTTATTCTGGCAACACTGTTCCAAAGCGGTTTGCGAACCTCATTTAAGCTATTTTTGTTTTCGTAACTCATTACAAATTAGTTTTTTACAAGAACCTGTTGGATTTCAGTCCGAAACAGTTTTTTAAGTTTTTGGTTTTAGCCATTTTTTTTAACAACTTTTTTTATTTTTAGCTATTTCTAGCAACTTTTTTTTGAAAATCTAGCAATTTTTGAACCTCATGTTCTGGCAACACTGCCTAGCAAAAAAGACCCATTCTTCAAAAATGTTGAAAAAAATATATGCAATAGCCGCATCTTTTTCAAACATTTTGAGTGGCTTGAAAATTAAAGAAGTTTTAGCCATTTTTTTCATGTAATCTGAAAAAAATCAATATGGAAAATTTGAAAAAAATTGACACAAAAATTTATTTTTGATTCTTAATTTGCCCAAATATCTTTTTTAAGCTATTGAATTAAATTAAGCACCCAGAAAAGAACGCGTTGGCTTTAAAGCTAACAGAAACCGATCTAGCAAAGAATTTTAATACGGTTGACTTCAATCCATACTCAAAATATGTAATCGGTAAAGAATTCAAGCAGCGACCTGTACTGGCTCCAGTGGCGTACGCAGGGGGGATTTTAGATGTTAAACCCCACCCCGAATATTCGGGGGCATGAAAAAACGCCAGGTGAAATAAAGCCCCCCGGGCGTTACGCCCGCTGGTGTTATTTCACTTTTAGGAGTGAAATAACGCCCACGGGTGATATATCACTTTTTTTTCTAAAAACTCATAGAATTTGACTGTCATAAAAAAGTAACTCATTAATTAAAGTACCGCTGATTTGTTAAGATGCATCGACCTCTCACTGATTTTCATATCACAGAGAGAACAAGTAAGGGAGCTGTAGTCGAGTGCCCCGACTACAAATCCCTGTTCCCGACTCTTGTGTTTTCATAAACAATACACACACTCACACACACAAAAACACACTCCAACATACGCACACAATGGATGCGGCCGAGGTATCTGCAATCCACCCCTCTCCCACAAGCAAAATTGATTCGTATATAACTGGTGTTTATTGTCCGATCTTAGTGATCTAGTGATAGATAGATATTGGGCCTTACTTGATTATGTAAAGTTTGGAAGGTCTATCTTAAAAATGTGGCTCTGAGTTTTTTGCGCTTAAAGGGGGAGGGGGAGGGAATTTTCCAAATCTGAAACAAACTCGGTTTGAATCGGGTATACACCTATTACATGCAAATTTGTGGCTCTAGCTCTTATAGTCTTGAGAACACGCGTTCGGGCAGCGGCGGCGGGGGGGGGGGAGGGTAACGCGGCTGTGTGCTGTCGTTCTTGGGTCGCTGCTCTTCTACCTGTTACATACTTTTGCACAACTTCATGATCCCCCTTTTTCCCATTTTCAATGGGAACAGGGTATAAAAATCCGTTCTTTTATTGATCTTCATATCACAGAGAGATAAATGCGTTATAAGTGTAACGAAATCATGAATTCTTGTTAGCGAAAGTCTAGAAAAACCGTTTTTTCTTAAATTAGTATTGTATTGAATTGACAAAATTTTTATACCCTGTTCCCATTGAAAATGGGAAAAGGGGGATCTGGTTGTGCGTAAAGGTAGGGAGAGCGACCTATAATTATTTTTGATCAGATCAACCGAGTGTTAGCTTGTTTTTTTTGTGAGAAGGTGCTTCTCAGAGACTACATATCAGTAAGGCCCAATATGTATTATTCTGAAAAGATCACTAAGATCGGACAATAAACACCATTATTCGAATCAATTTTGCTTGTGGGAGAGAGGGGGGTCTTGCATGTAGTACGCGGGCCGAATGTTTGTGGTATGTTGGAGGTGTGTATGTGTGAGTGTGTGTATGTAAAGAAAAAACACAAGAAATCAAGGGAACAGGGTATTTTGTAGTCGGGGCACTCGACTGCAGCTCCCTTACTTGTTTTTTTAAATCGTACAAAAGTGAAATTTCACTGATTTTACGGACGGGAGGCTATGTTTCATGTCTGTGAAATGCTCCAAAAATCGCGGAATTTGCAAAATTATACCGTTCATCCGATTGCAATAAAAATTTGGGAATGATTGAACGCTTGCCCTGAAAGGTTTCTAAATTGATAAAATTTGCGGAAAACGATCCAAAAACCGCGAAAACTGCAAAATTTCCGTTTTCGCTAAAACTTTGGGAAATTGATCGACGCTTGCCCAGGAAGGTTTCCAAGTAGATGAAACCGCGAAATTTGCAAAGTGTTCGTTTGTTATAAAACTTTGGAGGATTCTGATTTCAAGAAATGTGCGGGAGATAGTCCAAAAACAGCGATAATTCAAACACTATACCGTTCATCCGATTGCGATGAAATTTTGGTCAATGGTTAGACGCTTGGCCGCGAAGGTTTCTAAGGTCCAAAAATCGGGAAATTCGACAAATTTATACCGTTCATCCGATTGCTATCAAGCTATGGGGAATGAATTAAACGCTTGCTCGGGAGGGTTTCTAAGTTGAAGAAATTTGCAGAAAATTTGGTAAATCTTTGGATAGTGGTTAGACGCTTGCCCGGAAAGGTTTCCAAGTATAAGATATGGGCGGAAAATGGTCCAAGAACCGCGAAATTTGTACGCTTGCCCGCGAAGGTATCTAAATTGAAGAAATGAGCCGAAAATGGTCATAAAACCGCGAAATTTCAAAAACTATACCGTTCATCCGATTGCCATAAAACTTTGAGCAACGCTTGCCCGCGAAGGTTTCTAAGGTCCAACAATCGCGAATTTGGCAAATAAACTTATGAGTATTTATGAAAGCACTTATATTACAATGCCGGCGTTGGTAAATGGAAGCTGTAGATTACACGGTTCAAAATATTGCGAAATTTGCAAATATATAGAGAAAAAGATCGAACGGTCCAAAATGTTTATACCGACTCTCTTAAGAATCATAAGAACCTGGGCGACGCCGGGTATTCAGCTAGTACGTATATAAATATAAATAAAATAATTGACATAATAGCCTCAAAGCAAGCGGAGCTTTTATCATTCTTTCTCTTATTCTCATTCGCTCTAGAGAAAGGGACCTACAGTTAAATACTGAATCCGAACGGCAAAATATGAGAGGCTTTTTCATAGCTAGTTACTGCACAGCTGATGAGTATATGAATATACTTTGACAAAAAATCAGCACCTTAGTTGTAATGGAAACATTTTTACGAAATTTGGACTTTAGAGATCCTTAACTCCGGAACTACCCAGTCAATTTCAATAAAAACTTGACTATCGGCCCTGTTTCGAATTCCGAGTCGGTCGGTTTCGTTCCCAATTTTAAATGAAAAGTAAGCAGAATGTCTGTGGCTACTAAAACTGGTCTTCTTTTTTTGACGAATTGAATCCACGTGGCTTTGAGCAATCGGTTTCAACTGCTTGAGCAACTCCGATTTTCGTTTAACCTAATCTAGTAACAGTTGAAATGCTTGTCACCTTCCATATAACATGGTTAAGCTTAAATTTTACATGCAAACTTTTAAGATTTTGAATTTTGTGCGGTTAAAAGTTTCCTTCAAACCATACAGCCATGCTCTCATTTTCACTTTCGCATAGAATTGCGATTTGGAGACCAAATCTGGTCAAAAAACCGGATTGAAGAGCACGTCTGATAGTTCATATATGTAATTTCTTTAATATAATCTGTCGCCAAACACGTATACTCTTCTCTGTGTAGAGTAAAAACTGCAAGCGAAGCGAGAGTGAATCTAAAAGATAATAACTGATGCCGAGATCAAGTTTGTAGATAAGAGGGGGAAGCTGCGAACAATTTTCTCTCTAATTAAAGCGGTTGAGCAAGTTCATTGAGCTCACGTCTGATCACGTCATGAACTGACCTGTGCATGCATAATTTGCAGCTGCAATCTAGCACAAGAAAAAAAATATTGCATGTCATAATGGGCCAATTAAGCTATTCTCTTCCAGACTGCTCTTTGTTGTGAAACTTGTTTTGTTTTTTCTGTGGCAATGAGAAGGAGTGGTGGTGGTGTAAGGTGCAGGGCAAGGTCAGAGCATGAAAGGAAAACCAGTTTGACACCTTTTTCCGTATTTTTAAAAGCAGGAAAAGTTTTAATCAATTTTATAGAGCGGATTTATTAACATATACAAATGCAAGAACTTTTAAATACAACGGACAGGATTAAGTAAGTAACATGACGCATTCTGCTAAATTAACAGAGCTGAATTCATCGATATATCGATATATAAAAAAGACTTCCTTTAAGGCTTTGCGGTACAAAATATTTAATAAGTTTAAAGATATTGAAAAAATGAGCTAATAGGTTTTAATTGCGAACTTATCTGCTTAATAATTGCTAATATTTTGAAGATCATAATTTCTTATCGATATTTTCCGCTTGGTCATTTAAGCGCTTGCCCATATCTGGTCACACTACTTTGCTTTTTCTGTGGTGGCTGTAGTTGCTATTTTGTTGTAAGTTCCATTTAAAGTGTATTAATGAAAAAGTTAATAGTTAACTTGTGTGTTTTTGTATCAATAATCATTAATTAATAAGGTGCGAATCTGTTATAGCTGAAAAACAACTGCAGACGCTTGCACTTGGGCAAACAAAATAATTGTTGCAGTGCGGCGTCTTCAACATTGTGTGAAATTTGCAACGCTTCTTTTGCCGCGTTTTGTTGTGCGTCGGCAGTTAAATACAATAAAAACTGTACAGCTAATTAATCAGGTAAGCAACAAATGAAAGAATATTAAACAAATGGTGCGGTGGCTTGAATAAATTTGTTATTTATTATTTTTTGCCAAGACTGCTGGCGTCTGTGCGATTTTTTTTTTTGCTGGGCAAATTAAATATGGCGTTTGCCGGTAGAGAAAATTCTCATTAATGGTTGCTTTGCCAAAAATAAAAAGACGTAAAACCATGGAATGGTGGATGTAGAATATTTGTTTCAAAATATTTGTAAAAAAAAATATGATTTAATAATTTGGCAAATTGCATTTACTTGCCGGCACACACACACGCACCCACACACTCACACAGGCAAACCGACAAAGTCAGGGCCGTTATACAGACGCCTAACAGAAATTGACGAGATTTCTAAACTACAGTTAACCCGTTACATATTTGTTAAGAACCAACATTATTGAAGTCTTTCTTATTATTTGGTTATGCTAGGGTCATAGTCATTTAGATTGGTGTAGTCCCAAATTCCCATTCCATCCCCAATTCAGATGACGCTTCAAAGACAGGGATGTTAGCATCACGCTTTGCGCGCGCGCTTGATTTACATATTTTTGTTTGAGTTTTTTTTTTTTACGCGACGACGAGTGACAACTGATAGAAAAATAGTGCTAGTGAAAGAGAGAGGTAAGGTGATCGACAAACTCACACCCTGGATTGGATATACATACATAGAATTGATACGGTATATCAGCAGATGAAAAATGTTAATGTTGACAGTTCTCAAAATAGAACGTTATCTGTTAACTTGCACAGATTTTAACAGTAGGGATCATGTTCCTATTACAAGGTGAGGCAAGCCTGAATATGTATATACAGTGAATAAACAAAAAACCATTATATTGGTATTATTTTAGAAAAAAAATGCGTCTTTAAAGATGAGTACTGAGAACGTTCGAATTTTCCTTCAAGAAATTTACTAGATATTCCTTTTTCGCGTGAAGGAGGCCCAAAAGAATACGCTTCAGAATACAGCCGAGCCAGCTCTAGTGACAATTTTCAAAATACTTTTGTGTATTGCTTTGTTTATGAGTTTCAAACAACAAAATCAGGCATGAAAAAATTTCTTTAAGTAATTTTTTTTATATGGAATTTGACAGCTAAAGGAAAATTCGAACGTTCTCAGTACTCACCCTAAAATGTTAAGCATTTTCAATATATATTTTTTATTATCCACCATTTCATCCGATGTTTCGGCACTCCCAATAAAATGATACCAATTTCGGAATTATCCTGTTCCGTTCCGAGGATTCATACATTTTTTCCGCCCCGATCTCAAATCTGAAATCCTAAAAACTTATATTCTCGTCCATTTTAGCTAATCAACAACAACAGTAGCCACAGTTATAGCAGCAGCATCATCATGGAGAACGGTAGCGGCAAAGGCACTGGTGGCCTCTCCATCGAGCAGATGTACCAAAAGAAATCCCAATTGGAGCATATTCTTTTGCGACCAGATTCCTACATTGGCTCGGTGGAGTTCACCAAGGAGTTGATGTGGGTGTTCGATACCGAGAAGTCGCGCATGGTTCAGCGTGAGATCTCGTTTGTGCCCGGCCTCTATAAGATATTCGATGAGATTCTGGTGAATGCTGCCGATAATAAGCAAAGGGACAAATCGATGAACACCATTAAGATTGATATTGATCCGGAGCGAAATATGGTTTCCATTTGGAATAATGGACAGGGTATTCCCGTGACCATGCATAAGGAGCAAAAGATGTATGTGCCCACAATGATCTTTGGTCATTTGTTGACGTCCTCGAATTACAATGATGATGAAAAGAAGGTTACCGGTGGACGTAACGGTTATGGAGCCAAACTCTGTAACATATTCTCTACCAGCTTCACCGTGGAGACAGCGACCAAACAGTATAAGAAGAGTTTTAAGCAAACCTGGGGCGACAACATGGGAAAGACTTCGGATGCAACCGTAAGATGTGCACAAAAACCAATTCCAATTCAATTCTAATATTTTTTTTTTAACAGATCAAGGATTTTAATGGCACCGACTTTACCAGGATCACTTTTAAACCCGATTTGGCCAAATTTAAAATGGAGAAATTGGATGATGATATTGTGGCCCTTATGTCACGTCGTGCCTACGACGTGGCTGCCTCAAGCAAGGGTGTGTCTGTCTTCCTCAATGGCACTAAGCTGAGCGTGAGGAATTTCAAGGATTACATTGACTTGCATGTCAAGAATCAAGATGATGATGCTGGCCAACCCATCAAGATAGTGCACGAGGTGTGCGGTGAACGTTGGGAGGTTGCTTGTTGTCCCTCGGATCGTGGCTTTCAGCAGGTGTCATTTGTCAACTCTATAGCCACCTACAAGGGTGGACGTCATGTGGATCATGTGGTGGATAGTGTTATCAAGCAGCTGATTGAAGTGCTCAAGAAGAAGAACAAGGGTGAGTGGAACATTTAAACCAAACAGAAATCTGTTCTCTTGAGAGCTTAGTTGTAGGGAAGGCTATGGCCGTACATTTTAATGCCAACCAAAACATGTACCTGAATGCTTTACGACTGTATGAAAGCAGTTTATGCCAAGCAAAAGCTTCTCAATCTGCCGTTCGGATTCGGCGTTAAACTGTAGGTCCCTTTCTCTTGTGCGATAATAAGAAGCGCACAAGCAAAGAGATCAAGACATTTTTACATAGCAGTTTTAGTTTTGAGTGCGCGGAAGTTAACCCAGCAAACATTTTTAATCGGCGATGAGTCTCAGGCGACTCGCCAAGTTGTCGAATTCTGATCTTCTGTTCGGAGAAAGTGAGCCGCGACAGGGACACTTCCGGAAGAGTCGCAGAAGAGCCTTTTAGAAGAGTAGCAATCTCCACGGCGACTATCAGGAGGGCGATAAAAAAATCGCCGAAAAGTGTCTTTTGGGAATCGCAGGGAAGATTGCCGGAAGATTCAATCTTCTAGCAATCTCCACGGCGACTGACGGAAGATGGAATCTTCTACCAATCTCCACCGCTTTAACGTCCCCTAACTATAAAAAATTAAAAGGGAGGGTAAAAGTGAAGTAGAGTCAGAGACGGAAAAAGATTGAAGAGGAGGAGGCGGGACGGGGCGGGTGGACAAACTAGAAGAAAAAATAACGGGTGGAGGTGGTCTATAAAGAAAAGGAAAGGAGAGGGGGGGGTGTTTAAAAAAGACGGTGAGGGGTTTTCAAAAATGAGAAAAAGTTTTAATGAAAATTAAAAAAAAGAGTTATAGATAGGAAAGTTTTAAAGTATATGGAGATAATTTAAAGTAAGTATATATTATTTTTGTTTTTATAACAAATTAAAAAATTTTGGTTTTGGTTTTTTTGCTTTTTATATATTTCGGGATAAAATGTTTCCCTGCTGCGACTCTTCTTGAAGAGTCGTTTTTAACCCGTTCTTCCGATCAGTTTCGACTCATTTTCGAATTTTTTTGCGAGTCTTTTTCGAGTCATAATTAAAAAAATCACATTTTGAGCATATTCATGAGTAATTTTCGAGTCTTTTCTTAATCGTTAGGTATTAATCTCTTTTTAATCATCAAAAGGGCTCTAAAAAAGACTCATTAAGTTGATTTTTTTAAATCGATCTTCCAAATGTGGGTGGGATATGTGTAATTCAGATTAGTCTGGATCGTAGGGACCATTTCTCGCACTTGGGTAGACAAATTAAGATAAAAGGCAGTTTTCTCATGTTCCTGTGTTTGCAAATCCAGGTGGTTCTTACGCACTTGCATAGCTCATGCTCAAAATGAGCAGTTTAAATTGACCAAATCCACCTCGATTTGCAAGAACAGGAACATGAGAAAACGGCCTTAAGATTCGCTAAGTATAGTATTTATTTGGGTTAGCTAGGATTCTTAAATTTTTATTTTATGGTTTTTGTGTTCTCCCTGCCAAACTAAAATAATATTAATACTAAATTTTTATTCCCCTCCCAGGTGGCATCAACATCAAACCCTTCCAAGTGCGCAATCATCTCTGGATCTTCATCAATTGTCTGATTGAAAATCCCACCTTTGACTCTCAGACCAAGGAGAATATGACCCTGCAGACAAAAGGCTTTGGCTCCAAGTGCGTTTTATCCGAGAAATTTATTGGAAATGTTGCCAAATCTGGCATAGTGGAGTCTGTTTTGGCCTGGGCCAAGTTCAAGGCTCAAAATGATATAGCCAAAACTGGCGGACGCAAATCCTCAAAAATTAAGGGCATACCGAAGCTCGAGGATGCCAACGAGGCGGGTGGCAAAAATTCTATCCAATGTACTTTGATTCTAACCGAGGGAGACTCAGCCAAATCTTTAGCTGTCTCTGGATTGGGTGTCATAGGACGTAACTATTATGGCGTCTTCCCATTGAGGGGTAAACTTTTGAATGTGCGAGAGGCGAATTTTAAGCAGCTGACCGAAAATGCCGAGATCAACAATCTGTGCAAGATCATAGGATTGCAGTATAAAAAGAAATACTTAACTGAAGATGATTTGAAAACATTGCGTTACGGCAAGGTAATGATCATGACTGATCAGGATCAGGATGGTTCGCATATCAAGGGTTTGCTGATCAATTTCATTCACACCAATTGGCCCGAGTTGCTAAGGTTGCCCTTCCTGGAGGAGTTCATTACCCCGATTGTGAAGGCCACTAAGAAAAACGAGGAGATTTCATTTTATTCTTTACCCGAATTTGAAGAATGGAAAATGGATACACCTAATCATCACACGTACAATGTAAAGTACTACAAAGGTTTGGGTACTTCCACCTCCAAAGAGGCTAAGGAGTACTTTCAGGATATGGAGCGTCATCGCATCCTCTTCAAATACGATGGTCAGGATGATGATAACAATATCGTGATGGCCTTCTCCAAGAAACATGTGGATAGTCGTAAGACTTGGCTAACCAATCACATGGACGAGGTGAAAAGACGCAAAGAGATGGGTCTGCCCGAGCGTTATCTCTACACCAAGGGTACCAAGCATATAACCTATTCAGATTTCATTAATCTGGAATTGGTATTGTTCTCCAACGCGGACAATGAGCGGTCCATACCCAGTGTGGTGGATGGCCTGAAACCGGGCCAGCGTAAGGTCATGTTCACCTGCTTCAAGCGTAATGATAAGCGTGAGGTGAAGGTGGCTCAGTTGTCGGGTTCGGTGGCTGAAATGTCTGCCTATCATCATGGTGAAGTGTCATTGCAAATGACCATAGTGGTGCTGGCCCAGAACTATGTGGGGTCCAACAATATCAATTTGCTGGAGCCGCGTGGTCAGTTTGGTACACGTTTGACGGGCGGCAAGGATTGTGCTAGCGCTCGTTATATTTTCACCATTATGTCGCCACTCACTCGTCTCATCTTTCATCCTTTGGATGATCCCCTGCTGGAGTATCAAAAGGATGATGGTCAAAATATTGAACCATTGTGGTATCTACCCATAATACCCATGGTCTTGGTCAACGGAGCCGAAGGCATTGGCACTGGCTGGTCCACCAAAATATCCAATCATAATCCACGTGAATTGATCAAGAATCTAAGGCGCATGATAAACGACGAGGAGCCTCTACCATTGCATCCCTGGTATAAGAATTTCACGGGACGCATGGAATATGTGTCCGATGGGCGTTATGTGCACACGGGTAACATACAAATTTTGCCGGGAGATCGTGTGGAGATTACTGAATTGCCAGTGGGAACCTGGACACAGAACTACAAGGAAAATGTACTGGAACCTCTGGCCAACGGCACGGAAAAGGTCAAGGCGGTGGTATCCGAATATAGGGAATATCATACAGATACAACAGTACGCTTTGTGGTGTCTTTTGCTCCTGGGGAATTTGATCGCCTGCGCTCCGAAGATGGTGGCTTTTATCGTGTGTTCAAGCTGACCTCCACCTTGTCCACCAATCAAATGCACGCCTTCGATCAGAACAACTGCCTACGCAGATTTGCCACAGCCACGGATATAATCAAGGAGTTCTACAAGCTGCGCGTGGAGTATTATGGACGGCGCAAGGACTATTTGGTGGGTCAACTGACTGCCCAGGCAGATCGTTTGAGTGATCAGGCGCGCTTCATTCTGGAGAAATGTAATAAGACCTTGGTGGTGGAGAACAAACAGCGCAAGGCCATGTGCGATGAGCTGGTAAAGCGTGGCTATCGCGCAGATCCGGTCAAGGAATGGCAGCGTTCCATTAAAATGGAAGATGCTGAGAAGCAGGACGAGGCAGACGATGACGAAGAAGAAACGACGGTGGCCACCACCTCAAGCAAGACTGTGAAAAAAGAGGTGGATCCCGATAAGGCCTTTAAGAAGCTCACCGATGTCAAGAAGTTCGATTACCTTTTGGGTATGTCCATGTGGATGCTTACAGAGGAGAAGAAGAATGAGTTGCTTAAGCAACGCGACAGCAAACTCAGTGAGCTGGATAATCTGAAGAAAAAGACACCCGAATTGCTTTGGCTGGATGATTTGGATGCTTTGGAGCAGAAACTTAATGAGGTGGAGGAGAAGGAGCGCCTCGAGGAACAGGGCATAAATCTAAAGACCTCCAAGGCTTTGAAATCCCAAAAGGCCGCCGGGCCGAAGGCTCGCAAAGCCAAGACGGCCGGCTCGGCTGCTGGCACTGGTGATGTCTTCCCCGATCCCGAGGGCGAACGTGTGGAATTCAAAGTCACTGAGGAGATTGTCAAGAAAATGCAGGCCGCTTCTGCAGCACTGGCCAAGTCCAAGGCTCCCAAGGAACCGAAGGTCAAGAAGGAGCCCAAAGCTGGCGCCGTCAAGAAGGAGTCTGCTGCTGCTGGCGAGGAAGTCGACGAGTTTGATGCTTTGGTCGAGGGCGGTACAGCCGCCAAGACCTCACCCAAAACCAAGAAGCCCAAAAAAGAACCAGCAGAGAAGAAGCCACGCCAGAAGAAGGAAAATGGTGACGGCCTTAAACAGACCAAGATTGATTTCGGCAAGTCTAAGAAAAAGGCTTTCAGCGATTCCGATGATGATGATGAGTTGGACATTTCGGTGCAGCCACGTGCCGAACGTCCCGGCCGTCGAGCAGCCACCAAAAAAATAGATTACTCATTCCTCATTTCAGATGAGGAGGAAGGTGGCGACAAGGCGGCAGCCAGTGAAGCGGACGTGGTCTCCAGTGGCTCGGATGATTCGCCCGTTAAGCAGCCAAGGAAACGCGTCCGCGAAGAGGAGAGCAGCAGCGGAGGAGCCGCAGCCAAAAAGAAGGCCAGCGCCGCACCACCCAAAAAGAAGCGTGCCGTCATCGAAAGCGATGAGGATGATGATGATGCCTACGAAATCAGCGATGATGATTCCGATTTCCAGGCCTAAGCTACATTTGTAATCGCATACTTCGCAGAGAAAGTATTTTATTTAAGATCAAACAAAACAATGGTGGCCCCCACATGGGTAGATCGAAGTAATCGCATACCGTATTGATACTCGAGGTATGAGCTAGAAGCAGATTGATATGTGCTAATTGAAAGGCCACCACTGTACTTACCTACTACACATACAAACAACATACTACATTCATCTGTAATCGAGTATAACCAAATCGAGAAATCAGTTTAAGTGTTTTTTCCTCCCCATTTTCAATTGTTTATTTTACCTTATTTTCTACATTATTTTATGATTCTATTTTTCACGTGTTTGTTTTAATTGTATTTAAAAAAAGAAAAACTTCGCTACATTCTTTTACTTGTAGCTGATCTCTGTTCCAGAGCAGCGAAGATATGCCACCAATAACAAACTAACTATTCATTTTATTAACATGTTTTATAAACATAGTTTGTAGTTCTCATCAAAAAAAAAAAAAACACCTTTTTCATGTAAATAAATCAATTTCTCGCAAAAAAACAAAATTAATATTTTGTTAGGTTGGGAACAGGGAGTCAACTCAAAGCGAATTTCAGTACTAGAGGTAAACAGTTCTGTTTCGGGTTCTAATCTTTTTCGATTTTCAATTCAAGCTGACGAAATTTCTCCCTAAATTCAGAAAATATTGCTGCTAATTGGAATCGTGATGCTTTCGATGATATAACTGCCCTTCCGCAATATTAATAGTCGGCTGTTCAGAAGAAATGGATCAAGTTATGTCGGAGAATCAGGGGAATTCTTTTGTAGCTGTTGTGAATCAAGTAATTTATATACAAAAGCAGTGCAATAGCTTAATGTGGAAAAGCTTTTAAAATCCTTGTACGATTACAATTATATTGTAATTATTCTCAAAGAAAGATCCAAACTGGACTTCAATTCATTTTATGAGAAAGGTAAGCTTTAAGGATTACGTTTGACTTCTATGCAAGATACAATACCCGCAGCATACAACGTAGCAGTTCGTCAGACGTACTTTATCAATTATTTAGGTATGTACATTGTACATATTTCTTAAGAGTTTAGGTCTATGGACCTAAACTGCTACGGGATAACTGTTATTGTTTTAATTTTAATCAGGGATGCAAACCGGCTCTGAACCGAACCGCTTTTTTCCAGCTGGTGAACCGAACGTTGGCGGCGAATTTCGCATCCGAATGAATCACGAACTGTAGGAGCTCTATGGGGACACTAAGCTTGTCCAGCGCATAAAACAACAGCTGCTGCGCTGGATAGGACATGTTACCCGTATGGATGATAACACTCCAGCAAAACAAGTGTACAGTCGGCATGCGAACGAGTTAGGAGGCAATCCCGGGCCGGGTCGACCGAAGCGGAGATGGCGCGACCAGTTGCAGCGACATATTGCGGCGCTGGGTGTGTCCTCCTGGTGGAATGTCGCTCGGGACAGAGGCGAGTGGTGGGCATTAGTGGCAGCGGCCGAGACAGTAAAACGGTTGTGATGATTTTATTACCATCAAATGGCCAAAGAAGAACCGAACCGCATGCCGAACTGGCTTCCTTTTAGAAATGCTCAACCGAACTGAAGACCACAAAGACAAAAAAGGTTCGGTTCTCTGATGAGCTTTAAAACTGGAATCGCTTTCCTCTAGTTAGCCAATGATACTTATTAATTTCGCTTTTATACCCTTGCAGAGGGTATTATAAAATTGTGCTGATGTTTGCAACGCATAGAAGGAAGCATCTCCGACCTCATAAAGTATATATATTCTTGATCAGCATGACGAGCTGAGTTGATTTAGCCTTGTCCGTCTGTTTCTATGCTATCTCCTCCGTCAGTCTTAAAGCTATTCTCACCAAACTTTGCACGAAGTCTTTTGGTACAAATACGCTGCACATTTGTCGGAACCGGCCGGGTCGGATGACTATAGCATATAGCTGTCATGGGAACGATCGGTCGAAAAACTAGTTTAAGTGAGAAAAACTTTTTTGTTTTCCAATGGAAACGCCTCCAAACTTTGTATTTTTTTGTTTACTATGCTTTTTCATGATTCCACAAAAATCGGCCGAAATCGGACAAAATAATAGGTGTGTCTTTTTTCTTTTTTAACTTTTTATTTCTAATTCATATCTTCTCTAATCTCAACAAATCAAAGTTTTTTCAAAACTTATATTAATTGTCTTTAACAAAAAGTAAAAACAGTTTCACAAACCCTTTAATATACAACTTACTTGAATATTTCCGTAAATCCGCCAACATCCATATTATACCCTCGGAACCAATCCTTTACCGCTCGAGAGGCGTGCTTCGGGTCATTATTCATTGGCATATTTTCCACGGCATATGATAGCATCAGCGTCTCTAATAGATCTTTGTATACGAATGTGTCCATTATTCCGTCAATACGATGAATCGGACCAACACCATACCATGAAAAGTAGCCCCAAACCAATAGGCTACCACCTCCATGTTTCTCAGTGTTATATGTGTTCTTGGGATCAAATTCTTTACCTTTCGGACGACAATCATTCCTTTTGGCATCATTTCCAAATAAATTTATTTTGGTTTCGTCACTCCATTTCTTCTCACCCTCCGGTCCGCACCAGGTTCTACGATCTAATGCAAATTTGTTCCTCATCTGTAAATTTAACGACCGAAGCAAAGGAACCCTGCGAGCAATCCTACCTGGTAGGTTTGCTATTGCCAATCGTCGCCGAACGCCAATTTCATTGGCAATCGTCCTGGAAGACTTGAACAGGTTGCATTCAACCAACTGAACCATGCGATCGTCGGTCTAAGATGATGATTTTCTATGTGCTCCCCGAGTTTCACCTATTTTTTCCGGTTTTAAGGCATTGGTTACGAAGTTTTGAGAACGTTTTATTAACATGGCAATGGATTCATACGTTTTTCCTTCATCTCGGAGTCGTCGAATAAGCCTTCTACAATTTAAATGGTTATTGTGTCCCCATTTAGTTATATTTTCCTAATACCTTACCTTCTGCAACCAAATAATTGCATTTATAAACTACAGGGTAATGTTTTGCTTCATACACCTATTTTATTGACCAGAGGAGTTTGCAGTCTAACCAATAAAACAATCCACAATTTTTCACAGAAAGGGAACTCACCCAATTCGTACCGAAACAGTCTGACCATATTAAAAAAGTTCTGCTTTCCTTTTAAATGTTATGTTTATATCGATTTAAATCGATATTTAAAAAAAAAACTTCACACCTATTATATTGTCCATGAGTGTATACATATAAAGTATAGCTGTCAAAGAAAAGTAGTCTTAGTTAGAAAAACTTTTTTGTTTTCAATGGAAATGTCCTCAAAACTGGCATGTATTTGTTTTATATGCTCCCACACGATTCTACAACGTTTGGTCAAAATCGGATGACTATAGCATATAGCTGCCATAGGAACGATCGATCGAAAAACCAGTTCTAGTGAGAAAAACTTTTTTGTTTTTTATGAAAACGTCCTTGTCATTGGCATACACTTATTTTATATACCTTTACTCAATTCTAAAGAGTTTAATCGAAATCGGATGACTATTGCATATAGCTCCCATAGGAACGATAGGTCGAAAAACTAGTTCTTGAGAGAAAAACTTTTTTCTTTTTAATAGAAACGTCCCTTACGCTGGCATATATTTATTTAATATACTTTTACACAATTCTCCAAAGTTTTGTCAAAATCGGATGACTATAGCATATAGCTGCAGTATGAATGATCGATCGAAAAAGAAGTTCTAGTGATAAAACCTTTTTTGTTTTAAATGGGATCGCCTCCAAATTTCGTAATTAACAGTGTATTATGCTTTTCCATGATTTCACCAAGTTTGGTCGAAATCAGACATCTATATAGTATAGATCCCATACAAAAGTAAGGTTCAAAAAGTAGTCTTAGAAAAACTTTTTTGTTTTCAATGGAAGCTGCAAGGGTATACAAAACTTCTGCCAAGCCAAAGTTAACTTCCCCTATTTTTTTTTCTTAAATCGCATCTTTAACTAATGTAAATATGTTGTTGAAAGGATCTTTCGATATTCGATGTCGTTAGAAAGTTATTGCGCTGAGAAGGAATGCGTTTGAACGCCCGGCAGAGTGTACTTGAACTTTCAAACGCGTTTTTCTCGAAACCACATTTTTTCAACTGGTCGGCATGATTTCTCAAAAACGACTTGACCGATCGCCTTTAAATTTTGAGAGTATTTTCAGCACAGGAGATTAACTAGGATAATTAAAAATTGTCACGTCGGTTTTTTTATGCAACAAAACAGGACAAAAAAGTTTTTTTTTCGAAAAAAAAGTCTCATAAAATGTTTATTTTTCATTATTTTTGAAATATCCTAGTTCATCTCACAGCTACAGTCTCACAGTTTATAATTCATTTTTACCTTTTTGAAAGCGGATCACCCAGTCGGCCAGAATCGTGTTGACCAGTGCAGTATCTTTTTTTAACATGACTTGGTTCGTCGGGCTCTATCTCGAAAAGTTTTCAATATTTTTAGCTTTAAAAAATTTCTAAATGTAGTTAAATAGTTACTTAAAATATGGTAAAAAGTTCAAAGTTCCAAGTTTTAATCGCGCTTCACAAAAAATTCCCAAAAAACAGGTAAAAAAAAACGGTCGTCACAAGGGTCAATCCCCTTAAAGATTCCTTTCGAGACCACCGCTCCTGTTCTGCTGTCTTCCTAGATATTCGATCGTTTGTGGCATACATAACAATAACAGATGATACCACTTTTATATCATATAGCAATAGCCGCAGAAAGACACCTGCTATGGTGCAGCAGTTCCTGGATGTCTTATGGCGAAATCACGTTTCCTCGTGATCACAAGACCTCTACTATTGAGGTTTTGCGGTCATTTACCATGACGTAGCCCTGGAGAATCTAGAGTCTGCTCTAAGCCAAGTCTTCAAGCGCATCGCCGATACTTTCTGGAATGTGAGGTGTACAATTATATATCGAAATTTGCTCACTTTTTTAACCTTCCAGTTGTGTAGAAATTTTTTCATGTCAAATGTCAGCGATGAGCAAAATTAAACCTCAATTAACTAGTTTTGAATGTTTAATTAAAAGACCCGCTCAGAACTGCAATCCTAACTTCTCTGTGGGCTTCCCGAAAACTAAAGTTAAAGTCTCTTTCACGGCTTTACTTCCGTGAAAGAGACTTTAACTTTAGTTTAGTGCTAAACAAGAAGGACTTATCTCCACCAACCATTTTCCAATAAACTTTTATATAGAAATACAAAACTTATATATTTTAAATAGTTAATTTATGTGTTTTTCTTTCATTCTGGGGGTCAGTTTCTCAGTGTCCGGTTAAAAATAACCAAATCTGTATTCAAATTCTGACATTTGAGAAAACTACCCAAAGCTAATCATTCTGTGGAACGTTTTACAGCAAGCAAACAAATACAAATTATTTCGAATCTGCCCTAGACATCAATATTATCCAGAAAGACCTTAAAAGTATTCTTGATATTATCGTTGGCAAAATGCGGCTTAGTGATAGCCTCACGCAAAGCATAGCGACAGCTTTTCATATCATAGTCCGTCTTGAAGGCTTCCTCGCTGCGCAGCAGACCCAATTGTTTTAGTACATAGTTTATAACTCGTGTCTCTTGGTCAGTTTTCAACGCATACTCAAAGGTGGCCTGGTAGAGGGAGACAGCCAGATCGAGAGCTGGTTTCGAGGTTTGGGATAAATTGGAGCACTTGAGGGTGGTAAAGATGAGCAGCAGTAAATGATTATCATCGGAAAATTGCTGGCGAAGAAAAGAGCAGAAAGATTAGAGAAGACACGAACGAGAGAATGAGAAAATGATGGGCTTACATTGATGATGCCACGCAGAGCCTGGAGTTTGTTGTCCGCTTCCAGGGAATCGAATTGCTCCAGCGAACAGGGAGTTTGACTCAGGCAGAACTCTTCCGGAGTGCATTTCTTGGGGGAGATGGCAAAGGTGTCACTTACCTTGGAGGTGACAGTGTCATCGAATAGCTAAAGATTTCGATTAACATTAATTATTCAGTTTGTATGATTGATAACCCACCTTGGTGCTGTAGGGATTAGTAGTCACATAGGCCGTCTCCTCGGCCATATGGCTATACTCTTCATCATCCTCGTCGGCCTCCTCGGTGGTATCATTCGCATGCTCATGCTCATCATACTCCTCTTCACCCTCCTCTTCAGCAAACTCTTCTTCCTCTTCATATTCGCCTTCAGCGTGTTCATCTTCTCCCTCCTTGTTTTCCTCCTCATCATCGGAGTTATCTTCATCCAAAGGTTGCAGTGCCGCAGCAGTAGGGAACTTCGACATTTGCTCTTGGATCAGGGCACAACCCTCATGACCAAAGCAATTGCCGTTCAAGTTGAGATATTTTAGTTTCTTCTTATTCTCCATGACTGCCAACAAGGCCAAGCCACCATCATGGTTAATATCATTGAATCCCAATTCCACCACCTCCAATTGCTCATTATTGCCCTCCAGGGCCTCAGCTAAGTGGTAGACGCCATCAGTTCTTAACAGGCAGTCACCCAAGTTGATTTCTCTCAACCTAAAATGAAAGTCCCGTTTAGGATGATTCAATTACACAGTGTAACAAAAAAACTTTTCACGGGACCCAGAACATATTTTCGGGCAGGTCGAGTATAGCATTTCCTCATGGTTTCTTCCTAACACCCCCAAAATCTGAAGTTAAGGCCCAAAATCCGATTTTTGCTTTTTTACTTATTTAAATATAAAAAACTCGCTCATGGACTGCCTGATTGTTTATAACCTAGGCAATCCGAGAGCGACGAGAGGATCCTATAATATTATAATAATTGGTTTAACTTGATGGCTCAGAAATGCGGGTTACAGATCTGGCATTTTCAACTTTTTTTTTTTGAAAATTTCTACTTGACCATAACTGGTTCAACTATTTTGTTCTATGCTATTTTTTTTTTTTTTTAAGTTTTATTATAAAAGCCCAATTAGTTTTCCGTTGAACAAATGTTATCTCTATGAATTTGGTTACCGTCTAACGAAGTTATTCGCCTATTTATAAGTCCACATTAACAATTTAGTATTTCTTTTTTTGTGTGCCCACATATTAGTGTGTTCTATAACATGTGTGCCCCTAAAATAAAGCTATAGTTTGTTGGGAGGCAAATTTAAATAATTCTTATCAAATACTTAACAAGTAAATATATACTTATTTAGTACATATACATTTGTTTACGATTTGTGGACCAAGTTTAACATTCTCCGCCACTAACTCGCTTATTGTTTCATGGACATAATTTAAAAAAATCATGTTCTTCAGCTTAAGCTTGCTCTTATGTCAGCTGTGGGCAGTTAGGATCTTCAATCATCTCCTTTTGGGACTATTTTTATACTCTGTAGCAAAGCAAACATCACTATCCCTCGTAAAATGGCAAAGCGTAAATCCAAAAGTTTACAAAGCAACAACAAAACATGAAAAAAAATTACCTCATTTAACATGCCTTAGGTTGAGATGGCTGAGAGCGACAAGTCGCTCTCCCACTTAGGCCTCTTTGGGCCCATTGCGATGCCATATGTGTTCCCTGTTAACCCTTTTTATACCCTTGCAGAGGGTATTATAAAATTGTGCGGATGTTTGTAACGCATTGAAGGAAGCATCTCCGACCACAAAAAGTATATATATTCTTAATCAGTATGACGAGCTGAGTTCATTTAGCCTTGGTCGTCTGTCTGTTTCTATGCTATCTCCTCCGTCAGTTTTAAAGCTATCCTCACCAAACTTTGCACGAAGTCTTTTGGTACATATACGCTGCACATTTGTCGGAACCGGCCGGATCGGCATATAGCTGCCATAGGAACGACCAATCGAAAAACTAGTTTTAGTGAGAAAAACTTTTTGTTTTTTTAATGGAAACGCCTCCAAAGTACATATTTCTTAGTTTACTATCCTTTTCCATGATTTCACTAAGTTTGGTCGAAATCGGATGACTATAGCATATAGCTGCCATAGGAACGATCGGTCGAAAATCTAGTTCTAGTGAGAAAAACTTTTTTTTGTAATGAAAACGTCCTTATCATTGGCATACACTTATTTTATATACTTTTACACAATTCTACAAAGTTTGGTCGAAATCAGATGACTATAGCATATAGCTCCCATAGGAACGATCGGTCGAAAAACAAGTTCTAATGAGGAAATCTTTTTTGTTTTTATTGAAAAGGTCCTTATCAGAGAACGTCAAGGGTGACCCTTTTTGGCACCCGAATCACACTTATAAATTTGGAGTGCTTGTCGCACTCAGAAACAGCAAGAAAAGAATAACACACCCAAACGCAAAAATCGCTATCCGTGTTTCGTGTTTTTGCATTTCGTCACTCACTCAAACAGTAAGCGTCGACTCCTCTGAATCTTTTCTCTGTACGTTTCAATTTTTCGCAAAAGAGAAATGGACCTACAGTTTAACGACGAATCCGAAAAGCATAGTAAACTAAGAAGTACGACCGATCGTTCCTATGACAGCTATATGGTATAGTCATCCGATCCGGCCGGATCCAACAAATGTGCAGCGTATAAGTACCAAAAGACTTCGTGCAAAGTTTGGTGAAGATAGCTTTCAAACAGACGGAGGAGATATCATAGAAACAGACTTACGGACGGGCAGACGGACAGGGCTAAATCAACTCAGCTCGTTATGCTGATAAAGAATATATACTTTATGTGGTCGGAGATGATTCTTTCTATGCGTTACAAACATCCGGACAGTTTTATAATACCCTCTGCAAGGGTATAAAAAGTTAAAAGCTGTTTTTGTGTCATATCTTCCGATTTTTGGGGTATTAGGAAGAAACCAAGTTTAAGGGAATGCTATACTCAACCTGCTTTAGAGTAACACTGTGTTATCCACATAAGTCTTCTACTTACAGCGGAGTGTGTTCCAGAACCTCAGCTATTTTAGCTCCTCCCTTGACCGTCAGCGTATTGTCATTCAAATTCAGCACCCTCAAGTGAGGATTCAGCTTGAAGCTTTCAGCCAAAGCAGCCACTCCCACATGGTAAATGGAATTCTGCATTAGCACAATCTCCTCCAAAGTTCTCAGAGTCTTGAAGGTTTGCGCCAAAGCCTTGGCCCCCGGATTCTCCAATCGATTGCGTCCAGCCACAAAGATGCGCAACTGTAGAGGCGATCCCGCCTTTTTGGCATTGGCATGCAGATCTATTAGAGCATTGGATAACATACTGCCACCCTCCGGTCCCAAGCCACAATTCTGCAAGTGTAGCTCCTGCAATGAGTAGCAGACAGGCGAGCGCAGGAACTCCTCCAATCCTCTCATACCATTGGGACCCAAGGCATTGTCACTCAAATCCAAGACCGTCAACTTGGCACCAGCTGCTATAAGGCCCGCGCCCAGATGTTTCAACGCCAACGGAATCTCTGACTTCAAACGGCGTGTGAACATGTTCTTCCACAAAGCCTTGCGAAACTCCGGATGACGCTTCAGGGCATTACCAATGGCCTCAGCAGCCTCCACACCCAAAGTGTTGCCATCGAGTTGAAGGTAGTGCACGGTTTTTTGTGTAGTTAAGGCATCGACCACATCCTTGACTGTCGAAGAAATGAGTTGGGGAATTGACACTTTACTGATCCTCATCCCCCCTCCAGCACTACTTACCATGCTCGGCTGTGTCCCAGGTGAGACCTTTGTCCTGAAATGAGATGCCCACCTCTTGATCTGCTTGGGCAGCCATATTGAGGAAACTGAAGTTCGACATGGCCATGATTGATGATTATTTAGGATCCTTCTGGAGCACTGTACTTTTGCAATTGCAGCCGGCTTGCGAAATGTTAACCATGCAGAAAAAAATCAAACGCTAACGCTAGATCATGGCATTTTTGGTATTTTGTTAGGCTAGTGGAGGATGGTCACACTCTAGCCGCTAGAGATGGCACAAGTGGGACGAAGTAACTGTCAACAGCGCCGCAGTGTGAGGCAGATTACTACGTCTCTCCAGTGCGGTTGGAATTGGCGTGAGTACGAGTTCGACTACCGTGGGATCAATATTTTTTTTAAATTTAATTTTATAATAATAATAGTAATATCAGCAATTTAATAATACAATTTATTAAATTATTTTATTTTAAGACTAGCTGAATACCCGTCGTTGCCCGGGTCCTTTGCATTGTTAGAATATGATTCTTATGAAAGCGTTTATAAGCAAGTTTAAATTGGCTGCCCATACACCAAATTTGCAGTTCATATCTTAATTAAACTCAGAGACTTGTGAAACGTCAAACACTCATACTATTAACATAAATACCAATTTTCTTATTGAAAGGTGTCGATCTGAACCACTTTTATACCATTTTTAGCTGCGTTCCCACCGGTTCACTTAATACATAGCTTTCCTGTTCGATACGATCTTACTGTCAATTACGGTAAAGATCGGTTCGGCGGCCTAGACACCCATAAGGTACAAATATACATACATACTGATCTAATTATTATTATATATGAGTGTAGTCTTTGTAAGGGTACTCTCTAGCTCACTATTTCCCGTTTCTAGATTTTTTCGTTCGTACGATTTCGTTTCTGCTTATGCATTTATGACTGGGAGTCCAATGGAAAATCTTCGCTTTCAAGATGCGACGTTAAAATAAGAAAATATCGCGAATTTTTGACCGTTCCATCCTTACCTTTACATATTTACCTCTACATATTTGACCGTCTTAATCATAATCTAAGCTAAAGAAAATTTTGAAAAAAATTTAAAATTAAAAAATTTTTTTTTTTTTCCCCCAAAAGGTTGTTAAAAAAAAGATTAAAAAAATTGGAGTTATAAAAAAAAAAAAAAATTAAAGGCACAACCGGCAGCAACGTTGTTGGGTTGCACTTCAAAAGAACAGAGTTCGTTATAGTCGGGCTTGACCAACTTTCTTTCTTGTTTTTTTGTAGTTTAGTGTAAAAAAATGTACAAAATTTTTTAAAATTATGATTGACGTTTATACCAAAATGGTGACTATTCTGCGTCGATTGCACTTAGTTTCATCAAAATCGGTTCAGTGTAATTGGAGATATTATGGCCGCCAGTTCGAAAAACGTGGTTTCGAGATAAATGCGTTTGAAGTTTCCAGTTGCTAGGCAAATTGGGTCACCTTGTGTAATTTAAAGTTTTCGAATTCCAAAAAATCCTTTTAGCGCGATATTCTTAAATATTCAGGCTATACAAAAATGCAAAAAAAAAAAATTTCTTCTGATAACTTTAAGAGTTGTTTTATTATGGTTCCAAAAAGTTCATGAGAAAGTACCAAAAGAGCTTTTTGATGTGATCAAATCCGTTACACCGTTCAAAAGCTATGATTTTTTGAACGTCTTATCTGTTTCCGGACTATCTGGAGAACTATTGTCGGTAGGGGAACAACATTTTTTTGTTTTTTCATCTATCTATAGTACTTCAATATAATAGATATTAAAAAACAAAAAATTGGGGTGGCTGAGTTGATATGGAATGTCCCATATGACATTTTCCAAATGTACATCTTTTTGACAACGCCTCCTTTATTACTTTTTCTCCATATTTTTACATTCTGAAAATATATTGCCATTCGCCCAGAACACTTTGTAAATATTTTCTTAACTTTACTTATTTTAAATAGACACTTTTTTTTCGGATTATCTTGAGAACTATTGACGATATAGAAACAAAATATTGGGGTTTTTCATCTATCTATAGAACTTCAATATCAAAGCCATTACAAATTTTTTTACAAAAAATTGGGGTGGCTGAATTGATATGGAATGTCTCATATATGTATAAGTGGAATCAGGCTATTATTGTTATTTAAAGGAAAATACATGTTATAACTTTGTGTGCAAGTTTTCTAGTCTTGAAGGCATGTTTTTAAGACCCTAATAGCGCCCCTGTAGCAGTGACCATTCACTGTGCAGTCATCGTGACTCACGGCTCGCAGCTGCCACCCCATCACTAGTTCAATTACAGCTGATTTTTCAAAGCAAAAAAAAGACGCCGATTTCACCTAAGAACCTTTAATGTCACTGAGCCCAAAAAAAAAAAGAACATTTAATGTTGAGGATGGCGCGCAGTAAAGTTTGGAAATATTACGATAAAATAGATCACAACACCGCACAATGTCTGCTGTGCGAAAGGATCATCAAAACCTGTGGCAACACCTCCAACTTGATGAAGCACATGAAAACGCATCCACAGATGTGAGCAGGAAATATACCAACTAAATTCGAGTTCTAATTTTATGTTATTCCAGCGATGTAAATGATAACGAATTCATTGTGGTGCGCGGAATATTCAAACGGGAGGGGGACAGCAAGAGGAAGATACGTCGAGTGGTTTTACCTCAGCTGCATCAGCATGTGGAGGTCCAGTCCCGTTACCTGCACATCAAGACCAAACAGGAGTTTATCCACGAGGAGGCGAATGTGATGGAACTGGAAGGACACAGCCTGGAGGCAGTGGAGACAGGGGAAAATGTGTCGTATGGCTGGGCAGGCGGTGGAGAAGTGGGTGAATGTGCCGCGTCCCCCAGCCGGACAGTCAATGCTGAGGACATTATCGAGTTTGAGCCCAAGGTCGCAAATGATGCAGCTATTTATCATTTACAAGATCTTCCCCTGGCCGATGTCGAGGAGGAAGTCATTAGTAATTATCAACTGGCGCAGCCATCCGCACCAGCTTCACCGCCCAGTGTTCCCGCCCATTCCCATCTGCCCCATTTGGCATACTTTGTGTGCCAAGATCGTCATAGCTCCACTGTGATTGTGGGCGAGGGATTCAAGCATTTGATTAAGATCTTGTCCCCCAATTGTCAATTACCTAGTATGGAGGAGCTGGATGCGTTCGTAGCCCATCAGACGGAATTCCAAATGAACAAACTCCGCCAACAATTGTCCGCAATTGGCTCATTGTCACTATCCTGCGCTGTTCACACCACGCCCAAAAGGGAAAGCTTCCTGGAAGTGGTGGCCCACTACCACATGGACAGAGACCGGCATTCTCGCACTTTATCCGTGCAATCTCTGCCCGAACACTGCAATGCCGGTCAAATAGTCGAGCGATTGGATCGTGTGTGTCAAAAATTTGACATATCCAAATCAAAGATCGTCTGTTGTGTGACCCGCAGCAGTCGGTTACTGGAGAATGTTATAGCCGCCATGCTGGGAGGTCAGCGGCATGTGCCCTGCTTTGGTCATATTATGGAGTCATTATTAGAGACCATCATGAATCGTACGGAAATGCGTGTGCTCTGCGAGAAAGTTCGCTTGTATGTGGAGACCAGCAGCAGAAGGCCACAGCTTTTCCAGTGGGACGAGCATCCACTTTCCAACTTTGAAACAGTGGAGCGTTGTCTTCGCTATGTTTATGAGCTGGAAGATCGGTCCCCCTTTAGCACTGCCGAACTAGAATTGGGCCAGCAATTGGTACAAATAATCAAACCCATTGCCAGTTCCCTCAGAGAGATGGGTAAAGGTGGAACCCGCTCCTATCCGTTGGCTAGCCAGGCTCTGCCCATGACGTATACTCTGATACAGGAATTGAAGCAGTGTCGCAGCTCAGAGTTGAAGATCACCTATGACCTGCGCATGTTTATAGTACGTCAGTTGGAGGAACGCTTCGAGGGGCTGGAAAAAAATACGCATTTGGCCTTGGCCACTCTATTGGACCCCCGTTATCGGAACACGCCCTTCGAGAGTGGCACTCTAGTGGCCAAATATATGACTGATCTGTACGAACTGAGGCAGGAAGAGGCAGCTGCTGCCAATGAAAGGGAGCCGGAGCCGCCCAGTGAAGAGTATGACATTTGGGCGGCCTACCAAAACCTTTGTCATGAGAAGCACAAGCAGAATTCCCAACATGATACCAACGACGAGATAGCCAGTTATTTTTTTGACCACACAAGTACCTTGCAATCGGAGCCCATGCATTCGTGGAAGAATCTGGCCCATTTACATCCATTCTTGCATAGTTTGGCCAAGCGGCATCTGCATATACCAGCAACGGCAGTGCCACCGGCGAGGAGGCTGCAACAGGTCGAGGACTATGGAAAATTTCCAGGAGAGAATCTTGAGAATATTTTATTTATGGCCGATGTGCCGCTTAAGGATTGGCAGTTATAGCAGCGGTTTTAGTCAATTTAAATTGTTGACTCATTTAAAGTGATTTTGTAAAATAAATAAATTTTTATAGTTTTATGACTGTTTTAATGACCTTTATACTGCTAACTTGCAGTTTTTACTGGCTCGAGGTCTTGTTATGCTATTGGCTTAACTTTAAACAGAGGCACACAACATAACAAATGAGGCTTCGGGTTGATCGGACGCGTTTCATGAGGGAACAAATCCTCACTCATCAGCGATCTTAAGCCTGTAATGTCTATCCAAAGAGCAGTCTCTCCATGCCAGGGACGGCAAAACTGTTTGGGAATTCCAAAGGCAGCTTGCGCGCAAAGCACCAAAAAGACAGACATTCCCCTTTGTATGTGCTTGGCCTCCAACAACGCGGTGCCATGCGTTTTAGTACTTTTATGACTGTTTTAATGACTTTTATACTGTTAACTTGCAGTTTTTACTGGTCCCTCATGAAACGCGTCCGATCAACCTGAAGCCTGCTTTGTTGTGTTGTGTGCCTCTGTTTAAACTTTAAAGTTATGCCAATAGCATAAGACTTCGAGCCAGTAAAAACGGTAAGTTAATTTTTCTAGTAAACAACAAATTTTCCAGAGTTATTCAAAAAGCAATATTGGAACTCTAAAGTTAGGAAGTGAAAGAAGAACGGACTTAAATCATGCTCCGTTATCGAAACCGTGATTTGGTAGTTTTTAAGAATCGGAAACCTTTTACTGTTATAATTGAAACTTGGAAAGCATTTTTAAAAGTTTCCCACAAAATTCCTGGATCGTTTGGACGTTTACAATGCATTCACTTTAGCTTTGTTTACGCCGCAAATTGGGGTTTTTGACCCCAAAAATGCGGATTGAAATTGAATAGTTTTATATTTTTCTGTTCGAACATCTTACTATAATTAAAAGAACAAGAGAGGGAGCTGAAGTCGAGTGCCACGAATCTTAAATAGCCTGTTCCCTTCATTTGATGTGTTTTGGCAGCTGACGATGCTGTACCCCCGCTCCATAGAGCAAAATTGCTTCATACATAACTTCGTTGTTTTTGGTCCGATCTTTATGATATTCCCAGAATAGATAGATATACGGCCTTTCTTGATATATAAATAATAAATTTTCCAAATTGAAAACCAAATTGTTATGGGTATGGTATACACCCACCTTCATGAAAAAAATTTGTTCCTCTATCCCTTATCGTCTTTGAGATCGACGCGTTTATACACAGACGGTCAGACGGACATGGCTATATCGACTCGGCTTTTGACGCTGATCAAAAATATATATACTTTATGGGGTCGGAAATGTTTTCTTCTTCCTATAACATACATTTGCACAACTTTATGATCCCCCTTTTCGCATTTTTAATGAGAACAGGGTATAAAGAGAAAGATAGTCGGTCAAGCCCGACTATAACATACTATGTACCTGTGAAGTGCTGCCCATCACCTTTGCTACCGGTGCTATCCATAATTGTTTGTTTTCCTTATAACTCAAATATCGTTCATACGATCATAAAAAAATTCCAGCGGATCGATAAAGAATCCCGAATACTAAATATGTCCCGAAGGTTCGAACCTTCTATCTATAAGTAACGAGATAATAACTTAAAACATTCGTCGTATTTGGTTCAGGAATGGTTAATCTATCATTGTAAGCAATCAAAAACGCCTCCGCAATCACACTACATAAATCCCTTACAACATATTTGGAACCTGCTGGAACAAAATGTTCGGAAACATCAGATAACATCCAAGGATTCTCTGAAACAAGCTCTATTGACAGAATGGGCAAATATAACCTCAGACGAGACTGCCAAATTGGAAGCAAATATGCGTAGACGCTTGGAAGGCGTAATAAAGACCTAACGAGGCTTTACGAAACATTAAAAGATCCAAAATCTGGCATAAAACATTGAATATGATATTTGTGCCAATACTTTTTTGATGTAAAAATAGTGCTTTTTTGGTTTTTATCCACTTGCAGCCAAGCCATAAATGACATAAATTTAATTATTTTTGTAAAATGAAGTCAAATGTTGAATAAAATATGTCGCATCTTTATATTTTCTTTAATTTAAGTATATTTGCCATGGGCTCTCTGGACGAGAAAAATTTCAATAAAAATGGATGCTTCCTATAGGGTAAGAATCACATAGAAGCGCAGAAAGGAAGATATGTCTATACAGTTTTGAACTACGATCTTGGAAAACAAATCAATTTTAGCTAGGCATTTACCACAAGTCAGATCCGATTGATTGATCATGACACGAGGCAAGCTTCTGGGACTAAATTTCATGCCGAATATAACGCAAACCGGTACAAACTGCACTCTGTGCAATTGCCAGGAAAATGAAGATATTATCCACTTCATCGGAAAATGCCAAATTTTACGAGAGCATAGAACAATGCTGTTAGGCAAGGAGTACTTATCGCCTCATGAGGTATTGAGAATACTAAAACCAAGCCCTAATCTACAGAAAAAGAATTGATAATGGATTGTTTTAGAAAATGAATATTCTCTAAAGCCACTGCCACACGCCGATGTTTCGTAACCGAACGATCTGGTATCTGGGGACGACCTGGGAAGGTGTATTAGGTTGTGGCAGGAAAGGCGGAGCCCTCGGCGATCGACTGATTTCATTCTTTTTCTAAATTTTAAATAACTTGTACTTCTATTTATTTACTTTTGTACATTGATTTCATGTTTAAATTTAATTTAAATAAAGATTAATACTACTAATTTAAATCAAATAATTGATTAGTGCTTATGTATTTAGCTATGTGAAATAATTTAATGGAAAAAAATTTTAATCAGCATTCCCAGCTCTGACTACTAGTTCGAAGTCTAATCGGACTATTAGAAAATGCTGAGTTTTGATTATCTTATTTTAATCTTTGACATTAAAAAAAAATACCCTCAAACCTGCAAAACCTTAAATGTAAAATTCTTTATCCCACAAAGTGAAGAAAACACGAGTAACTTAGTAAGGGACTTGTGCGCTGCCAAGTTAGGTATCGTAAGTATCGTTCACATGTGTTCACAATTTAAGGTATTTTTCGTTGCTCGCGCTACGGTCACGCTGGCCGAGTGATGACGTTTTTTCGCATTGTATTTATTAAGCATATTTTCAATGTGGAAAAAGTGAAACATTTGCAATATGCAAACCCATAAGACACACAAATAACACGCCGACAACAGCCGATAGAGTTGACATCGGAGTTTCAGCAGAGACCAAGCGCAGGATAGCCACAAGACCCAGTTGAGAGAGAAAGTGGGGCTCGATTTTGATCGCCCAATCCCAGAGAGAAGTCCAAACTATTTGATAGTCGCGACCTTGGGAGGTTGGCACAATATGCAAAATAACTCCACGAAAACCAAGGAAATGTTTATTGTGCGTGCCCTAGAGAAAATCCTTGCCGATAAGGACATTCGGCGCTCCCATCACTCGCAGCTGAAAAAGTCCTGCGATTCGGCGTTGGAGCAAATCAAGGCGGAGCTTATCTCAGCTGGCCAGATAGCGGAGGGCAATGAGTTGCCATGTGCTGCACTTCCATTGCCCAAAAACGATGCGGCCAGCATCATCAATGCGGAGACCTATTTTCTGCCCTTCGAGCTGGCCTGCAAGAGTCGATCGCCGAGGATTGTGGTCACAGCGCTGGATTGTCTGCAGAAGTTGATTGCCTATGGCCATTTGACGGGATCCATACAGGATTCTTCGAATCCGGGACACTTGCTAATCGATCGCATAGTGGTTACCATTTATGGCTGCTTCAATGGACCGCAAACGGATGAGGGCGTCCAGTTGCAGATTATTAAGGCTTTATTGACCGTTGTCACGTCACAGCATGTGGAAATTCATGAATTCACATTGCTCCAGGCGGTGCGCACTTGCTATGACATTTATTTGTCTAGCAAAAATCTGGTCAATCAGACAACAGCCAGAGCCACGCTGACACAAATGTTGAATGTAATCTTTGCCCGCATGGAAAATCAAGTGTATGAAGTGCCACCAACATCGTCGTCCGCTGCCACGCCATTGAATGGCAGTATACACTCAGTGGAGGATTGCAATGGCGAGGAGACAATGGCAATGGGTGATAGTGACGAAGTCATAGCCTCTGAGCTGCTGGCGGAGATTATTACAGGTGTGTGTGTGTGTGGTGGGGAATTGTAGGGGAAGACGGAATGGATTGAGTTTGAAATGGGTTTCATATTTAAACTTAATCTGGGTAGTTACATTTTCACTAAAATGGGTAGAAAACGACGAATATTTAAAAAACATCTAGCAGTCGGTTATTACCGGCTTCCCAAATTACTTTGAATTAAACAAGATGAATAATCTACCATAATAATCCCAGGTTTTTCCCACAGACCAGATTGTTTAACTGCGTAGCGCGAAACTCGCTTCTATTATTTCCCCGTTTCTAATTTGTTTCCTACGTCTTAAGGTCTTGTTGATAAAATTCTTCAGCATTAACCAGTTTCCACAATTGTCAGTTTCCACAATTGTATGTTGCATTGCGTGGGTCAAACCAAAAATATATAAATGAAGACAAAAATCCGAAAAACAGCATATCAATATTTGATAATGAAATTGTGAAACTGAAGGCCCCAATAACAACACCTTATACTCAGTTTTTTTTTTAACAACTTGGGCTCGCGATCGAACCTTACCGTACCCTTTATTCTGTCCATATAGGTTATAAACTAGGGTCGAAAATTGACCTAACTGCGATCTTAGATTCACCGAAAAAGCCTTAGTTCGCAGAATGTGAACTTGTTCCAACAATTGCCTTAGAAAAACATTTTCCATAATAATTTGATTCATCTATAGCATGTTTAAAATAACATTAGAATAATTTATAAACTGGACAAAGATAGCGCTTGAGTTAACCAGTGGTCTTCTACAGAACTGCTCTTAAAGAAGTATAAAATACTAGAACCGACTGATAAATTGCTGTAAAGTTTGTCATACCAATTATGTTAAAATAGGTTTTTCGATATATCGTTAAAAAAATTATTGTTACAAAGAGGGATTAATACCAGTTCCGGAACCGGAACCGTTAACTGAAATAAGCCGAGCCGGAACCGATAAAATTTTTTTTTTAGAACCGAATACCGTTTACCGCTATTGTCGGAACCAATAGAACCGGAACAAACCCGAAACGTTGGTACCGGTACGGTTTCGGTTCTTATACCCTGTCCCCATTAAAAATGGGAAAAGGGGGATCATGAAGTGGTGCAAAAGTATGTAACAGGTAGAAGGAAGCATTTGCGACCCTATAAAGTATATATATTCTTGATCAGCATCAACAGCCGAGTCGATTTAGCCATGTCCCTCTGTCCGTATGAGCTCATCGATCTCAGAGACTATAAGAGATAAAGCCACAACTTTTTGCATGTAGGTAAGTGTATACCAGATTCAAATCGAGTTTGTTTCAGATTTGGAAAACTGATTTTTATTCCATTTGGATACACTGCAAATTGGAAAAATCTAAAACTGCGTCCTCTCTAGCGAAATCGCTCGACTAGCGATCTCTTTTTGAAACTATGCATTTTTAGGTGGAACGCTTAGTCCTGAGCAAAAAAAAAATTGAATTACTCTTTTAACAAATATCTATGCTCAAAGCGCCGACGAAGTTGAAGAATATGTGATGCTACATGAGACAAAATTTGGTGATAAAAACTCATCAGTTTTGTCAACAAATAATTGTATTCCATTAACATTTTTGAAACATTCTAAAGTAGTGGTCAGAGTCCTCCACAAAGTTCCCAGAACTGTATGAGATTTCAAAAGTTGTGCTTTCCGTTCCAGCTACGCAGGCTACTGTGTCTCTGGCGTGAAATTTATAATGAATTCGCTTAGAAGTCGAATGGACCCAACCACATTGAATGCAATTATGTTACTGCGATCAAACCACAAGAGTGCTATGTTATATAAATAAGACTTGGACATATTTCATATACAGCCATGCTCCCATTTTCACCTTACTTTTCAGCACGTGAACACTTAAATTTACAACAAATTCTTGCTGCTTTATCTGGAAAGTGGCACTTATATCTGTGGCTACTAGATGTAGACTACAAAATTGAAAATATTTTACGAAATGAAAACGGCAACAGTGATTGCCGTGATTTAAATTCGTACAATTTTATTGGACTTTGTCTAGTTACCGTAGAACGTTCTGTCACTCACATATATGCTTAAACAATTTGATTGTGAAATTCATGCCGTTTACTTGTCCAAATTGTAAAAGTAAGGTGAAAATAGGAGCATGATCAGTGATCTACCGACAATTTCTAGCAGCAAATGATCTTATGAGAATCGAAATGGGCGAGAGCGAAACGCAGGTGTTGAATCTAAGCACAATAAATTGGCAATAGAAACCAGACTGACTCTAGACAGCAATTGGTTTTCGTTACTGTATTTAATTACTTATTTACGTTCAGTAATACAATGTAATCGTAAGGTCTTAAATGTCAACTGCGTAAAATAGTGCGAAATGTAAAAAAACGGTTATAATTTTACTTTAAATGTCAAACGGCTAAAGCTTTTATGTTGAAGTTTGTTTCTTTATATTACAAAAGAATAAACTGATTTGGAATTACCTCAGAATTTACATTTTACAATATTTAAAAAAAAAATTACTTATACCGGTTCGTACCGATATACCGAAATAAAAAACTTTGTACCGTATCGAAACCGTAAACCGAAATGAATTAAAAACCGAAATATAACCTTTTACCGAAACATTCATTTCGGGTCGTACCAATACGCATACCGGAACCGAAAATCTTTTCGGTATTAATCCCTGGTTACAAATGAAATATCAGTTACGGTATATTAAAATTGTCCGGATGTTGATAACGCATAGAAGGAAGCATCTCCGACCACATTAAGTATATATATTCTTGATCAGCATGACGAGCTGAGTTGATATACCAATGTCTGTCTGTCCGTCTGTTTCTATGCGATTTCCTCTTTCAGTTTGAAAGCTATCTTCACGAAACTTTCCACGAAGTCTTGTAGTACAAATACGCTGTCGTTGAATCGACGGTCCGACGACTTGCTCGCTCCCTGCGTCGGTCAAAAAAAATTTTGAAAAAAACTTGTTTAAATGGAATCGGCATCAGACTTCGTCTTTATACGTTTTCTATGCTGTTTTCATGATTTCACTAAGTTTGGTCGAAGCCGGAAGACTGAATAGTACTAGTATTGTATAGCTTTAAGTTGGGTTTGAAAAACAGTCTTAGTAGGAGTCCTGAAAATTTACATGAGCTTCAAGGGTATATAAACTTCGGCCGAGCCGAAGTTAGTTTCCCTCCATTTTTGGTGCTGTTTTTATACTCTGTACCAAATGTACATAGAGTATAATAAGTTTGTGCAAAAGTATGTAACAGCCAGAAGGAAGCATCTCCGACCCCATAAAGTATATATATTCTTGATCAGCATCAACAGCCGAGTCGATATAGCCATGTCCGTCTGTCTGTCCGTATGAACGCACAGATCTCAGAGATGGTAAGAGATAGAGGTTTGACATGTATGGGACATATGCTTCTTCTATCTGCAGGCAGATCAAGTTTATTTTCAATTTTGGCCACGCCCCCTCCCGCCCCCGCAATTTGAGAAAAACGTCATATCTCCCACAGTTTAATAGATAGAAGGTTCGAACCTTCTGGACATATATTCTTATCAAAATTATTTCTCGAGATATGATCAAAAGAGTGTATGCTGCAGCAGCGCATTATCAGCGCTGTTTACCGCTGCCACTGCAGCAACAAAATTTATGTTCGTTGGTACAGAGTATTATATAGTCGGGCTTGACCGACTTTCTTCCTTGTTTATATGATATGATCTTAACAAATGATCATTCCAAATTAAGCAAATTATTCTACACTTAAGTTTCGTAAAATATGACTCATACGACACGTACACCTAATCCAAATGGTTACCACAAAACCTGTAGATAATTTCAATCGTTGTCAATTTTTTTTTTAATTTTACACTGCGTATGAGTGATACAAATACGTAGAGCCTCTTCGCGTCATACATAGTTAGGATTAGTCATCCGGAATGTTTTCAAGATATATGTAAGTGTCTGGTTTTATCAACTAATTATGGACAAAAAATATTAATTACATCAGAATTCCTGTAGAAATGCTTTCTGACTCATGCTTAATACATAATTTCACCCACTGGCAAAGAAATTTCTTCAACTAAACATTTTTGCTACTTAAAATTTGAAAAATTATTCAACCCATTCCTTTCTTTTATTTTCCAGCCGCCTACAATGAGGCCTTTAAGGAACAGGAACAGGACTTGGAGGCCTTGCCGCCTTCTGCCACCCCCATTGCCAATGGCCATGATTCCTCATCACATTCGGATCCCGACAGTGTGGAATTGCACAGTGAGAGTGATGCGGTGGTTACCGCCAAATTCACACACATCCTGCAAAAAGATGCTTTTCTGGTATTTCGAGCTTTGTGTAAGCTGTCCATGAAACCTTTACCCGAAGGACATCCCGATCCCAAATCGCATGAACTACGCTCCAAAGTACTCTCCCTACACTTGCTTCTATTAATTCTACAAAACGCTGGACCAGTTTTTCGTTCCAATGAGATGTTTATCATGGCTATTAAGCAATATCTGTGTGTGGCCTTGTCCAATAATGGCGTGAGTTTGGTGCCCGAAGTTTTTGAGCTATCACTGTCGATTTTTGTGGCTTTGTTGTCGAACTTTAAGGTTCATTTAAAGCGACAGATTGAAGTCTTCTTCAAGGAGATTTTCTTGAATATACTGGAGGCTAGTTCCAGCAGTTTTGAGCATAAATGGATGGTCATACAAGCCCTGACCAGAATATGTGCGGATGCCCAATCGGTGGTGGATATCTATGTGAATTATGATTGTGACTTTTCGGCGGCAAATCTGTTTGAGAGACTGGTCAACGATTTGTCCAAAATAGCACAGGGCAGACAGGCCCTGGAACTGGGTGCCAATCCCATGCAAGAGAAATCGATGAGAATCCGAGGACTGGAGTGTTTGGTGTCCATACTGAAGTGTATGGTGGAATGGAGCAAGGATTTATATGTGAATCCCAATATGCCTGCTCCCGTACAAGTGGTCTTATCACCTACAGATGAACAGGTGGACAGCATGGCCCTGCAGACGCTACACAGTGGCAGCAGTCATAGCTTAAATTCGTATCAGGAACAAATGCAGGATCTGCCAGAGGCTTTGGAGGAGAGGAAAATGCGTAAAGAGGTGATGGAAACGGGCATAGAGCTGTTCAATCGGAAACCCCAGAAAGGTGTAGCATTCTTGCAAGAGAAACAACTATTGGGTGGAACGTCCTTGGATATAGCCAAATGGCTGCATAAAGATGAGCGCCTGGATAAGACTCTCATAGGCAACTATTTGGGCGAGAATGATGAACATTCCAAGGAGGTGATGTGTGCCTATATAGATGAGTTTAATTTTCGTCAATTGGAAGTGGTGGCGGCCTTAAGAATACTCTTGGAAGGGTTTCGTTTGCCAGGAGAGGCTCAGAAGATTGATCGTTTGATGGAAAAGTTTGCCAGTCGTTACTGTGAATGTAATCCTCAGAATCAATTATTCCAAAGTGCCGACACGGTGTACGTCCTGGCTTTCAGCATCATCATGCTGACAACAGATTTGCATTCACCTCAGGTCAAGCACAAGATGACCAAAGAGCAATATATCAAAATGAATCGGGGGATCAGTGATAGCAAAGCGGATCTACCCGAGGAGTATCTATCGGCCATATATGATGAGATAGCCGAACATGAAATCAAAATGAAGAACAACTCGGGTCTGATGGTGGCCAAGCCTAGTGGGAAACAGCCTTTTATAACAGAAAAGAAACGAAAATTACTGTGGAATATGGAAATGGAAGCCATTTCCTCAGCGGCCACCAATCTGATGCAATCGGTATCGCATGTTAAATCACCTTTTACCTCCGCCAAACATTTGGAGCATGTGCGTCCCATGTTCAAAATGGCTTGGACTCCATTCTTGGCTGCCTTTTCGGTGGGTCTGCAGGACTGTGATGATCCGGAAATAGCTACACTTTGCTTGGATGGTATTAGATGTGCCATACGCATTGCCTGTATCTTCCACATGTCCCTGGAGCGAGATGCCTATGTACAAGCTTTGGCTAGATTTACGCTTTTAAATGCCAACTCACCCATTAATGAAATGAAAGCCAAAAATATTGATACCATTAAGACACTGATTATGGTGGCCCATACGGATGGCAATTATTTGGGATCCAGCTGGTTGGATATAGTCAAATGTATTAGTCAACTGGAGTTGGCTCAATTGATTGGCACCGGAGTGAGGCCGCAATATTTATCGGGAGCTCAGACCACGCTCAAGGATTCCCTCAATCCCAGTGTCAAGGAGCACATAGGTGAAACCAGTAGTCAAAGTGTGGTGGTAGCTGTGGATCGCATATTTACCGGCTCTATGCGTTTGGATGGTGATGCCATTGTGGATTTTGTCAAGGCCTTGTGTCAGGTGTCGGTGGATGAACTGCTACAGCCACATCCACGTATGTTTTCCTTGCAGAAAATCGTCGAGATTAGTTACTACAATATGGAGCGTATACGTTTGCAATGGTCACGCATCTGGCAGGTGTTGGGTGAACATTTCAATACCGTGGGCTGTAATAGCAATGAGGAGATTGCGTTCTTTGCTCTGGACTCACTGCGTCAGTTGTCCATGAAGTTCATGGAGAAGGGTGAATTTAGTAATTTTCGCTTTCAAAAGGATTTCCTGCGTCCCTTCGAGCATATCATGAAGAAGAACGCCTCCCCAGCCATACGGGATATGGTGGTTCGTTGCATAGCTCAAATGGTCAACTCGCAGGCACATAATATACGTTCCGGCTGGAAGAATATATTTAGTATTTTCCATTTGGCCGCAGGGGATCATGAGGAACCGATTGTGGAAATGGCTTTTCAAACCACCGGCAAGATCATAGGAGATCTCTATCAACGACAATTTGCTTTAATGGTGGACTCTTTTCAAGATGCGGTGAAATGTTTGTCGGAATTTGCCACTGCTCGGTTTCCGGATACCAGCATGGAAGCCATACGCTTGGTACGCACTTGTGCTCAGTGTGTGCACGAGGCTCCTCATTTGTTTGCTGAGCATGCGGGCATGGAGAATGATGCCTCAGTGGCGGAGGAGGATCGTGTTTGGGTACGCGGTTGGTTTCCCATGCTCTTCTCCCTGTCCTGTGTGGTGAATCGTTGTAAATTGGATGTTCGCACGCGTGCGTTGACCGTGCTCTTTGAGATTGTTAAGACGTATGGCGATAGCTTTAAGCCCAACTGGTGGAAGGATCTGTTTAACATTATATTCCGCATTTTCGACAACATGAAGCTACCAGAGCATGTCACCGAGAAGTCTGAATGGATGACCACCACCTGTAATCATGCCCTGTATGCAATTATTGATGTCTTTACCCAGTACTTTGATGTCTTGGGTCACCTGTTGCTGGAGGAACTGTTTGCCCAGCTACATTGGTGTGTGCAGCAAAGCAATGAGCAGCTGGCCAGATCGGGCACCAACTGCCTGGAAAATCTGGTCATTTCTAATGGCTTTAAGTTTAATGAAACCACCTGGGATAAGACCTGCCAGTGCATTTTGGATATTTTCAATGCCACCTTACCCCAAGACTTGCTCAGTTGGCGACCCAAGGCAGCCGGACATTCCAGTTCACCGCAGGAGCACAATCATTTCGAGGCTTTGCATATAAGATGTGTAGTCCAGTTGGAGCTGATACAGACTATGGATAACATTGTATTCTTTCCCGCCACCTCCAGAAAGGAAGATGCCGAAACTTTGGCCCAGGCTGCGGCTGATCTTACTGGCAGCAGAGGGAACTCCCAACAAAATCAACTTTTGGATTGTCAGCGTGAGGAGCAGGGCATGTATGGTTACTTGCGCACTCGCCAGTTGCTCACTTTGGCCGATTGCCTGCTGCAATCGCATCGTTTCGCGAAACGTTTCAATGCCGATCAGGATCAAAGAAGCTTACTTTGGCGAGCCGGGTTCAAGGGATCGGTTAAGCCCAATTTACTGAAACAGGAGACGGCAGCCTTGGCCTGTGTGTTGCGCATATTCTTCAAAATGTATGGCGATGAGAATCGACGCAGTGATTGGTCGGGCATTGAACAGGAATTGGTGCAGGTGTGCCAAGAGGCATTGGCCTACTACCTCAGTCTGCAGAGTGAGGCACATCGTGATGCCTGGACTTCAATATTGCTGCTTATTCTTACACGCCTGCTCAAGATGTCGGATTCGAGGGTAAGTTGTAAAAAGGAACACCAAATGTTTTAAAAAACTTTTAAGCAATCTGCTTAAAACTCTTGAGGACAGCGGCAAATTTTCTAAAATTATGCAGAAGGTTTGGTACGGAATGCTAGGGCCTTTTGTAAAGTCTGAAGCTTCTTAGGAACCTAATATTTTACTTCTTAATAGATAAACTATACTGTTTTCTACTGCGTTTTTCTGTTTAGTTCATAATTTTTATTAAGCATATCCGGCTGTCGATTCTGCATGTAACTTCCGCTAAATGTTGATAAACTCTATAACATTTCTCTCTCTCTCTCTCTTCCTTAGTTCGCCACCCATGTGTCCAACTATTATGGTCTGCTCTGCGATATGATGTGCTTCGACCTTAAACCCGAACTGAGAAGTGTCCTTAGGCGTGTGTTTATGCGCATCGGTCCAGTATTCAATATTATGAATGTTAAATAGTCAAGGAAGAGCCTCCACTACTGCAATCGTCGCCCACTAAGTTGACTCAGCCATTTGTTAATAGATCCCTGATTCCGCACTTTTTTGTTTGTTTCTTCTCGGCTTTGTTGTTATGTTGGCTTTTGGTACATATATATATATACATACGTGAATACATACATATATTTTTACATATGCATACAAAATGTAATGTTTATTAGGCTTAACAAAAGAAAAATACAGAAATTGTTGTTGTTTTTAAATATTGTGTATGCTATAAATTAAGGCGAGAGTGTGTATAGTTTACTTTTGTTTTCCAATTATGTTTTGTTTTCCCTTTTTCTTGTCCGGTGGTAACCACACTTAAATATTGACCTATTAATATATTATTATACTATTAAACATAAAATATGTAGCGTAAATAACATTAAATGGAAATAATCCCAAATTGTGTAGCCTGTATATTGCTAGACTTAATTTAAATCAAATTATAAATATATTATTATATTAAAAATATACACAACCTTTAAAAAACAAAGCATTATGCATATTCACTGAATAAGTAATTTGAATGGTGGACTTTCCTGAGGATTATTATGGAGAACTACTCAAATTACAATGAAATGACTATTTCTTTTTGAGAACATGCTTGTCAGAGGAAAAAATTGGACTAAGTCGCACTATAGGTTTTCATAAGCGACGATTCTCTTTTTTATTCTCGTAAGAAAAAATTTATATTTGTCTAGAACATGGACCAGTGCTCAAAATGATTTTGGAATTTCCTGTTTTGCATCAAATTTATGCATGTGCTTTTTCGTCAAATGTCAAATAAATAATGAAAAATTTCAGTTTTTGGACGACTTACTCTTAGAATTTAACTGCAAAAGCGTTTCAAGGTTCATAAACCAGACCAATAGCAAAATACAACTTGATGTGTTTGGTCTAACTGACGCGGGATGAGGGTTTTTGATTTGAAATTGTGTTGCTTTTGAAGCCAAAGCATTAAAATTGGCATTTCACATCCCGCTGTTTTTTTACTGCAGTATGAGTTTATAATTTTCGCTTAGTCTTCTTTTAATCACTACTATGCTTTTTACATTACGTTTCATGAAAAATTTTGCGAAAATAACGTTTTCCCCTTTCAAATGTGGGCGTTTTTGTACCAAAACGATCTTCCAAATTTGTTGTTTGCTGTGGATACTTTGAACGAATGATGTCTGATTTTTGGTGTGAGTCATTCCATTTAAACCAACGGATTTTTGCAAAAACTTGTATAGTAAATATACAACAACAATATGCCAATGCTTAGTGTCGTTTTTCATTAATATCAAAATTTTTCTCTCTAGCCATTTTTTCCCGATAGTTCTTATGTGGTAGCTGCTGTGCGTTATGTTCGACGACCGGTGCTTTCGCCTGTTGTATTACATTTGAAGCTCGTTTTTCGATACTTTTCACCGATATCTTTGATGTGCTGTCCTTTTTCGCCAATCAATTTGTGGTGCGGTGGGAAGAAGGATTCATTTCTCGTTCTCCATAAAGTATATATATTGTCATCCCATCAAGTCAAAGCCGTCCATATCACCATGTAACTCCGTCTGACCGTCTGTGTATAAACGTGTCGATCTAAAAAGACTTGATAAGGGATAGACGGACAAACTTTCTTTTACTTTTCGTGGCTGTATTCCATTCTCGCAACAATTTGGTTCCTTTAATTTGGCAAATTTATTATTTATATATCAAGTAAGTCCCAATATCTATCTATTCTGAAAAGATCAATAAGATCAGACAAAAGCTATATTCCAAATCAATTTTGCTTGTTGGAGAGGGGGGGGGTTACCTCTGCATTGCCAGTACCGGGGGCCCGGGGGGGGGGGGGGAAGTTAGGTGTAGGAAACACAAGAAGTCAAGGGAACATGGTATTTTGTAGTCGAGGCACTTGACTACAGCTCCTTTACTTATTCTTTTATTATTATAGCTGAAGATGGTTGCGAACAGAAAAATATAAATTTATTCATTTTCAATCTGAATTTTTGGGGACAATCCCCATAAAAAAAAATTGTAGTGTGAACACTGAAGCTAGAAACCGTTATTCATTGCTGCTAAATGCTACAATAATGGGGGATTTTTATGGGAGAACTTTTGTATATGTTGGTCCAAGTTTCCATTAAACAAAAAAGTTTTCATTCTTCAATACATTCGGGGATTGCATGAATCCTATTAGTCGTTTTTGAGTTTGCTTTGTGGAGTTGCGAGTATTTTGATAGACGTAAGAAATTTTGGTTACAAAGTTATTTCGTTCGCAGTGACCAATATCTGTTCCTTTCATTAAAAACTTGGAGGGAAATCTTTGTCAGTAGAGTATGTTTCAGGTTGCTATCGGACGCTTTTCTGAAGGGACTAGTTAAAAATCGTAGTTATCAGTATACTAAAGTCATTAATAACAGTAAAAGTTTCTACTAAGACGAATTTTGGCACCGTCAGTTCTTGAGCGGCAAGCTTTCATACAAGGTGTAATTCTGTATTTTGGTGCTTTGCGCTTGTAAATGCTGCCTTTGAAATCTCAAAAACTAGTTCTTAGCGCGGTGGTCCTATGGCGTTATACTACTTTTTGGATCGTCATTTCAGGCTTAAGATGTCTGATGGAGTGAGGACCTTGTTGCCATGAAATAGCAGTCGTCACGATCACAAGTCCGAAGCCTCCTTTGTGTAAATTGTGTCAAATGTTTAATGAGATGGCCAATTGACTTTTCATAACAAACGCTCGCAGCTATAATTATCGCATGAAGCAATATAAAACTTGTAATTCTTTTGTCAATTTTATGTCAGCAAATTTGAATTGACAGCTGCCATTCACATGTTCACGAAACTGTAAAATATGTAAATATCATATGGAAACGCTCAGAAAAAAATATGTTCATTTCGAATTATGTGATAATAGTGAAAATAGGCTATTAGATTATTGGTGTGTGCTGGTGAACGCGCTCAATGACTTCGAAAAATCGATTGTAACACGGCTTGTGTGTGGAGAAGCGCCATTATGTTGAAACCATTAGTGCTTCTTACGATTCGATGAAATTGGCATCAAAAAATTGGTTATCATATTGCAATAGCGCTCCTGAATGACGGTAACCGTTAGGCTACCTGTAAAATGTAAAATTGCTTGACACAGCCCCAAAGAAAGGGTCAAGGCCGAGCCTCTTTCAATCTCTTGGCTTGTCCGCTTCTAATTTTTCGCACAAGGGAAAGGTTCAGTTTACCAGTTTGAGAAGCTTTTGCTTGGCTAATAACTACAAAGCTGGCGCCAGCAGCTGAGAGGGGTGACCGGGTGTAAAGTTAATTCAAAGAAAAAACTTTCATTAGATGTTCCGAGGCGGGATCGAACCAGCGACCTCTTGCACAGCGGTCGCGTACACTAGCCACTGAGCCACCCGCCCACACAATCATCTTCGAAAAAGAATGCCCCACAAACGCCGCACCAAACAGTGACTTTTCCATCGTGAAGAGGTACCTCTTGAATCTCTTGAAGATTTTCAGAGGCATTATTACGGCATTTTTGTTTGTTTATTTTAAATGCACGTTAAGTTTTCTCAATTGACTTGTTTTGTCGAATGTAAATTTCTACAATCTGAGAGCGTTCGCGTGGCAGGTACTGTTCCATGGTAAAAATCTGCTTGGACTGACGCTTTAAACGCGCCATGTAATCCGTCAATCTGGAATCGCTGACAAAAGTTAAAGTGTTGTCAGTTGGGTCCTCCGAATACGGCCAACCTTGTACTTAACTAAAAACCCAAAAGGCAAAAATTGCAGTAGTCTGGATATTAATTCAGTTTTCCAGATTGCCTGTTTAGCGTTGCGCTGATGTGCCGACTATCCCGTGATGTAGACCACCGTGAATTACCCAAACAGTTTCACTTCCTAACCGCTATACAAATAAATGTGATGAGTCGCATCGTGAGGCACCTATTACTATCAAATTTAGTTGCCCAAGTCTAGCTTTAAACTTTATTAAAATCTTTATGATCCTATAAAATTAACCGAATGTAAAAATGTTCAAAACACATTCAAATATCTATCAATTAGCCCGATGTATAAGAGTGTCTAGAATTTAAATTCAAGTCACATTCAGCAATCGTCATTCGCCCAAAATTCAAAGGTGTATCAATTGACACAGAAGAGTCATTTAGAACTATCAGAACCAGCACAGTATGCATTAGAAATTTCAACTTGAGCATTTTTTATTCGGTTTCCAAATTGAATTGCTGACCACTTAAAATCGTATCGCACGTTTTGCTTTTTATGCCGAAAAAATAGCAAGAAAAAGCAAGCCAATAAAAATTAAGTGGTAAGGATTTTGGCATATATATGTTTTTCTTTTCAGCAGCTGGGCCGATCTTTGCTGCACAGATTTATAGCATTTTTATAGAACTCGTGTTGTGTGCGACGAATTTATATAAATACTCTGAGGGCAGCCAAAGAGAATAATGATCAGGCATTGTGTTTGTCAGCCTCTGAAATACAAATTCTAAAGACGTCTTCATAAAGTGTATTTAGGAAACGGTTTGTTAAGCATTTTAAAGCATTTGATTAATAAATTATAGCAGGAAACTGGGGAGAGAGAAAGGCCCAATCCCAAAATGTATTTTTAAAATCAAATAAAAAATTTGATTTCTGCAAAAAATGATTTTGTGCTTGATATTCCATTCCAGAGTGTTTGTCTTTTCAATTATGACCTTGAATAATTTTAAGAAAAATATTCCAAGACAATTTTGGTTTGCCCTAGACACACAACACTAAGAAGCAGCATTGAATGACGTTTTTGTGATACCAAATATTATTCCAAATTCTAACCAAAGTGCTAATCAATCTTGTTAATATGTCAATTTCTAGGTAGAAATTTTAAGGCTTGTAAAAAATTTCGAGTTTAGAGTACAAATACTGAAAAGTGTTAATTATGCCTATTGAGGACAAATGATGCTTAAGATACAGAGAGAGAAAGTAAAGCCATTTAAGGAACCTTCAAATACCACTCATAATCTTTCATAAGATATCATAAAAATGAGTTATAACCCCTTATAAAATTACTAAATCCCCATCCACGCGTTCTTCCAGCCGAAAAACAAAGAAAACGTTTAAAGTATTGTAAATGTGAAAAGAAGCTCAGTAACTATTCAGCAACTGCTGAACAGAGCAAACATTAGCCTCAAGATGCTCTAACTGAGTTCGTTATCACAAACAAAAATGATAAACAATTAGTCAACAAAAGCCTAAAAAAATTTCGCCTGTTATGCGACGCTATGAAAGTTCAACTGTTTTTGCCGCATTTACCTTGAAGCAGTTAAATGAACTGTATACCAGGTTCTTTGGGTTGTCGAACTAACTTTGGGGGTTGTTATAGATCTGTTGAGGTATAGAAAGTGTTTTTTGAGTGGGCAAACGTTTCTTATCTTCCGTCTGGCTGTGCAGCACCTCATGTCAGTTCCATTTTCTATAATACCTTACCTATTTTCCCAATCCCAATCACAGTTTGGCCCCTCTCAGAGAACTCTGTCCACTCAAAAGTGTTTTTATTCAGCTAATTTTCATTAATTACAATTATCTGACCTGGAAGTCAGCTGTCAGCGTTTAGCTCAAATCAAATTCTGTGTATAAAAACATTTCCATTTTGCACAAATTGTTGTGCAATATTCAACAAATGGCGGAAACAAACAACGCACTGCACCTGCGATAGGCAGTCAGGGGCTAGGGGGGTGCATTAGTTAGCTTTTCATAAGCCCCCTTAAGAAGTAAATAAATTCTGTGGCGGCATTGTTAATAGGAAATAAAGCCCGGCACCTTAGGGAAGCGATAAAAAATATATGAAAACCAAGTGCAAGTTCTTTAAAGATTTCACACGAGCCAAGTTAATTACGTATACGCAGAGGAGGACAATAGAAAATCAACAAGTCGGTTTCTTATATCATCATATTATGAAACTTTTGTTTAAACAGCCAAAATGAGACAAAATTGAAATTTGCCACAAATTTTCGCTTAACTCGTTTAAATAGTGTGTGACTGGGATGCCCAGCTTGATGAAAATTAGAGATGTTCCCTCCACCTCCCGTTTCGCTCAATTCGCCACCAACTGATCAATTGAGAGAGCCGCTCAATGTTCCCCCACCGAAATTGTGGCGATTAACTTTGTCGCCATTTCCAACCCCCCAGTCTGATCACATGTGAATTTACTATATATGTACGAGCATTTGATTGTGTAGGGAGCGCACGATCGCGATCACGCTTGATGCTCTACAAACAACAACAGCAACAAAAACAATGCACTAAAGTTTAGCAACAAAACCAAAAATTATGGCGTGTATGGAGCAATAGGCAATTTAAACTATTTAAGCACAGTGGAGCAATGGTCTACGATAAATAAAAAAATAGTTGCAAGTTAACTTCGGCTCGGCCGAAGTTTTGTATACCCTTGCAGTTTGATTTTCTAAATAAGACTACTTTTCGGACCTCACTTTTCTATGGGAGCTATACTATATAGATTTTCGACCAAACTTAGTGCAATCATGGAAAAGCATAACAAATCGTTAATTACGAAATTTGGGGACGATCCCAATTAAAACAAAAACCAAAACTTTCAAAAACTAAAAAAACTTTTTAGAATTGTGTAAAAGTATATAAAATAAATACAATAAAAACAAAAATTTTTTTCACAAGAACTAGTTTTTCGACCGATAGTTGTTATGGTATCCCCCACCAAACTTTGTAGAATCGTGGGGGAGTATAAAAAACAAATACATGCCAATTTTGAGGACGATTTCCATTTAAAACAAAAAAGTTTTTCTAACTAAGACTACTTTTCTTTATTTTTTTTTTTATGATAGGGGGGAGAAGGGATGCTCGATAAAAAAAAAAAAAAAAAAAAAATAAAAAAAAAAAAAAATTTTTGGGGTTTGAAGATTTAAACCCAAAAACGTAAAACCCACACAAAACACAATAAAAATATAAGATATACCAACAAAAAACGGAACCATTGAAATGGGATGTTATCCCCACAAAAGCCGGTTAAAACAAAAAATTTTTTCCCCAAACCCTTGTTAAAATTTTTTTTTATTAATCCTGCCCTCAAATGGATTTTAACCCCCGGGGGGGGGGTTATAAAATTTTTCCCGTTTTTTTTAACCCATAGAAGGAAGCATCTCCGACCACATAAAGTATATATATTCTTGATCAGCACGACGAGCTGAGTTGATTTAGCCCTGTCCGTTTGTCTTATGCTAATCCTCCGTCATGTTTTCAAGCACATTTTTCGTCGAACTGGCCGGATCGGATGACTATAGCATATAGCTGCCACAGGAACGATCGGTTGAAAAACTTGTCTATTTATAGAGAAAAATTTTTTTGTTTTTAATGAAAACGTCCTTATCATTGGCATACACTTATTCTATATACTTTTACCCAATTCTACAAAGTTTGGTCGAAATCGGATGACTATAGCATATAGCTCCCATAGGAACGATCGGTCGAAAAACTAGTTCTAGTGAGAAAAACTTTTTTGTCTTTAATGAAAACGTCCTTATCATTGGCATACACCTATTTTATATACTTTTACACAATTCTTCAAAGTTTGGTCGAAATCGGATGACTATAGCATATAGCTCCCATAGGAACGATCGGTCGAAAAACAAGTTCGAGTGAGGAAAACCATTTTTGTTTTTAATGAAAACGTCATTTTTATTGGCATATTCATATTTTATATACTTTAACACATTTCTACAAAGTTTTATCAAAATCGGATGACAATAGCATATAGCTGCAGTATGAATGATCGGTCGAAAAAGAAGTTCTAGTAAGAAAAATTTTTTGTTTTAAATGGGATCGCCTCCAAATTTCGCAATTAACAGTGTATTATGCTTTTCCATGATTCACCAAGTTTAATCGAAATCAGACATCTTTATAATTTAGATCCCATAGAAAAGTAAGGTCCAAACAGTAGTCTTAGTTAGAAAAACTTTTTGGTTTTCAATGGAAGCTGCAAGGGTATACAAAACTTCGGCCGAGCCGAAGTTAACTTTTCCCTATTTTTTACTGGTGACCTTGTGTGTCTGCTCTTTGATATGTCTTCGGCTTCTTTCCTTCGCACTGCTTTGACCTCAAAATATGGTATGAGACGTCAGCAGAACCGAATTCTGTGTTTTTACCGTATTGTTTGTTGGAAAAGACCTACACATGTTAATTATTCTTATACCACAAGCAATATTTTTTGTATGGATGTTTAATAAATTTATTCATATACTCAAGTCGGATATGCCTTTCCCTATCCTGATTCGGCAAACGTGACGCGTGCTTTAGAAACCAACAAATGCGAAGAGCAATACTCAAGTAATACTTAAGTGTTGGTAGAATGTGTGCTCAAAACACCGGGTTATTTGCGTATTCCTCTTTGCTGTCTGAGTAAAATTGGTATGTAACCTGCAAAGTCTGCATGCGACCGCCCACTCAAAAACAAAAGCATCGTGCGGTGTCGCTTAAAGCAGGAACAAGTAAATTTGACACCCGCTCAAAACTGAGACCAGTCACTGAAATACTAGTACGATATGAGTGAGTATATGATCTGACTTCATATTTTTAGTGGAAAATTATACCCAAGATGCATTTACAACAACTATACTCGAGTCAAGAAAACAGGCAGTCTTGCAGATCTCTGGTTCGAACCTTGGTTCAGCCCATGCTTTACAAATTTATTTTGTTATCCATGAATTCTACAAATCACTTACGTCCTAAGAACTACCCAATCGTTTGGAGATGGGTTGGTTTTTGGGTAGGAAGCGAATTGTAGAACACATTTCGTAGTCTACATATGAAAAATACTACCTATATAATCTTAAGCTCTTGTTTCGTGAATCATTTAATAAGCTTTGGAGTCAAAGATCTTTAAAAACAGTGGCTATTATGGGTAGAGATTCCATAAGTTATTCCGAACGGTTTTCTAGATGTTTTATTGAGCTTTCTTACCGATTATAGTTCAGTCGCCTAAGACAGATCAGATAGCAGAAGAAGTCTTAAGGATAGACCGTAGGTTAATTTTTTTATTTCTATCATTTTTGTTGAACCGAACCGAACTTTTAGGTTCGGAATAGGTTCGGGTTCAGCTTTTAATTTTAAAGAGGTTCGGTTCAAGGTTGGGTTCACAGCAAAATAAAAGTCGGAACTCCGGACTCGAACCGGTTCGGTTCAAAACCGGTTTGCAGCTCTGGTTATAAGTTAGGATTAGCAGCTGTTGTTAATGTAAATATACGAGATTAGTAGAAAAAATTTAAGTTCTTGGGTTTTAAGAAATATTATAATGGAATAAAACGGTTTAAGAAATTGCCTGTTACTGAGTTTTTTGCTATAGAAAGAGAACTCTATGGAAGATCTTATGTATTTATATATTACCTACAAAGAAAGAAACAAAATTATGGGCCATGTCGTGGTTGCTGGTTTGCACTTTCGGAGAATGAAGGGTCATGAATAGCTTCAACGATTATTAACTAAAGACAAACGAATTGCCATCACACAATCTAAAATTTTCCAAAAAAATTTTGAAATGGGAAATTTTTTTTTCTTTTCTTTTTGTTTTATAAAAAAAAATAAAACACATGAAATGGGACTATGTTTCAGTTGGCCTAAGTTAAGAAATTTCCTATGTAGAAAAATAGAAAGTATGTGTGAGATTGGCATTTTCTTAGACAGGACCCGAAATTCCTTAAGAAACGGTTCAGTCCAGGGATGTGTGATATCGGAACCGTTTTTCGTATTGAAGGGGTTCGGTTCCAAAAATAAAATTTTTATACTCTGTACAAAGGTACATAGGTTAATAAGTTTATGCAAAAGTATGCAACAGCCAGAAGGAAGCATCTCCGACCCCATAAAGTTATATATTCTTGATCAGCATCAACAGCCGGTCGATTAGCCATGTCCGTCTGTCCGCGATCTCAGAGATGGTAAGAGATAGAGGGTTGCGTGTTATGGGACATGCTTCTTCTATCTGCAGGCGTCAGTTTATTTTCAATTGGCCACGCCCCTCCCGCCCCCGCATTTTGGAAAAACGTCTTTTTCCGTTTAATAGATAGAAGGTTCGCCTTGGACATATCTCGTATCAAAATTATTACGAAGGTGAGGGTAGCCTGCACAGCACAGAATTTTTGAATTCATTTTCCTATCGGTCACTGACATCGAGACTTTTATAACCGAAGTTTTCATACACTTGAAAAAAGGGAAGCAAACCGATCGGAAATAAGGACTGATTCGGTTCAGTGGTTCACACAGTTTTTGAACCACCGGTTCGGTTTATTACATGGTTTTTGAAGCCAACTGAACCGCGGTGTCGGTTCGGTTCAGTGATTCAGTCTTAATTTATTATAAATTTCTTGAAGGCCAGTTTCCGTTGTTGCAAATAACCCCAGAAAGTAATTTTTTCGGACTCTTGAAGATGCGTCAAATCCAAAATGTCAAAGACTTCTTTTTGTTCTAGGATCCATTCTGAAGTCTAACATTCAGAAATGTCCTAAAATCTGTTCAGAAAGTATTTTTTTGGTCTATTGAAGCTGCTGAAGTTTGAAAAACTAAAAACCTTGGGTTCAAACACATTATAAAGTATAAGTTGTAGTTTTTAGAGGTATTACACACCGTGTTTTTGCTTGAACCAACTCTATTTGGTCTAGCTAATACTTATAATATTAATAGTTTTCTCAAAGAAAGCTATTTCATACCTAAAAACTTTTTTAATGTTAAAGCACACCTATAGTGTCTTTTTCCCGAACTTATGCTTCAATATTTTAAATATAATGATTTTTAAAGTGAACATGTGACTTTTCGAAATTGAATTCCTAGAGAACATTTGAATAGTCGGATGCGCTAGCTTCATAACAATAACACTTTAAATGCCCCACTCCTGTCTAAAGTTGGATTAAGGGAAAGAAGATAGACAGACTTATGAAATTATCGTCCGGTAAAGGAAATGAGATACGCAAATAAATCGATTAGCAATTTTCAAAGAAGGAATGTTGATTTATTACAGGCATTTTAAGATATCGGTGGACAATCGCAGGAGGTGTAGGGGATCACATGTTTCATAGATCCGGCATCGATAAAGACTTATCGTAGCAATTCGATTTAAATTCCCAAAATATTTACGTCTTGAGACTCGTCAGTGAACTGAACCGAACCGTTTTTATTTGTGGTTTTCTGTTCGGTTCAGTATTTTTGAAGGGATGCCGGTTCGGTTTATCAACAGTAAATTGCGGTTCGGTTCCGGTTTGGCTCGGTTCGGTTCAGAACCGGTTTGCATCCCTGCTTGAAACCGTTCGGTCCTATGGCAGCTACAAAATAAAGTCGTCCGATCCGTTCGGCACTTTTCAAAAATTTATTAAAAAGCCATCTTGAACCGAATGACGTGTAGATTTTTAAACTTATAACAGTTACGGTCCCTGCTTCTTACTGAATTGTCCTTTGAAATGTATTTTGTTTGATTTGAAAATCTTTTGAGCTTTAAAAAAAATATATTTGTGACTTGGTCTCGGTGGACCTTTCGGTGAAAATGCCCATATGTGTTTGTTTTGAAAACATTCTGGTTCAAATTCATTTATGGTTTTATTTTTTACCTTAACTGCTTTTCTTATAAAGAGGTTTATGTTTTTTTTAAGATCCGATGAATTTTCTGTTTATTTAGGTTAAAACCTTGCTCGAAGGTATTAAAATGTACGATCGTTAATAGCAAATCTAGTCCAATTGTATAATTGATTAGTGAGATTGCACTCACTTGATAACCCTTTATTACCGAATTCACAGCTCCTTCAAATATTACGTCTACACACCAAAGTCCAAGCAATTGTGTGACTGAACTCAAGTATGGATATTCAACCAGAGAGCTATTGAACTTAGCCACACTGTCAACACAATTCTAATGACGCCTCGCACCACTAAGCCTCCCCCCTCTCCTGGCACCTCTTTACCCTCACTTGCGGTGGGGTTAAACAGTAGTTTAGTTCACTTTAGTTTAATTTCCTCTCCGCTCGCCAGTCATTCACTTTCACGCGTTCTCTGGCCCTCTCTTGGCTCTGCCTCTGCTCATAAGGTGCGTGCTGTGGCATCGAAGTCGGCAGCAGCGGCGCTATCGGACGGACAGTCTACTTTCAGCTGACTAACCAGACAGTCGTGGTTGTGTGCCTCTCTCTCTCTCTCGTATTCCCCGTATTCCCCATCATAAAAATCGCCGGGTCCTATAAAGCCTTCGGTTGTATTCTAAAGCATACTCAGACGCGTGTCGCCTTTGGCTAGTGCAAGTACAAAAAGTGTCCTCTTCTTAAGTGAGCAGCAATTTAATAAAGATCAACATGAGCCATCACTGGGGTTATACTGAAGAAAATGGTAAGCTTTTTTTTTTTTTGCTTGTTTGTTTTGATTCCAATTCCAGTTTTGAGTTTGTTTACCAAAATATAGTATTTGGGAGTCTGCAGTCGATGAGTTTGAGTCACTACGCATGTTGCGCAGGCGTGAAAGCTTGAAGTTTTGTTATGCATACAGCAAATTCTTGTCAGTTAGTGTTGGTGTGGCATCAATTGATTGAAAACATGTGTTGTCTTATAACTAATAGATAACACATTGTGCAACGTGTTTGTTGGCTTGTAAATTTCTTCTTTTATTGTTGTCAAATTGAATTGAACGTCATGAGAAGATATATAAAATTTTCCGCATCAAACACAATTTTATTAATGAATTGCACAATGATAAGATATTGGTTAGATACAAAAGAAACTGAGTCGTTTTTTGTTTTTTTTTTTGCAATCGTTGATTGAGTGATTACAAAAGTAAAAACAATGCCATAAATGGGAAAAGTGTTTTAGTTAAAGTGAGTACATGTATTAATAATAATTTAATTAGTCATTAGAAAACAATGAGCCATAATTAATTTGTTGTTCTAGAGCTAGTTATTTGATAACTGTACTTAAGGGTCTAACCAAATAACAACGGAATCTAGTAGAACCGGACACAACTGTTTTTGGTGAGATGGACCATTATCTTGGACACAAACTTCTAGCTATATTTTCAAATAAGAAAATTAAATTTCTTGAATTTCTCTGACACCGACGGAATTTTCGTGAATCTCGCAAACCAATCAAACCTCTACATCTCTAAACTTTTCCGTGACACCCCTAATTACGGGTACTAGAAGATAAATAATGTCGAAAGTCTAGTTTCAAAATGGCACAGTAGAGATTCCTTTTAATTTCCAAGGTAAGGCCCTTTTGGAGAAGCGGAAGACAGATGTAAAATAAAGGCAAGCCGTACTCAACTATAATTGGTTTTCTGAAATATTTCCGTTAGTATTGACAAATTCGATTCAGCGATCTTTGAATGTAAAAACCAAGGTTTGAATTTACAAACCCTTCAATAAACCGAACCTTCTGCAGAGTTTTCGAAGTTTGCCGTATATGGAATTTTTTATTACTCCATCCGAAACTTAAAAAAAAACAGTGATGCAAACCGGTTCTGAATCCAACCGAACCAAACCGTTATTTTGAACTCGTGAAAGGAACCGTAAGCCGAACCGGTGTGTTTTTAAAAATTCTGAACCGAACCAAAAACCGAAAATGGTTCGGTTCGTTTCACTTCAACGACGAGTTCTAAAACGTGAAGCGCCTACCAGTAATTTTGTGATATTTTATCGACTCTCTAAGCTACGATTTATCTGACTTTCGGTTAAATTAAGATTCGAACTGATCCTTAGCTGTATTTTTACTTGTATTATTTTTATTATTGGTAAAGTATCCTTTAGTAACTAGCCTTCTGCTACCCTTTTTTGGCCGCTTATGCTAGTGTGATATTGGGTTTTAACAGTACTTGGCAGTGACCATTTGGGCTTACCGATAATGTATAAGTGTTTTAATGTAGGTATTTAGTGAGAAAGTGTGAGAATTTGGTGTAAATGGTGTCCTGCTAGAGTCTCCGTGAGTTCAGGTCCTTGGGTAAAACTCTCTTTAAACTTCTCCTTAGACGTACAACTTGGATTTTCCGTCTTCTTAACAAGTTTTTTGCCAGTTTGTTGGGGTGGTGAGATAGCTTGTCAAGGTAAATGGCGGCCTGTTTGTTGATAACATCTCCAACCATGGGAACTCCAAGGTCCTTTTCAATATCCCTGGTTTTCAGGTACCATTCAGCTCCCGTAATGCGTCTAAGGATTTTCGCCTGGACCACTCTAATCTTACTCAGGTGAGACTTCGCCGCGATTCCATAAATTTGTAGGCCATATCTCCATACTGGAGCCAGAATAGCCTTGTAGATTAGGACTTTGTTCCTGAGTGACAGCTTGTTGTTGGAGTTCAGGAGCCACCCCATGCGGCGTGCTTTGGCAGCCACTGCCTGAGCTGTTGTCGTGACATGTTGTCCAAAGGTCAGTCTTCTGTCCAGTGTCACCCCAAGGTATTTATGGGCTGCTTTATGCTCCATAAGCTAAATGATATCTCATAAAAGTATCCATTTTAAGATATCAGCCAAGTGTAATTGTCAATCTGAGAAGCTCAAAAATACATGAAAAGCATGGAAAAGCTGAATGAGAAGTAGGCTGTTCTCAAATTTCAATTTCTCAAATGAGTTTTTTGATAGCCAACTCACAGTAAACTGGTATTTTTCACCCATTTCATATAAGATCTCACCAAGTGAAAATATAGCTTAAGCGATGCCAGATTGATGTAGTCTTTACGAATGATTTGTCAACCACTTTAAAGCATGTGATCCCTCACAACTTCTGCAATAGGCCACCGACTTTTTATTATATCTGTCATTAGACTGCATTTCTTCTTGTAAGTTGCTAATTGACTTGTGTGATTATTTTTCCTCCATTCTCAATATTTAGTAGTGATTCTTCACCTAAGTCTAAGACTAGCCAGGAGATTATTTTCCTAAACGATAATTAACGTTTGTATGGGCACGCTACGTATTTTTTTCGTTCGATTCAGCAATCCGACTTATCTGGCAGACAATCCAATTGAATAATGGATTGATTTCGAAGTGAAATCCTTCTAAACAAAGACCGAATATAAGATTTTTATAATAATTTAAAAGATATTCAAATGTTTTTTAAAGAATTCAATTTCGTTAGTCAAAGCAAATAGTCAAAATATGCGGAAACTCAGAAGCGGAAGTAGCCCTTCATAAAATATATAAATGTAAAAATGGCTTGACACAGCCCCAAAGGGCCAAAGCCGAGCTTCTCTCAATCTCTTGGCTTGTGCGCTTCTTATTTTCGCACAAGAAAAAGGGACCTACAATTTAAAGCCGAATCAGAACGGCAGTTTTCATGGCTAATTACTACAAAGCTGGCGCCAAAAGCAGAGAGGGGTGACCGGGTATAAAGTTTATTCAATGAAAAAACTTATCATTAGATGTTCCGAGGCGGGATCGAACCCACGACCTCTTGCACAGCAGTCGCGCACACTAGCCGCTGAGCCACCCGGCCACCACTGATCCCAACCGAAACCGCGGTTTTGTTAGCTCCAAAAACCATTTTGTGAACCGAACCGGCGGCTTAAAATCTGTGTGAACCACTAAACCGAACCAGTCTTTATTTCGTAGTAGATTGCACCCTGAAAAAAACACTATATTACCCGATTTTATCCTGGTACGTAGCACCATCAGAGTTCTTTAAGTCGCTTATTCTGGGCACACAAACTGATATTTCTCTTCCAAGAGCCAACTTCAGCCCCTGTCAGCTTATCTACTGCGACACTTAAGAGATTAGTTCATGTTCTGTTTGTTTCGAAACCTGTCCAAGACTACAAATCTTTACAATTCATTGAAAGGTGGACAGTAAGTAAAGGGTGATTTTTTAAGCATTTGTTTGAAAACATTAAAACCCAGAAAATTTAGAATTGTTAATGAAATTTTTATTTGGAACGGAAACTCAAGGACAACCATTTACTTCTGAAAGATTTCTTCATTTAAATGCTGACCACCGCTACGCCCTAGGTGGTCCATCCGTAAGCTCCAATTTTGGCATACTTTTTCCAGCATTTCGGCCAGTAACTCATCAATGGCAGCTATAACGTTTTCTTCCAGTGCTGCACTTATGGCTGGCTTGTTCATTTGCACGAGAGACTTCACGTAGCCCCACTAAAAATAGACTAGTTGGTTCAAATCACAAGATCTTGGCGGTTAATAGACTGTTCCTAGACCTGAGAATAATTGCTTACCAGACTCGCCTCTCAACTGGTTTATGTTTTCGCGAGTCGTTTGGCTTGTGGCACCGTCTTGTTGAAATCACATGTCACCCAAGTCCAATTCTTTTATATTGGGCAAAAAATGTCGGTAATAATAATAATCTCAAGGAACTTTATTTTTGAGAAGCACATTTGGTTCGGTTTGATTGCCGTCGGCCCAAAAACCGCACCAAAGAGTGTGTTTTCAGGGTGTTCTAGCCGCTTTAGAACTGCCTCTGGCTGCTCTTCAGACCAAATTCGGCAATTCTCTTTATTGACGAACCCATTAGGCCAAAAATGAGCTGGAATTTAATTGTGGACTTTGTGGAAGTTCACCCGGCTTCAGTTCATATATCGGCTGTATTTGATATGGTTTCATACCGAGGTCCTTAAGTAAAATCTTCCAGGTGGTCGAATAACACAAGCCCAAGTAATTTGCAAAACACATTTTTCACAGATCACAAATTTTGATAATAAAACCCTTTGTTAATCTATTCTTGTTGAAATGGCAAACCTTACAGAGCATTTTTGACGTTGCCACATGTTACGAATTCTAGGGGAGGTGTCAAAAAATGTACACTGAGAAACCCAATAGCATAAAAATCACCCCTAATAAGTTTCAGTTCGAGGACCTGTCTATTGACTTATAGATCCTAAAGTTTTGGCTTGAGCCTTGGTGCATAACAACTGAAATCTTTGAAAAATGATTAACTATTTTCTATGAAATTTAGAAAATCAGTTTAAATTATAACCAACTCGGACGCATTTAACTTAACAATCTATTTGATATGCGTATCAATGGTTCAAGTGTATCAACAGTTCTCTTCCAAAAGTCGCTGGTCCTCCCACTCTTAACTCTTACATAGATATGAGACACTTTTATTGCCATGTTACGACTTGAGTTTTGCCTTATTCCCTTTCTCTTAGTAGTAAAATCCAGAGTTTGGATCTTCTGTAGATAATGCACCAAATTATTTACTACAAGTCAATGAGATTTTGCTTCTTAACTTATTTAGATTTAAGTATTTCTTACTAAAAAAGGAGTGCGGCGCATTTTATTGTATTAGTTTAAAATGCAGTAGACTAACAAGTTTGTATGATGGAACTATTTACTTATACTAAGCTATTCATAATTTTATAATGATAAATCAAGTTAATAATACAAAAACAGTTCTAGTTTTATATCATACCTCGATCGAGACCTCTGTACTTCGCGTGTTTCTTATATAATAGCCCTTACTTTAGTTCCCCCAAACAATTCAATTCATCGCCTTGCACTTCTATTACATGCCTCATAAGCTTTACTAAACAGAGCCCCCTTTACCCAGACTTAGATACATTCATGAATAATGCGCAACAACGTAATGGTAATTAAATTGTTTTACGCCCCTCCACTCCCTCAGTCTATAGGGGAGTGGGTTTTAGCTCGGATCGAGTCAGTCAACGCTTCGCACGAGCCGTGTCTCGTGATCAAATTGAGCGAGCGGGTGCTTCCCCATAAACCAGTCCTACACTTCCACAGAGAGTTAAAATTTTGTCGTCGTCGAACGAGTTCGAGACTTTGACTTCCATACGAAAAGTTCGAGTTCTCATTCTCTTTACGGTATTGTTGTTTTGTTTTGCTATTTGGTTATTTGTTTCCATTCTTTTTTTGCTTTTGAAGGCAGTTCGTTTACTCAAGTCAAGTGCATGTTTCGTTGTGGCCTAAGGACACATTTTGCAGACCGGTTTCAAAGTCAATATCAGACATGTCTGCCATGCCCAATAAATTAAACGAATATGTATCTACCCTATCAATATAGTTTTTTTTTTGGAGGGCAATCAATTTTGATTTGTTTTAATTCGGTTTGATTGCTTTGATTGATTTGCGGTGGTACTTCTTATCATTGCAACCTCTTCAGCCTCAAGTGCTCTTACATTAAGCATAAGTAAGTAAGAGCTACCTACCTTCCTACAAATATGTACATTGTATATACATCTTTACTTAAAGATTGCGGCGATTTATTGCAACACTAACAAAATGCTTATCAAAATTTTCTCAGGTTTGACTCACCCCTGGCCCTGTCAGACTGGTCTACTAGTATGAATGCCTGGCAGACACGCTTATAAAATTCTCTCATATATACTACAGCACTTGATATAGATTAAAACTCGCATGTTTATAGTTAAGAAATCAATCAAATGTCATTTAAGGCATTCTTAGCCGGTACAAAGCGATTCCTGATTAGTTGAAAAGATCGAAATAAGTTATAAACAAATGTTATAATTAATAATGTTGTTTTTTTCTATCAATCTTGATCTAAAAACTTGTTATCTAAATTAATTTTTAAGCATTAAATGAAGATAATAATATCTCCTTAAAGTGACACCGGGACGATTGATCTATAATTGCTTTAAATAGAGAACAAATCAGTTTGTTTTTAAAGTTTTGTCATAGATAAGTTTATGTTCCTTTAAATGATCATTTACAAAATTAGAGGGTAAGCTTAACGAAAATTTTGAAGAAGTGTGTGTGTGTGTATATGATAGTACATGTCAAAAATTTGTAAGCTATAAATTATGGATGTTCAAATCTTATCTTATGACATCTTAAAGAATCTAAAGTTATGACAACTTGTAATTCAAGAAGGTTTATGTCTTATGATATATTTTTCGGGCTTATGACAATCTCGAAAAAGTCGTTCAGATTATTCTTAGGAAACTAAGAAACTTCAGCGACTTGTGATTAAAATTTGCAAATTGCTAATGGAATTTCGTATATCTTTTTGTATCTTTACCTTTAGCTACCAGTGTGCACTGGAAAGTTCTGAAACCACTCTCTAGGGCTGCTTTATAATATCTGTTAGGGGTGGCCTTATCACTCAAATAAACTTACCCTTAAGAACAAATACCCATAAGAAAGCTTAATTTATGTTCAAATCAGTACTGCAATAGTCTGATAGCAGGTTCCACCTTAAAAAACAAATAGCTATAAGATAGCTTGGTCTGCAATTGTCTGATGTCTTCTACTAACTTTACGAGAAATCAATTTTTAGTCTTTACCTATAGCTACCACTGTTCTTTAGAAGGTTGTGAAACCTCTTTCTTGGTCTATCAATCAAATAGACCCACCCTTAGGAACTAGTGTTGGGTAAAGGTTGTTAATTTCACTGAACATGTTCACTTGTTATTTTTTTCAAAGTGAGTCAACTCACTCAAGTTGTTCACTTGTTCAGTTGTTTACTTGTTCAGTTGTTCAATTGTTCAGTTGTTCACCTGCTTACTTGTTCAGCTGTTCAGTGTTGGTTTGAATTGTAGGCCGTCTTGTTGGATCTACGCTGTTCCAATTGTTCACCTGGGCATTGTGACTATTAGCGATCATTCAAACTAATTTTAGTCCTTTGTTGCTGGTCACACTGTGGAATGTTGCCTATTTGTTAGCCATCTGTAAAATGGTGGCAACGCCAGCATATTGCTTACATTGAACAATCACCAAATTGAGTGAACAAGTCAATGAACAACTCTCAATGAACAACTCACAGAACACGAGCGGTTGAACAAGAGAAAGTGACCAACTCCTTCTAAACAACTCACAGAACAAGAGTGAGTGAACAAGAACAAATGAACAACACTGACTGAACAAGAACAACTCACAGAACAAGAGCGAGTGAACAAGAACAACTGAACAATTGAACAGCTGAACAACTGAACAAGAAAAAATGAACAACTATGACTGAACAAAAATTAACTATTAATGAAGAAAATGTTCACTTGCTTAGTTTAGTGAACAACTCAATTTTGTTCACTCACTCATGAACTACCCAACACTATTAGGAACACATAATCATAAGAAAGCTTGATATTTGTTACAATTAGTACTGCAATAGTCTGATAGTAGGTTTCCCCTTAAAGAACAATTAGCTATAAGATAGCATGGTCTTTATTAGAATCAGCACTGCAATTGTCTGATGTCTTCTACTATGTATCTTTACAAGAAATCAATGTACTGCGTAAATAACCATCAACACATAATTTCACTGAGCTCAGCATCCATCAAAAACAGGTTAGTCGTTAGCCTCCCAAAGTTTGTGTAGTATATCTGATCAATTTTAAGTCGGATGTCATACAAAGTGTCAAGGTGTGTGAAGTGCTGTCCGTCGCAATTGCGGCTGTGTTGCCCAGCATAAATGTTTGATTTTCCTATAACTCTACAATCGTTCATCCGATTTTAACCATACCATTTGTAGCGGGAGCAGAGGTACTCAGTTGATGTAATTGTCTGCATACACATATACCTGCAATGCGCCAAAACTGGCCAAAAGGAGAGTGACATGAGGGATTTTGAGAGGTTACTCTTTAAATAACAGGTGGAACACCTCTGGGAGGTGTCTTGCACTCCCAATCTTTAGGACAGTGATGTAGTGCATTTAAGTCGAAGAAAATTGATAACTATATCACTAGGAATAACAAGGAAAGCAAATGCTTACTGTTCGCTATCAAGTTTTGAACTGGGATCCTGATTAACGTTGCAACGTTGGTCCTAGTACTTTAGTAAACTATTTTAAATAAGCCTTCCTTGTTTAAGCCTTATTTAAGCATAGAATTATGGGTGGGGTAAATTTTGAACACAAATTAATCAATGGAGAAATCAACTCTTCAATCAACTCATCTGTGCTTATTCGTCTTAGGTGATTAACCCTTCCCACTAGCGAAATAACTATCTACAGGTATCCATTCCTATAAAATTGCCCTGCATAAGTCACCAGTTAAATTCAATGAAAGTAGATTGTAAGTAGGGTTACCACCTCGGTCGCGTATTTCGCTCGGAAAGTCATCAATGTCTAGTGGAGGGGGAAAGGGTGGCGGTGGGCGGAATACGGTTACCGTGGAAAGGTAAAATTTGAAAATGTCAAATTTTTTCAAACTTGATGTACTTTTACATTTTTTCCACATGCATTTCTCATTCGTCATCGCTTTTCGAAGAAAAGAAGAAATTCTTCATACGGAAATTTAATTTCATCATGCTCATGTTCATGTTCGACTCTCAATCGATTTCTCAAACCTCCACGTAGGCATTGCTGATGGGGATTGATAAAACTTTTACAACAATCAAGGGCAATTGAACAAAACCGTCTAAACTTTCGAAAATTTTTACCCATTTTACATCGACAGGAAGGTCAATTTGTTTGATTTGGCGGATAATCTTCGTCAAAGAAAGTATTTCGTCGTAACATCAAGATCACCCGTTTAGCCGCTCGAAGAAATAGTTTTCGATCTACTATTTCGTCTTCAAGGTTCAATACTGAAAAGTATTGAAATGAAGATTTTTCCAAATCGTACCATTTCCCAAATATGTAAGAGCTCAATGGTAAACTAATAATGCCTCTCTCTCAAAATTCGATCGGTGATGCTGTGTCAAATAAGTTAGACTTTTGTTGACTATAGATTCACAGTACTTGTCATACATTCTGGTTTAAGACCCGTCTCTCAACTCAGTCATTACACTGTGAGTGTGTGTACTTATGACTGTTCCTTTTTACAGATTTTTTATACTTTTGATCATGTGGTGCATAAAGTGATGAACGAAGTATTATTAGCATTCTGGAAACGTTAAATTTTCGTTGAGATTGTCGTTTAGTTCATTCTCTTGATCTTTCACAAAGCTCCAAAGCGTTTTGTCAACTTCATCTTCTCCTTTATTGAGAAAATTATTGCTTTAAACCCGGCTAATTTTTGATAGTCCGCTCGATAGCCATTTGGTCTGTCTGTCTATTGGAGTAGTAATGTTTTTGACCCCACATTTGATGTCAAAATATCTGACTGCAATTGGATACAGTTTCGTGTGTGTTTGTGTGTAAGGATGGCTTCAGGGGAGTGAACGGTAAGAATGTCGTAACTCTGTTCTCGGGAAAGTCGAATTTTCTTAGTTCAAATGGCGGACGGGCAAAATTTTTATTGGCCCGAAGATCACTGCTAGGCCCGGCATGGCCGGACGAGGCCCGGGCAGGTGGCAACCCCAATTGTTAAACAAAAGACTCTCTCCACAGGTGTCTAGAAAAATCGCTAGTTTGACATTAGTTCTGCCGAACCACTGGATGACTATATAAATGATTTCCAAATTGGTTTTCCAGCATATTTTTAATGAGAGAAATATTTTATTAAATAAAGATTGCAATAATGAAAAAGTGTGAGAAAAGTTTGCTTATTATTTTTGGCCACAAATCAGATATATCTATCTAATCCACTTGACTAGCCCATCAGCGCCACCATAGGTAGCAAATTCTAATAAAATGATGACAGTTTTATTGAATTAAATTGATGGCTGGGAAATAGTTCTCCGCAGATTAGTAATTTGTATGCAATTCACCCATAAAAAATACGTGACAATACTTAAATCGAGTTGGAAAAATTATATAGCCGAGTCTGACAATGCATTTTAGTTTTCATTTTTATTTTTTATGGCCATTCAATTATTGCTTATTTTTGTTAATTGTCGCACAAAAAAAAAAGCGTTCACATGCAAACAAATAATTACAAGCGAAAACCATTTTTTCTGCTGGGGTTTGAGGGTAGGAGACACAGCTTAACGGCAGTTTTAGGGCTTCTTCTACTTTCTGTGAAAGGTAGGTAAAGAAATAGACTTTTAGTCTAAGGGTTGTTTATAGCTTGGTCACTTGAGTGGCTATTAAACTGAGACAAAAACAAAGCTTCCTGTCAATGTCACATATATCACAATGACTAAACACTTCCTTACTCAGACACGCCATTATCTCATGATTCCCCTCTCCGGGCTTTTAAGATATTATCATGCCAGGCTTACTAAGATTCTCATCAGCTGCTTGAATTCAGTAAATGCTAATTGTTGTTTTTTTTTGTATTTTAAAAGTTCGTTGTCGTAATGAGTATTCCTTTATTTGTTTTATTGCCGATTACTTTTTTTGTGAATTTTATGAACACTTGAGTTTGCTTCCATTTTTGGAATGCAAACTTAAGGGGAAAAGCTTGCGGAGATATTTACATATTTACAGCTATTCGGGAAATATCTTACTAACACTATTATTGATACCATTTATGAACGGTTTCCTAGTTGCTCAGAACCAGTTTTCTTTTTGCATTTTTTCTTGATTAAAACCCGCTTTTGTTTGTCTGCCTTGACTTGGGTAATTCATTTGCTGTAATTGAATTAAAAAATCATTTGGGTTTTTTATCGCTGAAATTAATTGTCATACAATTAGCAAACATTTCGCTGTTGGTTCTTTGAGCACTCCCACGCACTTAATCGGAACGAATTAAACTGTAAAGTGAGTCATTTGTTTAAGGAGCATGTTTCACAAAGGCCAACAATTTCCTTATATTTTAAACAAATTTTCTTTCTTTCTTTTGTTTCACTCATACGCAGTGTTGCCTTTAGTATTTCAATGAACGGAATAGCCGGCAACGCTTGAAACTCGAAACCGATCATGAACCAGATAATCTCCATATTACCAGCCGGTGGCGTAGATAGGGGGGGGTTTAAGGGGTTCAAACCACCCCCCTTGAGTTAAATCCGCCATCTTTGTACATCTAGTGTGCCGCACATACTTTCAATCTTGCTATGTCTTCCACCACCAACGTACCAGCTATCAGAGATTGCCTTAGCACTATAGAAGCAATCTATAATTGCTTTAACACATCTAAAAGAAAGTCAATTTTGGAAAGTACCATCGAAGAATCCACTGAAGCCCCAAGAAGAAAATCTTTAAAAACATTGAATCTAACATGATGGATTTCAAAATATCAAGCAGTAGAAGCCTCTCAACATGAGAGCCACAGAAAAGGACTCTAAAAATTTAACAAGCGCCATGGACTTCGAATTTCTGATAGCTTACAAGTAATTTTTTTTGTTTATAGCCTATCATTGCCGTTGACTCGCGAACCCCAAGCAAAATAGCAGCCCACCTCCCGCCCAACCGACCGAGAGGCGCAGCCGCCTACGTGCGACACGAAAGCCGGATCGAAAAGTACAAAATAATGTTAACTACGGGCTAAAATGAGTTAAAATAGATATTTTTAAAGCAGGAAGAGAAAGTTCCGAATTGATTAAGCGGTAGAGTTTGTTGTAATCAGCACAGAGGACATGAAACGGATCACCCAAGAACCCAAGAACACTTCTGGCCAAAAGCACTTCTGGTTACAAGAGAGTTAAATTTAAGTTAATGGTCAAGAATTACCCCAAGATCATTTACTTCATTTTGGCGCTGCAATGCCACTTTATGAAGCATATAAGTGACTAATTGTGGTAAGCTTCTGTTAAATGTCATAACCTTACACTTCAAACTGTTAAGGTTTAGAAGATTATCTTGATACCAAGAGTGAAATGCATCCAAGTCTGCTTGCAAATTATAGCAGGAAACCAAATCATTATATGTTAAAAAAATTTTCACATCATTGGTGTACATAAGCACCCGAGAGTGAGCCAAGACTAAAGGAAGATCATTGATAAAGATAGTAAAATGCAATGGGCCCAAGTGACTTCCTTGGGGAACTCCAGAAGTAACCTGGATGCACTTAGAATATGAATTAAGAAATATAACTTTTTGAGTTCTACTATTTAGGTAATCAGAAATACAACTGAGGAGGTTAGTTGAAAAGCCAATTAAGCTCAGTTTGTGAAGCCACTAGGAGTGATTAACAGAATCAAAAGCCTTACTAAAATCAGTACAAATGAAGTCAGTCTACATTTTACCTATGAACCCTTTGATCACTGAAGATGTGAATTCTAAAAGGTTAGTGGTAGTCGATCTACGCTTCACAAATCCATGTTGGAAGGGTGAGATAATGGAACTACATAAATGTTGCAGTTGAGATGTTATAATCCTCTCAAAAGCATGGATCTTGTCAAAGATTTGCAGAGAAGACTATCGGAGATCCGGTCAAATGAAGATACGTTTTCCAAAATCTACGAAACTTAAAAAATGGCTGGACCTTTAGAAATTGAGACAAAACATAAACGGATTGTGGGAAGGCAGAAAAATCGTGAGAGTCCAGAATTTGAAAGCAGAAGTTTACTTTCGGGTGACGATTTTTAATCCTTTTTTGGACGTCTTGGTGAGCGGTTTACCAATCACGAACATATTTTAGAAGGATTTTCGAAGCTCTTCAAGAATGATTCAGGCGATGTTGACAATGAGGTCAACAAATTTGTGAAACTAATGAATTCTACCAAGATTTTCTAGATAATGGGCCACCTGCTGTTCTCATCGAGCTAAAAATGTGGAAAAGATATTTGTTGCGAAGAGGGCTTTTTCAAACAAAAAGTTCGATGGAAGCGTTGCATAACTGCCCAAAAGAAAATTTTCCAAATATGTTTAAGTCAGAGGTCGCAAAGACCGGTTCGCTCATTGCAGTTGTCTAATAAAAACCGGATTCGTGCGACACATTGACACAGAGGGACCGAAGCAACGCTTAACTACGCTCTCAGATAGTGATCTGTTGGGTGAGGTGAGAAACACATTTGTTTTGGTTTTTTCGCTCTTGGTCTTTTGCCAACCTATTTGCAGAGACCGCTTGCTGAAAAGGTGTTTTTTGAATGTATGCGATCAGTGTGTGCTTCTTAGGCTACCGATATCAACGCACGTTTGTATGTATGCGACAAACTATGTGTGCTCTTTCATTCTCTCTCGCACTTTTACGCTCTGCTCCACTTGACTTTGCTCACAGCAACCTTTTTGAAATAACATTTTGGTCTCTCGGTCTTCAAATAACTCACACTTTGGGACCGCTTGACTGAAATGGGCCTGTTATTGGGTTGATGTCAGACCGACCAGCCTGAGTGAACAATAACAGCCGCTTAACAGCGAGCGCGAAAGCAGCACACAATCGGTTGAGGGAAGACCAAGCCAGTTTTATTTTTATTTTTCGGTTGCGGTCGGTTCTGAATTTGCTCTTATAAATTGAACATATGATTAATTATTTCTTATTTTATTGTGGAACCGTTTAAATGGCTTTGCTGCTTTCGCTATGCATCATGAAATCGGAATTACAGGGGACAAAGTCGTATATGGACTGAGCAAAAAATCTAGAAAACTTGACTTCATATTGTAAAAGAAATAAAGAAATGAGATAGCAATAAATAGTACTTTAAAGGCCTGTATCCAGATGTGAATTAATTCGAAGTAAAGTAAAATTTTCATACAAATTTTGAAAATTTTTTACTTTTCTTATGTCTTTTTTGAATGAAAATTTTACCTGAACATGGACATGTCGAAACGGCCGTCTGCACAGCCACAGCTACTGTTCATGTTTATATGTATTCTCTGTTGAATTTTCAGGTTGATTACACAGGAGAACAGCCATTTTCTGGTCCAGTTTTGTCCACTGATTACAAAACTGGTCTCGGTTTGGTTCCATCAGATTTTGTTTTAAAGATATGGCGGAAAATGTATATTGCAAGTTTTTTCGCTTTGAAAATATTATGGAGGTCACACTGAAAAAAAAACATCTGGGTTTATGAGTCCTATGCGACAGAACACATTTCAATGCAACCCAAAAAAATCAAGCGAGCAGCATCAGCAATCCCGAAGGTGCCCAAATTGGCCTTTGAAGAGAGTTATTCATAAGTTTATGGCAAATTTTTCAAATTCGTTCGTCACAGACCATTTTATCTTGAACCATTAACAATTAATTTTAAATTGTTGTCGCTTCGTGTTGCTAGTATAAAAGTACCCGTAGAAAGCGAACCTAGGGTACAGTTGAAAAACTGGAGGGGAGGCAATGCTTACAAAACTCCCTTCTATCAGAATTTAAGGGTCCCATTCCGGGTTTTTTCCAAAAGTTTGATTTTTATACCCTTGCAGAGGGTATTATAAAATTGTGCGGATGTTTGTAACGCATTGAAGGAAGCATCTCCGACCACATAAAATATATATATTCTTGATCAGCATGACGAGCTGAGTTGATTTAGCCCTGTCCGTCTGCCGTCTGTCCATCTGTTTCTATGCTATCTCCTCCGTCAGTTTTAAAGCTATCCTCACCAAACTTTGCACGAAGTCTTTTGGAACAAATACGCTGCACATTTGTCGGAACCGGCCGGATCGGATGACTATAGCATATAGCTGCCATAGGAACGATCGGTTGAAAAACTAGTCTTAGTGAGAAAAACTTTTTTGTTTTTAATGGAAACCCCTCCAAAGTACGTATTTCTTAGTTTACTATCCTTTCCCGTGATTTCACTAAGTTTGGTCGAAATCGGATGACTATACATAAGCTGCCATAGGCGATCGTCGAAACTAGTCTAGGAAACACTATTTTGTTTTTAATGAAAACGTCCTTATCATGTACATTAATTAATATTAACAATTCTAAAGTTTTTAAACGGTGATTGCTACTCCAGGAACATCGGTCGAAAAACTAGTCAGTGAGGAAAACTTTTTGTTTTTAATGAAAACGTGCTTTTTATTGGCATACACTTATTGTATATACTTTGGACACATTTCTACAAAGTTTTATCAAAATCGGATGACTATAGCATATAGCTGCAGTATTAATGATCGGTCGAAAAAGAAGTTCTAGTGAGAAAAACTTTTTGTTTTAAATGGGATCGCCTCCAAATTTCGTAATTAACAGTTTATTATGCTTTTCCATGATTTCACTAAGTTTGGTCGAAATCAGACATCTATATAGTATAGATCCCAAAGAAAAGTAAGGTCCAAAAAGAAGTCTTAGATAGAAAAACTTTTTTGTTTTCAATGGAAGCTGCAAGGGTATACAAAACTTCGGCCGAGCCGAAGTTAACTTTCCCCTATTTTTTTATACTGTACAACACATTGACTTTTAAAAATATGTATAGATGTATGGACTTGTACAGATGCTTTTAGGGGCCCGTCGGCTATAGAGAGCCTGGAGCGAGAGCTAATGACAATACCATTTCGTGAGATCTGAGATCGGTATTAATATTAATGCTTAATTTCAAAGTTCCCACGAGTCGCAAATAAAGATAACTGATTCTGGAGGGGCGAAACGGTAACGATTATTGTTTCCCGTGGCCAGTAAGTAAATTTACTTAGACTAGGTGCAGTTTGCTTTACTTCACTTACTTGAGTTTTACTCAAAGTTTATACATTTTTATGTCATCCCAAGCATCTGTTTTAATCTTTGACTATGAAAATATTTGCTAAATTTTTTACTCATACCATTTAGCCGCTTCAGTTTCGTTCAGCTGCTCCAGGCCTAATATTTACCTAGATACGAGTCATTTTATCTAGTCAACCGGCTGTGCCAACACAAATATATATATGTTATTTGTTGTTCAGTTGCTCAGTTATTTGTTGCATTTTTTAATTACAGTCGGTCGTGTGGAAAGTCAGTGTAAATATTGACACAGAGAATGGCGTCACGTGCCAGTAAAATCACTCAGAAGAGTTGCTGCGGCTTTAGTCATGTGATAGGTGGGGTATCTGGGCAGACGCAAATTCTAGATAGACCGCAAAGGTGGAAGGTTGGAGTGGGGGTGGGCTAACAATATGTTTAAGTACAACCCGTTACCAAAGTTTTCTTATCTAAGACCCATTTAAGACCTCTACCCAAAAGCAATGTGTCTTTGTCATATGATAAATCATTTTAGAGCTTCACTTGGCTTTTGGGTATTAATAAGAAAGAAAACAACAAAAATTGATAGATACCATATAAATTTGCTCATGTGACAAACTGACAATCAGAAGCAGAGCGAACAACAATATTTTGCAAGTGCAAATCACCAAATCAGCAATTCAAACACATGACGTATGAATATCACGTATACGCCGTGATTGGCATAACGAACGATCCTTTATATTGATTTAGCATGCAAGTGCAAATTTCCGGCCATATTTAACACTTTCAAGCTCCAAGCTTAATAATTTATAAAGATATCTGTTGGTTTGTGTGTGTGTCTGATATTTGTTTTTTTATAATTTTATTTACATTTATTACCAACTTTGTCACTGACTTTATACAACTGCTGTAAATTCTTCTGATGAATGCTTCCCCTTTTGATAATAACAATGGGACAAAATGTGAATAATTGGAGAGAGAAAAATAAGGAAATGACACACGTGCTCAAATATACAAAAATGACAAATATTGTACAATTTTAGGAGAACGTAGGAAATATTTCTATTGTTCTCTTACTGTCCTTAATCGACCTAATTTGAATATCAGTGGATGTATAATAGCAGAATGTGCGTACAAACTCTTTTTTTCTACCCAAACTGAAGGAATGGGGGATCCAGAACGAGCCTCATTAGCAGAAAAAGATATTTTCCTAATTTTCATTTCAAAACTCATAGAAATTTACTTAAAACTTTTTAAGTAATTCCGTCCATTGCTTAAGCATATATCTTTACACAATCATTTGTTGATTTTGGTCCTCCAATAGCTTTAACAATCCATTCACAGCACCTAATTAAAGTGGAAAACTACCCAGTAGTTTTTGTTGTGCTAGGTGCTGCCGAAAGCAAGCCGCCAGGTGACCGGATCGGCACAATACCCCTGGAAGCTAATGCAAATATAGTTATCCATCCGGCGGTCACAGAAGTGTAACCATCGGCCTGGCCGCTCAGGATAGAATCACCAGAAGCTCGCACATAAAGTGTCTGCCATCCGCCAGCCGGTTTTGGGACAGCCATCGGCCTAGCCCTTCTCCATTTCGCATTTCTGTTAACCATCCGGTAGTCAGCCTAAGAGTAACCAATGGCCTGCCCGATCTGCAAAGCATTACCAGAGTTTATACATTAAATGTCAGCCATTCGCCAGGCGATTTCAGGCAGCCATCGGCTTGGGTAAATTCGTTAACCGTCCAGCAGTCTCTTTGGGATAACCCTACGCCCGGCAGATCCGCACATCTGTGATTTTCAAAGATTCGGTATTGAGCAGCAATCGATAATATAGTTGGGAAGCCTGTCAAAAGCACAATGTCATCCGTATATATTAGTACTCACCCTACCCACTGCATCACAGCCGGCCACGACTAACAGAGACTGTACATGAAATGTCAGCCGTCCGCCAGGCGATTTGGAACAGCCTTCGGCTGGCACATTCACTGTTAATATATAGCACATTTTGATCGGTATATGAACTTAGCAGAAGTGGCGTAGAGCTAAAGCATTTGACTAATAAACAAACAGTCCCGAGTTCAAATCCCAGTAGAGGTATGCTTATCGAAACGAGAGCATAAGTTTAAGTCGGTCCAGCCCGCCTTCGATGTACCCGTTACTCAGGGGAATTAATCTTGTATAGCCTTCCCTTATGTTAGTTAACAGAGCGTTAACATTAATGTGAACATTTCAATATTATGTGAGGAAAAAGCGCCTGCGACGCCAAAAAGTATGCAACATTTCTTATAACTTTTATAACTCTGCCATTTATTATCCGATCTTAATGAAAATTTCAGAGATTGTAGATATTAGGCACATACACTACTTCACAACCAAATATGAGTTTAATATCTTCAATATGGTTGAAGTTATTCAACATTTTTTATTGTGGGGCGGGAGGGGGCGTAGGAATAGGAGTCTAGATACAAAGATTTGGTCGCTCTAACTCTTCGAGTCTCCGAGGTCTAGGTGTTCATACAGACAGACGGACATGGCTATATCGACTCGGCTGTTGATGCTGATCAAGAATGTATATACTTTATGGGGTCGGAGATGTTTCCTTCTGCCTCTTACATACATTTGCACGACTTTAGTATACCCTTTTTACTCTACGAGTAACGGCTATAAAAAATACAAATTACATACAGCACAAACAAAACACATTTAAAATAAGTAGTACAAACATTACCGATGCATGGTCTATACCGCCTGCCGTATGGCGTACCCAAACAGCCTGCCGGACGGCTAGTCACTTTTACCGACCGCCCGGCACCAGCTTCCGGATTTGATGACATCCTATATTAAATCTGGTTTGGGAGCTGGTATGACAGGCGGCGGCAGCAGTCAGGTATCGGTCGACATTCTCTAGCCGGCGGCGACATTCCGAAGTACTGGGTAGTTTGAACAGTTTCAAAGTGTTTCAACCAGAGATCTGAACGAGTGCATCGCAACTGCAAGTGCACTGCATAAGTACTTGATATTTTCGCACCCGACTACTCCAACAAAATGTATACAGAGACCAGCGATAATGCGTTCTTAGTCGAAAACGTTGTTCTCAATGAGTAGGGTAATACCGTTTTTCTGAACGAGAACGAGGTCTAATAAAAGAACGCTTTTTTGGACCGATTTTAGAGTGTTTTAAGGGTGTTTAGAATGGGTGTGTAGAAAAAACAAATTTTAAAACAAATTTTTTAGAAGAAGATTTATATTTGGGGGAGGAAGGGCTTTTTTCATATTGGGTGGGTGGCGTGAGGTAGCATAGCACAACAAAAGAGTCTGCTGAATATTGAGAGTGGTAAAAAGTTTTGGCAACGTCGCTGGTGTGGGATCGGGGCTTTTTTTTTTTATTGAGATTTGAACATTCTATTTTTAAAACTGCGTGGTTCATCTTTTTATTCACTTTTTTAAAGGATATTTATAAAAAAAAGAAATCAGAACCAAACCATGATGTTCATGATTTTAGAACGAATTTTGTTTTCTGTTTAGTTTAATGAAATATTTTTATTTTGTACTAAACTATGTCTTATCCATGTTTTTGGTAATAATATAACATAGATTCATCACAAACTTTAAAATTTTGTGTTAGCGATATATGTCGGACTCGTCGGTCATTTTTAAGACCCAAAACTGAAACGGGTTTTCAAATTTTTCGTCGATCGAACGTTTTGTATTTTAAAACGTGGTTTGTTTTTAAGGAAAAACTTTTTTATAAATATTTTAATAATTAATGTAAAAGTAAGGAAAATGGGGCTTGTTTTTAGAACGCCATTTTTTCTTGGTATACAGTTTTATTTCTACGGATATTTGGTTCACTTAAGTGCCGTTACTTACGCCACTCACGTAGCGTATAGGAAATACTTAACAAATAGGGAACCGTAAAATTTGAGTGTCAAATTATCCACCAACAATTCAAGCAACACATTTTCTATGTATCGCTTTCTCACTTAAGTATTTTTTTTTGCTCATGCTTGCCTCTTGTGGAATTTTTTTTACTGGTGACCTGTCCGTATGAACGCGTCGATCTCAGAGACTATAAGAGATTGAGCCACAAATTTTTGCATGTAGGTAGGTGTATACCAGAATCAAATCGAGTTTGTTTCAGATTTGGAAAATTTTTCCCCCTTCCCCCTTAAAGCGCAAAAAACTGTCAGAGCCACAATTTTTAAGTTAGACCCTCGAGACTTTATATATATCATGTAAGGCCCAATATCTATCTATTCTGAAAAGATCAATAAGATCGGACAAAAAACACCGAAGTTATATACGAATCAATTTTGCTTGTTGGAGAGAGGGGGGTCTTGCATTGTCAGTTATCGCGCGCGGCCGCATGCGAGCATGCGTTTGTGTGTATGTTGGAGTGTGTGTATGTGTGAGTGTGTGGGTATGTAAAGGAAAACACACGAAATCAAGGGAACAGGGTATTTTGTAGTCGGGGCACTCGACTGCAGCTCCCTTACTTGTTTACTATAAACAGAGCGTGAGGTACACATCACGCATCAATGCCAATGGGCATTGCAAAAAGAGGTGTAACTACTTTGTCAATGGAACAGCTTGATTTCAGCAAAAGTGTCTGACTTTCTTTTACTCTCGCAAGGTTTTGGTTTATTTAAGGAGTTCACACTTAACTATCACGGCTTTGTTTCGAATTTTGGGTTGATCCCGTGAGTTTTCAGATTAAACATTAAATGTTACTAGATCAGCTTATTCTTTTTATACGAATTAAATACACTTGGCTTAGTAACCGAAGATTTGAAGTCAATTTTTCTTATTAGCTTATTAAAGGGTGACCTGGAAATCCCCACAATCAGAAAAAAACGACTATCAGAGTTCTACATCAATCAGGATAGGATTTATACTGCTTTGTACTGAACCTGTGCGCCGGCTGGCGCCGAGAACCGAAACAATTTTAAATGCCACGCAGACGCCAGTTATCGCAAAATACCTCTCGGATCAATGGGAGCAAGGGTTTGCCCATCGCTGTCTCAAACAGACTTACATTATAGCTCCATATATTCACTGCTGACAAAGTAGTATTCCAGTTACTTTACAACTTTATCACACCAACCCAGCGTAGCAGAGCTGAATGAGGTTGGTCCACAACATGCATTACAGTAAGCGCCTACGTAATGGGTCATTCTCGTTACGTTTAGTAGGCACATTTGTAAATAGAAATTTTGTATGACAAAAATTCGAGTAGTTTTTGTGCATATAACAGTTATCTCGAAACAATCTTAAGTCAAGTTTTTCGAGATTGATCAAATCCTACTAGAATTAAAGTTCCCAAAGGGAAGTTTTTAGTCTACCCCTCCCTACATTCATAACTACATCTATGGGGCTTAAGCTTAATGGCCAAAATAGCTTTTTAATAATACCCCCAAAAACGATGTGTTAGAAATATTTATGGAAGAAGTATGTGGAGGTGGAAGAGGAGTACATCAAATTAATTGAAATTGATTTATTGCTTTAATGGAGGAATTAGCACGTACTTAAATAGCCATTGATGGTTAATTTGATTTCAAATATAATTATGCTTATTTTTGGTTCTATTTACAGGTCCCGCTCATTGGGCCAAAGACTACCCTCAGGCCTCGGGACATCGTCAGTCGCCGGTTGATATTACACCATCCAGTGCCAAGAAGGGCAGCGAATTAAAAGTTGCTCCACTCAAATGGAAATATGTGCCCGAGCATACCAAGAGTCTGGTGAATCCAGGTGAGGCTTATAATAAATAATTCTTACACTGGGCATATCTAATCTTCGATTTCATTTTCAGGCTATTGCTGGCGAGTGGATGTTAATGGTGCCGAGTCGCAGCTATCTGGTGGCCCCTTGGGCGATCAAATCTTTAAGCTAGAACAATTCCATTGTCATTGGGGTTGCACCGATTCCAAGGGTTCTGAGCACACCGTCGACGGTGTATCCTATGCCGGTGAATTGCATTTGGTACATTGGAATACCACCAAGTACAAGTCGTTTGGTGAGGCTGCCGCTGCACCCGACGGTCTGGCTGTTTTGGGTGTTTTCCTGAAGGCTGGTAATCATCATGCCGAGCTCGATAAGGTCAGCAGTTTGCTGCAATTCGTACTGCACAAGGGTGATCGTGTGACCCTGCCCCAAGGCTGCGATCCCGGCCAGCTGCTGCCCGATGTGCATACCTATTGGACGTATGAGGGTTCACTGACCACACCACCCTGCTCGGAATCGGTCATTTGGATTGTGTTCAAGACACCCATTGAAGTGTCCGATGATCAACTGAATGCCATGCGTAATCTCAATGCTTATGATGTAAAGGAGGAGTGTCCGTGCAATGAGTTCAATGGCAAGGTGATCAACAATTTCCGTCCCCCCTTGCCGTTGGGCAAACGTGAGCTGCGCGAGATTGGTGGCCATTAAGGAAATGTGGTGGTCACATGATTGTTGGAATAGAGTGGAGTTCCCATTGTTCAATTCTCGTTTTTTAGCCTGTAGCCAGATATACCTCCTATATAAATGTATCTGTTGTATATGTGTATGTGAATATGTGTTTATCTGTTAATGTAACTTTGTTTGTTGTGTTAAACATTTGAAAAATGACAATTAGATTAATATTATTATGGTATTACAAAACTTAAATATATAGAGTACACCTAGATGTTGCATATGAAATACAAACGGTGTTTGACTTTTTTTTAATGGAGCACAAAATCTGAAAAATCTGATTTGTATAACATGTACCTATGGATATGGATACAAAAAGAGCCTAAGGATATTTATAAACCAGTCTAAGCCAGCTGAAAATTTGACAACATTTTCTTGCAGCCGAGAAACAAACCGAACTACAGCCTTATGTTTAAATTATCTTTTTAACTCCAGTTAAGTTACCATAGAATAGATAGTCAAGAATGCAGGTTCAATGGAAGGTGGAAAACACATCACGATAACCACAGCTGCATAGAGAAAATATCCAAAAAGATCCATTTGGAATGGATACGGTTCTGTACCGAACTGTTTTTGAATCGAGCCGCTTATTCCAGGCGGTGAACAGAATCGCAAACTGAACCGGCTCCATTTCACAAATGCTGAGCCGAACCGAAAATCACGGTTCGTTTCGGTGCAGTTCTCTGACGAAATTTATGAGGAGAATCGTTTTCCTCTAGCCAATGATACTCATTAATTTGAAAATTTTAACCGTTTCCCTAAGATTATTTTGTTACGAAATACCGTTCGACCCTCTACGAGGGAGATCACTGATAGACCGAATTAACCCTTAGCGATGCAGGATCGATATACCCTTTAAGGATGACGACCAAAATTTTACAACAAGTAATTCTGTAAGTCTTCTGCAATTGCCCGCCGATCTTTTACTATACCTGTCTTGGATCTGCATTCTTTTCTTGCATTTTCAATTTTCTGTAGTTCTTCTTACCTTAATTCAATCTTAGCTAGGACTTTTTTCCTCATATAATACGACAAACAGGATGTGTAAGATGCATGGTACGTGTTCTTTTCTAGATGAGATTCTCTGATTTTGAAGAGCAAACCCGACTTTATACATTTTGGAAATTCTTCTAAGGATTCTTAGCCAGGACTGTTTTTCCTCATATAATACGACAAACAGGGGGTGTAAGATGCATGGTACGTGTTCTTTTCTAGGTAAGATTCTCTGCTTTCGAAGGGCAAATCCGATTTCATACATTTTGGAAATTCTTCTAATGATTTTAGAGCAGCGATGTCCAAAATTTGAAAAGGCAGCCACGCGTGGTTGGCAAGTTTGGTGATTGTGTGTGGTTTGGACACCACTGTTTTAGAGATATTAAAATATCCATTTTTCATATCTTTTGGATGATTTTCAGCTTCGATTGGGGGTTAAACACCACAATCAATATTTTTTCGTTCAGTAAATTTTGTATTGCATAAATTTTGACATTTCGAAAATTTGTGGGGTCTTATGAGCCGTTTAAAAGTTGAATATTCGTGTTTTTTAGCAAAAACTCTTTTTTAAATCGAAAAATAACATTTTTTTTCTCATATATACAATCACAATAAAGAAAGTATGCTTGTGCCAGGGTGTCTAAGCCGCTGAACCGATCTTCAAATCACAGTAGTTCATGTCGATCAAAGTGTCATAAGCTATACCAGTCTGTAAAATGGTCAAAAAAGAAATATTCCGTTGTTGGGTGGCAGGTTTCTGTTGAAAAGAGGTAAGATCGTAAACGAAAAAGCGGGAGTAAGTGAAGAAACCGCGAAATAAAATGTCGTGTTAAGACTTTGGAGAATGTTTGGTGCGCCGCGAGGATTCGGTTGAAGAAATGTGCGGGAAATAGTCCAAAAACCGCGAAAATTCAAAAACTATATGTCATCCTTTGTGTGAAATTTTGGTAATGGTTAGACGCTTGGCGCGAAGGTTTCAAAGGTCCAAAAAGCCGATATTGGCAAAAAACCATGAGTGCTTTGAAGGCGCTAAGTGTTATATTAATGCGGCGTTGGTAAATGGAAGCTGTAGATTACACGGTCCAAAATATAGTGAAATTTGCAAGTTTTTGATTTGAGCCTGGATTATTTTGAAGATTGATAGAGGGCAACTGTAGACGGTTAAATAGTAGGTCAAAAAAATCACCAAATTTTGCAAAATATTCATGAGCTTAGATTATCACGAAGATGGGTAAACAGAGGAAAAGATCGAACGTTCTAAAATGTTGATGGCGACTTGCAGCCAACACTAGCTTGAATACAGTCACTCTCATAAGAATCAGAACTTAACAAATGGTATAAATCATTATAAAGCATACATATGAAACGAAACGGAACTGTCGTGTCGGTCTAGAAGGGATCGAAAATTTAATTTGCTGCTGGCAGTTATTTTGTTTGCCTTTCTTTTTTTAAATTTTTTTTTCCTCTTTGGAGTGTTTTTCTTCTGCCTTTCAGCGCATTATTGCAACATTCTTTTCGGAAGTCAAAACCGACTTTTTGGCAAAGTGACTCACAAAACCCCATTTTTTACATTTTTTTAATTGACGCCACAAACACAAAACCAAATTTTTTTTCAAAAAATTATTATTTCGGTCAAAATCCAATTGATCAAAGATATTTCTGTCATACTTACTTTTTTGGATTCCGAAAAAATTTTAGTAACATTCACAAGACAAAAACAAGTAAGGGAGCTGTAGTCGAGCGCCCCGACTACAAAATACCCTTTTCCCTTGACTTCTTGTGTTTTCATACACATACACACACACACACTCTAACATACGCACACGCGCAGGCACGCGGAAACTGACAATGCAAGACCCACCCCTCTCTCCAACAAGCAAAATTGATTCGAATATAACTTCGGTGTTTTTTGTCCGATCTTATTGATCTTTTCAGAATAGATAGATATTGGGCCTTACTTGGTATATATAAACCTAAAAACCTAAAAATTGTGGCTCTGACAGTTTTTTGTGCTTAAGGGGGGAGAGGGAGGAATTTTCCAAATCTGAAACAAACTCGATTTGAATCTGGTATACACCTACCTACATGCAAATTTGTGGCTCTATGTCTTATAGTCTCTGAGATCGACGCGTTCATAAGGACAGACGGACATGGCTAAATCGGCTCGGCTGTTGATGCTGATCAAGAATATATCTCTTTATAGGGTCGCAAATGCTTCCTTCTACCTGTTACATACTTTTGCACAACTTCATGATCCCCCTTTTCCCCATTTTTAATGTGAACACGGTATAAAAAAGAGCTTTTGAATTTGAAAAAAAAATCGTAGTTCTGGTTTACCAACATAAAAAGCACGTGTTGTCTGATCGGTTGCTGGTCAAAAGTTAGGTAATGAAACAAACAGCTGTAATCTATTTTTTTGGGGCCAATATTGGGTCACAACACCCGGCGGCTCAGAACACCCTATGTTCCCCTACATTCATTCTTCCCTGGATCGAAAAAGTTCCTCTGAAACAAAAAAACAGTTTAAAAAATCCCGCTACCCACAAAACAGTCTCTGGTCACACCATTGCTGCGAGAGTAATATATATCGATATTGAGTGATCATTCCCTTGGCAAAGTAACAAAAAAAAAAGACTAAACTCTGATCAACTCAAGTAACAAATTGGTTCAGAGTTTAACTAACTTGAAGTTTTAAGGAATTGGACTTAAATTTGAGTGCTGAGTCGTGCTTTTGCAAGGCGGTCCCTGCCCATCTCTAGGTTCATTCTACTCACTCTGACCCTTAGCACTGTCAAAAAGTAGTCGATACCATTAATGCCCGCACCCACGATAGAAGAAATAGCACAACTCTGCTATGACAAATTCCAATCCTTACCAAAAACCGGGAAGCCCATCGTCACGGAATGGACAGTGCTAGCCGGCATAGTGGAACACAATCAACTACTGGACAGCAGCCGGGTGGTGGCTTTGGGTTGTGGCACCAAATGTATTTCCCAGAGCAAGCAATGTCCCAGGGGCTACATACTAAACGATTCGCATGCCGAGGTGCTGGCCCGACGTGCCTTCCTGCGTTATTTGTACCATGAGCTGGAAAAAGAACCACCAACACAGAGCATCTTCCAATGGGAGCCACAGTTGGGTTGCTATAAGCTCAGCGAGCAAGTGGAATACCATTTTCTTAGCACACAGACACCTTGCGGAGATGCCTGCATAGAGGCCCAGGCGGAGGAAGAGTGTTCTATTAACCCAAAGCGGCCGCGTTTGATGGAACAGTCTGAGGTTATCTATACGGGTGGCAAACTGCTGGTCAAGTCGGAGGATGAGATGAGGCAAACGCTGGGCGCCTTACGCACCAAGCCCGGGCGTGGGGAGCGTACATTGTCCATGTCGTGCAGTGATAAGATGTCCAGGTGGAATGTCATGGGCTTGCAGGGAGCGCTCCTTGATTCGCTGATACACAAACCCATCTACTTGAGCAGCCTTAACTTCTGTGATGGATCAGCCCGTGTGGAGTGCTTGGAGCGAGCCATTTACCAGCGTTGGCAGCAGAGGCCGTGCCATCTAGAGCGTTTCCAACCACAAAAACCCCTCATACGCATTAGTTCTCAACTAAGTTTCGAATATGCTCCACGTGCCCAGGCAGAGCAACCCTCGCCCAATGGCCTCAGCTGGTGCCATCTACCCGAAGCCCTTAGGTAAGACTCTTGTAAATCCGATTTTCAGTCACTAAATTGACTTTCTTTTTCTCTTCAGTTCCTATGAGATCTCCGTTAATGGCAAACGTCAGGGTGTGACCAAGAAAAAGTTGGATACTCCTCAAGCAGCTTTGTCGATCAGTAAATATAAATTGCTACTCAGCTACCTGGATTTGTTGCAATCCAAGTCGCAGCTAAGAGAGAAATTTCAATTACAAGCCAAGGACTTGGAGCATTTAAGCTATGCCTCATGCAAGCACTTTGCTAGAGATTATCAAAAAGCCTGGCAGCAGCTGAAACTGGAATATTTTCAGAACTGGACAAATAAACCCCCGAAATTGTTAAACTTCAACAGATAAACTGAACAAACTTAAAATTTCAAGTGTATTTCAAATTATTACAAAAAAAAAGAAAATGTTTAAAAATATTTCCCGTTCGGAAAATAACAGTTCCTATCGCTCTGGCTTACCCCGGGATCTGCCAGCCCTCGAAAAGTTACGCTCAAAATGGAATGCCTACCTTATGGGTTTAGCCAAAACTCCCACAGAGCTTAGATTGGCCACTCGTCGGGCTGAACGTGAACTTCAAGAGGCCCGGACAAGCAGCCAACAATCAGCTACCTCACAGCGCAAATACTGCCTTCGCCCACTTACAGCCCTGTATACCTCACCACGTACCACGACACGAATGCGATATATACTGGACACAAAGATGAAGCAATCCTCCTCGCATCAGTCTTACTATCATCTTTGTGCCCAATGTGGCTTTGTCAATGACAAGCTAACACCGTCTGAGTACGTCGAGCGGCAACGTCAGCGTCTTCAGCGATTATTAACAGAGAATCCTACCCTACGTCCGACATTTAATGGCCATAAAAATCGTTAGATTTTTTAGAAGCCATTTTAGGGTCGATCATTGGATAAGCGGCATCATAATCATCGACCATTAAATGATTTCCTAAACTATCAATCAATTTTCGTTTTATTGCTTATAATTTATACAGCCAGAAGGAAGCATCTTCGACCTTATATAGCAGGGCTGCAAACCGATTCGGAGTCAAACCGCTCCGGAGTCGGAAATTCTGGGATTTTTTTGAAGTCGGTACTAGGGATGTCGAAAAAAATATCGATATAGCGAATTTCGTTATTTTTGTAAAAAAAATCGATATATCATCGACTATTTTTCGAGGCGATATATGGGATATCGAATACTTTTTGGCGATTTTCTCAGCGATATTTTACATGCAGCGTTCAGTCACACGGCTGCGATCAACTGTTTCTTGTGGTCTTTTGGCGATCAAAAAAAAAAGTGCTTAAAACTTATTTTATATGAGTAGGTGCACCAAACTCAAAGTGGAATTTTTGTAATAAAACTATACAGTTACAAATCGACAAACATAAAGGCGCATTAAAAGCAAAGCAAGGAGATGCGTAGCCAGGATCGGACATGTTAAATCTCTGGAAGAGCAAATGAAAATCATAAAATTTATATTTGAAATCAGACAGAGTTATTGGATTTATATTTTAATTTTCCGTCGCTAAACCTGGAGCGGTACCCCATTGGCAGTGCTTTCTGACTAGACATTGGAATAGCCTATTACATCAGGAAGCTCAGTGCCATCAGAGCACTTTAATAATAATAATAATCGGCCCTGTTCCGAATTCCAAGTCGTTTTTCTTGTAAACATTTAGAGTTTAAACTTAAGAATGTTATAGGGAAGGTGACAAGCATTCCAACGGTTACTAGATTAGGTTTGACGAAAATCGGAATTGCTTAAGCAGCTTAAACCGATAGCTCAATGCCAAGTGGATTCAATTAGTCAAAAAGGAAACACCTGATCTAGTAGACTTACACATTCTGCTTACTTTTGATATAAAATTGTGAACTTTACATTTGAAAAAGCAACGTTTACACGAAAACCGATTCGGAATTCAGTACAGGGCCGAATATCTTCCTTTATTTGCATTGATTTACAAAGAGTAGTACAGATTATACAATAGTTTTTGTTTTTGAAACAATACGATTTTTTCTTAACCCTTTTTTCTCTCTCTCGACTTCATCTCTTCAATTGTGGCAAAACGCTTTCATTTCATTGGTCTCTTCAGTTTTGGGAATAGGAAAAAGTCACAGGGAGCCAAATCTGGTAAATACGCTGTTTGAGGCATGATTACTGTGTTGTTTTTGGCCAATAAATCACAAACAAGCACGATTACAAGGAACATCGCTCATGTGAAAAGGGTTCCTTTTGCATCAAATAAAAAGGACAAGCAGTCCTCAGGTGACTCCCACGGAAAGGATTCCGTGCCGCAAAACAAAGAAGGGATATAGTACCTGAGTCTGTCAAGTAGGCGTGGTAAATGAAATGTCATTTCCAATATTTGAACATGTTTAGGAACCCTCTAGTACGGCTGGGGTCAGTCACAGTTTTTGCGTCAACCCAGCGTTGCTCTTTGTACGGTGACGCGTCGTGACGACAACAATTGAGGCTTATGTTGCTTCTCTGCATGACATTTCGTCAATCGAGCGTCGCTCATGTCGGTTCCTGCATGGCATTGCGTCGACCTAGCGTGCCTGGAGATCCGTTAACGTATTAAGCGGACATCGCCTTGCTAAATAAGTCGAACCCATTGTAAGGGGTATAAGGGTGGGTCGACGACAGTCACAAAATCGTCGACGGAACGTTGATACAGCGTTGGTCGGCAGTACTAGTGGGAAGTTATAGAAAATGTTCAGTTACAATACAACTACAGCCGAGAACAGAGCTAAAATATAAATAGATTTAAATAATAACTTGCAGTTTTTAACTGGCTCGAGGTCTTGTTATTTTATTGACATAACTTTAAACAGAGGCACACAATTCCCAGTTTTGCCGTCGCAGGCATGGAGAGACTGCTGTTTGGACATACATTTCAGGCTCAAGATCGCTGATGAGTGAGTCGTCCGATCAACCTGATGCCTCCTTTGTTGTGTTGTGTGCCTCTGTTTAAAGTTATGTCAATAACATAACAAGACCTCGAGCCAGTTAAAAACTGCAAGTTAAGAGTATAAAGGTCGTTAACAGTCACAAAAAAAGATTTAAATAATAAATATATTTTGGTTTTTCTGGGATCCAAGATATTACCAAATTTGGTGGAATCATGGAAAAGCATATAAAACTAAGAAATACGAAGTTTTGAGGCGTTTCAATTGAAAACAAAAAAGTTTTTTCACTAAAACTAGTTTTTCCACCGATCGTTTCTATGACAGCTATATGCTTTAGTCATACAAATCAAGACAAATGTAAAGCGTATTTGTACCAAAAGACTTCGTGCAAAGTTTGGTGAGGATAGCTTTAAAACTGACGGAGAAATAGCATTGAAACAGACGGACAAGGCTAAATCAACTCAGCTCGTCATGCTGATCAAGAATATATATACTTTATGTGGGCGGATATGCTTCCTTCTATGCGTTACAAACATCCGGACAATTTTATAATACCCTCTGCAAGGGTATAAAAATACGAAGTTTGGTGGCGTTTCAATTGTTTCACTTCTATGACAGCTACATGCTATGGTCATCCGATCCGGCCGGTTTCGACAAATGTGCAGCATATTTGTACCAAAAGACTTCGTGCTTCGTAATCGAGCTTGAGTCGCTATAATTCCGGAGTTTATTTAATAGTAAAAGAACGGAAAAGCAAACAATATTAAATAGTAAAGAGTTGGAAGCGCATGAATCAGAAAATTTGGAATCAAAAGTTTATGTTTGGATTAAGAAATTAGCATTTGGATAAAGAATTTTCATTGTCATCGAACATTCTTGATCGAAGCATGCAATTCTTAATTTTTTCTCTGTGCTTAGAACACAAAAAAATTAACATTTTTGCGTTTTTAAAAAATTTTCTTGAGTGTTTCTAGAAATTTTTACTGGTCTTAGTAAGTAGGCTTTCGACAGTGTTCCCCATTGTCTTCTGGTTCTGGGTCTGTTGGGATTCCCATTATTAGGCATCACAAAGGGCCAAAAGACCTTTGGGTGATCTCGGCCACGCCGAGCAGCCTATTAAACCTAATATAATATACATAATTTAAAAAGAAAAATGGTTCGAATCGAGAATTCTCGGATTTCTTTAGTTCAGTTTTTTTCTGTGCTCATTCCAAGGTACTTAATGGGATATAGAAGATACATTTTAAATTTCTAGCGCTCTAAGAGTGTGCCACGTGGCTTCTTTTGTGGCGGTGGAGCATCGGTATCTGGTTTACTCTTGACTCCCACATCTGTCAATTTGCCACCTTTGCGTTGTAGTTGCTTCTCTATGATGCGGGCATTGTTCGCATAACTATCAGCAATTTCTCGCTGAAAGGGAATAAAAACATACAGTTAGACATTTTTGTGGTAATCTCAAGCATCCCAAGACTCAGACTCACGGCTTCAATTTCATCCTCTTCCTCATCAATGGTGGACACGGTCACAGAACTAAATTTGCCCATATTCTTGGTATGCCGCGTAACCATAACTTTCTTGCCTGTGGCATCTAGAATGCCTGAATCCTCTCCAACAGCTGGAGCTGCTGTTGCTGAAGTTGTCGTGGCCGCCACATTTGTAGCTTTAGCCTGAGTTTTGCTACTGCTCGTCTCTGCGGCCAGCAGTTGAGCCAACGGCTGTTCTCCCTTATTGCGAATCAAAGCATTAAACATGACAAATGTGACCTGAGAATCGGGCTGATGGCGATAGTACAAAGGTAAATGACAACTCCGACAACAAAATCGATATTGTCGCTCGATTTTGTTTTCCCTGCCTTTGCGGCGGATGTACAACATTTTGGGTGTGGGATTGTATGTCAACTTGTTGGCATGATCATTGGCATCGATGACCCGAGCATTGTCCAACTCGCGTAAGGGTAATTGATCCAAAGTGCAATCTGCAAGACATGATGGACAGATAGATAGAAGGTGCATGCTGTTAGAGCGGAGACTTACCCAAGATTAATGCCATTTTGCTGCAAAGGCAGTAGTAGATATTCAGCGGCTTCTCCTCATTGTATTCCTCCTGGTCTTTGGTATCCGAGCACACAATACTGCGCGACACAACTTTCGGCATTATTTTTTTTTTTTTGGAGTTTAGGTTACCAAGAGACCCTTAGGAAACCTGGAATTATTTGGCCGCCCACTTTTAAGTAAAGTGGAAATCGCCACTGCTGAATGTGTGTTCTTGCAATTATGTTTCGCTTTATAGGTCTATGTTGTTTTCGTCAATGAAATCCTTGGGTATAAAGAATTATTTGGCCGCCCACGTTGAAACGCGGAAAACGCCACGACAAATTGACTATTCACACTAAAAATTGCACACAAAATCAACAAGGTACATATCGATGACCGATGGAAAAAAATCGATATTTTTACTTGCTGTGCTGTTAAGAGCCGAGACTGTTAACATTTAACATTTATTTACTGTTGTTAACATTGGTCCGCGTGAGTGGTCCGCGTGAGCCGAGTGGTCCGCGTGAGTGGTCCGCGTGAGCAGAGTGGTCCGCGTGAGTGGTCCGCGTGAGTATGACCGTTGCGCTTGAGGCCAAAAATACCAAAAAAAAATCTATCCACAATCTCAGCACACTGCACCGTGGTCAATGCAATAATAAATATACCGAGAAAAACATTTCGGAATTTTTGGTGAGGTTTACCTTTAAGTAAACATTTAGCATTTCTTTTATAAATTTGTATAATAAGCAAAAAAAAATTAAACAAAAAATATTTATTGTTTTTAAATTTTAATGTTAAATAATAAGGGAAAGTTAACTTCGGCTCTGCCGAAGTTATGTATATCCTTGCAGTTGGCTTTTCTAAATAAGATTACTTTTCGGACCTTACTTTTCTATGGGAGCTATACTATATAGATGTCTTACTTAGTGCAATCATAGATAAGCAGAACCAACTGTTAATAACGAAATTTGGAGGCGATCCCAATTGAAAAAAAAGTTTTTCTCTCCAGAACTTCTTTTTCGACCGTTCATTCATACTGCAGCTATATGCTATAGTCATCCGATTTCGACCAAACTTTGTTGAATTGTGTAAAGAAATATTAAATAAGTGTATGCCAATGATGAGGACGTTGTCATTAAAAACAAAAAAAATTTTTCTCACTAGAACTAGTTGTTCGACCGATCGTTCCTATGACAGCTATATGCTACAGTCATCCGATTCCGACCAAACTTAATGAAATCATGGGAAAGGATAGTAAACTAAGAAATACGTACTTTGGAGGCGTTTCCATTAAAATCAAAAAAGTATTTCTCACTAAGACTAGTTTTTCGACCGATCGTTCCTATGACAGCTATATGCTATAGTCATCTGATCCGGCCTGTTCCAACAAATGTGCAGCGTATTTGTACCAAAAGACTTCGTGCAAAGTTTGGTGAGAATTGCTTTAAAACTGACGGAGGAGCATAGAAACAGACAGACGGACAAGGCTTAATGAACTTAGCTAGTCATGCTGATCAAGAATATATATACTTTATGTGGTCGGAGATGCTTCCTACAATGCGTTACAAACATCCGCACAATTTTATAATACCCTCTGCAAGGGTATAAAAATTGGAATCAAAAGTTAATTATTGGATTATAAAATTCGCGTGTGGATTAAGAATTGGCATTCTCATCGTAAATTTGACATCGAACATTCTTGATCCAAGCAAGAAATTCTCTGTTTCTTATCTGTTCGTAACACACCAATAAATTAACATTTTTCGTTTTAAAATAATTTTCTTGAGAGTTGCTTAGCCCCCTCCCCAAAGGCGAATCCTAGATCAGCGCCTGAATCATATTATATACTGTAGCCCAAGCCCGCATGGCATTTCCGATGCAGCCCAGAATATCGGATGGGGCTCAGGGAGGGCTTATTTTTCTAGAACGTTGAGGTCGAGGGTTCAAATCACCGTAGGAACATCGTTTTTTTTATTTATTTTTTATACTCTGTACCAGAGGTAAAAAGTAAAGTCCCAAGGGCCCCAAGGGGCCAAAGCCGAGCCTCTCTCAATCTCTTGGCTTGTGCGCCTTTAATTTTAGCACAAGAGAAAGGGACCTACAGTTTAACGCCGAATCCGAACCGCAGTTTTTGAGAGGCTTTTCATGGCTAATTACTGCAATGCTGGCGCCAACAGCAAGAGGTGTGGCCGGGTGTAAAGTTTTATTCAAAGAAAAAAAACTTTTCATTAGATGTTCCGAGGCGGGATCGAACCCACGATCAGCAGTCGCGCACACTAACCGCTGAGCCACTCCGGCTGTCTGTATGAACAAACAGATCTCAGAGATGGTAAGAGATAGAGGTTTTACATGTATGGGACATATGCTTCTTATATTTGAAGGCAGATCAAGTTTATTTTCACTTTTTTCCATGCCGCCTCCCGCCCCCGCAAATTGGAAAAAACGTCATATCTCCCACAGTTTTATAGATAGAAGGTTTGTTCCGTCTGGACATATTTAGTAATTAGGATTATTTATCGATCCGCCAAAGGAATGGTAAGGATGAACGGCTGTCGAGTTATAAGGAAAACAAACTATTATGGGCAGCACCGGTCTCAACGGTGATGGGCAGCACTTCAAAGGTACAGAGTGATTCTGGGTTTACACCGCGTCACACTGTGACACTATTGTCTGTGACAATTTGTGACAAAGGTTGTCACAGGTCAAGAGTGTTTACATTGACGGCACATAAATTGTGTGTTACAGCGCTGTGACAAGACAAATGAGTACTTTTGGTGTGAACGATTTTTGTCATTGTCACAGAGCGTCACAATGCTAAAACGTGAACATTGAACGAGTTTGTGACCAGTGAGTCAGTTCCACGTATACAACAACAATAATTAAATAAAGAACAATGGAAAACAATGGATTATGATTGATATCTGTAAATAAGCAGACGCTAAATTCTATGTTGAATCGACAGCACCTAACAAAATTTGTCATTTTGTTGGTCTGTGTCATTTTTATTTTATAAATTATTCCTTGGCCGGAGCAAGCCAAGTCGCATCTAATAGACATCAAGTTCAATAGCGATTGGTAAAGTGCCCTCCACCTAACATAGGAGCTGATCGAAAGTTGTTGCATCCTTGCGCACATCATTTGTAAATTTGTACAGAATACTTCGCAATTTCAACTTGACATAGATTCCTTCTTTCCTTAAAGTCAAATTAATTTTGTCGTCGCAGCAAGAGTACTGATCCTCATCTTCGTCCAGCAACCACAACCCAACAACAGCAAACGCCGCTAGGTCTGGCTCCTCTCAGGAATTCATTTGATGAAACTAAAAACTTTAATTTAATTTAAATAAAAAAAATACACGAAATCACAAAAAAACTGGCGCATATTTACCTTTATCAAAACTCTTAAGTCCCAAAAAACAAAATAATATTGCCAATGTGACAGAAAAACCAACTTGCTCGATGTGCTTGTCACAGGAAAAATGAGTTCAAATGAGCTGCCTCATTGAAACAGCTGTTCAAGCAATTCTTGTCACAAACGTGCCAACTACAGTCACAGAAAGTATGTGACGCCAAGTGAGTACTTGTGTTCACACCGAAAGTACTCATTCCTGTGACGCTTGATTTCTGTGACAAGAATTCCGATGTTCACATTGCACTGTGACACTGAAATGTGACACTTTGTGACGCAGTATAAACCCAGCATAAGTTATAGTCGGGCTTGACCGACTTTCTGTTTATACCCTTGCAGAGGGTATTATAAAATTGTCCGGATGTTTGTAACACATGGAAGGAAGCATCTCCTATTGCATCTATATATTCTTGATCAGCAAGACGAGCTGAGTTGATTTAGCCTTGTCCGTCTGTCCTTCTGTCCGTCTGTTTCTATGCTATCTTCTTGGTCAGTTTTAAAGCTATCCTCACCAAACATTTCACGAAGTCTTTTGGTGCAAATACCCTGCACATTTTTCGGAACCGGCCAGATCGGATGACTATAGCATATAGCTGTCATAGAAACGATCGGTCGAAAAACTAGTTTTAGAGGGAAAAACTTTTTGGTTTTCAATGGAAACGCCTCCATAGTACGTATTTCTTAGTTTACTATCCCTTCCCATGATTTCACTAAGTTTGGTCGAAATCGGATGACTATAGCATATAGCTGCCATAGGAACGATCGGTCGAAAAACTAGTTCTTGTGAGAAAAACTTTTTTGTTTTTTATGGAAACGTCCTTTTCATTGGCATATACTTAGTTTATATACTTTTACACAATTGTACAAAGTTTGGTCGAAATCGGATGACTACAGCATATAGCTCCCATAGGAATGATCGGTCGAAAAACTAGTTCTAGTGGGAAAAACTGTTTTGTTTTTAATGAAAACGTCCTTGTCATTGGCATACACTTATTATATATATTTTTACACATTTCTTCAAAGTTTGGTCGAAATCGGATGACTATAGCATATAGCTTCCATAGGAACGATCGGTCGAAAATCTAGTTCTGGTGAGAAAACTTTTTGTTTTTAATGAAAACGTCCTTATCTGGCATACACTTAATTTATTTACTTCTACACAATTCTATAAAGTTTGGTCGAAATCGGATGACTATAGCATATAGCTCCCATAGGAACGATCGGTCGAAAAACTTGTTCGAGTGAGGAAAACTTTTTTTGTTTATAATGAAAACGTCCTTTTTATTGGCATATTCTTATTAAATATACTTTAACACATTTCTACAAAGTCTTATCAAAATCGGATGACTATAGCATATAGCTGCAGTATGAATTATAGGTCGAAAAAGAAGTTCAAGTGAGGAAAACTTTTTTGTTTTAAATAGGATCGCCTCCAAACTTCGTAATTAACAGTGTATTATGCTTTTCAATGATTTCACCAAGATTGGTCGAAATCAGACATCTATATAGTATAGATCCCATAGAAAAGTAAGGTCCAAAAAGTAGTCTTAGTCAGAAAAAATTTGTTTTCAATGGAAGCTGCAAGGGTATACAAAACTTCGGCCGAGCCTAAGTTAACTTTCCCCTATTTTTTGTTTTTAATATATTAATTTTTAAAGGTTTTTTTGTAGTTGTCTATATTGTTTATAATGCTTTAATCGATTTTTTATGTCTATAACGTAAACATATACAAAATATATGGGCTAAAATATTTTTCGCCCCTTGGACTACTTTTAAGCACACAAATTCCAAAACTCTTTTACCTAAAATTAAAAGATTTAGGCTATATCTACCATTTTTTAAGGTAATTGTTGCCTAAAAAGAAAATTTTAGGTCATAAAAAACAGATTCCAAAAATTTTTGGAATCACTTTGTTCTGACACAAACATGTAGATAAGAATTATTGTCCGAGCCTATGACAGTTATGTAAGGGGGCGTATGTACATATGCAAAATATTTTTGGTGTTTGCCAAAATGAAATCAGTTGCTTTTTGTACCCAGGGCCAGCTGGGCGCATTAGATCGGCAGTATTAAATAGACGATACTTGCCAAAAGAGAATATTCAAATTTCTGGGTAACAGTTATCCTTATGAAATTTTCCACTTTAAAGATTAATAAACTTTTAACTTTGCCACTGTGAGTCGCTAGAAAATCGAGTTTAATCGCGGCGTCCTTTGTGAAGGTCCTCCAAAATCGGTAGTTGTTTTGAAAAATCTTTATGTTGTGCGCGAATCGACAACTTGAACTTATTGCAACCAGGGATTAATACAGGTACCGGAACCGTTAACCGAAATAAACCGTTTTAAATCACGTACCGGTAACGAAGCCGGAACCGAACCACAACTAAACTTCAAGCCGAAAATCTAGTTTTGGGTGATTTTTATTCCATTTGGATACACTGCAAATGGAAAATATCTAAAAATACGTCCTCTCGAGCGAAAACGCCCGTTTAGGAAGCGTGAGAAATCCCTCTTTGAGAACAAGGCTTTTCTATGTGGCATATTTTTGGACCCAATGTATAACGTAATGCTAAGTCCTGAGCAAAAAAATTGTGTACTATCTTTAAACAAATATTTTCACTCAAATTTTGCCGGTTGCTGATCAATTGACACCGGATTTTGCATATTTTAAACAGATTTTAATCCTAGTAGGCCAAAGTTCTTGTTGCCTATTGCTGACTTTTTACGCTAATAAATTGCAAAAAAAAATGCACTCGACTTCAAGATGACATAAATTATTATTTAGTAACCGTCAGCAAAACAAAATAACAAAAATTTGTTGGAAACAAAATCTAGTCCTAATCTTCTAGGATTAAAATCGATTTGAAAATATGCAAAATCCGTCGTCAACTGATCAATCACTGCTTAACAGAGCTAGCAAATAACAATTGACCGTTTTTCGTGGTCCAAAAATAACAGTTATTTACGGACCCTTTGAGCAAAAAGTCAGAGATGAACCGTTCACTTCGGCTCATGAACGAATCGCTCAGTGCTCAACGAACAACCAATGGATTTGTTTACATTTTGCTCTGCTTATTCACTGAGCAAATCGTCGCGAGCACGAAGGTAAAAGTCCTTTGCGTTTGTGAGTGTGTATGTGTGAGTGAGGTGTCTGTTTGGGCTTAAGCAATTGCGACTCACACAAGACACACACACACACAAACAAATAAATGAAAAAAGACCTTCTGAGGTGAGTCGTTCGGCTTTTAGCTCATCTACTGACTCTTAATGTGCGAGCGCTCAGTCGGATCGCTGTCTATAAATTGTTATTGAATGAGCAAAACAATAAAAGCTCAACTGGGAACAGTCATCTGAAAACAAAAACAAGGAGACGCAAAGTGTTCTGCTCAGAGCGAGAGCAAGCGTGCAAGGATTTTTTCGGTTTTGTTATTGAGCAGACCGCAAAGGCAAAAATGTTCAATTGTTATTTACGAGCTCTACTTATAACTGAAGGGAGATGTGAGATTTCCTTAAGCAAATTTGTGAGTTTTGCTGTGTAGGCTTCGGAGGTCGGTTGTGATTGCAGCTTCTCTACGTTCAGCTTTCGACGTGTACTAGAGCGTGCGGCATGAGCCACACTGAGCCGCGTGCGTACTTTGGCCGCAACAAGGTAATGATCCGAGTCTATATTGGCACCTCGGAAAGCACATAGTCTATATTTTCTCCTCGGAAAGCACGTACGTCTAGCACACTCGATGAATGCCTTCTGTCTATCACAACGTGATCAATCTGGTTTTCCGGTCGCCATGTGGTTGAAACATCTGCCGGTTTTTTGATCGTTCGTTACAGAGTTCAAAGCGAAATATCTCTTAAACGGCGAGATATTTTCACTCAATTTTTTCCAGATTAAAGAGAAAAAAGTTATGTCTAAAAAGCGAATTAGTTGCAATTAAAATCGCGTATTTTACTTGTGAAATTAAAAAAAAAACGTACGTTACACAATTTAAACATTCAAATAAATTACTAACCCAAAGAGTTTTTAGATGTGTTTTACCATTAGAGTGTTCAAAATTGATCAATTAAAAATAGGTTAAAGTTAACTTGGGCTCGGCCGAAGTTTTGTATACCCTTGCAGCTTCCATTGAAAACAAAAAAGTTTTTCTAACTAAGACTACTTTTTGGACCTTACTTTTCTATGGAATCTATACTATATAGAGATCTGATTTCGACCAAACTTGGTGAAATCATGGAAAACCACTGTTAATTACGAAATTTGGAGGCGATCCCATTTAAAACAAAAAAGTTTTTCTCACTAGATCTTCTTTTTCGATCGATCATTCATACTGCAGCTATATGCTATAGTCATCTGATTTCGACCAAACTTTGTAGAATTGTGTAAAAGTATATAAAATAAGTGTATGACATTTTCATTAAAAATAAAAAAGGTTTTCTCACTATAACTAGTTTTTCGACCGATCGTTCCTATGGCAGCTATATGCTATAGTCATCCGATTTCGACCAAACTTAGTGGAATTATGGGAAAGGATAGTAAACTAAGAAATACGAACTTTGGAGGTGTTTCCATTAAAAACAAAAATGTTTTTCTCACAAAGACTAGTTTTTCGACCGATCGTTCCTATAACAGCTATATGCTATAGTCATCCGATCCGGCTAGTTCCGACAAATGTAGAGCATATTTGTACCACAAGACTTCACGCTAAGTTTGGTGAGGATAGCTTTAAAACTAACAGAGTAGACATCAAAGACAGACGGAAAAAATCGATTTTCAAATGGCCATAAAAAAACATTGCACTCAAAAGAGGGGCTCCCTACCTACACCAACTTTTTATACCCTTGCAGAGGGTATTATGAAATTGTGCGGATGTTTGTAACGCATAGAAGGAAGCATCTCCGACCACATAAAGTATATATATTCTTGATCAGCATGACGAGCTGAGTTGATTTAGCCTTGTCCGTCTGTCCGTCTGTTTCTATGCAATCCTCACCAAACTTTGCACGATGTCTTTTGGTACAAATATGCTGCACATTTGTTGGAACCGGCCGGATCGGATGACTATAGCATATAGCTGTCATAGGAACGATCGGTCGAATAACTAGTCTTAGTGTGATTAGAACTACCTTTCCCATACTGTTTTTTAATAGAAACTGCCTCCAAAAAGTACGTATTTTTTAGTTTTTAATCAACTCTTTATCCTTGCCAACACGATTTTACTAAGTTTGGTCGAAATCGGATGACTATAGCATATAGCTGCCATAGAACGATCGGTTGAAAAACTAGTTCTAGTGAGAAAAACTTTTTTGTTTTTAATGAAAACGTTTTTTTTATTGTCATATTCTTATTTTATATACTTTAAGACATTTCTACAAAGTCTTATAAAAATCGGATGACTATAGCATAAGCTGCAGTATGAATGATCGAGTCGAAAAAGAAGTTCTAGGAGAATAACTTTTTTGTTTTAAATGGGATATCAAACTTCGTAATTATGCTTTTCCATGATTGCACTGAGGTTGAGCGAAATCGGACATCTATAGTATAGCTCCCATAAGGTAAGGTCCGAAAAGTAGTCTTATTTAGAAAAACAGAAAAACTGCAAGGGTTTACAAAACTTCGGCCTAGCCGAAGTTAACTTCCCTAATATCTCAAAGGTACATAGTATAATTGTGCAAAAGTATGTAACAGCTAGAAGGAAGCATCTCCGACCCCATAAAGTATATATATTCTTGATCAGCATCAACTGAGTCGATATAGCCATGTACGTCACAGATCTTAGAGATGGTAAGAGATAGAGGTGCGACATGTATGGGACTTATGCTTTTTATACTTGTAGGCAGATCAAGTTGTTTCTTTTTTTTCCACGCCCCCCCCCGCCCCGCAAATTGGATAAAAACGTCATATCTCCCACAGTTTTATAGATAGAAGGTTTGATCTTTTTGGACTTAATATTATTTATCGATCCACTGAAACAAATATATTCTGCTCTCGCAACCATTTTTTTTTTTCTTCCGTCATTTAATTTTTTTCTCATTTTTTTGGGTGTGTGCCCCGCCCCGCCAATTCCCTTTTTTTACCTCAAATTTTATTTTCGACAATTATCAAACCTAACGTTGCTGCTCTTTCCCTTCTTCGCTCTGGGCTAATTTTTCCCTTCCCTTTCCCACATACACAATATTAGAAAAAATTAGTGGTGCGAGACAAATTTCGCCCGATATCTTTTAGACGGTTTTTAAATTCAAATAATATAAATTCTTTCTTTTTTCTTTCCTCACATTTTTCTTTTCCCCGGTCCTGCTTTTTTCTGTCCCCTTGTCGTAAAATCAAGTTTGTCTGCGGCGCGTGCCTCCTCTCTCTCTTTTTTTCCAAGTACATACATATATTTTCAAGTTTAACAAACTCAACAACTCAGTCCTCCTGTCTTTTTCTTTCGACCCCATTAAATAATGCTCCTGTGGTTTCCCTTCCCTCCTTTTTTGGCATGCGTGGCCCCTTGGTACGTATAATTCTGTCGCTTGACCCTTTCTTCCTTGTTTTTTTCCGCTTTTTGACTCCGGGTCCCTTTTTCGAAATCATATTGGGTTACTTTTGTGGAACAAGCATAACTTTTTCCTTTGTACAGAAGGTCACCATCTATCGTTTGGTTCCTATATTTTCTCAAGTTTTTTCTTTTCAAAATTTTCTCATTTTTTTTTTCTCGGGGCGTTCCAGAAATGCCGACCTACTCACACATCTAACATTTTTTATTATTATTGTTTGAACGTTATCGATTCTTAATGTAAGCAACACTTTTGGCAGCGTTTTGCTCGCGGCGGTATACCTCTTATCTTCTGTATCTAAGGATTTGAGGATGCTAAGTTGGCGCCATTCTTTTGCTTATTTGTCTATTCGGGTGGTGACACAGTTCAAAATATGCTTAAACCTGGGTCTCCTCCTCTTCCTTATTGGCAGGTCTATCAACCTCCTTGCCAATTTTTCCCATGCCCCCCTAACAAATAATAATTGGAACTAAGGCTAGAGCTTAAAGGGCGCGAGATAGAAGTTCCAATTTTTCTGGACACATTTAGCATTTAACAGGATATTTAATGATCCGGTGAACCGGCGCATTGTCATGATGGAACAGCAAAAACGCGACACCCATCTTGCGCATAACTTTTTCATGTCCAATTTTTCGGTCAATATGCGATGTACAGCACTTTCAGCTAACTCAGAAACTTTCAATCGCCGGTCACTCAATACACATTTTTTAATTTTGGCCACCATTTCTGAAGTGGTCACCTCATTTGGACGCCCAATATTTTATTGTTGTAAACGAGGGAGCAGAATTACGTAAGGTAGAATCCAGCTCCTTTTTAATATTGGCTGGACTAAGACCTTTTATATGAAAGTATTGTATCACATAACGATGACCAATTTTGTCCATGTTTGCAAATCAATAACAAGGGTTCTCTATTGAAATCGACAAAAAAAAAAAACTGTGCAAGGTAAAGGCACCAAACTTTAAACTTAAGCTTTTAATAGTCGGCACTTCCCCTTTTTAGATATTTTTTGTGAACATTTTCCAACACTACTGTGCTAGGTTGGCCATTTCTGGACGGCCCTCGTAACGATTTTTCTAATGTTTAATTCGCGAGATTGGCTGACTCGAGGCGAGGCAGCCAGCTCTTTTTGGTGTGCAAAGTCGTTTCGGTCCTCGAGCCTACTAAACTCTCTAATTAATTTAATGCTTATCTTTCTTTCTAGTTTCCAAAATGTTGTACCCAATATTACTAATGTCGGTTTTCATACCCTGTTTAATAATGATGAGCCCAAATTACAAGTGTGTACCCATGAATGAATGTCCGGATAAAGTTTTTCCGACTAACGCATGGTGCGATTTCGAATATGGAATAATAAACTGTTCCGTTTTCCCAAAACCAACCATAAAGTCTCCATCAGCCATGGGTAAGTGTGTACCTCGATTCCGACATATTCTTAAACTAATCAACATCTTTCGTATGTTTTGGTAGCTTGTGACAGTTATACAAAAGACAAAAATGTGTGTCCAGCACGAACAATCATTTATAATGGAACAGATGCCGGAAGAGATAATCATCCCCACATGGCTGCACTCGGTTTCAATAATTCTAATAAAATAGAATACCGCTGCGGTGGGACTTTAATTCATCGGGAGTGGGTGCTAACAGCAGCCCATTGCGGGTATGTTAACATTGACTATATCAAAACTATTGGATAAATTGATGAAACCATTTTATTTTAGATCTCCTGTTAAAGTGCGTTTAGGGGCTTACAACATGAGCAAAACCAACCCCACAGAGGGGGAGGACTTCGACGTTATCAAAAATTATACACACCCAGATTACTACATACAAGATAACAAACATTTCAATGACTTGGCTCTATTGAAATTAAACAGACCGGCGAAATTTTCCAAATCTATTAAACCAGCCTGTTTACCCACAACTGATGGCCGTGAGCACAAGAAATTTAATGCAACTGGATGGGGATTTGGTGCATTGCAGGAAAATCAAACAATCCCTCTGCAGAGGATAGAACTCGATGTACTTCCAATGGCTCAATGCGAAAGTACTATTTCTGATACTCTACTAATCTGTGCTGGCCGATTTGATGGCATAAATGAGAGAGGTGATGTTTGCCAAGGTGATTCTGGTGGGCCATTAGGGAGGCTGCATGAGGAACATGGGAACTGCTTGGCTCAAGTCTATGGAGTTGTTTCACAAGGAAAGCAATGCAATGGTCAGGTGTCTAGAACCAAATACACTAGAGTTTTCCATTATCTCAAATGGATTGAAGAAAAAGTGTTTAATAACAAATAAGCCTCATAATTGAAAAAAAAAAAAAATCATCCCTCTCCCCGACGGGGAATTGAACCCCGGTCTCCCGCGTGACAGGCGGGGATACTAACCACTATACTATCGAGGATGTTGAATACGGAGTGTCAAAACGTGTACTTGAAGAGAGGCAAATGGAAAATTGTTACTTTCCGTTATTCCAGTCAAACAATTTCAGTTGGAACAACGGAAAGAAACAGTTTTCCATTCCGCTCCATTAAAGTAAACGTTTTGACACTCGATTTTCAACATCCTCGATAGTATAGTGGTCAGTATCCCCGCCTGTCACGCGGGAGACCGGGGTTCAATTCCCCGTCGGGGAGACAAGTGTAATTTTTTTTTTAACTCATTTCATTATGAGTTTCCCATATTAATAGTCAATCTGAGAAGCACAAAAATATACATGAAGCTGCTTGAGAAGTAGTTTGTCTGAGTTCTCATATGAGTTTGATGACAGTCAACTCACAGTAAACTGAGGTATTTTTCAACCATCTCGTATGAGTTCACTTATCACGATCTCATATGACAATACCTCAGTTTACTGTGAGTATGCTGTCAAAAAGCTCATATGACAACTCACATAGCCTATCTCTCATGCAGCTTCTCAGATAGACTATTACACTTGTCTAATATCTCATATGGGAAACTAACATGAGATATCAGACAAGTGGAAATGCAGCTTAAGCGTTTAGCAGTGTACAATTTAAATCTCTCCCCGACGGGGAATTGAGCCCCGGACTCCCGCAAAAAGTAAAAACACAGTTTTAGTAGAGCGTTATGTAACTTTTTATTAAAAGTTTAATGATTTCTTCTAATATGTATGATAAACTTAAATATACTCGTATATAATCAAAATTTATATGCTTACTCATAATATTTTTGGTTTTTTTTTGTGTTTGTTGGGGAGCTTGTTAACATCAATTTCGTGGGTATTATGAGTTCTGGTAAGAAATCTAGAAAGTGAGTTTCACATTTCAAAAGTAGTAAGAATTTGCTTTTATAGCTTATTTAGGGCATCAATCTTTTCGCAAGCAAAATGTCAAAAAAAAAAACCCCCAATACTTCTATTTGAAATTCGTCATCCTCATAAAGTTTTTACTTTTGTGTCGAATCAATCTTTCAAACAATTCACGATACTATCAATAATCTCGGAATTTTCAAAACCCACTTTAGCAGCGTTAAACGAATTGTCTAATTTCCTTTTTTCACCATTGCGATTTGCTTTACGAGGATCTGTATCCTTGTCAAGTCTATCTTATTCTATCTTAGCACAAGCAACATTGAATCGTTTTCTCAAATTTCCAAAAAGTACGGTACACGGTACGATCGAAGCTATTTACGAGGTTGAGTTGTAAAAGTAGGAACAAAAAAGAGAAACTTAATGCAGTATTGTTGGCATCGATAGTGGGTACCATAATGGTAAACATCGATGGTATTGAAAGTGCTGTATATTTTTTGATATTTTCCATTTTAAACAAAGAAATGGTTGCCGAAATCCCCCTTTTAAGGTTTGCAGCCCTGCTTAAAATATATTCGTTATTATACACAGAAAAAAAATAATGTCAATATCAATTTGATATGGGCTGGTCAAGTTAATATTTTGTCAAACAATATTATTTTCATATAATTTCTAAACAATAATATGTCATTTTGACCATAGAGAGAAAGGGACGCATAGAAAATGTACTGAAGGAAAGAGACAAATAGTGTTACATTTCGAAACTTCAAGCAACCTAACGAAATATTTAAGTAGGCCCTGCGGCGCGAGAGCACACGCGTGCCAGATGGTGGTGTACGATAAGACGCCATGCAATTCGTGCTGTTTGCAAAAAGTCCACAGCTCGATCCCCAGTCAAGGCGGGGTAAGGTAAACAAATCTTATAAAAATTATAAACTAGTTGTTTTTCTATTTCTATAAAATCGTTAATAATACTAAGCAAAAATACTATACACAGTGTGTTTTTGGGTGTTTTATAGGAATTACACCCAGCGACAAAAAAAAAAAAGCCGCACTCTGCTCTGCCATTTCATGCATTTTTGTCATCTCTACCTCGGGGTTTCCCCAAATATTATTCTATTCGAATAATTTTAATTTTTGGGAGTTCTTCTGATTGTTTTCTTCATGCTGCAAGTCATTTTCTGCGTCTCAGTTATAAAGGCACATTTTGCTGAACTTTTTCTTAAAAATCTTTAGAAACTATGGCTAAAGGAAAACAACTGACCCTGGCTGAAAAAGCAAAAAATTATTGCATTGGCTGAACAAAATGTGTCAATTCGTAAAATAGCGGATAAAACTAACTTTAATGAAAGCTCGGTGAGACGATTTTTGAAAAATTTCGTGAGACTGGAGAATTGGAGCGGACGAAAGGATCAGGCAGAAAAAAATGCACAAGTGTAAGGGAAGATCGAGTTATTATGAGAACGAGCCTCCAAGATCGATTTAAAAATGCTGTTGAAATAGCGTCTGAAGTACAGCAACGATATTCAAGAGACATTTCGGCTCGAACTATTCAGCGTCGGCTAAATGAGATGGGGTTAATGGCAAGGACACCTGCCAAAAAGCCACTTCTAAATCTTCGAATGAAGAATGCTCGCTTAAATTGGGCGAAGGATAAACAAAATTGGGGTGAATCTGAGTGGTCACGAATCATATTCTCGGATGAGTCCAAATTCAACCTCATTGGACCCGATGGCTCCCGCACAGTTCGACGTAGAACAGGGGAACGATATTCAGAAAACTGCTGCATTGCCACTGTAAAGCATTCGCCTTATATTATGATATGGGAATGCATATCCAAATATAAAACTGAATCGCTTTTAATGCTTCAGGGAATGGTGAATGCAAAAAAGTATGAAGAGATTATTCTCGGTGGTCTTGTGCCCAGTATTGAATCCTTTTCTGAGAGGGAACAAGAACCCATATTTCAGGACGATTCTGCACCTTGTCATCGGGCTCGCTCTGTAAGTGATTCGTTGACTCTATGATGGTTGAATAATTTTTTTAATTACTTTTATCCATTCTTAAACGACAGATAACCATTTTGAAGGAGGAATTGGGTATTAGGTCCTTAGATTGGCCAGGTAACAGTCCTGACCTGAATCCCATAGAAAATGTCTGGGGTCTTATGAGCTCGAAAATAGGCAAGAGGAAGCCAAAAACTATGGTCGAATTAAAGGAAACCATAGAAAAGTATGGTTTGAGGATATAACTGAGGAATATCTGAAGGCTTTATACGATTCAATGCCCAACAGGGTCAAATGTGTAATTAAAGCCAAGGGTGGAACCACAAAATATTAAATAATTGTTTAGAAGAAAACCTATCGAATGAAATTGTTTTTGTCATTAGTTTGTAGTAAATAGTGTAAATCATTGGAAACAAATTTGATTTGTATGAAAAACAACTTTATTTTATTATTATTTATTTTTTCTTCCAACTGGTCAAATTTCTAAAATATCGTTTGAAAAGTTTAATTTTAGAAAAATGATTATTTATAATTATGTAAGTGTGATATAAATAAAAGCCGTAATTTGTTAAAAACTGATTAATTGACAACCCAAAAAAAAAATATGCGAATAGAATAACATTTGAGGGGTCCTCTGACGAGTGAAGGCAAAAATTCATGAAATGGCAGAGTGCGGCTTTTTTTTTGTCGCTGGGTGTACACTGCATTTCCTAAATTTTCTTATTGGGTCAAAATGATATTATAAAATATCAATGCTCGAAATCTCAACTTTATATTTTCGACAAGGTCATTTTCAACTTTTTCATATCGGCTTTTTAATGATATGAAAATATATAACATTTGACCCCAGGTAATACAATTTTTTTTCTGTGTACCCTTGTACACTTATAAAATTGTCCGGATGTTTGTGACCCATATTAGGAAGCATCTCCGACCATATATATATAAAGGGTGATTTTTTAGCTATTATCTTTTTGGCAACACTGGTTTAAACAGCTCACGCACGTTTCGTGTTTTGTTTCACTGTCAAACATCCTCAGTTTGGTCTATAATTTAACCACGAATCGTCTAACAAACGAACAACGCTTGCAAATTATTGAATTTTATTATCAAAATGCGTGCTCTGTTAAGAAAGTTCATCGCGCGCTTCTTCCATTTTATGGTCAGTTTAATCGACCCACTGAAGCGGCTATTCGGGCTATTGTGACTAAATTTCGCACCAAATTTACATTGTTGGACATTAAACCAACAACACGCTTACGTAGAGTGCGAACTGAAGAAAATATCGCAGCTGTATCGGCCAGTGTTAATGATGACCATCAATTATCGATTCGTCGCCGTTCGCAGCAATTGGGCCTCTGTTACTCAACAACGTGGAAAAATTTTGCGGAAGGATTTAGGTGTGAAGCCTTTCAAAATACAGCTGGTGCAAGAATTGAAGCCGAACGACCTACCGCAACGTAGAATTTTTGGTTAATGGGCTCTTGGAAAGTTGGCCGAAGATCCACTTTTTTACCGAAAAATTGTGTTCAGCGACGAAGCTCATTTTTGGCTCAATGGGTACGTAAATAAGCAGAATTGTCGATTTTGGAGTGAATATCAGCCAGAAGCATTGCAAGAGCTACCAATGCATCCAGAAAAAGTCACAGTTTGGTGCGGTTTATGGGCTGGTGGCATCATTGGACCGTACTTCTTCAAAGATGATGCGAATCGTAACGTAACTGTGAATGGTGAGCGCTACCGTCAGATGATATCCAACTTTTTTTTGCCCAAAATGCAAGAGCTTGACTTGCATGACATGTGGTTTCAACAAGACGGTGCCCAGCACGCGCAACAATGGACTTATTGAGAGGCGAGTTCGGTGAACATTTTATTTCACGTTCGGGACCGGTCAATTGGCCGCCTAGATCGTGCGATTTAACGCCTTTAGACTATTTTTTGTGGGGCTATGTTAAAGCTCATGTCTATACAGACAAGCCCGCTTCAATTGACGCATTGGAAGACAACATTGATGCATTTATTCGTGAGATACCGGCCGAAATGTTGGAAAGAGTATGCCAAAATTGGACTAAGCGGATGGACCATTTGAGGCGCAGTCACGGTCAACATTTGCATGAAATAATCTTCAAACATTAAATTATATGGACCGTACTATAGATTCAAATAAAGATTTTATGCATTTTTCTGAATTTTATGTGTTATTTTTTGTTGAAAAACTTTCCTATAGCTCTTCAAAAATCACCCTTTATATTCGTTATTATATCCTTGCAGAGGGTATTATAAAATTGTCCGGATGTTAGTGATGCATTGAAGAAAGCACATGTAGTATATATATTCTTGATCAGCACGTCGAGCTAAGTTGATTTAGCCATGTCAGTCTGTCTGTTTCTGTGCTATCTCCCCCGTCAGTTTGAAAGCTATCTTCACCAAACTTTGCACGAAGTCTTTTAGTATATGTACGCTGCACATTTGTCGGAACCGTCCGGATCGGATGACTATAGCATATAGCTGTCATAGAAACGAACGGTCGAAAAACTAGTTTTAGTGAGAAAAACTTTTTTGTTTTCAATGGAATCGCCTCCAAACTTTGTTTTTCTTAGTTTACTATGCTTTTCCACGATTCCACCAAATTTGGTCGAAATGGGACATCTAAATAGTATAGCTAAGGTGACCGGGTGGCTCAGCGGCTAGAGTGCGCGACCGGTCGGGGTTCGATCCCGCCTCGGAACATCTAATGAAAAGTTTTTTTCTTTGAATAAAATTTTACACCCGGCCACACCTCTTTGCTGTTGGCGGCTGCCAGCATTGCAGTAATTAGCCATGAAAAGCTTCTCAAACTGCCGTTTGCATTCGGCGTTAAACTGTAGGTCCCTTTCTCTTGTGCTAAAATTAGAAGCGCACAAGCCAAGAGATTGAGAAAGGGAGGCTCGGTTTTGGCCCTTTGGGGGCTGTGTCATCTTGACAAGCTAATTTTACTTTATATGGTATAGCTGTCATGGAAAAGTATAGTCTGAAAAGTATTCTTAGCTTTTTTGTTTTCGATGGAAATGTCCTCAGAACTAGCATGTATTTGTTTGGTCAAAATTGGATGACTATAGCATGTAGCTCCCATAGGAACGATCGGTCTTGGTCAACCGTATTTAAGTTCTTTGCTAGATCAGTTTCTGTATGCTTTAAAGCCAAAGCGTTCTCTTCTGGGTCTTAAATTTAATTCAATAGCTTGAAAAAGATGTTTGGGCAAATTAAGAACCAAAAATAAAATTTATTAGCAGTTTTTTTTAAATTTTCCATAATGATTATTTTGAGATTACATGACAAAAATGGCTAGAACTTCTTCAATTTTCTAGCTGTTCAGTCACTCAAAATGTATAAAGAAGATGTTGGAGCAAAAATTTTCAAAATTATTTTCAGAAGGGCTCTATCTTAAACCTGAATTTCAAATTTTAAAAATTCAAAATTTTTTACAAAATTCAAAATTATACCCTTTTAAGCGCAGAACTTCCGCAAAAGAGCTGAAATCTTGGGGTTAAGCTTTTCTCATAATAAGCTTCCTTTGGTCCCATTTTCGTCCAATTCGAAGACATCATCTCAGAAAATATTTTTTTTTTTGCTTGAAACGCCCCATATATACTTTTAAGGGTCGGAAAAGTTTCCGTCTCCCTGTTACATACTTTTGCACAGCTTCATGAACCCCTTTTCCCATTTTTAATGGGAACAGAGTATTATTACACAAGCAACTTACTCTCTCTCCTAGGCTTGGGGCAACGCTGAAGCAAAATGAAATTTGTATGTGATGGTCGCTTTGGTTCTTGGCGAAGAATCATTTCGTTTGAAAATATGTACTTGCAGCTGTCTTTAGGAAAAAGTTCATATGTATGTAGTAGTAATGGGCACCTCTAATTTATATAAACCAAAGACTCAACTCAAAATCAATTCCTTATCGGAAATACTTTTTGCTCGATGTTTGCTCGATGTTAACTCCATAAGATAGTTCGAAATTTGAAATAGACATAATGGGGGGTGTCTCAGACAATTTTAGAGAATTTTGTACAAATGAAGGGATTTACTTAAGGGGTCTTCTCATTCAAAACCTTGAAAAAAACTAAAAACGAAGAATAAGAAAACTTTTTTATTATTGATTACAAAAGGTTCAAGTAAAAAAAATTTTTTTGCCTCGATCGGGGCTGTTCAAAAGTAATGAGACTTCAAGTTGGTGGTGAAAAAAGGTGTCGTCACGGCGGCCCGTTCCGGGCCCGAGCGCCGAAATGAAAAAACGTTAACGTATGGTATTCTCGGGTGAACTAAACTTTTGTTTTTTTGACAAAATGGGGCCATTCAAAAAAATTTAATGGGTTTTTTTGTAGTTTAGTGTAAAAAAATAGTAAAAAATTTTTTAAAATTATGGTCGAGGTTCACCGGAATGGTGACAATTCTGCGTCGTTCACTTTGTTTCATGAAAACGGTTCAATTGAACTGGAGATATCATGGCCGCCAGTTCGAAAAACGTGGTTTCGAGATAAACGCGTTTAAGTTTGCGTGCTGGGAATTTAGGTCACATGGGTCACAAAGGAATATCTCCAAACTAATTCGGTTTTCAAAATCCTTTTGGGGGGTTTTTAATTCTTTATAAAAAAGTCGAAAAAAAAGTTGCTCAAGAGAAGACCCCTTAACTTGGAGGACTTTATGTATAAAGCGACAAAAATAATGTCAGCTACTAGAAACCCGTATGCATCAGATCTACTTAGCCTTAAGCAGTCGGTATCAAATCTCTAAATTTTTTTGATGTAACCTAACATTTTGAAGACAATTTACATTTAAACCCAAGCCCTTTTATTTCGAAACGAAACTGCTTTTACAAAAATCTCAAGGGGGGTGTGTTACCTTATGATGTACAGTGTATATGGCAGAACAACGTTGGCCGGGTCAGTAACAAGCAGTAATATTTGATATTTTTGCAGCTATAATTTTTTTTGCAGATTTGGAATTTGTTAAGCCTTTGCCAAGATTTCTCAAAAAAAAAAAAAAAATTTTGACCATCAGGGGATTTGAGCGCCCATTCTCTAACTTGAGACTTCTACATCTACCCACTCGACTATCGGAAGAGGCTGGCCGCAATCACCACACTGCCAATACAAGCCGCAAAACACAGATTGTTGACATATCAGCCATTTACAGGCCAAATTTGGAGCCAGTTTTAGCTATACAAAATTAATTTTAAAAATGTTACTGCGATTATCAATAACTTAATAACAAATATCAGATATATAAAAATTTTCCGTGTAACAAATTATAAACATTTAGCCATTTTAAGTGTGGCAGCACTGTTGTGTTGAAGAAAATATACCAAAAAGGTGCGACCATATATTTGGTATTTACGCCTTAAAGTTCTCTGCCAGATAAATAAACAATGTTGAGTTTTGATTAAAAGGTGCGAGTGAATTAAATGTAATTAATTAAGTTTTGTGCAAAGTAAATACAAAAGATAAACATATGTATATATAAATGTGTGTTGGCATTTTGTAAATTATAAATAAACCAACACATCTAAACCGCCGGCAAAAACAGAGAGCGCTTTTATGAAAGTGTGTGTGTGTGTTAAACAGAGAATGAGAGAGTGTTGCAGCTCGGTACACAAATTGCGGTACAATACATAAATATTGTTATTATTGTTTGAAATTTATTTTTATAAAATAAGCTTTAAATGCATAGTTTTGTTAACTTTAAATGAACAATAATTCTTGTTAGTTTTTAAATTAATTTATATTTTTTATCAAGCCTAATGCAGGCACGTGTACGCAAAATTCAAAAGAATAATAAAACCAAATTTTTGTACGCCCTTTCAAAGCGCAGACTCACCCATGGTACAATAAATATGGTATGGCGGAGAGCTTCTTTTTTGAGTACTGAGCTCTTGCTTTTGCACCAAGTGTTGCCAACTTTTCATTGAAAAAAAGCTGGATTTGACGGGATGAAAAAATGCTAAAAAATTTGAATTTTTAATAACTATTAAATCTTTGTTTTTTATATATTTTGAATGATACTGCTATTTAAATATACATATATTCTATATTAATTTATTTTTCCTTTCACGAGTTTTTTGTTTTGGCATTTAAATTGCATTTGAGTATTGACATTATTATTGATATTATTATTGACATTATTATTGATATGAGTCAATATGAGAATTGACATTATTTTGAGATTGAAAGTAATTCAAAAGAGGCTGATTTAGATTTGGTTTAAATTTAATTTCGTTTTGGTGTGACCGTTCTGGTTCGGCCGTTTTCGCGCTTGGTGTTTGTTTGAATTTTGCAGTGTTGGAGAACGGTGCAAGTTTTTGCATTTCAAGTTTTAATATAAAAATAATTATTTATTTAAGGGAGTGGCCAAAAGTAGACAGAGTCAAAAGTGCTCCAGTTTTTAGAGCTTGTGTTTGATTGAGTAAACGATCCAAATTATAATTACATGAATTAACCTTTGTAAAATTGTGTTCATATTAGAACTACATAATCTGTTAATAAACTAGTATTAAAAAAGCTTACAAGAATAGTTTTCAAACTTTTTAAGCATGTGTTGCTTCCGCGCAAATGGTCAACCAGCTTTACGGTCACACTGTCAGCTGAGCGATGGATATTGTAATTAGAGTCTTTAAATGACTGAGAGAGTTCGATCGTCTTATAAATTTTGACTCAAAAGACTCGAAGTCTAAATAAAAGCTGAAAAATAGCCGAAATTAAAATTAAAAAAGCCAGAGTTCCCTCTGCCCGCTGTTTAAAATTTTTTCCGCAATTCGGTTATAAAAAAGCCAGATTTGACGGGAAAAAAGCGAAACTGGCGGCACTGCCATGGACTCACCCGCCGCCCAACTAACAACAAAAGAGTGTAAAAGAGAGAGAGAAAGAGAGAGAGCGGTATGCTGAAACTGAAACTGTGGTATGCTGAAACTGAAACAGTGTTCTATGTGGGTGAGTTTCGTTTACGCTTTTCATTCACTGTTCATCCGCTGGCGGCAACGGTTGTCGGTCCGGTCGATACAATCGAAGCCAAAACAAAGTTCTTTAAGAAAAACTTTTGCCGTGGCGTCTTGCGTCTTCTTGTGTGCGAATCCCACATTATCGCGAAAATCGAACCATCGAAGCGAAATTGTCCATATCGATCAAATGTCTGTTGTGTGTTTATAAGGTTTGTGTGCGCGTGCTTGTGTGTTCCTCTTGTTGATGAAATGAAACCAAACTCATATTGAAAATCATTACTCAAGTGAATCCCTTCAAATTGGCCATAAAACTAATACAAACCACAACAAGAAACTTAACAAAACAAAACCTCAAAACAAATAGAAAATTTCGGCAATTTTTCCACATATTTTTCATTGATTTTTCCGCCTGGCGCGCACACCTCCTATTGCTGAAGAGAGAGAGGGAGAAAGAGAGAGAGAGAGAAACATGCCGCTATTGTGTTCTGTTTTGTATACGTTTTGGCAATGGAACAGAACACCCCCCTTCCATTCGTTCACCATGCTGAGTGTGGCTTATCCTTTTTTATATTTTGTTTATTTACTCTCTTTTTGCCCCAGCTTCATTTTACGGTTTCCATTCGTTTCGCTGCATTTCATTTCGCCGCGTATCAAATTGGCCATGCGTTTTGGCAATGGAACAGAACACCCCCCTACCAATCGTCCACCATGCCGATTGTGGCCTTATCCTGTTTTATATTTTGTTTATTTACCCCTGAAGACGGACCACGATGTGGGCTCGAAATATATTCGGAATAAATTATTGAAGATCAGAAAGCTTAAGGCCCTCTTCTAAGCTAGACGACCGAATTTTAGATTTTTTGTATTTGGTTCCTTAATTCATTAAAAACAATATAAGATTAAAAGCGAGTAAATACGAGGGCTGCTCAAAAAGTTATCGGCCTCCAAAGTAGATACTTCTAAAAAAAAAGTTAATCCTGCGTCCATTAAGCCCTACATCATCTAAATCGGTCCTGTAGAACTTCAGAAAAGGTGCAGCATATTGAAACAATTCAAATCTGCGCATCACTGACAAGACCAGCGCCAACAATGCGCATCACTGACAGACCAATGGCTGCGCAGTCACCCCCCACGAAATGTTTTTGAACTCTGCCTTATGCTCGCAACATTCGCATCTGCTCTCTGAGCCTTGCAGTCGTTGTCCTTTAAGCGTCTTGGCAACCAACACAAAAATATTACCGAAATTTTCTAACAAAAAAAAATGTTTTCTTTCAGTGAAAATCCAAACAACACAATGACCACTTGGCATTGACCGCAAACGTAACCACAAATTTGTGTTGCATACTTTTTGCGTGTGCTTGCAAAAAATACAAAACAAACCAGAAACAACAACAATTAAATACATACATACTTAACTTTCGGTTTAATCGCGTATCTTTCCCCCGCAGTTATCCATCTCTATCCAATAACCTCTCGCGCGCGTTTGTGTGTGTGTCTCTGTGTGTGTGTGTGTCTCTGTTTTCTTCTACTCTGTACATATGTACAATATTTGTCGTCTACGTCATCGTCGTTGTTGTTGTTATTATCTATTTGCTGGCATTCGTATCAAATAAAATAATTTGAATTACACAAAAAAATAAGAAAAATCTACACAAAATCATATAAAAATATAATTAAAAATTTGTGTTCTTCGGTGTTGTCTCGTGTAAGTGTCTATAATTTGTTTAAATACGACAAGCGATTCGTTAAAAGCAAATGTGGTTATACAAAATCCGAAATCTGTGCTATACAATTTGAGAATCAACAACAACATCAGCAACAGCAACAACAACTACAGCAGCAGCAAGGAAATATTTAACAACAACAACAATATTATCCCTCTAAGGCAAAATCCACTTGATTAAACAGTTTCCAAAACCAGAAAAAGGTAAGTGACACGAAACAAAAGTTTAAATCTTATCAAACATCAGCATTGAAAAGTGAAAACTCAAAAAAGTACTGGTTCGGTTCTGTGGCTCTCACAGTTTCTGAACCGCCGGTTTTTGGAGCTAACTAAACAGCGGTTTTGGATTTGTTCAGTGGTTCATAAAGGCATATTATGATTTCTGTCGTAATGTTTTATCGTTTGTGTGACTTTCGCACACTTTGGAAATTGAATTCCTATAAACCATTTGAATATCTTTAAGACCCTTATAAGAATGTCAAAAATTAATGAAGCCGAATTTGTAGTATTTCTAGGAATGCACTTCGAAAACGGAGAACGAGGCTAGAAAAAAATACGAATTATGCATCCTACACATCATTTAATCTTATGAGAAAAAATGGGGGAAAGTTAACTTCCGCTCGGCCAATGTATTGAATACCCTTGCAGTCTGTTTTTCTAAATAAGACTACTTTTCGGACCTTACTTTTCTATGGGAGCTATACTAAGGTGCCCGAAATAAGTAAATGGGACAAAGATTTGGCATCCTGTATTTACCGCAATATGCAATTCTTCGTTCCCTCTCTTCCTCCTATATTTCGTTTTTAGTGTGATTGTTCGGTACGCAAAGAATTTCGAAAAAGTACCGCAAGTTTTTCCCGTTATGTTTATGTTATTTAGAAGACAATGTCGACTTTTGCGAACGAAATAAGTAAATGGGACAGATTAGTTTATTTTCATTTGCGAATAGTTCACCACGTGGATTTTGAACTTTTTCTATTAAATTCTGTTTAGATTAGTAAAATAAACTAAATAAAGTGAGTTTTAACTAAATTCATTATTAGAAACAAATCTTAATTGATTTTTTTGTTAAGAAATGTCAAGTTTCGGCAATTTAACCGATATCGAACGTGGAAGAATTTGAAGGAAAACATTAGCGCATCCCAAATACGGAGCAATTTGTCTCTGCCGATATCTACGAGACGTGTCCAACAAATTTTAAAGAGCTCCGAGTATGTTTCGTATGAACTACTGCCTAGGCACAAAGCTGCTCGATTACAGTTTGCCAACAAATATAAATTTTGGGATACTGAATGAGAAAATATTTTTTTTAGCGACTAGAAAAAGTTTAATTTAGATGGCCCTGATGGCTACCGCTATTATAACCGCGATGTTCCAAGTCCAAAAAAGTCCACGTGTCCAGATATGTCCACGGAGGGTCTCTCATGATATGGGTGCGGTTTAATGGAAAGACTCCCATGTGTTTTATAACCCATAAAATGACTGCACAAAATTATGTTGTGCTATTGGAGACAGTGTTAGGCAAATTTGGAAAGGATAATTTCCGTGATACCTGGATTTCCAGCAGGATAATGCACCAATCCATACCGCACAGCTCACTAAGTCTTATTTTCAAGACTCCCAAATTCCTCTTTTAGAGTGGCCAGCACCTAAATCCAATTGAGAATCTTTGGGGCATCTTGTCTCAACGGGTTTATGCCAACGGGAAGCAATTTTCAACTTTAAAAGAGCTAAAGGAAGCAATTATTCAAGAATGGGAGAAATTGGATATCCAAATGCTCAAAAACTTGGTCAATTCAATGCCAGGACGGATTGTGAAGGTGTTGAACAACAAAGGGAGTTCTATTTAAGATTTTGTTGTTTTAAAATTTTTTGCTTTGCTTTTTTTAATTTTTGGTAGACATATAATGAATTTGTCACAGCTATTTATTTCGCTTCAGAAAACTTTGTCTTAATTTTTTCTTAATGTTGAAAATTTTTTTTTTATTTAATTATGTTTAAGCTTGTTAATAATATAGTTAAGTAAATAAAAAAATTTATTTTTTGAAAATATGTTGAATGGTTCAGTTTTTATACCTAACAACGTAGCAGTGTTGCCATTTTAGCTATTTAGTTGCTAGATCTAGCATTTTTGAAAGTTAAAATGCTTATAAATTTTCGGAACTGCTATTAGCCAGAAATTAGCAAAAATGTTTTAATTTTTAAAGAAGTGAAAAACTATGTACTTTAGCGGAAAGTCTGGGATCAGGATAGGCATTAAGAGTTGGTGGTTTGAGGAATTTTAGGAGCATAACGGTTTGGGGCGGAGCTTTGTACAACTTTTCAAGCCGAGTTGTTGTCGGTTGGCTGGGTCAACGTGTGTAGTGTTGACAGGGGTCAGTCAATTCCGTAGAAATTGACTCTGGAGGCCATATTTTTTTTATTAAAATGAGCAAAAACTCAAAATGTGGGGTATAAGGAACTCAGTAAAGTACTGGGCCTCAGCGCCCTACTGGTTGGCGGACTCCAAAAAAAGGAGATGTGAATGGTGTGAAGAATGTAGGTCGGAAGCAATGGGTTGTTGTACTTAGAGATGGGTGGTTTCTTAAAATTAAAATGAGTTTGTGATAGATCTGCATCGTTTTTTAGTTTGTTTTTTAGTCTAAAACAATTTTTCAGTATTACCCACATTTGTATTGCAATTTTTGAGCAAGAATCTATGTTTATAAGTTTTAGTTTTTAGCTATTTTTTTAGCAAATTTTTTTTTTTTAGCTATTTCAGCAACTTTTGAAATCTAGAACTTTTGAAGTTCTGTTCACATGAACGTAGTGTCCCATTTACTTTTTTCGCGCACCTTATATACATATATATAGGTACAGAGATGTCCGATTTCGACCAAATTTAGTGGAATCATGGAAAAGCATAACAAACTAACATGTACATTTTTGAAGGCGATTGTATTTAAAACAAACAAGTTTTTCTCACTAAAACTTCATTTTCGACCGATCATTCGAACTGCAGCTATATGCTATAGTCATCCGATTTCGACAAAACTTTTTAGAATTGTGCAAAAGTATATAAAATAAATATATGCCAACGTAATGGACATTTCTATTGAAAACAAAAAAGATTTTCTCACAAAAACTAGTTTTTCGACCGATCGTTCCTATGGCAGCTATATGCTATAGTCATCCGATTTTGACTATAATTTGTAGAATTGTGTGGGAGCATATAAAATAAATAAATGCTAGTTATGAGGACATTTCCATTGAAAACAAAAACGTTGTTCTAACAAAGACTACTTTTCAAACTCTACTTTTCTATGACAGCTATACTAAATGGATGTCCGATTTCGACCAAACTTGGTGGAATCATGGGAAAGGATAGCAAACTAAGAAATACAAAGTCTGGAGGCGTTTACATTGAAAACAAAAATTTTTTCTCACTAAGGCTAGTTTTTCGAGCGATCGTTCCTATGACAGCTATATGCTATAGTCATCCGATCCGGCCGGCTCCGACAAATGTGCAGCCTTTATGTACCAAAAAACCCCTAAGGACCGGTTCGGTTCGGGTGAGGTTCGAGAACCGTACCATGAACCAGTCGCCTTAAATTTTTGGTTAATCGAACCCGAACCGAAACCGGACCACTTTTTCCAAAAATAGGGTTCGGTTCAGCAATTTAAGTAATTTTTTCAACGATTCATTTAAGAAAATATTGGAAATCTCTGGAGATTTAAGTATGAACGATTGCATTTACATTAAGCGTGGATGATTTTTTAAGGTAAAGTAACATGATAAATTATGATAACTAGATTGAACAGAAAGTTTCCGTCGCTTAACGTGATGCCTTCTGATCTAATATCCGAGTATATTTGTTAATCTTCACATATAAAGGCAAACCGCTGCTGCATAATTAAAGCAGCAGTGTTTGATTTTGCTGCCCACCACTAAGTATTTTGCCGTTAGATATAGTAAATGAGTTTGCTTAAATAACCACAGAAAAAATGTATGTATTTGTGTGAATTTGGCGCCATTTTACTACTGTTACTCGAGATAACAGTTCTTGGTAGATGACTCGTGATAGCTGCCAAAAATTTAATAGCCTAAATCACTTTCATACATATGTAGGTATGAACAAATATCCAAACATGTCATATGTACGTCAGATTCATAAAGATGACGTGATCCGCGCTTACACGTTGGCGATGAAAGAGGTCCAAGTCCAACATACGAGCCCAAATCTGACTGCTATCATTCAAGAAGTTCTCCAATCCTACGCCGTTTCTCGATAATGGAGCCAACATGGTTCGAGCAGGAGAACTTTTAAATGACAACTCCAGAGCAGAAAAGGAATGCATCGATGAAGAATGTAATACCGAAGAAAGTTCCTCATGTGGCCCAAAAGTATTTGTTGATTAGGACTTTGTAAGAAACTCCGTCCTCAGACGATATTAAATCTATTCCATTTAAAAAAAACTAAATAAACCAGTGCTAGACTTACTAACATTAAAGATTTTTGCATTAAAAGTTTTTTTAAAAGAACTCCACCTAAAATCATCAGAATGGAACGTTGGTCAATATATATGTTATTTGCTGCATCCAATTTATAAAACATCGATAAAAGTGCTGGATTCATATTAACGAAGGCTTACAAAATATTACCTTAATTATACTAGCCGTTCCAGCAACTCAGGTATCAGTTGAACGAGCATTTTCAACACTTAAGTTTGTTCTTTCTGATTTAAGAGCTAGTATAGATGAACAGCTCCTGGAAGATATAATGCTAATTAATTTAAACTAAGCAGTTTCTAAAAGTTGTTATTGTCATCTAATGGATTTGATAATAACACTAAATTAATCAAAATTAAGTTTAAGCATATTGAGAGAAAGCTATCTAAATTTCATTTTTGTCGCATTAATAAATCGAAAGTCAAACTTTTCTTTTCTGATAATGCAAACCAAGGGTTCGAACCAGAACCTTGGGCTCAGGGGCTCCAAGAACCGTTCCGCTAACCGAACCTTACACTTACAATGGGTTCGAACCTCCTGCAAAATTTCAGAGGTTTGCAGCCTTGATTATAATTGTTATTTCGTAGTGAAAGTGAAAGTTATAATATGGGGAGAATGGGTCATGTGGCCACTGTTCCGCTTCAACAACGTAGGACTGACAATTCCGAGTGGTACTCGACCATTTGGTTGACGGAAGTCTTCGGAGAAATTCGCAAAACCAATAACCGCCAATGATAAAACATTCTTCATCATGACAATGCGAGCTCTCCCACATTACGTCACTTGATCGTAGTGGGGTGGCCATCCAGGTGCTTCCAAATAAGTGCCGACAACTTGGGGGGTGTTTCACTTAAATAGGCACACCTTATTTCACAATAGTTTCTCTGACTTCGGTTTTGTAACTTAAACTTTGAGCGCTTAAACACGTATATATACATCTACATAGCCGGTTATAGATGACACTCTTATCCCGATAAAAAACTGATCACATTAGTGATGTGTTTCTTATGAGCTAACTATATTTTAGGAATGACGAAATCGGAACGCGAACATCACTCAAGTCACTTTTGATTGGCCAAAACGTCGAATTTATGGGTCATCTGTTGTAGAGCCCTGATTTAGCACCAAATGATTTCTTTTTATTCCCAAACATCAAAAATAAACTGCGCGGTGAACGTTTTTCTACGCCGTACGTAGCTGTTGAAGTGCTTAAAACGCATGTTTTGGAGGTGCCTCAATCGGAGTGGAAGAAGTGCTTCGAAAATTGGTTAGAGCGAATGCCAAAGTGCATAAATTTTCATGGAGAATATAAAAACAATAAAGCCATTTTCATTTAAAAATGTTGGTTATTATTTGCTATTGCCAAAATATAAATAGTGCACTTCGTAACGCTCGTACGTCGAAATTCTCAAATTTTGGGCCGTATTGAATCGATGCATTTACTGCTGCGATATTTTTTTCGGTTCGACCGGTTCGACGTCTTTTTTGGCACCTGAACGTCCTTTAGTACAAAATGTGGTCTCGAATTTATCCACGATAGTACGCACAGCCTGTCGGGTGATAAAAATCTTGTCTTTAACTAACGTTTTAACATTGACAGTTCATTCAAAAAGTTAAGGGTGCGTTCATATAAAGATACCGAATTGTTATTTCACTAATAGAAAACCCTTTTGTTTCCTCCGTGTCTAGAGCACAACATTTGAAAATAACACCACTTGCGGAGTTGGGAAATGAGGAAAAACATTCTTACTAACTTTCAAAGTTCGGAACAGCCCTGATTACTTTTAAGCAACTCTACTAAATTTGTTCAAAAAGTTAACTTAGAAAACAGCACTCTTTGCTTTTGTGCAAATTTAGCTGTAACGATCCGATTCTAAAAGATACTGCAAAATGTGACATCCTGATGTTTTCAAAAGTTTATACATAGATTATTTAAAGTATTTTCTATACTAAGATATTTGGCCCTGTTCCGAATTCCGAGTCGGTTTTCGTATAAAAGATGCTTTTTCTAAAGTAAAGTTCAAAATTTTATATGAAAATTAAGCAGAATGTCTGTGGCTACTAACAGGTCTTTTCTTTTTGAGGAATTGAATCTACTTGGCATTAAGCAATCGGTTTTAGCTGCTTAAGCAATTCCGATTTTCGTCAAACCTAATCCAGTCACCGTTGAAATGCTTATCACCTTCCATATAACATTGCTAAGTTTAAACTCTAAATGCAAACGTTTACACGAAAACCGACTCGGAATTCGGAATAGGCCGATTACCATTTCCCATGTTTCTGGTAGCATCAATTTTCGCATCAAGAACACGACTCTTCATTGTAAGCAGGTTAATTCTGATTGATTCTGCTTTTTGTGCCTTCCACAGATCATAACTTTTAAATATTTTCCTACTCTGTTGGCATAATTGAATTCTGGTATTTACATCTGCGGTTGACTTCAACTGTTTCTGGAAAATGAGCCACAGATAAAACAAAGACCAAATGAAAAACAAACCAACGATTGCAGACGACATATTCGGATATTGGAATTTCAAATGTGACATTGGACGTGCCGTTTTGTGTGACTGACGTTGGTCCTATGCACACTCTTCGCTCCTCTATCTATTCGCTTTGTTCAACGCTAATGCGTTGCACTCACTCACACACTGTGACGGCAGGACAATCTTCATTTGCGGCACGTTGTGTCCTTTTCAGTAAACAGCAGATAGAATCCAAACCTGGAAGTCGACTCACCAAACGATTCGCACGAATGGCCCTTGGGTTGGGCTTGGAGTGTGTCTCATTACATGGTTTTGGGTACCGAACCTAGTTAACCAAAAATAGCAGAAAACGCATTTGGCAGACACCAGACGCACACACAGCAGGAGATTGCTTAGAGATACATAGAACAGAGCCATTTCCATTTGAAATGTAAACAAAACATGTTGTTACCCGTATGGTGGATAAAAAAAAAAACAACAAAAAAAGAAAAGCGGCGCCGCCCGCAAAGCCATTAAAGATGCAAACTCCAGATTGGATTTAATGACAATGGGTTAACCCAAAAATTTCCATAAAGCTTATAACGCTGAGGTGCGGATTTTATAAGGAAGAAGACGGAGGAGATTTGAAAAATTCGAATGGAAAAGTAGAATAAAAATCTTTTTCGACCGCTTATTCTCTAAATCTTTTAATTCTTCTTCGACCTCACGCGACTTTTGATTTTATATCTATATATTTAACCGAATCAAAGCATGAATTTTGATTTCCTGACACAGCGAGAAAGTTCTATCAACGAAAGCCAAAAATGTAAACCAACTGAGTTTTAAGCAAGAGTGTAAACCGTTTGGAATTTAAGACCGGTTTAGTTCAGTGGTCAAAGTTGCTAAAAGTTTTTATAGAAATTGAAAATTTGAACCCGGATTCCGACCTTTATATTGCTGTCTACCGAACTTCTTGAACCGAACCTTTTAATTTAAAGCTGACTGAAGAAAATTTAGAAATGAATAATTTTGACCTGAGCGACTTCTTCTGTTATCTGATCTGTTTTGGGTGACTGACTCTTATAATCGGCAGGAAAGCTCAATAAAACATCTAGAAAAACGTTCAGGACATCTTATGGAACAATAGCCTCTGTTTTTCCCATGTGTTCTACAATTCGCGTTCGACCCATATTCCACACGATTGGGTCGTTTTTAGGTCCATGCTTTCTGCACGATTCGGTCGATTTTAGGTCGAAAGCGATTTGTAGAATACATGAATAAATTGATTAAAAAATTTTTTTATTTTAGTCAGAGTGCTTGTTACCATCGCCCCAAGGGCGGGGGGTGATTATAGTTCAATAATCCTCAAGAAATCAATAACAATGATATGAACATATGGACACAAGCAGGTTAAGGCTTCCCGGAAATGTTTCGGCTAGTACCAATCTATACTCGTCAGTGAGATTCTAGCCGCTTTCCAAACCAACAGCCATTAAAAATGGCCTCTATATAAGCCACTCTTCAGGCGAATTAAAACTTGCGAATTATAAATGCCAATATTTATCGTTCGCATGCTGCTATTAATAGCTACAGCTTCATCCCAAACAGTTGTGCATGTGTAATAGTGATAGTGGGGCTTGCATCCAAATGTCATATGAGTGTTTTGTTGTTTTTAATGTTGTTATACTTAATTGACTTCATTGAATTATAATCACTCCCCGACCTTGAGACCAATCAAACCAGGTCGTGAAACCCCATATACATAACACTGAACAAAAAATTAATCCATTCCGGATCAACTCTATCCAAAACGCGATTAATAATGAGTTGTTTTCGAAATGGCGTAAATTCCACCTTTTTTTTTAGTGTTCAATTTTATTTATTTCTATATATTTTTATTCACTAGTTGAACAAGTGGTACTATGGACAAACTTAGGCTAGTCTCATATATGAGCCCTCTAAACTACAAATTGTTTCCCTGTTCAGGATTTAATCTATATATATATAAAACTGTTCAACCTGACTGACTGACGACTGGTGACCGTCTACAGAAAACCATAAGAGATAGAAAGCTAAATTTTTTACAGTAGTTTTATCTTATGCTGAAAGTGAGTAATAAGAAACGGTTTTGGAAAATTCTGTCGGGAAATGTGTAAAATTCAAAGAAAACTGTTATATAGAACTTTTTTTGATTTTCATCCGATCAGGTTCAAATTTATTTTCAGAGATCTACATAAAAATTTAACTATGACTGCATACTAATTTTCGGGAAAATTCACCCCCCTTGGTGGAAATTGGGTGGTAAAGTTGTATGGGTTGAATTTTAGTTCCCAGCGACTAGCTCAAATTCTTTTTCAAAGTTACTCATAAAAAAATATGATCAACGTGACTTTCAACTTTTGGAAAATCTACCTGCAAAGTCAGAAAATGTTCGGAAAACTGTTGTATGCAACTTTTTTGTTTATCATCGGATTGGGGTCAAACTCATTTTCAAGGATCTACATGAAAATTCAACAATGACTGCATACTAATTATCCGGAAAATTCACCCCCTCTTGGTGGAAATTGGGTGGTAAAGGTTGTATGGGTTGAATTTTAGCTCCCAGCGATTAGCTCCAAGTTCGCTTTCAAAGCTACTCATTAAAAAATATGATCAACGTGACTCTCAACTTTTGGAAAATCTACCCCCAAATTCGGAAAACGGGTCGAATTTTAGTTCCAGCGATCAGCTCCAACTTTCAAGACTGTATAGAAAATGACGGGGCTGGGAAAAGTGTTGTATGCAAATTTTGTTTTTTTTTATCATCCGATCGTGATCAAACTCATTTTCAAAGATCTTCATGAAAAAACAATATGCATATAATTTTCCGGAAAAAAATATTTAGTTTTTTCATTGTACTTGGTTGTGTGCGGGACCTGGACCTGGAGGAGGCCTTGGAGGTGGCCCTGGAGGTGGACATGGAGATGGACCTGGAGGTGGAAAATGGTCCTAAAACCGCCATATTTGCAAAGTTCTTAATTTCAGTGAAACTTTGGGGATTGGTTAGAAGCTTGCCCGGGAAGGTTTCTAAGTAGAAGAAATGGGCGGAAAATGGTTCACAAATTGCGATATTTGGCAAATTTTTGGTTTTAGTGAAACTTAGTGAAATGGTGGACGCTTGCCCGGGAAGGTTTCTTAGCTGAAGAAATAGGCGGAAAATGGTGCTCAAATCGCGGAATTTGAAAAATTATAGCGTTCATCTGATTGCAATGTGATTGCAATATGTGTTCAAGGCCAATCCTTATTTTTGGGCCGATCTTTATCAAATTTTGTTTGTAAGCTTTCATTTTTAAAACTCCACCTCCAAGATCGGAAATGTCAGGTGAGATTTTTTTTTATCCGCGGGCGTGGCATAAGAGTTAATCTCTGCTTTGAGCCGATGTATGTAAGATACGGACAAATATTTTCCAATTTGTGAAATTCACCCCCAAGACGAAAAAAAAAACTGATACCGATATCGCTTGAAATAGCTTTACTGACGGCGGCGTAGCGAAGCAAGCCGGGCTACTTGCTAGTTACTTATATATACTAAACTTATATTTAAAAAGTACATTTGTAATTTGGGGTTGCAGTGAAAAATAAAGAAAAAAAATGCATATGGGCTTATAGTTAAAACTTGGTTATTTGTAGGTGGGTGTGGGATGAATAGTTGCCAAAATGGAATGGGATAGTAAAATAGAAAGGGGTGTTTTAACTTGGATTTTGGATCCACCAGAACTTGTTTTTTATGTTTTCAGAAAAGCAAATATCTTTCGTTGATGACGACATGTCGAGTCTTTTGTTTGTGTCTGTTAACTGTTTTCCCGCCTATGGTTTTTTTGTTTGCCATTGTCGTTTTGAAATATCGAGATATAGAAATATTTCCGGGGGAGTAAAACTGAAAATATGAGTCGCTCTCATAGAAGTAAGCTCTTATGAGAATGTTGACATTGTTTCAAGGGATCTCAGTATGTGACTTCTAGTTAAGTAAAATATGTGATTGTCTATTCTTATTACTTCAGATGCATTATATAGTTTCTTGTTAGATATAAATTTTGTGTAGTTGCTAATTGGCGATCTATACATAGACGTGCATGCTCTTAATATCCTTCTCTCGAATTTACGGAGCCTTTCCATATATGATGAAGATATATTGAACCAAACAGCACAACCATACGACAGGATCGGTCTAATAAGTGACTGATACATAATTACTTTTACTCTGCTGCTCACCAGTCGGGAACTAAACATTCTTTTGTAAATAAAAAATGCCTTTTGGGCTTTTTCCAGTTGCTTGTTGATGTGATAGTCAAAGTAAAGGAATCTTTATAAGTAAGAGAGGAATAGACCTACTTTGGAGATTATTTATTTTGAACTGTCTCCAATTTTTTTAAATGTTGTTGGTTTTTTTGACTGGTGGACGGAAAAAAATACTTCCGCATTTGCTTGAATTGATTTTTAGATGCCTCACTCACACATACACACACACAAACGCAAATGATTTTTATCTTCTTCGGCGACGATCTGCTGTCAATGAGCAGAGCATAATGTAAACAAATCCATTGGTTGTTCGTTGAGCACGGAGCGATTCGTTCATGAGCCGATGTGAACGGTTCATCTCTGACTTTTTGCTCAGAGGGTCCGTAAATAACTGTTATTTTTGGACAACGAAAAACGGTCAATTGTTATTTGCTAGCTCTGCTATAGAGTCGTCAGAGTGAAAAATAACTATATCATCTGCAAAAGCTATTATGCTATCTACTTTTTCTAGCAGATCATTGCTGAATTTTTACACATATCGACCGCTTTGCGCGAAAATATCGTATGTGCCAAAAACTAAATTTTACAAAAGAGCGATTTTTCTACTTTTCGTTGCGGTTGCACTGGCACATCGATAGAATTGATTCTGTGATATCTCTGTATCCGTAGCGATTATCGCTATAAAATTTTACCAGTTGATGAGTAAGAGGACTTGGGAATAATTTGCATCAAATACGATACTTTCGCGTAAAGGGGTCGATATATTTGAAAATGAGTTTTAACCTGATCTTTCTGAAATCAACAGTTTTGTGCGAGTTTTACACCTTTCCCGACTGAATTTTTAGTATGAGTTCTGCTTACTGTGTTACCACTGTTGTGGCTGACGCAGTCCTTTTTCTGGTATCTTTACATCTGATAGTCAGCTCATTCGCGCCGACACGCCCAAACAACCTACTTCAAAAATCCCATTCTTGTATTCTTCTTTCTCTTTTTCTGTTAATGTATCCATTTCATTGTTTTTATTTCTAAATTAGTTAACCGATTTCACAGTTGATTGGGCGCCTTCTCTATGCAAATGCAGCTTTACGATACTTGGTTTCGGTACTTATCGAATTTCCTGATAAACTCAACTAGTCAAATGGTCGTTGTCATCATTTTCAATGGATCGCATTTAGGGGATTAGCTCAAATCACTAGTTTGATTTCTTGCACGCGTGTTTGTTATGTTAAATTCAGAAAAAGCATGACATCGATTTGGATATGGGAACGCAAGAATAAAAAAATCATTAAAAAAGTAGATTTATTTTAACAGATTTTTTAATTATTTGTTAATGATTCTTGTTAATTACCCCAAGAATGCTTAGCAATGCACATTTCTTTTGTGTTGCAGTCTAACGGAAGTTCTCTGTTTGCAGTTGGGTGGGGACGGGGGATGGAGACGGTCGGCTCCTCCATATCCCGCTGGCATATCTAAGCTATGTATCTAAGTATAACCAAAGAAGCCCGTATGTTTTGTATTATGTTACACAAATATTTAAGCTGCCTTAAGTAGATACAGCGAAACGCGTTTAAGATATACAAATAGAAAAGGCAAGAACAAGGCAATGGGAAAGCACAAAAACAACAACAACATTTAGAACGAAGCGCTGAAAGAAAAGTTACATCAAACTTGTGCGGGTGGCGGTGGTGGTGCCCAGTAGGAGGTTGCATGCCCAACCCAAAAAAAAAAAGGAAAACCAAGCCAAAGCTAAAGTCGTGCTAGAAGTTATCACTTCACCAGATATGTACGAGTGTATGTATGTGCTCGCACACAGAAGAGACTTAGACAGACACTTAGAGTTGGCAAAAAAAAAATATAGCTAAGATTCTTTTTCAATAGTTTACGAGGGGAATTGATATTTTATTAGTATGATTCTCGCACACCTTTTATGATTAGAAAATATCCTAAGGGTGCCTTTTATAGCCGGCTCAAAGTAAATGTTGTTTATAATCAAACTACTACTTATGCTAATAATTCACGAAAAGAAAAGCTGATTGTCTCTGTCTATTTCAAGTGACTTACGGTCCTCTCTGACTTTGAACCTCATGAATTGATGATCGTTTTCGGAACACGAATCTGTTTTTTTTTATAAAGATGAGGTTCAGTTACGGTTACGTTCATTTAAATTAAATTGCTTCGGTTACGGTTGTTTCTTTGCGGTTACAAAATAATCATTTCGGTTACAGGTTTCAAAGCGGTTAAATATACATTTTAGTTTATTAGAAAATTACATATGATAGCATAATCATAAGGTCTTAGTTTCATAATTGCGTTTATAGTTTTTGCGTCCATTTTATTTTAGTTACGAATTCATTAAAAATTTTACACCAAAAATTATCGTCGTTTGACACTTACTTGCGTACAAGGGACTGCTAGTACTACTATTGATAGTTCTGCATATTTAGAAGAAAAGTCAAAGTGCTATTATAATTCAATAAACAATGAAAATAAACAGAGATGTTTTGTGCATATTGGGCAGCTTTGGATACTCAGACAGCCGTTTCCTGAATTCCCATTCATCTCATCAGTGAGTTTCAAGCGCTGATGCCAACAAGCCATTTACAAATCCTATTTATTTAAGCATTTGCGTGAATAAAGACTTGAGAATTCGAAAGAACCTAAATTTCCATTCGATTCTGTAACTTTAGCGCAGCTTCAAGGCACGTAACTTTAAAGGAATTATCTTCTAACCATTTGAGTATTTCGGTATTAGAGCTCAATCTTTGAACATTAAGACACGCGTTAAATTCAACGTACATGTGAACTATTTCTTAACATAGATTTACAGCTTACAAAAAAATTACTATAAATTACACAGGTCTGTTGCCGTTTTCGATTCGTTTTCAGGAATAGTTTAATGCTTCCACTTCAAAATAACGATTGTGATATTCTTCTGCATCATTTAAATGTCTTGATGGCGAAACATTTAAACCATTGGATGAAATTGGTTTGCGATTTTGTTGCTGGCGACGAATGATTTCATTTAAAAAAACCCTTGAAAAAAAAAATTTTTTTTACGTATTGGCTTATATTCCGACGTGAGCTTGGCACCTCTGACTTATACCGAATTTGCTACCATTTCTCGGATATCAAAACTTTATATATGTAATTCCTATCGACTAAAAAAGTACAGGACTGTAAATTTTGAGCGGCGAATTTCACAACATCAGTTTATGTATGTACAAAATGACACAAATCTTGAAAAGTCCGTTTAAGTTACGGCCTGTAAGTCAAAATAATAAAATGACAATTTGATGTTTTCAAAAATACCTGTCTACTTTTAGCTATATAGCTTCTAATCTGTAAAACATTTCCATTTTACGAATAATCACGTTTTATCACAATTTCATTAAAAGATAAGAATTGAATAAGAAGTCGGTCCTGCCCGATGTACCCGATGTACCCATTACTCAGGGCAATTGGTGCTTAATAGCCTTTCCCTATGTTAATTAACGGAGCATTAACATTAATGTGACCATTTCAATATTATGTGAGGGGGAAAAAAAAAAACGCATGTTGCGCCAAAAAGTATGCAACGTTTTTAATAACCTTTATAACTCTGCCATTTATAATCGGATCTCTATGAAACTTTCAGAGTTTGTAGATATTTTAACTTCGGCTTGGTGGAAAATTCTATATTTACTATATAGATGTCCGATTTCGACCAAACTTAGTGGAATCATGGAAAAGCATAACAACCTGTTAATTAAGAAATTTGGAGGCGATCCCATTTAAAACAAACAAGTTTTTCTCACTAGAACTTATTTTTCGACCGATCATTCAAACTGCAGTTATATGCTATAGGCTTCCGATTTTGACAAAACTTTGTTGAATTGTGTAAAAGTATATACAATAAGTATTTTCCAATGATAAGAACGTTTCCATTAAAAAAAAAGTTTTTCTCACAAGAACTATTTTTTCGACCGATCGTTCCTATGGCAGCTATATGCTATAGTCATCCGATTTCGAACAAACTTTGTAGAATTGTGTAAAAGTATAAAAAATAAGTGTATGCCAATGATAAGGACGTTTTCATTAAAAACAAAAAAGTTTTTCTCACTAGAACTAGTTCTTCGACCGATCGTTCCCATGACAGCTATATGCTATAGTCATCAGATTTCGACCAAACTTAGTGAAATCATGGGAAAGGATAGTAAACTAAGAAATACGAACTTTGGAGGCGTTTCAATTGAAAACAAAAAAGTTTTTCTCACTATAACCGATCGTTCCTTTGACAGCTATATGCTATAGTCATCCGATCCGGCCGGTTCCGACAAATGTGCAGCGAATTTGTACCAAAAGACTTCGTGCAAAGTTTCGTAAAGATAGCTTTCAAACTGACGGAGGAGATAGCATAGAAACAGACAGACGGACGGACGGACAGACGGACAGAGCTAAATGAACTCAGCTCGTCATGCTGATCAAGAATATATATACTTTATGTGGTCGGAGATGCTTTCTTTAATGCTTTACAAACATCCGCACAATATTATAATACCCTCTGCAAGGGTATAAAAAGTTCTTTTCAATAAAACTAGTTTTTCGATCGATCGTTCCTTTGACAGCTATATGCTATAGTGATCCGATCCGCCGCTTCCGACAAATGTGCAGCGTATAAGTACTAAAAGGCTTCGTGCAAAGTTTGGTGAAGATTGCTTTCAAACTGACGGAGGAGATAGCATAGAAATAGACTGACGGACAGACGGACGGAAGAGCAGCGCTAAATCAACTCAGCTCGTCATGCTGATCAAGAATATATACTTTATGTGGTCGGAGATGCTTCCTTCTATACCTTACAAACATCCGGAAAATTTTATAATACCCTCTGCAAGGGTATAAAAATGCCAAGTAATAAATTGAGTCCGGCTTTCAATTTAAAACAAGTAAGAAAGTCGTTCAAGCATGACTGTACCTCCCAAAGTTTGTGTAAAAGAGTGTGAAGTGCTGCCCATCGCCGTTGCGGCCGGTGCTGCCCAGCATAATTGTTTGTTTTCCTTGTAACTCGACTATCGTTCGTAGAAGGTACGAACCTTCTATCTATAAAATTGTGAGGGATTGCGGGGGCGGAAGAGGCGTGGCAAAAATTGAAAATGAACTTGATCTGCCTGAAAGTATGAGGAGCATATAACCCATATTTGTCAAACCTCTATCTCATACCATCTCAGATGGGCCTGGCTAAACCGACTCGGTTGTTGGTGCTGATCAAGAATATATATACTTTATAGGGTCGGAGATGCTTCCTTCTGGCTGTTACATGCTTTTGCACAAACTATATGCATTTTATGAACATTTTCCCAGCGTTTCATAAACAAGTGAAAACCAGAACAGCTTTAACAAAATATGTGAATTCGATTTGGATTTTATTAAAAATAATTTTTAAGGGAATGTAAAATTGCAAAAAGTATCTAAATACACTAAACAATGGTACAAAATTAACTTTATGCCATTGTTTTGACGCCTTTATGTACGAAATCGCATTTACTTTTCAATTCATCGGCTCCAAGCAATGTGAATTCAAATCGAGTAAATCTATCGAATTGTGAAAACCCGAACAGGTAACCAAATCGAATTCGAGCCAATTTAGTGAAAGTGAAAACCGGAACAGGCCTGTTTATTTTCGGTTTTGTTGTGCGTTAATGAAATTTTTCAATTATTTGCGATGTAAAGATCTTTAGATCCAAAAAAGCCAATTTGCCAGCACTGTTAGCTGCTAGTTTACATGTGTTCCAGCCTTGACTATCTTTCTTGGGTCTCTAACTGGTCTTAGCTCTTTCTTTTTGCCTTTTCCTACGTATGCATGTTTGTATGTATGCTATTTGTATAAGTTTGCCCATCGATGCTCTGTTTTTCTATTGATACGCGCATATCGTTTGCCATTTGCCCAACATGGCCTGCCCTCCACCCGCACCGCACTTTCACAGACCGAAGCAAACACAATTCAATTCAATTCAATTTCTACGATTTCATCTTGGCCACTCAAGCTCAGGCTATAGGAAGGAAAAAAAAGTCGAAGAGGAAAAACCCCTTTACCAAACTTATTCTCTTCTTTCCCTTTTTATCTGCCGCTTGCATGCTTCTGCTTTGCTAATAAATTTCAATAAATTCAATGAATTATTTTGCATACAATTTTGCGGGCCTAAATCTGCTGCTGCTTTTGTTGTTGTTGTTATAATCTCACTAATACGCAGTGCAGTTACTTTTATGCCCAGAATTTATGGCACAACCAAATGGAAGGAAAGAAAAATCGATTGGGTTGTTGTTTCGGTTGCCTTGTGGGCGTTTTCTAATCAAGATACACGATTGCCACTGTTGAAGCAAAAAATATTATTGTTACATATGTATATTTGTTTTTCGTGCAGTTTGTGCAGTTTCCAAACAGCAGGTAAAGCCACTTGAAGTTGCCCAGAAATCTGTTTGGATTTATGTGGCATATGTGTATAGTATTTGCCATTTTAATTATTAAATGGATGTGTCCTAAGGCATCATGGTAGAAATTTACGTATACTCGTATATCTAATAAAATTGAACTGTGTTCAAAATAATACATTTTTCCTTCTAAAAGTTGCTTTTTTGGATCTAAATTAATTGATAAGAAAACGAACTTTTGATTGATATTGATTTTGTTTCAAAATGCAAATGAAAATTTAAAATCTTTGGGATTAAGTTGCTGGTGTTATCAAACAATAAGCTGAATTTGTCCTTTTGAAAACTAAGAATTGTTCTTCGCCTGAGTTGTTGTAAGCCGTCTCAAGGTCAAGTATTGAGAATAGTTAAAAAATCCACAGAAAACAACTAAGATTTTTACATATGGACAGCATGGTTACTCAGTCAGACTGTTTCGAAGGATTGGTACATCTCATCAGTGAGCTTCGACGCTGACGCACCATCAAGCCATTTGCAAATACCAAAGAATGCCAGATCCAAACCAATATCATTTCTCAGAAGAAAATACATCAGTTGTTGTAGAGGAACACAAATTTTATAGCGACGCAGAAAAACAGTTTTTATGCTTTTCCCATCGCTGGTTTGATAAGTTTAATTAATTATTACTTTGTTTAATATTTCAACTAATATGAATTCTTTGTTTTCTCTCTTGTTACAGGTAAGCTTTCTCGTCTGAAGATTAACGAAAATTGGTAAAAAATAAGTGAGTTCTTGTTTATAGAATTTCCGATTTGATATCGTGCGCAAAGCAACTTGTTTTAGGTAAAGTCTGTAATTGTCACAGGCTTCAACACATTATACTTTTTTAATTTCAATTCCTCTCACGACTTTCTCGCACCAAAATTATGAATAACTCAAGGTCTCTGCTTTTAATGTCCGTTTTACCTTAAACTGCTTATGGGTGTGGTGGTGTTGTTGTTGTCATTGCCGTCTGAGCCTTCTGGATTGGAAGTGTCAATGATAGCGTCATTAAATCAATCATTTTTGGGCAGTCAGCCACTTGTGAACTTAATTTGGTCAACACCAGTGCATTAAGCTCGCATTTCTTATGTTTGGTTTAATACACTTGCCAAGGGTATATTTATTTTTACTAGAAAGCACTAAAAGAAAGCAGAAAATTGATCGAAGAAAAATATTAGAACTATTTATATGGGACCAAATTGGCACAATAAATCTTAAGAAAATTGTCGAAAGTTTAGTTAAAACCATGGCTCTATATTTTGTTTAAGGATTCTACAAGAAAAAGTGCATTCATGTTGCCCTAAAACAGATCCAAAACTATCAGCCGTTTGTGGTAAAAGTAGAAATTCATAACTAAAAATTCATATTTTTCATAGACAAAGTCTCGTCTCAACTGTCTTACACTCCTATTCTGGAAACATTTTAGTATTTCTTAAAACAATCCAAAAAACAAAGTCCAAAAAAATGGGGAAAGAAAAATGACTGTTGATTTCTTTATTTGGTGAAGGAATGGTTCAGCTGATTTTCGCCAAGTGGACGTATTTTAAAATAGAAATGAATGCGAGAGCTGTGGGTGTTGTTGTTGCTGTATTGATGTGCTTTCTCCGTTAGGATGGAAAATATTCTTAAATCCTCGAAACGTCTGGGGATGAACTCGAAATTATGAAAAAAAAGCATTTTCATGTGATTTTTTAAAAATTAATGGAATTTTTTTAAATCCCAACACTAGTTTAAACCTTTAAATCAGGGGTGCCCGCGCTCTAGACCAGCGATGTTCCTCCATAGTCCCCAGGGGCCGAGCGCAATCGACTATTTACACGCACACGAGCCGAGCGCATGCTCGTAAGCAGAGCTCTCTTTGCCTTCATTCGCTGCCCAGCCGACGTTGAGGGCAGTGTAAAGATGGGCTGTGTCGCTTTAATATCGCACACCAATACAGCCTCATTTTTTGGTCTCGCTCTTCTTGAACATCACTGCCCTAGAGTCTAGACGCATCGGACGCTTTTGTTGTTGTTTCACGGAAACCCATTGCACACATAACGAATTTTTTAACAACTTCGTATGTGTCTCTATTCTCCCTCTCTCCTATTCCTCTTGCGAATTTGAAAGCAGCAACAATACGAATGCGCTGTCTGCAGCGTTGATTTGTTTTTGCAGTGTGCATCAGACAGCCACAAACACACAGCATTAGGCAATAACCAGTTTTCTCTTTCGTTTTCTTCTGGTTGTTGTTGCTTCAAAATTTTTTTAATGTTAGTGACGTCGCGAGCACTAGATGCTATTGGGCATGATGAAATTAGTATAAGGTGGCCCTGTCCATTATTGTATGTTGAGAAAATGTTGAGTCATTTTTTTCTCCTCACTTAAGGGTTAAAGCAACGAACAAAAAAATCCGACAAAATTTCGTCCGATACGAGCATACTCTATTGACAGCCTGCCAAGTACTGACCATAAGGGACTAATCGAGAGAGCTGCTCTCATGCCGGGACCACCTTATACTTATTACATCATGCCTGCCTTACACCCAAAGAGCTTGTTTAACAGCTGCGTGACTCCAATTGCAACGATAGTTATATTTAGGAAAAAGCAATTGCTTCGCTTTGAAGCGAATTACAAATCAAAATGTATGAAGAACTGGCGCATGTTAGGTTCACAAGCCGAAGGCCGCAATAGAAAAATAGAGCCTTGCTGATAAGGGTTGAATTTCCCGTTGTTTAGACCACAGTTCCCCAAGAAGAGAAGAGAGAAAATGTGTAAATGTGTTGGTTGCCTTACATTGCGAAAATAAAGGAGTAAAATAGATAAAGCCAATATTAGTGCTAATTGCCGAAGTTTTAATACACTTGGAACAGATCATTCCTATGTCAGCTACAAGAAGTAACCATTAGACACCATTATCATCATTACGTCGACGATTTTGTGGCTGTCGTCGACCCACCCTTATATCCCTCACAATGTGCTCGACTGGCGTATTTTGCAACGCGATGTCCGCTCAATACGTTTACGGCTCTCCAGGCACGCTAGGTAGACGCAATGCCATGCAGATAGAGCAGGCCTGGCCATCCATAGCCCTTGGGGCCCTTAGTCACTCGCCGATTCACACCGAATGCTTGCCGAAGTCAATCATCACTGAGTGTCAGAGAGAGACAGACATTTTTTTCTGTCCTCCCTACTTAGCCGGGCCTGAGCTAGAGGAATATCACACTAGAGTAAAATCGTAAATCCTGATTAAAATTTCCCTTAAAATTTCCCTTGTATGATCTTTACTAAGCTTTTTGTTCTTAGGCATTAGTCTTACCAACTTTTTGATACAATGATCAATGATAAATTTTTTGGAGTTTCAATAGCCAAAATAACCCTTGTCTTCGAAATACAAAGGTTGAGACCATTCACCCACCTACGCTCTTTAAGAAGTGATTCGTAGTTATTACTGAATATAACCTTTTCCCTTTAGATATGAAATCATTTAGGAGTTTCGATTTATAGTATGTTTTGAGGAACTCAAGAAGAAACTGCTTCTGAAGCGACTCCAGTAAATCTTGATAGTAACTATATTGCGGTGACCAAATGGTCGAGCTATACTCTAGCGATGGATGAAGACACATAAAGAAGCCTGATTGTGTATGGATCATCAAAATCCATTTTCCAACGCTTAATGAAACCCAACAAACTCTTTACTTGGTTAGATATGACAGAGATGTGGTCGTTAAAGCAAAGCTTGTGATCTAACAATATCAGATCCTGAACTAAGTACGTAAGGTACGTATGCAGTGCAGGCTTAGTGCGGTAAAACGTCAAGTACTTACATTTGTCATGATTGAGATACATAGAGAATAGCATAAACACCATTACATGAATTCGACTACTCACGAAAGTTGACTATGAATTTGCCGTCAATTCATGAAATGCCGAGGCGCAGCCAACTTACCGCTGTGCTGGTGTTGCCAGATCTTTTGTTTTCTCATATGTGCGCTGGTCATTTTGTGAATTGATAAAAACAGCATAAACAGGAACAAATTTGATTTTGCAAATTGAAGAAATCATGAATTTCATAGCATAAACGTAGTAAGTGACGATGTCATCAGTCATCAGTCTCAAATTATTTGTTCTTCTTCTTTCTTAGTGTATTTTGAATTGAAGATGAGGGAGGGACATGTTTTTCGTGTCGATATCGAATTCGATCAAACAATATAAAGAAGATTTTTTTTTGCGGAAAATTAGACACAAATTTTATATTAGAATCTAAAATTAGGGTTCGGAATTGCTCACGAGCGAGCCGCGCGCTCTGCTTCTTTTCGGCTCTCGCTCAGAGCCGAGAGTCGCTGTTCAAAAGCCGGGAGCACTAAACGGCTCACAGCTCGTGAGCCACAGCTTCTGGCTCAGAGCTGAGAGCCACTGCTCTGGAGCCGTGAGCCATTAACCGGCTCTTTGCTCGTGAGCCATAGCTCTCTGCTCGTGAGCGATAGTTTTCGGCTCTGAGCCGGGAGCCGAGTGCTATGAGCTGAGAGCTGGCTCTCGAGAGCTGCAAGCAAAGAGCAATTCCGAACCCTGGCTAAAATATAAGTTGTTGTAGCTTTCTCAATTCTCGTATATGCCTGTCCCACTTGTAGCAAACGAAGTCAAGAGTTTCGGCAGTCTTGCTTAGAAGAAGTTGCCCATCACTGATATGAGCAACTAATCTTTCATTAAATCTTTCCACAGAAAAACGCTTCTCAAATTGCCAGAGTAAACAAGATTCGGCTTAGCCGTAGTTAGGCCCTTCTCATTTTATGTGTTGTGTTTACAATTCCGCCTGTGTTTTATTCTGTTATTATTGTGTGTTCTGTTTTGTTATTTATTTTTGGCATTTCGCTTAGCTGACAAGTAAAAATGAATATAATTAAACTAATGATGGCGTCGTTACCGCCACCACACACAGCCGAAGGGCTGTGGGTGCCACAATTGCCATTTAATTTGCCTAATGAATTTTTAGGATATTTATGGTAAAAAGAAAAAAAAACCAAATCACCAGTACTTGCTGGAGTTTCTCAAATGTTAAATCACAAAATCCTTTTTAAGTAAAATTGCTTGACTATTTTTATGCTGTTGCAAATTAAATCCCCAGAAAATGCACTTAACAATGGCACTGCAGCAGCGATTATCAAGGATATCATAAAAAACCCCGCCCAATTGTTGGAAATTCCTACTGTGCTTATAACATAAATGCAAAAAAAAAAAAACACACACACACCCAAAACGCTTTTTCATAATTCGTAAAAACCATAATTTATAATATCAATAAAATGGCGAAATGTTCGTCGAGCTTAAAATTGTGGAAAAAATTGCAAACATTGAATTTTTAATTGCTGGAAATTTGTGTTCTTTGGTTTTTATGGTTTTGCTGTAAAACGCGATTGTGTGTGTGTGTGTGTTGGTGTCTGAGCCTTTTTATCGCTCGATTTTTCAGCCCTTTCCACAACCGCCATTCAAAATATTAACTGCTATTCATTTGCATTTTTTTTTGTTTTTTTCATCGCCCCATTTAAAATTTTCAGTATGCAAAATTTATACGTAATATTTTTGTGAAATGTTGAGTATTTATATGAAAACTAAATTGCGCATGACTGTACGAGAATTGAAAAATAACTAACTAACCATAAGTTAGGTCTAAAAGTTAATCTGCAGGTGGAAGAAATATTTTCTACAAATAAGCGTACAAAACATTACTTTGACTTGTTTGTTAGTCCAACGAAAGCGTAAGTTAATGTCGACCCTGCACGACTTCGATATACTCGTTACTCAGGGCAGGAAGTGTTTAATAGCAGTCTCTTATGTTAATTAACAGTGCATTAACATAGATGTTAAAATATTAACATTATGTACACACAGAAAACAAAATATGTGGTTTGTGAGGTGAGAGAGGGGCCTGGGTGGGCAGTCTTCCTTCTCAAAAACGTACTACTTAAATTTTTTTTGTCACTTGTCTGAGATTCTAACTTACAACTCGCTTACCTTGTACCGGGAACTTAAATACAACTGCCGACATCTAAGCCCACACGACAATCAAGCACTCGAGCGTCATTCCCGCAAATCACAGTAATAGAGGGAGCGACAAGCGAAGATGATCGAAAGGAAACAACCACACAATTCGTGTAGACTTTCTATATGTAGCATTCAGCTTTTGAAATCCTTAACCTTTATTTAAAAAACATAGCACGTGAAATGATCTTAGGTTGTCTCTTTAGTGTTGGTTCTCTTGGTTTTATAATACTTCTCCAAACATAAATGTAGACAACCTAAAGATTTCATGTGGTATTCATGTTGTTATATGAAAAATGTGGTGCAAGAGGTCGTGAGCTCGATCCCGCCCGGGACATCTAATAAAAAAGTTTTTGCTGTGTTTTCTGGGGTTTGTTATTCGTCCTTCTTTCCTTATTGCCGTCAATACATTGTTTTTGGCTCAGTTTCCTCCTAAGCGTTTCGGCAATTATATTGCCTTCCTCAGGGAGTCTGTATTTTATGAAAACATTAATCACAAGTTAAACTTACATACATACATATCGGGTGCAACTAAAAATCTGCACAAACTTTGAGAGAGCCCGCCCTTAGCAGAGCTTTACATAAAAGCTTTCGGGATGACATTTCTTTCTCTTTGTTCTCCTGTCAACACGTTTTCATGCAAGAACGTCTTCATGATCGCGTTGAAAAATTCTACGAAACGCACGCTGACAAAGGTAAAGTGTTTACAGTTAACCATTTTACCCAAGAGGGCAAGTCCAAACGCACTATTTATAGTATTTTGCAACGAAAAATAATAAAAAGAGAATTTGGAAGTGGTCGGAAAGTAAAAATTATGACCGGCCAAACAAAAAAATAAACATTGTGACCGTTATTGATTTCGATCAGATCATGCGGAATCGGAATTGGTAGCTGTTCCCGTTTCCGAAAATCGCTCAAGTTATTCGGTTCGCAAAAGGCAAAAGTTTTGCCTAAGAGTCAGTGGAATGAAAAGTAAATGCCAATTTTCTAGGCAAGGGTGATTCTTTGCATTTTGCAAATATTTTTACTTTAACATGTCAAATATTGTGGAGATTTTGGAGTATCTATATATATCGAGCATTCAATTTGATTTAAAATCATTTTTGTTAAGTTTCTACCTCAGAAATTGCATGTAGACGAAATAAAAACGATCGGAATGAAACCGAGCTGTTCGCAATTCCGAATCAGCGCATGCGCAGTGCTGATCGAAATTGTCAAGGCTGCCTTATGGCTGAATTAAAATTCGATAACGATTCGAACATTCATTCGAACATGCCTAAGTCAGCAACAACACATCAGTAAAGTGCTGAAAAAGAATAATACTGTTGCCAGACGTAAGCAAAGAGCACCAAGTTACACACCTGACCAAATACAAACTGTCAAATCTCAATGTCGGTGGATGTGCAACCAATATCGCCTTTTTGCCAGTATCCCTTTTTTACCAAAGGAACGGAACCCAACAATCTTGCCGCAGTGTCGTCCAATTGAAGATTTTTTTGGCGTCTCTTTTATGCTCACTGATTCGCGTGCTCAGAAACCGCTTAGTAGTTCCTATGTAGGTTCCGTTGCAGTTCTCTTCATGTCTTCCCGTACATTTTTTTCGTGTACTACATTGTTGGTGTCATCCTTTTCTATTCTGTCTTTCATATTCGTAAATAGTCGTCTTGTGCTGTTGTGTGGTATATAGGCATTGGTCAGCTGATCCGTCAAATGTTTTGGCAACAGTTTTGTTAATGTTTTGGTGTCAGTGACATTTGAAGGGAATGCTTAAGAACTTCTTTTGTTCCTCATCCTCATCTGTGTTTTTGCATCACAAACGGTGTACACTTTCCTAATCATGTTTTTCGCTGTGTTTTTTATTTTAGTTTGGTGGATGGTGAGAATTGTAATTAATTACTCTGCCTGAAGCCATGGGTTTGGTGTACCAGTCGAACGTTAAGGTTTCCTTTTCCCTAGGTATTTCCATGTCAAGATATGCTAGTTTATTTCCTTCTTCTCTTTCTACAGTGAATTGGTTTAGTCGGTGTTGTTTGTTTAATGTTTCTAAAATTGCATCGATGTCTTTGGCCTTTATGAAAAAGTTTTTTTTGTCAAAAAACTTACATACTCTGTCACCTTCACTAGCTGTTGGCGCCTTTGAAGTATTTAGCCATGAAAAAGTTCTCAAACTTTTCCTTCGGATTCAGCGTTAAACTCATGTGCAAAAATTATATGCACAGTAATCTGGAAATAAGCTGATTTTCTCATGTCATGCCTTTGTCTACGCAGAATTTAACTTTTCTACATGCCACGTTTACTTCTTCTTTGATTCTACATGTAGCATGTAGTTTTTCTACATGCCACGTTTAATATTTTAAACGATCTACGTTTCCGATTCGCATATAAAAATGCAACGTTGTGTTACATTTAACTTTAGTATTCCCTTTTCACTCTACGAGCAACGTGCATAAAAATGTACAGCATGATAATTTCTCTCAAGCACCGCGACTCTAAAACGCAATAGATGGGCAGTTGATAGATGAAAGCAAGAAACTAGATAGTTTTTTAATAGCCTTTTCGCTAGATTTTCTTGCCCCTTATCGGGTTTCCTCATCCCTTTTCTTCCTCCATTTGCTGCACATTGATTTACTGAATTAATCAAATGGTTCAATAAAAAAACAAAATCAAATTTGCAATAAAATTAAACAAAATTACAAATGCATGAAAAAATCTTGTAAATTCAGATTGATGTGGTTTCACTGTACATCTGTATTGTACTCTTATGCAATTTAGCATTTTAATTTACCGCCTAGTTTGTGTTTTCGAGTTTAATTAGCAATTCAATGTGTGTATAAATATTTTATGGTAAATTGCGAATTGTTGCTTTTGTTTAACACATACACAGAGTCAGTATTTCAATAAAATGAATTGTTAAATAGATTTTTGTAAAAGTGGTTTGTACATTTTTTTTGTTTGTCGCACTATTAACTTGACACAGGGAAACCTCTTTTAAAATTTTTTAATTATAATTTAATTAAGATTTTAATTACACAGTCATTGCGTTGATTGTGTGCACGTTTTTAGGTTAAAAAAATTTTAAATTACATTTTTTTTCTTAATAGTAAAATTTATTGATGATGCAAGTTTTCGTGGTGCTGTTTCAGTTCAATTGGTTTTCTATTTGAAGATGGTTAGTTTCAAGCTTTAATTGGTGCTGAAATGAAGCTGCAGGCTCTTGTTATTTCCTCTCCTTTATTTTCTTATCATTAACAATTTTTTTTAAACCATTAACCATAAAAAGATCAACTAAAAAGTGCTCAATGAAATATTGTAGAGCCCTTCAAAATGAAATGAGACGAATTTCATTTTGAACCGAAGCATCATTCACATCAAATTTTTAAGTATACAAAAAGAAAAGGGTGCAACCCCCAAAAAACTGTGTTATACCACATAGTTCTATTTGCATAGGAATGAGAAACAACCCCTGAACAAATTTGTTTTTTTTTAATGAAACTTGGACATATTTCGTAAAGTGCACTCATCGCTGAGGCGAAAAACTACGACAGCTGCAAATGGAAAATTGCTGAGCATCGTGAAATGGCCCTGCGGCAACGCCACCGCATTTAACCCATGAACACCCGCTATTTGTCTATCAGCTAGTAATTTGAGCATAATTGAGTTAGAGACCAATCCTTGCTTCATTTAAATTGAAAATGTAAATTTCTTAAATAAACAAAACTTAGGCTAATGGAAATACCAATTTCTTTGTGCACAGAAGTTAGGAAATTAACACTTAAATGCTTCCAGATGTTGCTTCAGTGCGTGTTGTATGGAAAATAGATCAAAATTATGGTATGTGTTTTGTGTGTGAGTGGAAAGGTCAAATTTTACATACATAAATAGTTCCTATTCAACCAACAATGCAATAATTAATTTAAAAAAAAATAGGGGAAAGTTACCTTCGGCTCGGCCGAAGTTTTGTATACCCTTGCAGCTTCTATTGAAAGCAAAAAAGTTTTTCTAACTAAGATTACTTTTTGGACCTTACTTTTCTATGGGTTCTATACTATTTAGATGTCTGATTTCGACCAAACTTGGTGAAATCATGGAAAAGCATAATACACTGTTAATTACGAAATTTGGAGGCGATCCCATTTAAAACAAAAAAGTTTTTCTCACTAGAACTTCTTTTTCGACCGATCATGTATACTGCAGCTATATGCTAAAGTCACCCGATTTCGACCAAACTTTGTAGAATTGTGTAAAAGTATACAGAATAAGTGTATGCCAATGATTAGGACTTTTTCATTAAAAACAAAAAAGTTTTTCTCACTAGAACTAGTTTTTTGACCGATCGTTCCTATGGGAGCTATATGCTATAGTCATCCGATCCGTCCGGTTCCGACAACTGTGCAGCGTATTTGTACCAAAAGACTTCGTGCAAAGTTTGGTGAGGATAGCCTTAAAACTGACGGACGAGATAGCATAGAAACAGACAGACAGACTGACGGGCGGACAGACGGACAGGGCTAAATGAACTCAGCTCGTCATGCTGATCAAGAATATATACTTTATGTGGTCGGAGATGCTTCCTTCAATGCGTTACAAACATCCGCACAATTTTATAATACCCTCTGAAGGGTATAAGATATTGTCGAAAATCTGGGAAAATTTTATGATTGTTTTGGAAACGATTTGGCTGATTTCTCTCCACTGAGAAACAGATTGGTAAGAAAACCAAAAGTGTCGTCTATTCATATTACTATTGCTCAGGAATGTTGAGTCCATAAGAGAACAAGGCCATGTGCCTCAAAGGGAGTAAGAGTAAAAAAATAAACGTCTTGGATACAGTTACCATAAAACCGTGGGGTTTTGGTTCGGTTCTGTTCCAAAAGGATGGTTTGGTTTGCGGTGGCAGGCAGACGGTCTCCCAAGTATACGTAGTACGTAAAATTTTAGTATGTTTAGTGGGAGTACTACGAGGGCCGTCAGATGCCGACCTAACTACTAAAACACAAATTTATCATTTTTACCCTTGTTGGTGTTTGTAACGCATTGAAGGAAGCATCTCCGACCACATAAAGTATATTTATTCTTGATCAGCACGAAAAGCTGAGTTGATTAAGCCCTGTCCGTCTCTCCGTCTGTCTGTCCGTCCGTCTGTTTGAAAGCTTTCTTCACCAAACTTTGCTCGAAGTCTTCTGGTACATATACGCATTTGTCGGAACCGGCCGGATCGGATGACTATAGCATTTAGCTGTCATAGGAACGAGTGGTCGAAAAACTAGTTTAAGTGAGAAAAACTTTTTGTTTTTAATGGAAACGCCTCCAAAACACGTATTTCTTAATTTACTATCCTTTCCCATGATTTCACTAAGTTTGGTCGAAATCGGATGACTATAGCATATAGCTGCCATAGGAACGATCGGTCGAAAAACTAGTTTTAGTGAGAAAAACTTTTTTGTTTTTAATGAAAACGTCCTTCATTGGCATACACTTTTATATACTTTCACACAATTTAAAAACTTGGTCGAAACGGATGACTTAGCATTGCCCATGGTGTGAAGTTTAGTGAGAAAATTTTTGTTTTTAGTGAAACGTCTATCGGCTACATCTATACTTTTAAAATTCTACAAGTTTGGTCGAAATCGGATGCTATAGCTATAGCTCAAGGAACGTGTCGAAAATGGGTGAGGCTTTTGTTTTTAATGAGAACGTCCTTTTTATTGGCATATTCTTATTTAATATACTTTAACACAATTCTACAAAGTCTTATCAAGATCGGATGACTATAGCATATAGCTGCAGTATGAATGATCGGTCGAAAAAGAAGTTCTAGTGAGAAAAACTTTTTTGTTTTAAATGGGATCGCCTCCAAATTTTGTAATTAAAAGTGTATTATGCTTTTCCATAATTTCCAAGTTTGGTCGAAATCAGACATCTATATAGTATAGATCCCATAGAAAAGTAAGGTCCAAAAAGTAGTCTTAGTTAGAAAAACTACACATTTTTTAATTTTGGCCACCATTTCTGAAGTGGTCACCTCATTAGGACACCCATTACGATGTTCATCTTCGCAGCTCAAACGACCTCGCTTAAACTCAGCCACCCAATATTTTATTGTTGTAAACGAGGGAGCAGAATTACGTAAGGTAGAATCCAGCTCATTTTTAATATTGGTTGGACTAAGACCTTTTACGAGTATATGAAAGTATTGTATCACATAACGATGACAAATTTTGTCCATGTTTGCAAATCAATAACAAGCGTTCTCTATTAAAATCGACCAAAAAAAAAAAATGTGCAAGGTAAAGGCACCAAACTTCAAACTTAAGCTTTTTATAGTCGGTACTTCCCCTTTTTAATATTTTTTGTGAACATTTTCCAACACTACTGTGCTAGGTCGGCCATTTCTGGTACGGCCCTCGTAAGTTAATAACGAATTTTTCAAATATTAACAAAATAAAAACAAAGGTACTTGAATTATGATCTTTTCGTACTTAAAGAAAGCCAATAAATTTAAGAAAATCGTGTGCTTAATTTTATTACAAAATATCTTAGATTTAGTAAAAATTTTGAGTGCAACAGTAAATGGGAACTATTTTTAAAAAATCTGTTCTTAAAATTCCCAACTGGTTCTCTTATTTTACTTATGAAGTGATGGTGGATTTTGTAGTTACAGTAATAACATATTGTTTTTTGGTTTACTAAGGACTTTTTGATTCAATGAAGGGACCTAAAATTGGAAATGGCCCTAAACTCAACATCGTTGATAATCTCTTTTTTTCAAGAATATCCCTTAGAATTTATTAAACTTCAATAAAGAATATAGTGCATGTATTTATTTTATCAGTTAATCGGTTTTGGCTATAACCACCTTGAAATGTGATTAATAAAATTCTATAATAGTTCGAGATGTACTTAATATATCTCGAAGTATTTCGATGTTTAAAAGATTTTACTTGATTTACGAATTCTGTACATGAATCAAGTATTTTCGTTCTTACTGTACTATGGACAACGATTGTACTTAATTTAAGTTCAAAATTCTTGTTTTTTTGAGTGTACTGTTAAGTGCTCTATTGAACTTGCTTGTATATTTTTAGTCACCAATTAGACTTACTTATTCACAGATATGCTAGCGTCTATTGACTTATAAATTTCCTACAGAAAAGGTATTTATCTTGAAACAAGTGTACCTTAACTTTCGAATGATCTTCTTTATCATTATATTTCTCTGTGTACACCGATTGTCTTGTCCTCTATTTAAGTTACTAAGACTTTGCGAAAGTAAACTACATGTTTTTAAAAAGAAAAAACTTTGTTCTTTTATTTAAAAAAAAAAAAGAAAAAAGAACTACCCCTATAAATATAGAAAGTCCCAAAAATTTCTGACTAGCTGGCTACTTACATATATAGTAAAAAAAAAGTAAAAAGACATAGCAAACTTTTCTTTTAAAAAGTTACATTACACTGGATGACACTTCTGCTGAGGATGGTGGTAGATGCTAGATGGTCAAGCAGTCTTGGCCAGATGTTGCCAGAGAATGTCAAAAGTGCAACGGCGGCAAAAACTTATTTACTTTTTCACATTTCGAAGCACTTGACTTGTGCCACTGATGCGGATGCGGCTACCAAGTCGACCCCATGCATCTTCGTTTGTCTCATGCGCCGCGGCATGGGGAGGAGGCGCTACTTGACAAGTTTGAAATTTCAATTAAATTCATTTGAACTGCGGCCGCTCTACTTGGGGTCTCGCCGGTAATGAGCAGGACAGCGTAATGGCATCTTAGTTGAGTTGTTGTCCAGTGTTTCTGTTGTGGGATCTGTGCGGGTCGAAAAGGTGACACGGGGGGTGTTGACAGCAACCAAAGCGCAGGCACAGTGGTTGAGGCATGAATCCAATTGAAGTGAAATGAGTTAATCAGCCATGCTCCCATTTTCGCATTCGCAAAAGTTTTTCGATTTGGAGAGCAACTTTGTACTAAAAACCGGTTTGAAATCGCAAAACTTTTTGAGTGCGAAAACGGGAGCATGGCTGTATGAAAAGCTTTTACTTATGCAAACTGCTCAGTAAAGAAATCACAAATCAAATTTTAGATCAAAGCAAATTGCGTTACTTTTCGTTTCGGTTTTCCTCTATGATCTAAGCTTAGATAAATACCAAGCAGAATCAATTAATGCCAAAAATCTTAAATTGAAATTATCGTACTTGGTTCGTAAATTTTAATTTTTCCTCACCTGGTTTGTACTTGCACATTTTCAGAATTTTAAAACTAATTCACAGACAATATGCACCACTGTGCTATATGATTTCCCTCAATGTTGTCAGCCGGCTGAAAGCTGCAGCGGGGGCAGATGTGGACAACTCCATTGAGTGCGCCCCTTTTTCCTCATACACCACATTCTCTCCATTGGTCAAGTGCAGTTGTTGCATTTCTTCCGAGGATTGCGTCGGTGGGCGGTCAACAAATTACAATCGGCCTCCGAAACGGAAAATGTCTTCATCTTCATCAATCAAAGCCCAGGCATCTGACATTCAAGTCACTCATGCAGTCACTCAGCTCAATTCAATTCCCAGAGAGTTTCAGTCGTTTCTTGTCGTTTTGTTGCTAAATTTCAATTACAAACTGAAACTACTAAGTACATCAAGTCAACTTTCCCCAGCCAGCAGGAGCAGGCAGCATCAGGCCATCTTCGTCATCATCAGTCAGAATGTTGCATTCATTTTGTGCCCTGAGCAGAGAAGTTGACAACAAAACTTTTAACAACAAGTTGGCAGTCCGACAGAAATTTGTTTAGAGTTTGGTTATTGTCAATGCAATGGATAAAGGAAGAGGCACTCATAAAGGAAGAATATGAAACGAAAAAATTGTAAAAAAAAACCAACAGATTCAGGTGCCAGTGGGTAGTTAAGGACAGAAGCTGCAAATCTATCGGAAACCTACTTTGGATACTCACAGAATCTCTTAATTTATTGACCTCTCGAACCAAAATGCGAACCAGATCCTTCTGTGGATGTCAAACGGTTCTGTACTTCATTAAATAATATGCAAAAATAGTAAAAATTTTAAAAAACTCCCAACTCTTTACAATCTGCTTTAAAAAAGGTTTTGTCTTTCCTACAGATTATTTGGCTACATAAAGAGCGGAAGGAATATGTAAGTTTGAAGAGTCGGAAATCTATGAAAACTCATTTAAAATCTGATAATTTGGCCCTAAGCATATAAAACCCCATAAAAGTCGTGGTTCTCGGCTGGAAACATAAAATTCATTTTATAACTGAAATCTAAATGATTTTATGAGCCCGCTAAGAGGCTCTTTTGAGACACTTAACTTGGAGCCTTTCGAATTTTGCTTGCTGCGTTACAGCAGGTGTGTTGTGTGTGTTTGTGCGGAAGAGGTGGGAAACGCTGACCTTAATAGTGACTTTGCAGTTACCAGAAAGTGACCCAACAGTGACCCAAAACAGTGACCAAAACAGTGACCAAAACAGTGACCAAAACAGTGACTAATTGGTGACTAAACAGTGACCAAAACAGTAACCAAAAAGTTACCAAACAGTGATTTAATCAGTGACCTAAATAGTGACCAAAACAGCGACAAAAAGAGACCAAAACAGTGACGAAAACATTGTCCAAGACAGCGACCAAAAACAGTGACCAATTAGGGACTAAACAGTGACTAAAACAGTTACCAAACAGTCCCCAAACAGTGACCTTATCCGTGACCTAAATAGTGACCAAAACAGCAACCAAAACAGCTACTAAAACAGAGACCAAAAGAGCGACAAAATCATTGACCTAGACAGTGACCAAAAACAGTGACCAAAACAGTGACCAAACAGTGACAAAACTGTAGCCAAAACAGCGTCAAAGCTGTGACCAAAACAGAGAACAAACCAATCACAAAAGCATTGACCAAGACAGGGACCAAAACCAATGACCAAGCAGTGAAAAAACTGTACCTAAACCCGTAACTAAAACAGTGACAAAACTGTAACCAAAACAGTAACCCAAAAGTAAATAACTGGTGTTCAAAACAGTGACCAAACAGTGACCAAACAGCGACCAAACATTGACCACAACAGTGACTTAAAAAGTGACCTAAACAGTGACTATATTGTGACCGACTTTTAGAAGGGACTGATTCCGGTCAAATAATAGCGGTCAGAACAAAATGTAAAATGAGCAGGCGTCCCTAAAAGATCGCAGGATCGGGAGTAGTCCCGAACCACTTCGAACACATTCAAATGCTTCAAAAAAAAAAAAAAAAAAAAAAATTGGCTCAAAAAATTGTGTAGCTTTTTTGAAACATTTATTTTAAAGCTAAGAATCAGTTTGATACGATGAATGCATATCACTTTAAAAATCAGTGTTCAATGCCTACAAAAATGGCAATAAATGATCCAAATGGGAATTTCAGCAGCAATTTCTTTGGATAAAATGGAAAATATAAAAAATATATCGATTTTCAAAACTTTTTATGGTGCAAAACAAAACAAAATCAAAATTACTTTTTATTCTATTGCAAGAATTGCAATTTCAAATCAGATTAAAACCGGTACATCATTTTATATGTTTCTACCTAAAATGTACAGCTTCCAATAGTTTCCTGCACTAAAAAATTGTATTCTCTCTTCTTATAGACAGTAATAAGGGAAATAAACAAGGGAATAAATTAACTTCGACCATTCAATTCTATTCAAATTCGATAACACACAGCTAAGTGCAAACTTGGTTATTGTAGCCGCAGCTTCCTCAGTTGTTGATTATGCCAGTCAGGGCAGCATCAGTGTCATTGTGGTTGTGCATGTTCCCGCTGTTGAACCACCACCGCATGGAGTCTCGGGTGCGTCATTGCTTCTCTGACCACTGCATTTCCTTCTCCACTAGCGACATTTGGCTGTCATTTGAGTGGGTTTTCGGTTGCGAGCTGCTGCTTAATTATTACAGCATAAATTATCAATGTCTCGAGCCGCTTCTCTTCCTCTATCTTGCATGATTCACACTGTCTTGCCTGTTCGTTTTGCATACTAAGAGGCTTCTGATAAGCAGCAGCAGGCATCATAAAGAGAATGGAACTCGTTTGCCGCTGAGACAGATAACATGCATAATTCTTGACTTTGTTTGTGAGAATTTATTTGACACTGCATTGCGTCTTTGCCATTAAACTCTTTTCAATTCCATTTCCCATGTGATTTATTGATTTGCTCGCACTCTGAAAATCAATTTTTTTTTTATCGCTAATGGCGCTGAAGTTGAGTTAGGTTACCGGGGAGGGGGTCACATTTTCGATGGCCTGATGAGAGTGTGTGAGTGTTAGACACATTGTCTGATGGATTTGGCGTGAGAATTTGTAATTTCGTATGCAAGTTGTGTGCCAGCGACTGAGGCAAGGAGCAACGTAAGGATTTTGTGTGAGTGGTTTCTTTCTTTTTTGGCTCATATATCCTAAGTAAATATGATGGGTAATTTCCTTTTATATTTATTCTTCTCAAAGGTTCTGCGTGAGCCATTAGGGAAATTGCAATAACGTCGATATTTAGGCTTGATGTATTTCAAATGAAATTAAGGCTTCGACTCTGGGCAGTTATCTAGCTAAGATGAAGGAGTTTGTCATGACACAAGGGAAATTGAGATTTTGGCGATGCCATAAATACCAAACATATTTTCTTTATCGTGACTCGGAAGAGATCGACTCAACACAAAAGGTTTGTGATACGGTAACTCATTATCATTATTGTCAGTTTGCAGCTCTTTCAATAGAACACGGCTTCATACGACCCAACAAGACAATTCACAAATGAAAACGAAAAAATATTCAGCAATAAATTACAGAAAATCATATTTTTTCAAATCAAATCGTGAAGCAAATCGTGTAAGTTTCGTGTTGTAGAATTTGTCTTTACTTTGGACCCATCGTACAGGCTCAGGTTAGGTTTTAGTAACCACCCTGTAGTTCAAACGAATTCCTTAACTCTTCGTAGTGAGCACTTGCTACCAGACCAACTACCAGCCAAGTATTTGCCTAACGAATTTTGTATGGGAATGTCCTGAAAACGAACCGATCGGTACAGTGGTCCAAATGTCTGCGCTAGCGGCATTTAATTAATAAGACGAAAAAGTAAAGAAATATAGCAATGAAACTTGAAACTTAAGAGTTTTAGGCATAAATACATGATTTGACATTAAGTTTCTAGCCAAATATAAATCGGTTCATTGTTATCCTTATGGATCCGCATAAAACACTTTAATTACGATGATGAAATTGTTCAAAATAAATCATTTTTATGTTTATAATAGGGTATCATAATCATTATAAGTTATATAATAAAAATTACTTAGTAATGATTATATTTTAATTTTTAACAATTTTGTTTAGTGATAATAATTATTTTTGAGTAATTTTATAAAAGCTAGACCGTAATCATTATTTTTGATCAAAAAAAATAAAACATCAAAAATAATGATTATGAATGAGTTTTATTTTTTTCGCTCAAAATAAACTCAACAGTAATTTACGGTCTCGGGTAAAATATTTTGACAATATTATTTTTTTCTTATAACTGGAACCTAAAGCTACCTCCCAGCATTATTTTTTTTTCTAAAATTTGTTTTTAAAAAATTTAATAATTAATTTATCATATATTTAATTATTATTTAATTTTACGAAGAGTAATTTCGACAATGACTCGTCACCGAGGTTGCACCTTTGATCCGTGAGCATCATTTTGAGGGCCGAAAACGATCTTTCAACACTCACTTGTGTTGCATGAACCGAATGTACCACTTTGGCCAGCTGGTATAAAGTTGGGTATAAAAATCGCTTTTCCTCCCAATACTCCATAATATTGGAGGTCAAGCAAATTGGCTTTGGGCTATTGCCGTCAATTTCTGCATATCCCTTCTTTACAAACTGCCCTATAGTTCAGCTGGTATCAAGGCACTACCAGGCCTAATGACCTGATGCATCACTGAGCGTCAGTCCGTTTACAGAATTTCAGAGCACTAGTCTATACTTGAACGTCGTCGCCAAATTGCTGTTATGAAAATCCGGTTGCCTGATCTGGTGTGTGTGGAAATGAAAGATGGAGGGAAGATACGGACCAAAAATTCCGATGGCTTTAACTACTATTATCGTCATCTACAAATTTCAGAGCATCACTTAAGTCGTCGCCACTGTTATGTTGCCGCGGTTATGGCTTGGGAAGCAGTAGCCCATTATGAACTATATTCAAGTCCTTGAATAAGTCTTTCCGTTTTTTCTACAATGTTTGATCCTATTTTTTGGACCTATGAACAAGATAATGCTTCAATGCAGTTAAATAATGGATAAGACTTATTATTCTTCTTATTTGGCCCGATTCAACTGTCCTAAATATCACGATAATCGTTAGGGATTAAGGATAGTTTGATTAAAATTTTGCTATAAATGTTGAAAAACTGAAATTATTTTGAACAAGGAAGGATCCACAAAATACTAACCAGTTGAGATTTACTAAAAACATGCAAAGCAATAAATAAATCTTATATTGTTGTTTTATTAAAGTATTTCCATAGCTGAACCTATTCAAGTGACCAAATAAATAGTCAAAAACATTGAGCCCAATAACGAAAAATTTGTATTCAATTACTATACGTAGTAAAAATGATTCTATTTTTGTGTTCCTGAGTGTTTTTGGCTGAGCTTGCACATGCAGATCCAGAGAAGAACAAGATGAACCTATTTCAGTGACGTGCAGTGTATTCATATGTTTCTTTGTTCAAACCAAGGACTCATAACTTATTGGCTCCCAAACGTAAAAATCTTCTCCGCGCCACTAAACATTCAAGAAATTACAACAGAAATTCTCCCCCAGTCGCGTTGCTCAGTCAGATTTTCTGCAAAAACGAGAAACGCAAAATTCCCTTGGCACGCGCTGGCAACACTTCTTTCGAAGCAAGCAAGAACATTTTTGCCAATGTCAACCATTTGGCGAAGGGAGACGGCCGAGGCGCAAGGGGAAGTCAAGGGCGTGCGTTTCTTGCATGTTGTGAATTTTTGTTGGGCGGCCCAGGAGGGGCTCATGCCACAAAGAAAGGAGGGTAGTAAAAACGTACCGTTATACAAACATTACATAAAAATATTAAATTTATGATGCAATAAAAAAAAGAGTGTTAAAAGGCACTGCGAGAAAGAGAGAGAGAGCGCAAAACTTGAGATTGGGTCTAACTACGTCCTTGTGTGCCACTGGGAAACGAATTAAAGAAACAAATGTGCATAATGAAAATTGGACAAAGGGAGCAGGGTATACATATTATATGACTATGATGACCAACCGGTTTTATATATTGTACATATAACCACTGTGCAAAATAACGATCGATGGCAACTGTTTTGCTTATGCCCTCGAGTCAAAGATAAAATAAAGGGATGTGCGGATAGGGAGGATTTAGATGGTGGTGTCTAAAATGCATAAACTCTCACGTACAAGCCAAACAAATCCTTAGACAAAAATGTCACACGCCGTCGGCTTACTTTTGACTTTTGACAGCCTTAAGTTCTGCAAATTCTGCGAATGGATAGAAATAATATGAGCACGTGCCGCAGTAGAGCGATGTCTTTTTGATTGGTTGGTTGGCATTTTTCTTTTATTCCGACTTTTATTAATAATCAAATTTAGTGCAAATTTGTAGATGCCTTGAAGGTATTGATTTAAATTTATTAAATTTATTTATTATCAGTTCTTATTTGTAAAAACGACCCCCAAATTCAACTTAAAGAAAACCGACAGTTTCCAAGGTGTTTTGAATTGTGAAAATTTGGTAAAATACTGAAATTTCGCAATATCGTTTTTCTTAAATCGTTTCAATTTGGCCTATCTGTGTGCGTGTGTTACAGTAAACAATGCCATCAACATGTAGGGCTGGCTTTTGGGCTGTTAAAAGAAGAAAGATGAAATAAATGATATTACTCGTGCCAGAATGGCGCAACTGCATTCTTCTCAATCACAAGATGTACGAGCTCTCGGAAGTCAACAATTGGAGCAGAGACGAGCGCACCGGACAGATGCTAACACACGCAAAGCAATTGACCGACATCGCAAACAAGTACGAGCATTTACGTCTGCTTCGTTCCTTCGTCTCTTATTCCCGTATGAGCCAGATATCGAATATTTCGCTCATCTGAAAGTCCTGATTGGTGCTATGGACAAAGAATGTCGCAAATTATTCTGTTATTTGTTAGTTAATGTGACAGATAGCAGCTCTGTGTAGGAGATGTGAAACTGGTCCTTAAAGTTAAATTTGATGAATATTTTTATATACTTAAGGTGAGATATATAGCTAGAAGGCCAAAAAATATCATTTTTGAGATTTTTTTGTAGGAAAACTATATTATATTTCGGATCGGAGATTAAACTAAATGAAAATATACACATTTAAAAATATGTTAAATTTTTGTATAAGGCCTGTATCCAGCACTGCCAGGAATTTTTATTTTTTTTTTTTTGAATTTGTGGAACCCATGTAAAATATTTTGGCCAAGTTTGAATTCAAATGAATTTAAACAAAGTAAAGTTAAACCAACTTCGGTCTACCATTTGTAGATTTAATTTCAGCACGACGTGTCGAATGGTTTATTATTGATTAAGCGGTCGGGTGTGATGATATCCACCTCGTCATCAGACACATTGCTCTCACAATTCGTTCTAAGCTAATGGGTTTGGCCCGAAAAGAAATAAGACTCATTGGTTGGTAGCCAATTAAATAAAGTCTGTTAATTTTTGAATGCAAGATAAGAACAAGAGCTCAGCAGCCGGGTCAGAACCTTGGAAAAATGAATCTGCTGCATGTGTTGCAATAAGGGAGAATGAAACTAGTACAAAACAGAAACCGCTTTTAATAATTTAATTAAATTAAATCTTGTATTATTTTTATATAAACATTATCTGGCGTTTGCATTGTTCTTCACCCCCCATTTGCCTCCATCTAAGCGCTCATCACATCCAAAGCAATTGTCAACAATATACTCCTGAGCTGTGCAATAGCTGTTTTGCGTTCCACAAACGCTTTAGAAACGCCGCTATCGATACGCCGCTATCTATACAAATTGTGGATTTTGAAAACGGAGAAATCGTAAACAGAAAATTTATTGCACAATTTTTTTCATATGAACTTTGGCAGGAATTTTTTGATTTTGCGTTGCTGGATACCCGGCTTTTTTAATAAATATTGAAAATATTTCGAGATATCGCATGTTCCTTAAAGCGCCGTCAAAAAATCTTCATATACGGTACCCACTGGCGTTTCTTGAAAAATCATCAGAAAGTATAATTTAGTAGTTTCATAGTTGTCATTTTGAAAATATCGATTTATGACAAAATGGCGAACGTTTGCACATAATTAACGATTTTTGGGAAAAAATTAATACATAATTATTTTGTTAAAAAAAAAAAACTTATGCTGGGTTTATACCAGAGGCAGGTAAAAAATACATTTACATTTTTGCATTGGTGTGTGTGTGAGCAGCTCAAAAATTGCTCTCAATTTCAGTAGCAACGACTGCGTCGCGGCGTAGGAAAGCAAGCAACGCAGCGGCGCTTGTACAGCTTATACTATGTGTGTTTGAGCAGCGCTGCTTTCAGACTTTTCCTATACACGCGAGATAGCAACCTGCCTGTCCCTGCTGTGTCACAGAGTGTCACATTTCAGTGTCAAATTCGTATGGAGCTGTGACGCAGTATAAACCCAGCATAAGGATGGAAAAAAAATCCTCTGACATATACTAGAAAATAGTGTATAAAATAATGTATAAACCAATCGGTTCATTGGAGGAATGACTGTCGGGTCGGCGCCGACCCGTTTACGTTATCGGCTGTAACTCGCTTATTTATCAAGATATTACCTTGCCGTTTTCACCAGGTGTTCTTAAGCCCTCAAACTTAAGGAAAATGCAAAAAAAATCGATTTTTTGAACGACTAGGTGTATATCTCCTCTTAGAACACTATCTGTCATATAAAGTAACATATAACAGAGTAAGGGACGATTTATATTTTATCTTATAAATAGCTGCTATGGGTTAATCAATCTTAAATTTTGCTCCATTCTTTGTGGGTTAATATGACAGATAGCTCTAGGTCACAGATTAGAAATCGTCCCTTAATATTGAGTTTATCTGACACACACCAGCAATCTGGAAGATGTGAAATCGACTCTAAATTTGTTGCTACGACAAAATCCAGTTAGAACGGCAATATAATTGGACCGATTCTGTAACATTGTAGATCTTTAGAAGCTTTAAGTTGGGAAAAGCTCCTTAAGGTTGCTTTTATTGTAAAAAGCCTACACAGAGATCTGAAGCTTATATCTTATATTATTATTATAATAGTTTTTGTCTGTATTTCCTTTAATCCGCCAATTTTGGCTGGACACAATAATAGGTGTACGAAGATAAATGTTTAAATTAAATCAATATGTCGCTATTTTTGGTCTTGTTTTATATTAAACTATCTGGCAGCTAATAACCGGGTATATCCTGCCATTATTTTTTGCAAGATTTCTCTCCGCTTTTGCTTGCATGGGCTTCTCATGTGCGGTTAGTGCTAGCGGTTTGGGTGTCCGCCATGCTGGAATCGGCTGTCGTGACGGGTTCTTCGGCCCCTCGACAGTCTATGGAAAAGTTATTTTCTCTTTTGAATCAAAACTTTAACGCACCTCCACCTTCGCTGTTGCAGCATTGCAGTAATGCATGAAAAGCCTTCGAAAAACTGCCGTTCGGATTGGCGTTAACCTGTAGGTCACTTTTCCTTTTGTGTATTAGAAGCGCACAACGCCAAGATATTGCAAGACTTTCTCCATTCGTCCTTGGCATGGAGGATATTAATAAGTTCCAATTGGTATGTTGTACCATGCTCTTTGGACAATATCCCAAAGTTGATTTTTATTTTGACAAAAAGTCTTTCCGACCTCTCTTTTGAGTTCACCCTAGAGATTCTCGGTGGGATTGAGGTCCGGGGATTGACTTAGCCACTCAAGAACATCACATTTTGCTCGCGGAACCAATCCTTTACTACTCGAGAGGGGTGCTTCGGGTCATTATCCTGCTGGAACTTCCATAAAAGTGGCATATTATCCTCGGCATATGGTAGCATCACCGTCTCCAATAGATCTTTGTATACGAATCTGTCCATTATTCCGTCATTACGATGAATCGGACCAACAGCATACCTTGAAAAGGAGCCCCATACTATTGGGCTACCACCTCCATGTTTCACACACATATGTGTACTTGAGATCAAATTCTTTGCCTTTCGGACGACGAACATTCCTTTTAGCATCATTTCCAAATAAATGTATTTTGGTTTCGTCACTCCAGAGGATACTACGCCATTTTTTCTCACCCTCCGGTTCGCACCAGGTTCTACGATCTAATGCAAATTTTGTTCCTCATCTGTAAATTTGCCGACCGAAGCAAAGGAACCCTGCGAGCAATCATACCTGGTACGTTTGCTTTTGCCAATCGTCGCCGAACGGTCTGTAATCACACAATATTCCCAATTTCATTGGCAATCGTCCTGGAAGACTTGAACGGGTCGCTTTTAACCAACTGAACCATGCGATCGTCGGTCTTAGATGATGATTTTCTAGGTGCTCCCCGAGTTTCACCTATTTTTTCCGGTTTTAAGGCATTGGTTACGAAGTTTTGAGAACGTTTCATTAACATGGCAATGGATTTATACGTTTTTCCTTCATCTCGGAGTCGTCGAATGAGCCTTCTCTCCTCCGCACTGCAGTGACGCCCACGGCCCATCTAATACAATTTGAATGGTTATTAACTCCTCATTTAGTTATATTTTCCTAATACCTTACGTTCTGCAACCAAATAATTGTATTTATAAACTACACGTTAATGTTTTGCTTCATACACCTATTTTATTGACCATCCGAGTTTGCAGTCTAACCAATAAAACAATCCACAATATTTCCCAGAAAGCTAATTAATTCCAGGAATTCACCCAATTCGTACCGAAACAGTGTGACCATATTAAAAAGTATAGCTTCCATATTAAATGATATGTTTATATCGATTTAAAAAAAAACTTCACACCTTTTATATTGTCCATGAGTGTGTTATACTAAAATTTAATTTCGATTATCGACTATATCGATACAAGAAATATATTTTCAGAATTTCGCATCTCGTCCAACAGAAACATCGATATATCGATTTAGTGATTGACAAGTCTACTACAATAATGCTGTCAAATTTGATTAAAATCGAACTGCTAAAAATTAGAATTTTTGAAACGTAGTTAAAGGATTGTTCTAAAATTGATTAGCGAAACTAAAGTTATAATCCCAAAACAAACAAAATCAGAACTATACCCACATTAATAAGACGAGTGAAAAAAAGAGCAAAATAAAAAAACCCCGCCTAGTTTCTATAAGATAATTTATTACAGACGCATATTTTTCGACAAGTTTTACACACAAAATAAATGACATCTAAAAAAGCTCTTTTTTCTTTTAAATCAATCAAGCTCCAGTTCTTCTGGCCAGTTATCTGTTTACAATGCTGTTTACAACACTGACAAATGAGGTTTTAAAAATTATTAATCACAACCTTAAGAGTCAGACTTAAAAAACAAAAACCACATCATGTAGATACCGCTTTTTAATGCTCTCACAAATTAGTAGCCACTTAACCTGACTCAGGACGGGCACATATAAAAAATTTATGTCACTTAGGTGAAAATGATCATTGAGGCACTTAAAAATTCTTTAACGACTCACACACACACACACACCGTTACTTATGTATAATGCATCAATCAAACCATCAATTATATTGAACACAATCATATTTCAACAAAAAGAAACAGAGAGGGAGAGGAGGTGACTTCCATGAGCCACAGCAAAATTTGAACAAACAAACTAAACGAGCCGCATAAAAGTAACCAAAGAGCAAACAATTTTGTGAGGGGTCAGTGATGAGAAAACTGTTGACGCGTGGGTTAGAGAAGGAGAGACTGGCTGGTTGGCTGAGTAAGGTACACATTGTGTCACATCATAAATGTCACGGACACATTTTGTTCGTTTTTAGTGCGACCATAAAAATTTTTGAAGAGTGCAAACAACAAACAAAATGAAACGAGAAATATAGAGCATAATATTTCTATCTATATACATACATATATATAAATGTAATTTTTTTTTTGAGCAGGGTCAACAATCCCAGGCGAGAGATACTGCGAATTGAACAGGGGGGAAATTGCTACGTCACGCTTGACCATAAAATGTGGCATGGGGTGGTGGCGCATGGCCAGAACCACACAAAAGTCATAAATCACTTAATCACATAATTAGAATGTATAAAAATTGATTTACGAGATTTTGAATGTGAATTGTTGTTGCAACGTCGCGTGTTTACGATTATTTACTAACTTCCCTTATGGGGGGTTGTGAGAGAAAGAGAGAGGGAGCACAAAAGGGTGTTATTGCATAATAGTTGGTTTTAAATTTATTATATAAGTGGAAATGTGGAAGGAAAACAATCATAAGCTGAGTAGATAGAAAGTAAGGTGAAAGACTGAAATAACTTTAAACTAATTGAGGGATCTACTAAAATTCTCAAAGTGACGTGTTCGATATGTGTCGACATAATCTAATGTATCACCAAAAAAAGGAAGGAAGCTAACTTCGGCTCGGCCGAAGTTTATATACCCTTGAAGGTCGTATAAAATTTCAGGTTGCCTACTAAGACAATTTTCGAAACTAATTTTTCTATGGCAGCAGTACTATAAAGTCTTCCGGTTTCGACTAAACTTAGTGAAATCTTGGAAGAGCATAGAAAACTTATAAATACAAAGTCTGATGCCGATTACATTCAAAACAAACAAGTTTTTCTCACTAAAACAAGGTTATCGACCGATCGTTTCTATGGCACCTATATGCTATAGTGGTCCGATCCGGCCGGTTCCTAGACTTCGAGGAAAGTTTCGTGAGGATAGTTTTTAAACTGACGGGGGAAATCGCATAGAAACAGACGACAGACAGGGCTAAAACAACTCAGCTCAGCAAGTATATATGGTATATACCTTATGTGGGCTATGCGTTTCAAACATCTCAACAATTTTAATATACCCACTTCAAGGGTATAAGAAGTGCTTCTATCCGGTTTACTGTAAACCGAACCACTTTTAAAATAACAGCTGAAACTGTTTTGAACCGGTTCAGTTCTGGAAAAATGTATACATTCTGTCCTTCACTTGTCGGATATCTCATATGAGAAATTCTTATTATAATAGTCAATCTCAAAAAAGTTCTTATAATACGAGAAGTAGCTTGTCTGAGTTCTTCGGTTGCTAGATCAAATGGTGAATGTTAAGCGATTTGGACCTACTGCCTAAATCTACTTGGCTTTGAACAGTCAGTTTCAATATGCTAAACATCTAATACCGAATTTACACTACGGTCGTACGACTTTTTCTGGGACTGCGACCTTTTAGGTGTTTACATGGTCGCAAATAGTCGAATACATCAGCTGTTTGTCGTTAATTTTAAATTTGGATAAATATTGAACTTTGTTACACAACGTGATTACGGAGATGCAGATGGTTGAAGATATAAATAAAAATCTGGCTTGTGAAGCATAGTGGAATGCTTTTGGAAAATATGTTTTTGCATGGCCGAACGACCAGTCGCAGGCAAAAAATACCAAGAACAGTCGTACGACCTTAGTGTAAACATGCTATCTGGTAGCCTAGCATTTTGGAGGCACTTTACATATAAATGTAAGCAGTTTTAGATTGTAATACAAGCGATTTTAATTTTAGAATTTTAGATATTTATTTTTGATAATTAAACAAATTTATTGTTTTTTGATCAATATTTATAAAGCATACGCCGAACAAAGGTTCGAACCTAACCTCAAATTTCGGTACCTAAGCTATTAGTAAATTTTGGTTCGAACCCGCGAAATAGCTTTACAGACAACCCGAACTGTGGTGGTGTAGAGCTTTGTTCCGTTTTATGTGGTTTATTGTGTAATTCAGTTTTTAATTAATAAATATACCTGCATTATAAATCACAATTCCATATTTAAACTTAACCATTGCTGAAATCTCAATTCACCAGAGCTTGAAATCAAACAGGACCTCTTCATTTAAGACTTGAAATGACTTCAAATCACTTTTGAACAGAGATTGCAAAATATTCTAAACCAATTGTTTCTGAGATCGCCCAACTGACGGCTACAAATTAAACAGACTCGCTTACTTTTTGAACAGAACAATTTAATTGGTTTATCTCGTGTTTTCTCGAGAGAGATATTCGCATGAGAGATATTCGCATATAAAGAGCTCAATCAGAAAAACACTGATGAAATGACCCAGGTTAACTGAAAGTAATGTTTTTAATAGAACTTAAAACTTAGTCAGTGAGTTGCACAAAAATTTTAAGGAATTAAATCAGTTTATAATCTAAATAGAAAATTTTGCTTCAATACAGAGAATATACTTTATGAATATGGAGAACTATTGTGTTTGTAAACCACCGAGACATATGCTTACACCAGAGAACTGCAACAAACCCACGTGTACACTCCCTCAGCGCTCAAGGCTTGTCAAACTCGAACGTTTCCCGTTGTTATACTCACGTTGACTTAGAGCCTCAGCCGCGTGTCGTCGCGCCCTTTTGCTAAAATCTAAGTTCTGCTGAGAGTCGTCATGAGTAAAGCTCGTTCAGAACAAATACTCGCGATGACTCGTAGCTTCGGCCTCGAGTCACCGCGAGTACTTGTTGCCGAAGTCAAAAATCTGCTGCGAGCTGTTACGACCAACGCTGTTGCACAATTATCACAAGCACACAAAAAACAACAAATCGTAAGAGCAAAACAGATAGCATGATGGATTTGCATTTGTACTTGGCATTCGCTTTCTCTTTCCTTTTTGTGGCATGTGGTTTTTTGAAGTTTTCAAAACACAACAACAATTGCATAAGAGGCTTGTCGAAGCTCGCCCTCAACCAGCAGAGTAGGTGCAAGTAAATTTTGTTGCGAGTGCGAGTAAGCACGAGTAGAGTGTCGAAAAAGCTTGGCCATTGCTGACAAAAGGCTTATTTTGACTCGTGTTATGAAAAGCTTGTTCATATTATTTCTCGTGCGATGCAAATAGCTTGCTCGTTCTGACTCAATGTGCTTGCGATCTTTTCGAGTGTGTCGAACCAAGGCGGCGAGCAGAACCAAGCCTAGTAAACGCACGAGTGTGATCAAACATTAGAGGCTTGTTGCAGGTTTCTGGCATACACATAGTACCAGGCAATGGCTGTTGTAGTATTTGAAATCAAGCCACATATGGCTGTGTCAAGCCATTTTACATTATGTGCTTAAATACTTTACAAAAGCTAAAAAATTGTTTATAAATTTAAAATTCGAGGATAGAAATTTGTTGTGTTAAAGAGTTTGTGACCAAGCTGTGAATTTGGCAGGTTTAAAAATAATCCCAATGTTGACAACGATAATTTGGGCTAAAGGAATCAAGAAATAGATCCATCTTTGGTCGTTCAAAAAAGCTTGCATACTCAGAAAAAAAAAGAATAGTTGAGGATGTTCCATTGGATGATTTCGGTATCTATTTGGACTGGTTATTAATAAATATCCTTTTTTTTGGATATTAAAATATCCATTTAATGTTAAATTCATCTTAGATGTTCATCCGACGGAGCTGAAAATCATCAAAAGGATATAAAAATTGGATATTATAAAATCAAAAAAAAAAAAAAATATAAGTCCATCTTTCTAAATCTGTTTTATTTGTGTGGTAGAACTCTGAAGTATGCATTTAATAAACTAAATATTGAAAACTTGCGATTTTGAAACAAAAAGAAGCTCGAAAAAACTTTATAAATAAAGCTATCTGTTTAAAATACATTAGAACTTGGCTTATTAACCATCAATCCTTCCACTTTTTTTTAGTCAAAACACAACACCTCCGTTTTACCATTATTACAATTCTCACAAGGGGTGAACTACTTACCCGTCTTAGATCCCATATTATTTATGAGCACAATTTAAAACCCAAACTAAACAAAGTCAAATGTCCGTCAGTTGTCAGACGATTTTAAAACTCCCTCGGAGACCAGAAGCATACGCAAATTTAAAGGATTATCAAATGCAAAAGAGCTGATGCCGCTGCTGTTGCTGCTGCGCTGTGAGGGTTTCCTTTTGAATCTACCATAAATCATGGAATCAAAATGCCACATTTGGGGAAAGGGAGAATGCGTTAAGCTCTTGGGATGAAGCATGACACGTAGTAAATATGTTTAAGCGGAGTGGAAGAGGGCCTTTTGTTTTTCTTTTAAAAAAATATGTGCAATGTGCAGACGGTCGCAAAAGCAGATGATACTAAAATTTGTATTTTTTTTTGTGGAATAATAAAAGAAAAAGGCATAAATATAAGGGACAAAACTTGATAATTATGTTTATAATGTAAAACAAGAGTGTTTTTTTATTTGCCGCATTGAACTGAATTTATAATGTACATAAAAGATAAGGAAAAATATGTGAGTGCCCCTCATGACAGAATTCCCCATACATTTCTATACAATTTTATACCAGTTGTTGTCTCAAAAAGGGTCATTGTTTTAATGACCTGGTTTTAAGCTTGCTTTTTTTTTACGCTACTTACTCAAATCAAATTTTCATGAAAAGCTATACTACTCAAGGTATGGTCCCACACGCAAATAATTTGCGCAAACTTTTCTACAAATTTGCCTATTTTGTTTGCCTTTTGCGGGAACACCAAATATACTTTGCGCAAACATTTAAACCAAGTAGCCTTTGTCTATGTTTGTACAAAAATATTTCGAAACAAATATTTGCCTAGTGGGACCATGATGAAATTACATCATGAGTGGGACCAAGTTGGAACACCCTTGCGCAAATATGTTTCCGTGTTTGCGAGTTTTGCTCTTCCAAAAATTGTAAGAGCAAACACGGCAAATATGAATAAACCAAAATAAACCGCAAGATATTTATTTATGTACGTATTGTAAATGAACTATTTTAACCAACTGCTTAGCAGACGATATGTCTGTGTTTTCGACTAATCACGAATTGAACCCTTCGTGTCACGTGCCGCACACACACTCACGAAAATAACATGATGGCAATCGGTAGTAGTGCAAGAGTAGCGCCCTGCTACTATCAACATTTCAGTGGTCAAACTTTAACAAAAATTGTCAATGAACGCATTCGAATCAGAGCTGTAAACCAAACAATTTTCCGGAGCTCCTGCTCGCGGGTTCGAAACAAAATTTATCAATGGTTAAGGTTCGGAAATTTGAGGTTCGAGGTTTTAAGGCGAAGGTTTTGGTTCGAACCTTGGTTCAGCCCATGCTTTACACAGTGTTAATAAAAAATAGGTATAAGTGGGGCTAACACTAACGGGGCCTTGATGTGAAACACGCTGCGTACGATAGGCTCCGCCTTTCACATTATTGTGGCTGTGTGTTACTACATACACGATACTCAAAACTCGATACTCAGTAATCGATAATAGTACTCCATACTAAGTAATCGACACGACTTACTCGATGCGATACCAAGTACTCGATTCTCAGAATTCGATACTCAGTACTCGACACTAAGTTCTCGATACTAAGTACTCGATACTAAGTACTCTATACTCAGTACTCGATTCTAAGAACTTTATACTAAGTACTCGATACTAAGTACTCTATACTCAGTACTCGATTCTAAGAACTTTATACTAAGTACTCGATACTAAGTGCTCGATTAGGCAGTGTTCGATTCTTAGTGCTTGATACTAAGTACTCGATACCAAGTACTCGATACAAAGTATTTGGTACTCAGTACTCGATTCTAAGACCTAAATACTTAGTACTCAATACTAAGTACTCTATACTAACACTCGATACTTTGTATTTGGTACTCAGCAATACTCTGTATTTGATACTGAGTGTACTCGACTCAAAGTACTCGATTCTCTATACTTGATACTCCATACTGTATTCTCAGTACTCAATTCATAGTACTCAATACTAAGTACTTCTACTCCCCCTACACGACCTTAAAGCCCTAAACATTAACACCACAAAATATGTAAGTCAGCGTGACGCGTTTTTTTATGGCTTGAAAGCCCCAAAAGGCCAAAGCCGAGCTCCTCTCAATCGGACGCGATTTGTAGATCACATGGGAATATTCAAAATATAATTTACTGTTAAGTTCAATTTCATTTCGTAATCTGAGAAATATTACCAATGTAATGTTAAACTCTTGTTTTTGTGAATCATTTAAAAGCTTTGAAGTCGAAGATCTTAAAAAGGCAGAGGCTATTGGGGACTTTATAAGTAATTCTGAACGTTTATCACGATTTTTTTTTATTAAACTTTTCTGACGATTTTAAGACTCAGTTGCCCAAAACCGACCAGATAACAGAAGAAGTCGCGAGGCAGTAGGTCACAATTGTTGAACCGAACCGAAACTGTAGGTTCGGAACAGGTTCAGGTTCAGCTTTTATTATTAAAGAGGTTTGGTTCAAGGTTCGATTCACAGTATATTAATAGTCGGAATTACGGGTTCGAACCGGTTCGGTTCAAAACCGGTTTGCAGCCCTGATTCAAATATAATTATTGTTAATTTTACACTAATTACTATTGGATTTAGATGGACGATGATAAAGAAAACGTGGGCATTAAAGTCCCTACTGGTAAAAAGGCACGCAAGAAACCCAACTGTCTCAGTCTATAACCGAGGAGGATATTTATAAATTAATATCCGAAGTTGAGCCACACGAGTGTATCTGGAATGCTGGCTCTAAAGATTATTCGAATAGAGCAGTACGGGACAATGCATAGAAGGACATCCACTCCAAATTTGACGAAAAGTATTCGCATTGCGATCTTCGCGCAGAATGGTCAAATCTAAGAATCCAATCTGGACAAGGAGCATCATCGCTCAAGCCTTGGAAGATTAATGTTGCTATGAACTTCATCGGTAAAGTCGAGGAAACGCAGCGAGCAGGCACATTTAGGAATATTGACTCGGACGACTGCGCATTGGAAAGCGAGTTTTTACACCACTCTCTATCAACTTCAAGACCGCCTGTACTTCGCGACGCATACTTGACTAAGCCACATGGTGAAGCAGTAGCTTGATTCTTTTTCGCCTTTTCTTGCTCGAGTGCCCATAAATAGGCAGCTCCGTAGCATAAGCCATGCCGACGACTTTTCTGTTATTGTTTCAACGAAATCAAATTGTTTGCTCAAACAAATTGGCCAACTTGATTTGTCAATTTAAAAGTTTGGGCAAATAAATGTGAAATAAAATTTGCCCCTCACAGTGGGAACACAAGCGCAAATAGTTTGAGCAACAGAAATATTTGCGCAAACTTTTTAGGAGCAAAAATTTGCCCATGTGGGAACACCAAATATATTTTGCGCAAACATTTTCAGTTCAAGGCAAACTGTTTGCTGAATGTGTTCAAATTTTGTTCACAGTGGGAACACAAGCGCAAATAGTTTGAGCAAGGGAAATGTTTGCTCAAACTTTTTAGGAGGAAATATTTGCTCATGTGGGAACACCAAATATATTTTGCGCAAACATTTCCAATTCAAGGCAAACTTTGTTTGCTGAATGTGTTCAAATTTTGTTCACAGTGGTAACACAAGCGCAAATAGTTTGAGCAAGGGAAATATTTGCGCAAACTTTTTATGAGCAAATATTTGCTCATGTGGGAACACCAAAGATATTTTGCGCAAATACTTCCAGTTCAAGGCAAACTTTGTTTGTTGTTCAAATAAAGTTTGCGTGTCGGACCGTAGCTTGAGCAACACTTTCGAATGATACAATTTTACAAATTTGGAATTTCAAGACGAATATTAACTCATATAATCATTCTTAATCGCAGTTTAAAGTTGCTAATAAAGACTTTAAAAAGCACCTTTTATTATACTTCTAGAAATACAAAAAGCAATCTCTTCTAACTGCCGACTCAAGCCTAACTTTTCCTTTAATTGTCTTTTATATTCACAAGATTATGTCTTTCATATCCCATATTTCCAATTTTGGCCATTATGCACTGCAGATTTTTACCCACTTAATTCAAGTGCTTTTCTTTTTTATATCCAAATTTTGTTCATGCTGTTGTGGATACTCTGAACAGATTTCAAATTGGTTTCCTTGCACACAAAAACTACACAAGGACTTCAAGAAACTTTCTCTCATCGATGTTTTGTGGATGCAGGGGGGAGTTGGAGCAAAAATTGTTATTGCCGTCTGCTGCTTCTTTTGCGCGCATCAATTTACATGTTCATAAAGTGCAAATTGGAAATTTTAGTTGTACGCGAAATTATTAATGAATCGAAAATCAACAGCAACAAACAACTTTTCGCCCCGCCACAAACACAAATAACCAAGAGCAGAGCAGCGCATTTGCAGTTGAAGTTATTTACATAACCGAAAACCAGAAAAAGAAAAACATTAACTGAGAAATGAGAGAATGACAACAAGAGCAACAGCAGAAGTACAACAATAAATAGCATTATGCTAATCCAGGCCAAAGCAAAGAAAAGCCAGCAATTTCTTTAACCAAAAAGCATTTTGGATGCGAAAAGGAAAGGCATTATTTGGCGGATGGCAGCAGCTGCCAGAGGAACACAGGGCATAATAATTATGAGAGAAAACAGAGACACCAAACAAATGAATATCTAACCATTACTACTATTTACTAAAAATAAGTCACAACGGAATGGAGGAAGGCGAACTTGATGTGTGTCATAGGGATTACATAAATGTAGATGTGACTTTGAGGGTTTCCTTTTATATTTGGGTGTAATTTTTAATTTTCTGTCCATATAAATTTTCCAAGTCTCCTCCAAAACTTCTGTGTAAGGTTGTACCAAAAACTACCAAACTTCTTAATGTAAATGCCAAAACTCACCTGGTCGCACTTTCGCCTTAAACTTAAGACCAAATAAGCTTTGAAGTTAGAAATCGTCAGAGATTAAATAGTGCATCATTTGTTTGGCTTGTTTCTTTAATTCAGAATTTTGAATTTTCCTCTCCGTCTAAGTAAACATTTTAATAATCCGTACTAAAAGTGGCCAGCCAGGGCATTTAAAATGATTTTCACACTCACACAAAAACACTGCAAACAAGCTAGGAAAAATGAATTGCCCTCAACCCCTCCTCCCAACCTTCCTCTCTTGGAGCAATTGCATTACATTGCAGTCGACAGAGTTTGCGGTGTGTGGATTTTAGGGTCTGGCTGCTCCTCTGTAAATGGCTGCCAAAAATTAAATGCCTCGAGTCCTGCTGCATGCAGGCACCAGGAATATGTCAAGTGTTCGTGTGTGTATGTGTGTTGTGTGCCCAAACATCAACTTCAACTACAGCTACAATAATAACAATGCCAGCGAGTCCTGAGCCTGATGTATGACGCATATTACTCCAAAATAATACAACAGAATAAAACCAGCACAAAAACAAGTAAAAAATTGTCTACATGAAGAGGGCTCGACTCGAGTGATATCCTTTCAAGTGACTAATTTTCTTCTTCCATGAGAGGGAGCACTTCTCAAACCCTTTGGCTACGCCTGTCTAGGTCTTAATTTTGAGTCGAAATTTTCAAGAAGAGGGAAAGGGAACACCATGGAAGCAGAAAAGATACTATATAATAAAAACGAATGAAATACAGTGAATAAAAATCCGCTCTCACATATTCATGTTCATATAAATTGTGTAACTAAGTGTCCAAAATTGGCCCAAAACCGGTCCAAACCGGCATTTAACACCACACAGAAAAAAATCAAATCAACTTAGATCCATTTAGACTGACTTGGCCTTTTTCATATTCTTTTGACGATTCTTAGCTCCTTTTGATAAAAGTCTAAGATAAATTTAACATTAAATCAGGGGCGGGCACATTGCTATCTCGTGTGCATAGGAAAAGTCTAAAAGCAGCGCTGCTCCGACACACTCAGTATAAGCTGTACAAGCGCTGCTGCGTTGCGTGCTCTCCTACGCGACGCAGTCGCTGCTACTGAAATTGAGAGCAATTTTTGCGCTGCTCTCACACACACCAATGCAAAAATGTAAATGTATTTTTTGCCTGCCTCTGCATTAAATGGATATTTCATTATCCAAAAAGCATAATAATTAATATCCAGTCCAAATGGCTACTATAATCATACAATGAATCATCAACAACTATCCTTTTTTTCCTCTATGCACTTTCACTTAAAACTTGTTTTCTGATTTAGAAACAAAATCTGGTCCCACACTAGATTTTAGAACAGATTTGGAATAAAAAAAGGCAAAAGTTTTTCAAAAAAAGAATAATGTGTAGCACGGCTTAAAATGGAAATAATATCACGGCTATTTATCTTCTATTTTTTCCGCATATTTGTGTAATAGAATGGAATAAGAAGAGAAAAGAAAAGAATTGGAAAAAATTAGAGAAAGAATAGGCGAATGAACGGAAGAAGGAAGAATATTGAGCAGTTATTAAAAACCCGTGACAATGAAATTGACATTTTAAAGGGAAGAATAGGGAAAAAGGCCAAATGACTTAAAAAAGACGGGAGAAAGAGATTATTAAAGGGAAAAGAAAAGAGAGAAAAGGAGAAGATAAAGAAAGACGAGAGCGCCAAGCTAACTTCAGCTTTGCCGGAGCTTAAATAGCCTTGCAAATGCTCGTTTTGATTTAATGATTTTGACAAAAATTTTCCAAAATCTGTTTAAAAGCATTAATTATTAATGATGTCCAAGACAAAAAACTGTAACATTGAAAAAAAAATTTTTTTTTACTTTGGACACAGTTTCCGACCGAACGGCCCTATGGAAGCTATATGCTATAGTCATCCGATTTTGACAAGACTTTGTAGAACTAGGTGAAAGCATATAAAAACTAAAAAGTTTTTCTTACTAAGCCTTATTTTCATACCATCTTTTGTATGGGAGCTGTACCATATAGTTGTCCGATTTTCATCATACTTAGAAGAATAATGCAAAAGCATTGAAAAACAATAAATACGAAGTTTGTAGACGTTTACATTAAAAACAAAAAAATTTTTCTCACTAAAACTAGTTTTTCGGCCGATCGTTCCTATGGGAGCTATAAGATAAAGTCATCCGATCCGGTCGGTTCCGACATATTAGCAGCGTTCAGTAAAAAGAAGACAAAATTTCAGATCGATAGCTTTAAAACTGATCGACTAGTTTGCGTAGAAACAGACAGACAGACGGACAGGACTAAATCAACTCAGCTCGCCAAACTAATGAAGAATACATACGAGTATATACAGTTTATGGGGTCGAAAATGAACATTTCTATGCGTTGCAAACTCCTGGGCAAACTTCTGGTATAAAAATAAACTAGTAAGAGAGCTGTAGTCGAGTGACCCGACTACAAAATACGCTGTTCCCTTGACTTTTTGTGTTTTCGTACACATTCAAACACACTCACACATACACACACACACACCTCTTACATGCACACAGACGAACGCGCGCAAGCGGTAACGGACAACGCAAAACCTCCCTCTCTCCTACAAGCAAAATTGTTCGTATATAACTTCGGTGTTTTTTGTTCGATCTTATTGTAATTTCAGAATAGATAGATATTGGGCCTTATTGTGGCTCTGACAGCCTTTTTGCGCTTAAGGGGGGGAGGGGGAGTAATTTTTCAAATCTGAAACAAACTCGATTTGGATCTGGTAATACACCTACCGACATGCAAAATTTTGTGGCTTTATCGCTTATAATCGCTGAGAAAGAAAATAAAATAAAAGGTAAAAAGAAATAAAAGAAAAGGGAAAAATAGGGGAAGTTAACTTCGGAGTTTTGTATACTTCTGCAGCCTCGATTGAAAACAAAAAAGATTTTGTAACTAAGACTACTTTTCGGACTCTACTTTTCTATGACAGCTATACTATATAGATGTCCGATTTTGACGTATATATACTAAAAGACTTTGTGAAAAGTTTGGTGAAGATAGCTTTCAAACTGACGGTTGAGATAGCATAGAAATAGACAGACGGACTGACAGACGGACGGACGGACGGACGGACGGACGGACGGACGGACGGACGGACGGACGGACGGACGGACGGACGGACGGACGGACGGACAGACGGACGACAGACAGACAGGGCTAGATCATCTCAGCTCGTCATGCTGATCAAGAATATATATACTTTATGTGGTCGAAGATGTTTCCTTCAATGCGATACAAACATCCGGTTAATTTTATAATAACTTCTGCAAGGGTATAAAAAGAGAGAATGAAATCGGGAAATTTAAAAAAAGGTAAAAAAGAAAAAGAGGGAAAATAAAAGCGAAAAAGAGAGAAAAGGAAAGGGAACAAAAAAGAAAGTCGGTGAAGCCCGACTATAATATATTCGGTAACTGTCAAAGTCTGGGTTAAGGTGTTGAAGTGCTGCCCATCGTCATTGCGGGAGGCGCTGCCCATAAAACTGTTTAGTTTTTTATAGCTCGACTATCGTTCTCCCGATCTTTACCATTCCTTTGGCGGATCGATGAATAATCCCGATTTCCAAATATGTCCAGAAGGTACAAACCATCTGTCTTGAAACTTTAGAAGATATGATGTTTTTTCGAATTTGCAGGGGCGTGACCAAAATTGAAAATAAACTAGATCTGCCTGCAAGCATAAGAAGCTATTGTCCCATGCACGTGGAACCTGTATCTCTTACCATCTCTGAGACATGTTTGTTCACACGGACGGACAGACAGACTAACGGACATGGCTATATCGACTCTGCTGTTGGTGCTGATCAAGAATGTATATACTTCGAAGGGTCGGAGATCCTTCCTTCTGACTGTTACATAGTTGTGCACAAACTGAATATACTCTGTGTACCTCTGGTACAGAGTATAAAAAGAAAGAAACGAAAAGTGTAAAAAAAGATCACAATTAAAAAAAGAAATGGAAAACGATAAATAGAGCAACGAAGAAAAAAGTAGAGAAGAAGTTAGAAAATGGGAAAAAGAGAAAAGAGAAAAAAGGAAAAGAGAGTAAAGACAAAGGGCAAAAGACAAAAACGATAAGAGAAAATAAAAGTGTAAAGAGGAGAAAAAAAAGGATAATGACAAAAAAGACAAGAAAAGCAAAGATCAAAAAAATAGATAAGGAAATAAAAAGGTAAAAGCATGGAATTGGAAATAGGAAAAATCAGAAAATAGAGAAGAAAAGGGGAAAAGGAGAAACGAAAATGGGAAAAATGTATAGAAAAGCAGAAAAAATGTAGGTAAAGGAACTGGATAAGAAAAGAAAATGAAATGACAACTAATAATAAAATGAAGATCTACAAAACAAAAGAGATGTATAAATAGCGAATTAAAAAAAAAAATAACAAAAAAAGGAGATGAAAAGTTCAGAAAATCGATATATGGGGGTCAGAAAGCACAATCGAAAGCGCGAAGGTTAACGAATTGACTCCATGAAAAATTAAAACAAAGCCTTTTTAACAATTAATAACAGAAGAAAAAACGCATTTTAAAGAAATGATAATTAAGCATCGGAAGAAAGAAGAATAAAAGACGAAAAACTTAGAAGTATAATGAAATCTTCAAACTCAAACTCAAGGAAACGAGAAAATTTGGAAATCCATTACCCCCCTCCTCCGCTTGTCACATTTACATAGTTTTAATAAACCTTAAACACTTTTGCGCTTTTTTGCATTTTTCCAATTTCGCTGGCATAAATTTTGTGCTCGATTTAATGTAGGTCCATTCTCCAATCGGCTTATTGTGCAATCGTGTGTGTGCACACACACACGCACACAAACAACTCTTACACACACGCACTTAGACACACCCACCTATTAGAGACTAGAAATGTTTGCCATGCAGATAAGTTGGGCCCGACCTTCGCCCACAAATGGCAGCCCAGGAGACGACGTCGCCGAGATGACGACTACAAAAGAACGCAAGAAAGAAAGCTAGCAAACAAACGTGCAAACGAACAAGCGAGGCAAGCAAGCGAGAATAAATTCAAAGAAATGAAAGAGAAAAGTACGACAACAAAAAAAGGTGCCAAGTAGCGTGCACAGTTAATGAGTTTTTCAGGCGGCGACCCCACTCCACCCCCCTTTCGCCACCCTCAAACAGAGAATTAAAATGTAGCACGAAATGAAGAAATGTAGCACATGATGAGGGGGTTGTCCGTATGAGTTGGAGAAGGGTGGGTGCAAATGGGGTTATTTGGTGTCATAAATCTGCAGCACAGGTGAGCGGGACAGGCCAAAAAGTGCAGCGCAATTTGTTTTTAACACAGGTGGAAGTGTGTGTGTGTTCTAATTACGACCTCAACCAAGCGGTGGAGGTTATACCAAGTGCCACCGATTGTTAGTTTAAATAAAGAGTGAAGGGGCTAGTGAAGTGGCCCTTAAACGAGGCTCGCAAAATTTAACACATAAAATAGATAAGGCTTGACATTGCATAAAAACCTCTACGTTAACAAAAATGGGAAGTGAAAAGTTAGCAGTTTTACCACTGACTTATTTTAACACAGAAGTTTGCTACATGAAGAAAAAAATTATTTGCGAACTCATAAAAAACGAGATCGTGTTGAAGTCAGCCGTGCCATACCCGTTAGTCAGGGCAATTAAAGTTTAATAGCCTTCCCTTATTTAAATTAACATTGATGTAACCGTTTTAACATTATGTTAACAAACAGCGCATGCGGCGCAGAAAAGTATGCAACGTTTTTATAACCTTGATTACTCTGCCATTTATTATCCGATCTTCATGGAAATTTCAGAGATTGTATTGGGCACATACACTACACTGCAATATGAGCTTTACATCTTAAAAATTGTTGGAGCTATTCAGCATTTTTTATTGCGGGGGCGGGATGGGGCGTGGCAAAGATTTTAAAATATCTTGATATGCGTGCAGACAATACCAGTCTTCATACAAAATTTGATCTAGGTGGTAAAACAGACGGACGGACAGACCGACATGGCTATATCGACTCGGCTGTTGATGCTGATCAAGAATATATATGCTTTATTGGGTCGAAGATGTCTTTTAACTCTACGAGTAACGGGTATAAATATACCTTTCTGAAAAATGTAAATTAAAAATCATAGCATACTTTCAAGGGCATGTAACATGACATATTAATATTTTGATTAATCAGGGCATGTATTGAACCAGAACTAAAATAACTAAATTTATTATGAATTCTGTAAGTGGTTTTTAAGTTAAAGATAAAACTACAATCTAACTATATTAATTCATGATCAAATTGTTACCTTCTATGTGATATGTGATTAACTTAAGATTTACTCTGTTTTTGTTAGACTGGATTTACACGGTGATGCCAACTTCATGAAGTTTTTGTAAAATCTCTAGCTTGTAGAAAAGAGATATAGCGGGGCAAGCAACAGAGCTTTTTGATTACATCACCGTGCAAATCCCGTCTTAGTTTATGTGATAATTAAAGCTATATATGTAGAAGATATGAAAACGGCATATTATTTTCCATGCACGAGTTAAGGAAGCGTCACGAATGATCACGCACGAAAAAGAGAAATGCATTGCACTCCATATCTTTAGAAACTTCATATCTCTAATGCATTATTTGTAAAGTAGACATAAAAATGCAGAAAATCGATAATATTGCCTCACTTCTGTGGTCAACATTTGCAAGGAAAAATGATATTTTTGCAAATTGATTTTTTCATGGTCTTAAGTGTGGCTTAATCCTTTTTCATTCCATAAGATATAAGTTCGTGATCGATCTGCAAAGTATGGCCGATTTAGACGGGCAAACTAATTTGTCAAAAATTACGCAAAGTTTGTCAAAATTAGTTTGACGTGTGTGTGAATGCCAAATAAATTTGCAGCCAAACGCTTGTGTCAAACGATTATCCGAGTTTTCCAAGTAAAGTTTTCGACAAATTTGCGTGCTGTCTGAACACAATGTGAACACTCTCTCGCAAACTGTTATCGTATTTGCCGAGTTTTGTTCTTACAAGGCAAATGCAGAAACAAACTATGGCAAACTTGTGATGCTTGTGTGAGTAATTTCAAGTGCAATGATTTTAATATTTAATTTGGATCGGATTTGCATAATTGTGTAAAAATGTGTACATTTATATTGTTTTATTGTAAAATCTTCAGGGCTGCATTGTTAAATAACCCAAACGATTCAGACGACTTGCTGCAGGGATAGAGTCACGCATTGGCGTGACCTTTTTGAAGATGATTGGCGCAAATAAAAATATATACGGGGGTATGCTGGAAATCTCTAGAGATTTTGTCTTCGGTTGGTTTGCAAATCGCTCGAAAAATCCGTCGGTGTCCCAGAACTTCGAGTGATTTCATTTTCTTAGTGGCAAAGAGAATTGGTCCAATTGGGTTCAAAATAATTGTCCATCTCACAAAACAGGACTGCATCACGCGCAAAAAAAATTCCCTTATATTAGTTTTGAATTAAAATAATGTTAAACGGAAATCTGTTAGCTGTGGCATAAGTTTTATGATTCATGCTAATATTATAACTTAAATTAAAGTCACGTTACCCAAAATTAAGATGAAAAATTTAAAAATATTTTTGCGCCAATCATAAAGCAACACTTTCCATCCCTTGGCTCGTTTGTTGTTGACAAATTTCCCATGCTGCGCTACTGAGGAGGCAGATGGCGCCACTGGTACGACGGTTTTGGCCAAATGGCAGCCTTCGGATGGTTTTGCGAAAAATTATTAAAAAGCAAATTTCAATATTAAATAAAATAAATCATGTTATTTATTTGATGCAGCCTATCCAGTAAAATAATGTAGCTTAGATTTCCAAAACTAATTTTGCTTATCAAAATAGTTTTAGCGGTGAATTTAGCAAAATCTCCAAACAAATCACTAGAGATTTGAAACCAACCGAAAGAGATTTCTAGGACACCGAGAATTGGATTTGGGTTGGAATTTTGGTTGGAAGAGATTTCTGGGACACCGCCGATAAACTAGTTTTACGCAGCATCCCTTGGTTTCCCTTCGCTTTACCCACGGACTCACCCATTCTCTGCGTTATATTTTACGGTTGTTTTTTGCAGAGAAGTTAGGGCATGCAACGATGCAGCGCCAAGGCAAATAATTAACAAATTCTTCTCCTTATAGCTTTGTTCATGTCTGTTTTTGCAAAAATATTATGCGATAGAGATTTCGATTAGCTCGATATTTTATATTGCACTAAGTCGATTTTTTGACAGCTGTTATAGACAACACAAAATTTTCGCAAACTTGGACAGAATGTCATCTATACTGATTAAACCGTTTTTACTTTTCATTTCAAACATCCTGGAGACGAGAAATCGTGGCCGCCAGCACAATACCTTTTTTTGTGACCCCCTACTTTGACGGCCGAGATCTTTTTGAACAGCCCTATTATTGAAGCAAAAATTTTTCTTGCGAAAAACCTTTTGCGTTTTCAAATAAGATTTTTTTTTTTTAAATGGTCAAAAAACAGCCTCGACATAGAAATTCCCCCTTAATTCACTCAGGAAACACGCACGGTTCACAGATGCTCTCGCATGAATTTCTGTGTTTGCTCACGACCACGTAGTGACACATCGTGACACAGCTTGACACATTCAAATTCACGTCATGCGCGCACCTCTACTCTGTACCAAAGGTTCACAGAGTATTTGAAATTTGTGCAAATGCTTGTAGCATCCAGAAAAAAGCATTGCCCTATAAAGAATATATATTCTTAATCAATATCAACAGTCGGGTTGATATAGCCATGTCCGTCTATCTGACCGTATGAACCAACAGGCATGTGACATAAGCTTCTTATACTTTTCAATTTTTGCCACGACTTCTCCCGTTCCCACAATTTGGAATAATCATCATAATTCCCACAGTTCTAGACATATTTTTAAATGAGGATAATTTAACGATCCTCCAAGAGATTGATAAAGATCGGATGAATGATAGTCAAGGTATGAGCAAAAGAGAGCTAAATATATACTTAGCTTACGCTTTTGCTGGTACGGAGTGTATTACAGTCCGTCTGGACCGACTATTGATTTGAATACCTGATTAAGATTAACTTTATCTCTTCAGGTTTTAATATTTAAAATTTACACAAATAATTCAATATCGGATGATTGCCGCAAATGCAGGCTCTAGATTACTGCAAAATAGTGTTAACCGAACGAATTCAAGCTTGAATATTTCCCAGCAAACATTTTTAGTCGGCAAAGAGTCTCAGGCGACTCGCCAAGATATCGCATTCTGATCGTCTGTTGGGAAAAAGTGAGCCACTTTGGCGACACTTCTAGAAGAGTCGCAAAAGAATCTTTTTGAAGTTTCGCATAAGAGAATTTTAGAAGAGTAGCAATTAGGGATGTCGGATATTTCAAAAATATCTATATCGAAATTTTTAGCGATATTGCAAAAGAATCATTTCCATATAATTTTTTTAGGGCAAAATATCGATAATATTGATATTTTCGACATTTTCAAAAAAAAAATAGCAATTTCTTAAGAATAATTTGTTAAATTTTGCAATTTAGATGTCATTCGGCACGTTTTACAAACCACGTTCTAACCGAGTTCAAAATCTAGGTATCAAAGCTCCAAAACACAACAAAATATCAAGGCGGCAAACATCTGAATCTCTAGAATAGGTTTGATTCGGGGGTTCGAATTCGTTGGAAAGTCTAAGGTTTTAAAATTATAATGTTCCGATTTAAAGTTATTAAATTATTTTTTGACCGATCAATAAATTGTAATAGTTTTTTAAGTTCTAAAAAAACTGTCTAAAGATATTTTTTGAACAAAATCTTTTCCAAGCAGAGGGGGTCTGTTTTGGTGTATTAACAATTTAGAAGGTCCGGTTCTGGGTACGGTTTGATTGATCCAAAAATCGAAACGGTTCTCACGCCCGGATATAGATTAAATGCTATGTATTTTTTAAACGGATTATATTTTTCATGGCATCCTAAAGTGTCGCGGTTTATTCACCAAGGACATTTCGAATTGAATTTTAATTTTTCTTGCTGGTTATGAAACATGAATAAATGGTCAATGCTGTTCTAAGGCAGTTGCTTGTACAAAAATGCCCATAGTTCGCGAACTAAGGCTTCGTTGGTGAAACTGAAAGCCAATTCGATCTATTTGTATCTCTAGTTTATGTCCTATAAAGACTTGACAATGGGTGCGGTCAATTTTAGTTTCATATATCGCGGTTTTCCGTTGCATATTACCATCTCTTAACTACACATGATATTGATCAGTATCTCAACCAATTTAAAATCTTAGAAAATTTTACCGTGTGGTTTTCCATACAATCAAGTTTCTATGTTTGACCTCTATGGGCGGTCTTTTAACCACTTGTCCATTGGAGGCTGAAATTTAGTATAACAATCTCGTTGAATTCTTTTATCTTTGGTGAATTTTTAAATGCATTTTAAAAACTTTAGGTGATCAACAAAAACTGAGTATGAGGTATTGCTACCTGATGCCTCTTGTTTCAAAATTTATTGGTCCCTTTGACCAATAGGTCTTTTTGAGTGTCGCACTGTGTTACAAAAGAAGTTCAAACTAGTTTACGAATTTATGTTAAAAAAAAATTCCGCTAAATTCAAATTTTGAATGAAATTTTTTAAAAAAAATTTTGGTTTGAGCCCTTTTAATAGACGTCATACTTAGATGTAGCATGCATATCATCAATTGTAGCTCAATTCTTTGAACAAATCCCAATTCTTTAAGCATAACATAGATGTCAAAACTATCACCAAAAAATATTCGATATCCGATATATCGCATCGGAAAAGTATTTTCAGACAAAAATATCGATATTTCGATATATCGATATTATTTCCGACCTAGTAGGAATCTTCATGGCGACTCCCAGGAGACTGTTTTCGGCGATTGTTTAATCGCCCATCGCATAAAAGAGTTTTCTGGGAGTCGCCGTGGAGATTGCTAGAAGATTAAATCGCCGTGGAGATTGCTAGATGATTAAATCTTCTAGCGGTTTCCACGGCGACTCCCAGAAGACTCTTCTAGGCGATGAGGGTTGCAATAAAAGAATTAATAGATTTTCTTTATCAGAACAAAAAGTTCAAAGAATTTTAATCTGAAAATACTTAAGTTATTTTCTGGTAAAAAATCCTCATAAAATAAGCCAAGAATTTATACACCGCATAAATTCCAATTATGTTGTTACCGCATAACTTCTGGTTATGCTTTAAGAACAGACACACACACACACCCACAAACATATTAAATTGTCATAAGCCTTAAAAATTCCATTATAATTATTTGCTCAAGTGCCGTCAAGGAACCAGAACATAAAACATTGAAACACAAACAAAGATGCATGGCCTGATAAGAAAACAAAAGTTTTCTAAGCGAATAAATTTGTTTGTCTTTGTTGCCAGCGAGACCCTTACTTACAGAAATTGTAAAATATTTTCAAACTCACACACACACACAACAAATCCCCATTTTACTAGCATATGAAGGAGCCAACGTTCTCATGACTGCTGCACCCTTTGCCGCACCCCAAAACCCCAAAAAAAAAAAAAAAACATACAAAAATCGCTGCAGGATATGCAGACAAGACAAACAAGTCACGAAACGAAACGCAACAAAATGAAGAAAAACAGCGTCGAGCCGCAAAAAGATTTCCAACATAAATATTTTTATTGCAGACAAATGGGTCTCCTCGCATGTAACAAACAAAACAACACAGGCTAAAAAAAATTACAAAATGAGAAAATGCCGCATTTATTTTGTATATTAAGAGTTGATTTTTATTTATTTTTTGTACTGGTAAAGCCGGCAGCCATTTTGCAAACTGCAACAAAATGGCGACCACAAACAAATTGCATTGTATGCTGAATGAGTGTTAAGTGGATGGGCTATTTGGACGGGGAGGTCTGATGAAATCAGAAGCCTTTCGTACTCTGTACTCCATGGGTATTCTTAATGTGAAAAGTTTTTGCTTTAGTGTTTAAGCTTTTAGGCTGACGCTGCTAAGTGAGTAACACCAAAGCTTAAGCCTTATATGTTTAGTTTAAACAAGAAGCATAAACCTTTCGTTCAGCCAAGCAAATGCTTCATAATAATGATGTTTCACATTAAAAACAAACAATTAGTATCTCTATCAACTTTAAACCACTAATCCCTTCGTTTCACTTTCTCTCATTGCAGACATGACCTTCGAATCCTGCCCTTCTCCCCCCAACAAGTTGTTTAAAAAAAGTTGCACATAATCACAAATGTAAACAACTTACTACTAAAAACTGGCAATTTTTACCGACTTTGTTACGCATAAAAAATTGTTAATCAAGTGTAAAAATTATTATAAATAACAAATATAAATACATACATACAAATATGTATAAAATTTTGTAAGTAAATAAAAATGCACTAAATAAATTGAAAATATAAATACATATATAATCCCTGCGTCCACACAGAGCAGACAACACACAAGAACTACAACAACAACAAAATCAAATCAAATAAAACAAAACAACATTGTGTAACAAAGAAATACAAGTAAATTTATGCAAAACAGAAATGCTAAATTTCCACAATTTAGCAAATAAAATTACGCACAACAACAACAACTTTAACCGCAACACTAAAAGCCACAAAATGCATTTAAAAAGTGCAAAAATAAAAACAAAAACAACAACCATAACCACAAAACTAAGCCATCGTTTAGCACAAAGCTATGGATATGGATGGATGCAAGTCTTCCTACTACTGACACTCTACGTGATTGGTAATCAAAGTGCCTGGCAGGAGAATATACGACCGAAACTCTATGTGGAATTAGGTAAGTACAAATTATATACTCAGAATCGGTCAAGACTTTACAAAATTAAATGCTTAATTACCATGTAAAATGTATAATCTATTGGGGGAATAAATGCGAAATTTCTATATATCTCAGTGTAGGGATCGCATTCATATGGTACATCATAGGTCCTGATTGGACCAACATTAAGAATCTTTATGGTATGGCTCTATTTGGTCGTTATTGAGCCTCATTTCATAAATCCCTGATAAAAACGTATTAAGGTAAAATATAAAATAAATAAATTTTTTTGTAAAGTATTTTTATTCAAGAAACTTAGCATACTTTCTAGGGTAAATATCATGACATCTTTATTATAGGGCGTATTCAGCAGATAAATCCAATTTATGATTATTGATTTACGACTGGCAATTTCTGATGATTCTCTGTTGAATTACACTGAATGCTTAGTTTAGGTTATTCTCAGGCTTATTACATTTGGTCAAAAATACATTGTCACAATTTTTGAGGGCTCTTTAACGCTGTAAGTCCGGCAGTTCATTTTTTATTTTGGCGTTAACAGTTGGCCGTACAGTCGATAAACTGTCTCACCAATCATGATTACCAGATTTATCAGTCGCAATCGGCAATCACTGTATTCACCGCTTAAAATCGGCATTCATAGATCAGTAATCGAAAATCGGATTTATCAGCTGAATACGCCCATAGTTCTAGAATCAATTCGTTGTCGTTCCACAGTCTAGTTAAAGGTGCACCTTTATTGAACGCAATCAATTTTGTTTTGAATAATTTTGATTAATTTGTTTTTGCCATAGGGGTTAAACTGCCCGGTTTTAGGATTAATAGAGTTTTGAAGACATGAACTTGAAAATAAATGCGTGTTTTCAAAAATGGTTTAATGGCCATTGATTAGAGGAGAACCGATGTTCACCTTCGCTTATAATATTAAACGCTATTATTAACAACAAAATAGATAAGGCATGAGTTCGATATCAATGTGTGTCTTTAGTGCCGGGTCTCTGAGGTTGCAGTGAGGTTTCGCTGGCCGGCGCATTAGGATTGCATTATATATATTAGGCAATGCAAACAGTGGGCTCGATGGCATTTACATTTAGAATAATAATTATTATGCTCCGGACAGCCATAAAAAATTGTTAGGAAGTAGAAGAATCCGAAATTTCTAAAAAAAAAAGGAAAAAAATAGGAAAAAATTAACTTCGGCTCGGCCGAAGTTTTGTATACCCTTGCAGTTTGTTTTTCTAAATAAGACTACTTTTTGGACCTTACTTTTCTATAGGAGCTATTCTCTATAAATGTCCGACTTCAACCAAACTTAGTGCAATCATGGAAAAGCATAACAAACTGTTAATTACGAAATTTGGAGGCGATCCCAATTAAAACAAAAAAGTTTTTCTTACTGCAACTTCTTTTTCGACCGATCATTCATACTGCAGCTATATGCTATAGGCATCCGATTTTGACAAAACTTTGTAGAATTGTGTAAAAGTATATAAAATAAATATATGCCAACGTAAGGGACGTTTCCATTAAAAACAAAAAAGGTTTTTCTCACAAGAACTAGTTTTTCGACCGATCGTTCCTATGGCAGCTATATGCTATAGTCATTCTTTGACCAAAGAATTGTGTGGGAGCATATAAAAAAAATACAAATTTGAGGACATTGCCATTAGAAACAAAAAAGTTTTTCTAACTAAGACTACTTTTCAGACTCTACTTTTCTATAACAGCTATACTATATACTCGTAGATGTCCGATTTCGACCAAATTTTGTGAAATCATGGAAAAGCATAGTAAACTAGGAAATACTAAGTTTGGAGGCGTTTCAATTAAAAACAAAGAAGTTTTTCTCACTAAAACTAGTTTTCCGACCGATCGTTCCTATGACAGCTATATGCTATAGCCATCCGATCCGGCCGGTTCCGACAAATGTGCAGCGTATTTGTACCAAAAGACTTCGTGCAAAGTTTGGCGAGGATAGCTTTAAAACTGACGGAGGAGATAGCATAGAAACAGACGGACGGACAGACGGACGGCCGGCAGACGGCGGTCAGCGGAAGGCTAAATCAACTCAGCTCGTCGTGGATCAAGATATATATTTTATTGGTCGGAGTGCTCTAACGTTACAAACACCGGACAATTTTAAAATACCCTCTGTAAGGGTATAAAAACAATACAAATTCAACAGACTACAAATCATTAAATGACTCTATGTCGGAGATTACTTGCAGAGTGCCTACAAATGTGTTTAAAGTAACACCTTCATTGGTCACGGCTAAAAAAAAATCGATTTTTATACCCTTGCAGAGGGTGTTATAAAATTGTCCGGATGTTTGTAGCGCATAGAAGAAGATAGAACCAAAAAGATATTCGATCACGTGAGAGCTGAATTGATTTAGCCCTGTCCGTCTGTTGCTATGCTAACTCCTCCGTCAGTTTTAAAGCAATTCTCACCAAACTTCGTACGAATTCTTTTTGTACAAATACGCTGCACATTTGTCGGAACCGGCCGAATCGGATGAATATAGCATATAGCTGTCAATAGAACGATCCAGTAATATCAGGAATATAACTTTTTTCAGCCAGCTGGAATATTGTTTCCGTTCCAGTCTTTGTTAACCTTATAAAAATTTGTGAGCGGATTGAGTTCCGCAAATCCTTTTTCTCATTATACAAAAAAAAAAAAACCCACCTTTTTCCCGAGGGCTCGCTGTAATGACATCACAATGGCAGAGTTTTTAATATTTTTCTTGAAAAATTGTAGTACTTCCTTATTAAATATGTATCCCTAAGACAATAAAAAGTTTGAACTAAATTTTTAATTTTTATACCCTATTCCCATTAAAACTTGGAAAAGGGAGATCATGAAGTTGTGCAAAAGTATGTAACAGGTAGAAGGAAAACTTTGCGACCCTATAAAGTATATACTATATACTCTTGATCAGCATCAACAGCCGAGTCGATTTAGCCATGTCCGTCTGTCCGTCCGTTTGTCCGTATGAACGCGTCGATCTCAGAGACTATAAGAGATAGAGCCACAAATTTTTGCCTTTAGGTATGTTTGTTTCAGATTCGGAAAATTACCTTTTTATAATTGCAGGAAGATCATGTTTATTTTCGATTTTTGACACGCAAAATACCTCCCTCCCGCCCCGCAATTCAGAGAAAACTTCCTTGCTACCACAGTTTTACAGATAGATGTTTCGTACCTTCTAGGCATATTTAGGTATCAGGACTATTTATCGATCCGCCAAAGGATTAATAAAGATCGGATGAACGATAGTCGAGTTATAAGGAAAGCAAACAATTATGCTGGGCCGCAACTGCGATGGACAGCCCTTCACAAACCTTTACACATTGCTCGAACGTCGAACTTAAAATTGATCCCATACATACAAACTTTGGAAGGTATAGAGCACAGGGATGGCCATCAAATAAAAACACAATTTTTTTCGTAGAACCCTAGTTCAAGTGGATATGTTTATATCACTTCTTTTCTGCATCACTGTTTTGCAGAATTTTCCTAGGTCTTGGCCAACATTTCGTTCGGAATGGCGGCTATTTCTTGACGGATATTGTTTTTCAGTTCGACCAGGGTCCTTGGCTTGTTGATGTGAATCTTGGATTTCAAATAGCCCACAAAAAGAAATCTGGAGGCGTCAAATCTGTTCAGTCAAAATCATAATTTTTTAACCAGGGACCTAAAAATTTGATTGTTGTGCGTTTTGTGAGTGGTGGAGCGCCATATTCTTGCAACCAGTAGTGCACCATACGCTTTCGACGAACAATTGTTTCTGATTGAAGTAACGATTTAAGCACAAACGCCGCACCAAAAATCGAGAAGGCGTACCTTTTGAAACTCTTGAGAATTTTCTGTCGCATAAATACGGCAATTTTGTTTCTTTAGAAGGCGCATTTCTCACTTCATTTATTCTTTTTAATGAACTTTGAGTTTTTATACTCTGTATCAAACGTACATAGAGTATAAAAGGTTTGTGCAAAAGCCATGTCCGTCTGTCTGTCTCAGAGATAGTAAGAGATAGAGGTTTGACATGTATGTTATGGGACTTATGCTTCTTATACTTGCAGGCAGATCAAGTTTATTTTTAATTTATGCCACGCCCCCTCCCGCCCCCGCAAATTGGAAAAAACGTCATATCTCCCACAGTTTTATAGATAGGAGTTTCGTTCCTTCTGGACACATGTAGCAATTAGGATTAATAATCGATCCGCCAAAGGAATGGTAGAGATCGGATGAGCGGCTGTCGAATGAAAAACAATTATGGGCAGAACCGGTCGCAACGGTGATGGGCAGCACTTCACAGGTACGGAGTATGTTATAGTCGGGCTTGACCGACTTTCTTTATTGTCACAATTGACTTGTTTTGTTGAATGTAAATTTCAACAATCTGAGAGCGTTCGCGCGGCGTGAACTGGTCCATGGATAAGATCTACTTGGACTGAGGCTTCAAACGTGCTATGCAATTAGTCGATCCGGCATCGCTGTCAAAAGTTAAAGTGTTGCCAGGTGGGTCCGTCGAATATGGCCAACCCTGTAAATTATAGTCTGGCTTGACTGACTTTCAGACTTCTTTCTCCGATGGTTCCGAGCCCGATTTTATAGGTTCAAAAGCAAAGCTTCATATCTCTATAGATTTTCAAAAAATTTGATCCGAAAGTCTCATCTAGGAGTCAAAGTTTCGGTTCTCAGACAGGTACCAAAGCTTGTCGAACCTAAAATTTTGATTCAAGCCTTGTTTCATTAGATCGTTAAAATTTCTGTTTGTGGTGATTTTGAGCGAATCGGAGGGAGCACGGCTTTAATATTGTTGAAAAAAAGAGCTTCCTGCTTTTATCCTGATACTTTATTGCAGAGGTTGTCCAAAGATTGGACAGCGCATAGCCAAGCCGTTACAACCAATCGCATCAAACACAAGTGTCAAGTACTTTAAGACAGAATCATATGCACAAAGAACGTATTTCTGAGTACCTGTAAAACAGTCATGTGTATGAAGTTATAACTCAAAAATCCCTGTGTATGGGGAAAAACTATCCTATAAAAAACACCGAACCTTATGAATGAATGTCACTTCTCGCTCCCCGTTGAGCTAGTAAAATCAACTCACAATTCTGTTTGTGTTTTAATCAGAGGTGTCCAAATACCTCTTATGCGTTCGTTTTTATACACACAGATAAAAAATCCAAAATCAGAAACAACAACAACCACAAGAAAACAAAAGAGAAAACCGGTTGTGTGTGTGTGTGCTTGGGGCTCGACTACAAAAACAAAATCGAGGCTACAGCGCTGTCTGCACGTATTGTTGTTGCCTTCAGCATCGCAAGAGCATAGGAGAGAAAGAGAAGAGAGATACATTCGAAGTTGTTGCTAAAATTTCGTTTTGCGTTAGTCCTATGCGCCATACCAACAACAAATGCGCCTCATGAGCATATATGAAGCGCGGGCACCCCTGTTTAATAGGATTTTTACGGCTATCCAAAGAATATGCTCCTTAAAATTGGGTGGTACTCTATACTTTTGCTTTATTTTGCTTCTCGAAATAGAAGTTCTGGTAAAAAAGACTTAAGTCATACTAAAACCCGAACTGGTTTCCATACAGATTAGGTCCGGCTTGGGTTCAGACTCGTGAGGTCAATGACGTCATTCGTAGAAGTTTGGATCGGTTTCCGGTTCAAAGCTATGAACTTGAAATTTGGTCTGCAGGATGGTAACTAATATGGAATTAAACAGTTTAGTAGTTCAAGACTGGTTCCGAAATGAACCGGCTAAATCTGGATCAGAAAAACTTCCAATTGGCTGTTTGAGTTAGCAACATAAGGTTAAATGGTTATTACGGAGCACCGCCTATTCCTTACCAAAATGAAACGAAACAAAAATGTATTAGATCCATGTTCCAGAAATTATCGTAGCCGAATACCGCAATAAATAACAATCAAAGAAAGAACCGTTTAACCATAAAAGAACCGGAATCGAAATACGGTTTGTTTTTCTGCATTATTTAAATAGAGCGTCAAGCAGGCAACAACGTTTCTTGACATTATTTCAGCTAAAATTCATTCCATTTATGATTTTTCCACAATCAATAACATTTTCCTTTTCTTTATAAAGATAGTTTGCAGGAAGCATGTGTCACTGTCAGAACTCCTCTGAGGAATCACTTCACATGCAATCTTTATATGTATGTCAGGAGACCGACTGCCAATGTACCCAGGAAGAAGCAATCACAAAAACGAGATTAAAACTAATGCAAATGTCAATTTAAATTATGACTAATAAAAAAAAGGAAGAAAAAGTAGAAACGAATCGAAATCAACTGCCAAAAAACTTTAATAGCAACTTTTTTATGAGCTCGAAAATGTAATTTGACTGCGAGAGACACACACACACATAGACACTTAGATGGCTGGGTGTGGCCTTAAAAGTTACTCCAACCTTGATGCAGAAGAAGTTTGCTAAAGAAATGAAGCAATAACTTGTAAAGGCGCAGAGATACTACGTATGTATGTACACTAATGCACACTTTTAGATATCAGGCATCCACACGTTTGCTATCTTAACTATAAATAACAAAAATTCCTGGAAGACATTATTTGCATAAAAGTGGCGAAGGCGAAGTGAGATAGAGAGCTGCCAGCAGCTATTTCTAGTGTCCTGTTTTGGCCCCCACGACGATGACGACGGCGACGTCATCATCATCGTCGCTACTGGAGTAACGTGCATATGCAAATTTTTGGCTAAAAAGTTGGGCGACGCTCTCACGTAGATGCGACAGAGGTCTAAGTACGAACATACATATGTACATATATAAATTTGGTTTGTTTGCGTCTTGGCTGTGTAAGATGAAGCTGAAAAAAGTTGCTGGAAATTCTAAAAATATCTTTTGCACGCTTCAGAAATTACGTTATTAAATGTGCATTTGGCACACACTAAATGTGAACAACAAAGATATCCCCCCATCAGCCCCAACCTCCCTCTGCTTCTCGGCTGGTGTTGCATTTTCCCTGAGCCGTTTTAGACAAGTCACATCAGGAGTGCACATGTGCTGCTTATAAATGAGCCCAAGAAATGGAGTCAAGCGCTTGTTTCTTTTCTTTTTTTTTTTTTTTTGGTGACTCTTCCAGGCAGGAAGTAATTCAAATGAATGTGTCACTGCTGAAGCAATGTATAACAGGAAAATGCTAAAAGCTACCTACCTACCTAAATATGCATGTATGTTTGTGTGTGTGTGGAACACAAGACAACAAATGGGCCTAACGAGTGGGAGATGTTCCTTGTTAAAAAAATAAGAAAATGTGTCTCAATCATAAGATTGTGTCTGCCTTAAATTGGCTTAAAGGTTTTTAGTTGATAAGACTAAATAGGTAAGAATTCTACAGTTCCCTTCTACAAATTTTTTTCTACTTGGATATGGGCATTACCAAAAAAACAAACAAAAAAAAAAAATAAAAAAAACTAAAAAAAAAAATATTAATTATATTAAAAAAATAACCAACCAAACAAAACTTTTTTATTAAACTCACAAAAATTTACAAAAAAATTCAATTTTAAAAACAAACCCCCCCAACCATCATTTTTTTTTTTTGAATATTTTTTCAACATTTTTTTTTAAAAAAAAAAGAATAAAAATTTTTATACATTTCTTTTCTAAAATTTGACGGAAAAAAAAAAAGAAACCATTAAAACCTATGTGATTGCAATTAACTGTAACAAAAAAAAAAACAAAAAAAAATAAAAAAAATAAAAACAAAAATAAAAAAAAAAACCATAAAAAATATGATTAATTAACTGTAACTTTTTTGCTTTCCCTTATAACAGAAATCACAAATATATTATGATGAAAAAATATGTCACGTGCGCAATGTCACATGCGAATCCTATTTTTACTTTCTAGAAAAAAATTTTTTAAATGTTTCAGTCAAACTAATTCTTATATACTGTAATAGTGATTAAAAAATTATGGACAGCACCGGTCGCAAAGGTGATGACAGCACTTCACAGGTACAGAGTATGTTATAGTCTGCCTTGACCTACTTTCTTTCTTGTTCGTATTACGAATTACATTTTATATTACATACCGTTTTACTTAATACAATTACAACACGATTTTCGAGCGAGCCCCATTCCATGAATGCAAGCAACAGACACTAAAATCTTTTGATGCAGTAATATACCTTAAATGTCACTTGACAAATAGACGCCAAATTGGAAAAATACTACCAATGTAATGTTAAGCTCTTGTGTTGTGAATCATTTAATAAGCTTTGAAACAGAGGCTATTATGGGTGGAGATTTCACAAGTTGTTCTGAACGTTTTTCTAAATGTTTTGTTGAGCTTTCCTGCCGATGACAAGAGTCAGTAACCCAAAATAGATTAAACAACAGAAGTCGCTAGACCGTAGGTCAAATTTGTTAATTTCTGTAATTTTTGTTGAACCGAATTGAACATTTAGGTTCGGAACAGGTTCAGGTTCAGCTTTTATTTTTGAAGAGGTTCGCACAGCAGAATAAAAGTCAGAATTCCGGGCTCGAACCGGTTCGGTTCAAAAACGTTTTGCAGCCCTGCTTATTACACTCTGTGTACCTCTTAAACAGAGTATAAAAATATTGAAGAAAAATACCACCAAAAAATACTCCACATCGGAAATATCGCCTCGGAAAAAGTTCGATAACGATATATCGTCGCTTTAAACAAAAATATCGATATTTCAATATATCGACATTATTTCCTGCTTATTGAAAGAATTGTCTAGCCTTTTTAAAAAAACACAGTCGCCATAGACTACAAAGACCTCAAAGAACAATAACTACTTGGAGGAACTTGAGTATGCGAAAAATGGATAAAAAAACTAATTGAAACTTCAAGTCAGGATCGCAGACCACACTCTTGCCTTTCGCCTGCCTTCGATGCTCTACTGCTCATCAAAAGGAGACTGAGGAGGCAGTTTACTCGCACAAGAGACCCCAATGTGGATAGGGTATACAAAAGAGTGGCTAACAGAGTTAAAAAGCTGCTCGCGAGGTTTAGACAGGATGCCACAGACCGCCTCCTAGAAGGTATTATCCTCTGATACAGTACAAATTATGCACTCTGGTCTCTCACCAGAAGGTACAAGAAGCAGGCTGCCCCCAAACATCCCAATCCGCAAAGCGGACGGTACTTGGGCGAAATCTCCACAGGAAAGGGCGTAAGCATTTGCAAAAAATTTAGAGGACAGATTTAAGCCATTTGAAACCACTTCAGTAAGCCGCAGGAGACATGTAGAGCATGTCCTTAACACCCCTGGGCAGCTAACGCCCCCAGTTCCACCAAATACTCTGAAGGAGGCTCAGGGCCAAATCAAGAACTTAAAAAATAAAAAAGCCACAGGCGGGGATGGCCTTGACAATAGGGTTATCAGAGCCCTCCCAATAAAAGCGGTGCTCTTCCTGGTATTCATTTTCAACGCGGCATTGCGTCTGGGTCACTTTCCTAAGGTGTGGAAAAAGGCTCAAATCGATATGATCCATAAAGCTGGCAAAAGCCCGTCGGAGGTCGAGTCATACCGTCCAATCAGTCTCCTATCCACAATATCGAAAATTTTCGAAAGGTGCCTACTAGCCTGAATTATGGCAATCGATGGGGTGTGTGGCAGGATACCTCCCTTTCAGTTCGGGTTTAGAAAGTCACATGGCACCCCTGAGCAGCTGAATAGGGTGACCAACTTTATTCTCAAAGGTTTTCAGGCGAAGGAATACGTGGTTGCGGTTTACCTTGACATTAAACAGGCTTTTGATAGAGTGTGGCATGACGGATTGCTCTACAAGGTAAAAGTCATCCTTCCGCCTCTGCTTTACTCTCTTGTGAAAAGCTTCCTCTCTATACACTTAAGACATGCCTGCAGGAGGAACAATACCCATTGAAGACCCCCAAGACTTACTCATTGCAGCATTTGCTGACGATACTGCTCTTATGGCGAGAGACCCATGCATCTATTTGTCGTTCAGCAATATTTGTATTACTTCAGCAGATAGGCTAAGCGATGGAACATTGGGCTAAACCTGGGCTTGCCTGGACATAAATACTTGGGAGTATATCTGGACAAGCGCCTTACATTCGGAACCCATATCAGCGCGCTTGTAAGATCACTTTACGGCAGAGAAACTGGGATGGCTGCTCTCCAGTAGGAATAACAAAGTAACAAAGTGCATATTTACAAGGCAATTAAAGCACCACCTTGGAGTTATGGGACCCAAGTGTATGGAATAGCTGCAAAATCTCATCTGACAAAGATTCGTGTCCTCCAGTCCAGGTGTCTGCGCAAACTATCGGGACCGCCCTGGTATATGTGCACAAGACATTTGGAGCGCGATCTCAATGTGCCGAAGATTGGACAACACTCTTGCCAGAAGACTGTTTCGTAGACGAAGAAAAGCCGAAAGCAGAGTAAGACGACGCCTCAAGAAGATTTACCTTAGAGAACTTCCAAACAGACAAATACCCTAGCAACCCCCCACACACTAGACAGAACCAATACACTAATTTTACACATATTTTATATCATCACAATCAACCCTCCCATAATCAGACTTACACAAAGTAAGTTTAAATGAATGTACACATTAATCTAAAGAAAGTTGCCGTTGAAAGGTGACAGAAAATGAAGATGATAACAATAAAAATAAAAATCATTCTGATCATATTTTGCAAAAAAATAATAATAAATCGATATATCAAGAGATAGTGCCAAAATACATCGTTTCGATATCGATACAATTATGTCACAGCCAAAAAGTAGAGACTTTGATATGTGTGTTTTGATCGATTTGGGGCTCAAGATTACAAAAAAAGAGCGTTAGTTTAAATCGGACCTGCGCGTCTTCGATATACCCGTTACTTAAGGGAAATACATTTTTCATAGCCCACCTTTATGCTAATTTACAGAGAAAATTATGTTAGCAGACAGAGCATGATTGGCCGAAAAGTATGCAAAGTTTTTTGTATAACATCTATAGCTCTGTCATTTATGATTAGATCTAATGAATCTGAGAGATTATAGATATTGGGCATATTCACCATAGTGCATAATATGAGCTCGATATCTTAAAAATGGTAGATACTATTACACATTCTTTTTTGCGGGGGCGAGAGGTGGCGTGGGCGTAATACTCACATATAAAAACCCTGTTCGGGCCATAACTCCGGCGCTTTTCCGCCCATGTTAAGTTCTTAGACTTTGCCAAACTATGTATATCTAATGTCATTGAAATCAATGGCCATCAGCCACCAAATTATGTTGGTTTGCTTTGAGACTCGCTCTTGTTATACATATTTCTCCCTCGCCTGTTCTATATTTAGACATTGCAGCTGCGCAGGCGCTCTCTCAAGCTCACTCGCAGCAGCGCAGTCGCCAGCGACGCTTTGGTCGCATTAGAACTTTTGTAAAGAGCAGGCGACGCACTTGCATACGAGAACTCAATTAAACAAGTTTGTTAAATTATTTGCGAGCCGTGTTAATTTTATTTCGTTCGGTTAACTTGGCCAATTGGGGAGGCAAACCAGTCTCCCACATACTTTGTTAGTGATTTGGTTGGTGGCAGATGGCCATTGATTTCAATGACATTAGATATACATAGGTTGGCAAAGTCAAAGAACTTTAGTTGGGCGGCAAAGCGCCGGGGTTCTGGCCCTAACAAAAACCAATTTCTTTATTCTTTTAAGTTTTTATAAAGATAAGAATATAAATGGCGGAGTAGGAATATCACATTCTGCCAAAAATTTTCGGTTAATAAAAAAACGTTGCATATTCTTCGGCGCATCCTGCAGAATCACAAAGTTAAAATATGAACATGGATGTGAAAGCTCTGTTTATAAACATAAGTGAATGCTATCAAACATTTCTTCTCCTGATTCAAAAGTATTTAACAGGGAAAAGATAACTGTAAAATGCTCCCAAACATAAGGCTTAAACCTCACCCCACTTTAAAAACCAAGTCAACCAATTCGCTTTCTCTCTGTGTACTTAATAAAAGTAATATGTTAATAATCCAACCAGACAGCCAAAAAAGGAGTCAAAGTGTAGACGTTACATGTTTAGTTGTCGCATTTCCGCCCAGACTCGACGACATTTTGAACTACCAAAAATGCATACATATATTAAATCGAGGGAAAGACACACAGATAAAGACTCTTTCTTTAAGACTGTCTAAAGACTGCCAGTCGGATATGGATTTATGTATGTAATATGAGTGCGTGTGTGTGGCACATAAGACGTGTGGAAGTTATGCGGGGCGCGTGTCAAGTGGCGAGACTTTAGAAAAACTTTGACGGGAATACTCTTACTTATTATTCACATTCTTTGGCTGCAATTACATTTGTGAATTTAATTGTAATGAGGCGGGTGTCGGCTGCGCATAAGGCAAAATATTGTTGTTTGAATACGAGAAGGAACGAAGCGAACTCCACAAAAGTGGCAATTAACAGTTATGTTTGCTGTTCCGACACGTTGCAGACAGTTTTAATGGCGAAGGCGACGATGTAGGCAAAACTATTTTTAGTTGACTCCACGCGGCCAGAAGGCCAGCCAGCCAGCCAGTCAACCACCTTCCTGCCGGAAATGAGTGCTCCAAGTCAGCCAATGTTCTGCCACGGAAGTCTACGTAATTTGATGTCAAGTTCAATTAAGCAGAAGATCAGCATTGACATTTCTCCGCACGTACCAAATCGTCCCTCCTCTCCAGCCCCACAAAACGATCGCCATTAGGGCACGCCCGCCCACCCACTTGATAGACGCAATTTCGGACCCCTTCAGGCCAAGTAGAAAATGTGCATTTAAATGGCCGTTTTGTCGCAGCTCCTTAATGACAACCACTTGCGGCTGTCAAATGCAACTCTGGGGTGCTGCTGCGCTCACGCAGTGTTGTAATATTTTATGGTCTGTGCAGATGATGCCGTGGCAAAGGCAAAAGGTAGAATGGGATGACCAACAATGGCATATGAATGCATTACCCCAGCAACGACACACATTTCGCTCAACTCCGTCTTTTCCACACAAATGTCGTCTTGGCTCCTTTTCTGCTCCCCAGTTTCCCTGGTTATGACGCATTCATAATTTGCCCATTAACCTTATTTTCCTGTTATGCATGAGTGCGAGAAATAAAGAAAGTAAGAGAAAATGGTCACCCACCACCCTTCACAAAATGAAGGTTTTTTTTTATATGAATTTCTCTCTGATGGATTTTAAATGAACTTTAACACGTGCAATGAGGGGTGGGTGCTCGAGTACCCTCCAAGCTTGACTAAGTAATTGGTTTCAGGGCGGGGTTAATTTTGATAAGTCAGGAAAGTGCAGACAGAGGTTTTCTTTTTAATGTTCGACCATTTTAAAACTTAATTGTTCCATTTTACGCAAAATTATGACGAAATTTTCCACGTGCTTAATTCGGAAATAATGAATTGCTAATTTGGAGAGCAAATATTGGTTGTACCTCCTTTTAGTTTAAAAAATATCCTGGGCAGGGTGCGGATAAACTCAACTTTTGTCTACAGCTTTAAATAACCCAAGCACTTTTACTAAAGGACTGAGATCCTCTGTTAAAAACTTTTTTTTGGATCTATAAGCCATTCCAGGCCTTTATCAGAGTTGTTAAGAAAGGATTCCAAGTTTGAGTATGGTGAGTCACAGCAGTTAGCATTCGAGCTACTAAAGTCAGCTTTAACTGAGTCTCTCAAGCTGTGGCTTGATTTTATTAACATGGGGAGGTCTGCATCTTAGCGCTCACGACCATCAAACGCTCGCGTCAAAATCATAGTAAAGAATGTAGCCAAAAACACATAACATATAAGATCAAAACCAAACATTTCTTTTAAGATGACAATGAACAAGAAGGAAGTTCCTTTAAAAGTTGCTCGTTGGGCTTTACTTTCAGAATTTCATCGATCAGGCATATTAATGAAACATTCTGATACAGTGATCCGAAATGTAGTGTTACGTATTGACAGACAATTAAACAGGTCGCTTAAGAGAAGCGCACTTAGTAGACAACAAAAGCCGTTAGGAGATATATAAAGATGCTGCAAAAGGGAAATAAGCGAGCTTTTAATTTAAAATAGAGGTGTGCGCGTGAGCGAATTTTCTTTCACGTCACAAATTCACGAAAAAAAATCTACTTGCTCTCGATTTACGTATGCATTTTTTTTAAACGTTTTGCGTCACTCACGAAACATGCTCAACGTAAGGAAGCGTCACGATTACTCAAGCACGATAAAAATTCGTCTCCATAAAGTGCATAAGACCAAATTCAACTTTATTCTACACAAGTAGGGTTTTTTAACTAATTTTCTTTAGTCGCTTCCTCCTTCTTCTTTGGCCTGATGATGACAACACAACCATTTAACGGTCTCGGCAGCCGCGATCAATTTCCGCCACTCTCCTCTGTCTAGGTCAAGCTGCATCCAATGGGTCACATCCAGCTTTGAAATATCTTTTCTAACCCGGCCCCCCCTTCTCAGCTTCGGTCGTCCCCTCCTGGCCGCATTTCAAAATTCATTCGCAACCCGGTTGTACACCTTATTTACTGGAGCTTTATCATCCATACGGGTTACATGTCTTATCCAGCGCAGCCGCTGTTGTTTTATGCGCTCGTACAGTTTGTGCTTCATTTGGATGCAAAATTCGTCGCCAACGTTTTGAAGTCCATAAATCCTCCGAATATCTTTTCTCTCGATCACGCCACTTGCGCCGAATAACACTGCGCCGAATAACAGGACTGGGATGATAAGCGATTTGTAAAGCGCAATTTTCGTTTTTCGAGAAAGGGCTCTGCTCTTGAACTACTTCCTGAGCCCGTAGTAACATCGGTTTGCAAGAGTAATTCCTCTTCGGATTTCCAGACTGATGCTGTTGTCGCTGGTTATCGTCGTTCCGAAGTAGACAAAGTCCTTATCAACCTTGAAGTTGTATTCTCCCATTGCAACAGATGGTCCAAGACGCGTGGACACTATGCGCGTTGATAGTAGGTACTTCGTCTTATTCTCATTTACCGCTGAGCCCATGAGTTTTGACTGTTTCTAAATCTCTGAGAACACCGCTCTTACCACAGTTTAGCTAATGCCGATGATATCAGTACTCACCTTTAAATGGAATCGCCTCTAAAAAATGTACATGTTAGTTTGTTATGCTTTTCCATTATTCCACAAAGTTTAATCGAAATCGGACATCTATATAGTATAGGTCCCATAGAAAAGTAAGCTCCGAAAAGTAGTCTAATTTAATATTATGGTTTCTAGCCGGCTCGAGGTCAGGTGTATTTGTTGTGCTTTTACAATTTGTACAAATAAAAAACACATTCTTCTCTTTCTTCCTTTTCTCCGACCTGACCTCGAGCCGGCTAGAAACCATGATATTGCATCAATAAGGTCACCAACCACAAGTAGTCTTATTTAGAAAAACAAACTGCAAGGGTATACTAACTTCGGCCGAGCCGAAGTTAACTTTTCTCTCGGCAATTATGTCAAATGCTTTTAAAGGTATTTGCAAAGTTCGTTAAAATCGGATGACTATATCTTAAGGCTGCCATAGGTCCGATCGGTCGGAAATTGGGTCTAAGTAAAAATTATTTTCTTAAATGTTCGCGTTCTTTAACTCGGCTATTATTATCGAGCATTAACTCTTAAAAACAGATTTAGCTAATTTCGTGAAAATCAGAATATCAGAACGATGACTTGTAATACCAGGGCTGCAAGCCGGTTTTGAACCGAATCATGGACCGAACCTCTTTAAGAATAAGAAATGATCCTAAACCTGTTCCGAACGTCAGGTTTCGGTTTGATTCAACAAAAACTATACACAGGAAAAAATTTGACCTACTGACTAGAGACTTCTTATCTTATCTGGTCGGTTTTTGGAAACTAAGTCTTACAATCGCCTTGAAAGCTCAGTAAAATATCCAGAAAGACTTTTAGAATTACTTATAAAATCCCCACATAAAAGCCCCTTTTTTGAGATCGTCGTCTCCAACGGTGATACTTTAAAATCAAAGTCAAAATTCGTTTGTAGCAAAAAATAATGATTATGCTTTTATTTGTTGGAAAAATCATGATCTGATATCATGGTTTTTTAAACCATAAACGTAGCATATGAGTGCAATTGGAGTGTACATAAAAACTTTGGATTGTTTAAAGGCTATTTCGGTTTGATTCATTTGGTTGACTAGAGACTTCTAGCACCTCAGCATTATTCTCTACACGTGATCGAAAAAGGGCAAAAACTTGTTTTTTTGAGACACTGAGTCCATTTTTCTCAAAATCTCGACGTTATGGACCCTTTTGAAGGTTAGATTCATGTTCAGCGATGAAAATCCTATAAGAATATCCTTGTCCGATCTTTTAAATTAGCAAAAAACGTTTTTTTGTCGACCAGTGATATTAGAGACTAATTTTTTGACTCGGAGAACAACAATTGTTCAAGACTTTTATATTAAATATTACTAAAAAAAAAATAACCCTTTTTCCCAGGTAACACCTTCTCCCAGCATGAGAGCGGTATTAAAGACGATTTGTCTACCCAAAAAATCTAGATTCATATGGGTGTTACATTATGTTAACTTAACATTGTTAAGTGAATCTGTGGGGGTTGTACCCAATTCTCCATTTCACTACACTCAGAAAAAAAATAGAGAATTTCATACTTGGATCAAGAAGGTTTGATGTTAGAAGATCGATAAGAACGAAAATTCTTGATCCAAGACCTAAATTCTTCATGAAAGTATGAATATTTGATCCCGTTTTTCTTGATACAAGAGCTTCAACACTTGAACCAAGTACGAATCTTTCTCGAATCAAGTAGAAAAATTCTTGAATCAAGTGCTAAACGTAATCAAATCCAAGATTGCTCATTCTTGAATCAAGAGCAAGAGCAATCAAAAGCCAAGTATTTTCGTTCTTGTATCAAGAGCTTATCAGGTTCAAGAGTAAGTTCGCGCACTCTTGAATCAAGAGTTCCACAGATTTAGAAATAAGGGCGCCCATATTCCAATCAATCCAAAATTTAAAAATAGTTGTTTATTTTATTTTTTCATTAAATTTATTTCATAGAAAATTAATTGTCAAACTATGCAGCAGCTTCTAGCCGTCTAGATGAATACACATCACAACAAAGTATCAGCAGTCGTTGCCTCTCTACTGTCAGCCCAAAAGCCGTTTCTCCATGTCAGCAATGATATAACTGCTTGGGAATTCCACACCCCTCTCCCATAAAATCAAATACTGTGAAAGCGGACTCAACGCTATTCTCTCAAATGTGCTTGCTCTTCTCTCTCAGTTTCTTTACTGAGCAAAGTTCTTGAAAATTCAAGAACGACTAGATTTTTTCGTATTTTTTTCGTAATTAAATTATTGGTTCTACTCTTTCTGGGTGTATATTTTATTATAATTTACTATATTTGACATCAGACAAAAGGAATAAATGATTGCACAATATTTCTTGAAGAAATATCAGATGCTTGATACAATCCACTTAAGCAGTAGCAAACAGTGTTGCAATTTTTGTTGTTTTTGATTTTTTTTTTTGCAATTTTAAAAACTTTTAGACATCTAAGCAACACCAGTTGTTTTTATGGTACAATGTTTTAGCCAGCCCTGGTGACAATTTTTAAAATACTTTTGTATATTGCTTTGCTTCCTGAGTACCAAACAACCAATTCAGGCAAGGAAAAATTCCTTTAGTAATTTTTTCTATACGGAATTTGACAGCTATAAGAAAATTCGAACGTTCTCAGTACTATGAAAAAACTTATTCTTACAGTATTTTATCTGCCTACCACAATACTTTAATGTTTAGGCCCATAAATTAGAAAATTGCCAAAAAAAAACATGGTTGTAAAATAACATTCGACCATGTAATTAGAGCTGGGAATTCCAAATCACTGAAATGTGCTTTAAAATAAATCCAAAGGCACACCCCAATCAATTATATAGACAGCAATTTTACAGCCCCCGAGCAAGGGCAAGCCCTCTGCATGCTCTGCTTGCTTTAGTTGTCTCTTTCGCTCTTACTCATTCCTTTTTTTTTTTTTTTGGACTCTCCTGCACTCGTGTGCAATTGGAACATTTCAGGGATTAAACGTTTTCTTAATTGAGTGCTCATTTTCCGGTTAGGAAGTTTTTATGCCGAGAAAATAAATTACACACATGAGTGCAATTTGGGGTAGAGCCTCCAGCTCAAGCATTAACCTGGGTCAACTGAACAATCAGCTTATAATGGCGTTAATCAAAAAGTTGCCACTGCAGCTTGGCTAGCCGTTGCAGTTGCAAGTTGCAGCAACAGCAGATTGAACGTTTAATGATGAGCAGGATGGAGGAGTTCAATGTCTGCTCGGTTGTTCCTGGTCACCAGGGAAATTAGTAATACGACAAGTGCAGTAGAGCTTCCCTCTGCCACTTCTTTCTCGTCGTCGTCTGCGAACAAATGAGCTGCATGTCGTCGCCTTCAACCATTTTTCCTTCCCTACCCTTCACTTCCACCCTCTTTCGCTTATATTCTTTGTTTTTTTCTCTCTCTCTCTCTTGTCGCTAGCTTTTTGTCTCTATAAATTTGCCACTGATCGTTCTGGCTTGGCACTTGGCCAGTAATTGAAATGGCGTAACGACAAAAATTGAGGAGAATTTCCTGGTTTCTAATGAAAAAGTTAAAGAGGTAGTTGTTTGGCAGTAGGGAGGAAAAGTTGAAAAACTTTGCGGACACAAGAACAAAAAAAAAAGTTTATATTGATAAATTGATTAAAAGTTTAATAATTGTACATTTTGTTTTTGGCTTATTGTCTGCGTTGGTGGCCACGGAAAGTTTGTTTAGCTGGCAAAATTAAAAATTAATTGCCAAAGCGCAGCTTGTGTTCTCACATATTTATTTGTATTTTTAGACACTTTTGTTCTTATCTTCGTGTTATCTGCCCCAGGCGCGCAACTGTAAAGGGAAATTGTCGCTGGCTATGCATAAGCCGAAATAGCTCAGTTGGGAGAGCGTTAGACTGAAGATCTAAATGTCCCCGGTTCAATCCCGGGTTTCGGCATAAATTTTTTTTTTTTTTTAATTTAAAAATTGTTCTTATCAATATTAACATTCTGAATTGCAATGGCTCCTTTTAATGCAAGCGGTACGAAAACTCATAGACAGAAAACAGACGAATTATACAAAACAAATCGCACTCAAACATGCGACCTATGCTGGCGTCGTTATGCCGGTTATTGAACTCGCGAACCATACAGTTTGTCATTATTCACCAAACTTTAAAATGCATACCTTGGACCGCATTGTCCGCAACTCTTCTGGAGATTAGAGAGTCTAAATCACTGTAGTACTTAGATGATCTGGAAAATATCACGACCATTACGCAGAAGTGATAAGACCTACTGAAACAAAGCTTTTTTCTGTAACGATTCGCGATATATTCCCGTTTCATCGAGTAATTTTCTTTTTTTTTGACAATCTATTGATAACCATTTAGTCTTTTTTGACAATCTACTGATTACCATTTTGCCCGTTAAATCTATTGTCGATATAAATTCAAAAGAGTCGATTACAACGAAAATTTTCTGTTAATATCAATTTGATACGCGTAATCTCAAATTGAAACTAATATAAATTGATATTTTGATTTAATCTGATAAGAAAAATAATTAACTTGAAACTAAAACATTTTAATAACACTACGATACTAGTTTTCAAAAAATATGCTGACCTGCCCCACAGCATTTTGAAGTCAATTCTCATGTAAAATTCCTCGCTGAATCCGAATCAGGTATCTGATTGTAAGAAAGTAGAACAGTTTTAAAGATATTGCTAAAAACCATTTTTTCAGTCTTAAAAAAGTTAACATACTAAACTCTCAATGTCTTTGGTTATAGCGCATGGATTTTTTTTAAATAAAACCAAAACGAAAGACAATTAAGCAACCTTTCATAATTGGGGTCATTTATTGAAATTAAATTTCGGTAATTTATAGAAGAAAGATAAAATTTTGTGAAAATTTTTACTGATTTTTCAGTTTTTTTCTGTCTTGACTTACCGTTTCAGCGTTAAAATAAAATAAAAAACATTAAAACTGCTGCCCAACTGCACCTTTTATGCCAATTTTCTGTTTCACGTATCAGGAACCAACAATAGTCACCCATCGTCACCTCGTTCCAATGCCCTTGTTATAGATGTTCGAAATATTTGATTTGCTGGTAAAATCGTTCACCATGCTCATTACTTTCATCGCCAAGGTTTTCCGGAAAGAAATCTAGATGCGAGTGCAATAGGTGAATTTTCAGTGACATATTTGCGCCTGAATTTAAAAAAGTCTTAAATTGAAATCCAAGACTAAGAAATACGAAGTACGCAATACGATTTCATACCAATTTTTTTAATTCTTGAGCTAATCTTCAATGATTTCTTTGTAGTTAAACGAACTAGTATTTCCGAAAAAGCTGAAAACCGCTGATCGGAACGAGTCCCAAGCTTCTGCTTCTTCGGTTGAGCTTGGAATTTTCGATAAATGTTTTTATTTTTTTATTTGTGGTGGAACAAGGACTTTAAATAGCAATTGAATTTTTTTTAAAAAGCACATAACATAGCATAGCATAACATAACATGGCATTGCATCGCCATTTTTTATTCAATCTTAATGATTGTTGGCAAAAAAAATTTCGTTATTAAGCAGTCTATCGTGTCAAAATAAAATATTTTGACATTTTGTGAAGACTAATACTGAAATGCTAAACCAAAAGACAAAAAAATTTAAAAATCACTGAAATTTTGATGAAGTTTTAACTTTCACCTTTTATTACTCCACCAAATTTCAATCAATTTAAACAAACAACCTTTTTTTGAAGAAGTTTATTAAATTTTCTTTGATTCTGTTCACAGTTTTTACGAATCGGTGCACCACAGCCGAAGATAATAGCCAAATAATACACTTAACTTTTTTTTAAAGCCGAAAAATTGGTTTTTAAGCAATATCTCGAAAACCGCTCTACATTCGATATAAGTAGTTACCATTTTCGGAATCAGCGGCCAATTTTACATGGAGTTCAACTGTCGATTAGGGTCGACAGCTATAAGTCTGCTGTGACGGTTTCCCTATCCCGAAAAGGCTCAATGCGAAAACCTAACCTAAATATAGAGTGGTGGGATGTTTACATTAAGCCCCCTTTTCTCATGTTCCTATTTTTGCAAATCCTCAAAATGAACAGTGCAAATTCACCAAATCCACTTAGATTTGCAAAAACAGGAACATGAGAAACGGCCCTAAGAAACGAGAACGTAAGTTAAAGTCGTCTTTGCCAGACTTCGATATTTCAGTTACTCAGGGAAATTAATGTTTAATAGCATTACCTTATGTTAATTAACAGAGCATTAACATTAATGTAATCACTTCAACATGAGGTTATCAATCAGCGCATGCGGCGCAGAAAAGTATGCAACGTTTTTAATGCTACACAAACATACAACTTTACAACATATTAAACTTAGCTTAATTTTTAATATAATAATTTAAATTGGGTTTTATATGACATTATGACATTACTTTCCATTTACAAAGTTATTAGATCTTGTGTTACATATAATTTTTTTATTTGATTTCCTATCTATTTCCTATCTTTCCCTTATTTTCCCTAACTTTCCCTAACATTTTCCTAACTTTTCGTTACAAGTGTGAGTCAATTAAAGCGCGTGATTTTGAAGGTGTGTTTTTAGATTTTTATAAAATTGCGTTGCGCCGCTTGTACCTTTTAGAGCGTTGGGTGTTCATTCCAAATGCGAACAGCATGAATGCCAAATTGTTTTCAGAGATTAGCAGCTTATGTCTTAAGGATATTGGTTATTTGTTCGTTAGATGTTGAAAACTGAAGCTTGTCAAAAGGTAATATGGTTCTTTATTGTATATAATTTTGTGTGTATAATAGAACCTTAAAGTTTGTCCAAGATTTCAGAGGGAGGTTAAATAATTTGATTGAAAAACTGGATATATGGTTCTGCGTCTTAATCCATAAACATATCTAGCAATATTATTTGGGCAACATTTAGTTTGACAAAATGTTTGGCATCACTGTTAGCAAACACCTCTATACCATAGAAAAGTGCTGGCAACAGATATGCATTAGCTATAAGTGAGCGGATATTTGTAGGAAGATATTGTTGAGAGATGTTGAGATTTCTTAATAGCCCATATGTTCTTCCAACAGCTTTTATGATATGGGTATTCCAGTTAAGGTTCCTATTAAAATAGAAGCCCAAGTTTTTAGCTTGTTCAACATATTCTATGGAGAATTATCTATTAATAGGGGACGGATATGGCTTATACTAAAGTGTTTTTTATATATAACTAGACATTTAGATTTAATTGGATTTAGACAGAGACACAACGTTTTTTATAACCTTTAAAGTTAACTTTGCCATTTATTATCCGATCCTTATGAAAATTTCATATATTGTAGATATGGGGCAATACAAAATATGAGCTTGATATCTTCATTTTTCGGTGTTATTCAACATTTATTATTGCGGGAGGGGGCGTGTCAAAAACTTGACCTGCGGGCAGACCATACTAGTCTACAAACAATCCAGGTGTTCATGCAACAAAACTTTCCAATTAATGTTTTGTTGATACAAAAAATAAAAACATAAAATTGTCAACCTAAAACAAGTTAGTACCAACTGTTTTTCATCTAAATATCATTTTAATACTTTCGATTACATTTTCTATTCTATTCTGTTTTTCTATAAAATCTGGTACCCACGACTATAAGACAGTTTTCAATTCACACTTCATTTCATTATACCAAAGATTTATAGATATTATGTATTATCTTTGATCTTTGAAAGTGTGTCACAATTTTTTTGTCCTCTGAGCTGAGGGGTCGATTTGAATGGGGGAAAAAACCGTATAGCAAAATCGAAAACTAGAGACAATTAAAACAAACTTTCACCAAGAAACCATTGGTCTAAGACGAATCAACTTCAAATATTTTAGTAAATTTTGAAAAAACTATGGTAAGAAAGTCTGTCAAGCTCGACACTTATAGACTCTATACCCCCCAAAATTTGCATTTATCTGATCAATTTAATGTAGAAGCCATACAAAGTGGCAAAAAAGCCATAGAGTGTCCATCGCTTTGCAACTGTTACTACCGAGCATTAAAATTTGTTTTCCTTATAACTCGACCATCGTTCATCCGATCTTCATGATTCCTTCGGCGGATCGATACATTATGTTGATTTCTAAATGTGCGAAAAGGTACGAGCCATCTATCTACAAAACTATCTAAAAATAGCTGATTTCCCAAGCGAAAAAAGTATGTTGCAAAAATGTTTGCAGCTTACTTTTAGGCTGAAGTGAGGGCTCGATTTTTGCAGCATACTTTTTAACAAGCTTATGTATTACAAACATATAGGTGAATTTTATAAAAGCGAGTTAACACACTTTAAGTTCTTAAGCAAGCATTTAAATATTGTCGATTTTAAGCCCCTATAATATATTCGAAATCGAAATCAATTGTGGTTTACATTGATATTAATAAATTGGTTTTCTTTCTCTTTACAGGTAAATACATTTTGGAACATATTTAAATGGCAAATTGTTAATACTTTGAACGTGTAAGGAATTATTGTTAACTTTTCTTAAAATCCCAATTACTTTTTAATTTTAGCGGAAGATCAAAAGAAATAGTTTTGTAAACTATTTAAAAATTAAGTTCGGTAGGCATTGAAATTCGTATTCGATTATCCAAGTAACCGAATATTTGGTAGACCTTGAAGTTGTGTTACTTATAAAGTAGGGCTGCTGGAAGTAATATCAAAAAGTCGAAATATCGATATTTTTATGTCGGATATCGAGTGTTGTATTTATTGAAAGATGCTGAATTTAAAATGTAAACTCATGTATTTTGTACAAACAACTAAAAAATTCTGTGAAGCCCATCTGTTATGTAGTCGATACTTAAACAATTTGAAAAAATCGAGAACATTGGACTCAAGATGACCACAAGCGCTATCAAAAACAGCTTAAGAATGGGTTTTCGCATTTGTACTACAATGTTCTTACACTAAAAACTTGAAACTTGAATTGAGTTAAAATTGTTCTGTTCTTCTGGATTGAGTTTTGTTTAAGTTGTTACCTGTAACACACATTCTGGGGTTTGAATAGTTTACAATATCATATCTTATTTGGTCGGGAGTCAATATTACTTACAAGCGTTGGAAGTGTCTTCTGCTCAGCCTTTATTCCATAGAATCAGAGACATCGCTTGATAATAATTTCAGCGACAACCAACCCAGAATGATTTAATATCATTTTAGTCTTAAAACACATTTTTTGTATCGAACTTCTCGAGGAAATGAACCTCGCTTACCGCTCAAGGCTTGTCAAACTCGAGTATTGCCCGTACTCATACTTAAGTTGACTCAGAGCTTCGGCCGCGAGTCGTCGCAAGCCCCTTGTTGCTAAAATCCAAGTTCTGTTGCGAGCCGTCATGAGTAAAGCTCGTTCAGTACAAATATTCGCGATGACTCGTAGCTTCGGCCGCGAGTCGCCGCGATTAATTGTTGCCGAAGTCAAAGATCTGCTTCGAGCACACAAAAAACAATAATTTGTGAGAGCAAAAGAGATAGCAAGATAGCCTATAATTTGCATTTGTAGTTTGCATACGCTTTCTCATTCCTTCTTATGGCATGTTGTTGTTTGAAGTTTTTAAAACACAACAACAAATGCTTAAGAGGCTTGTCAAAGCTCGCCGTTAAACAGCAGAGTACGTGCGAGTAAATTTTGTTGCGAGTGCGAGTAAGTACGAGTAGAGTGTCAAAAAGGCTTGTTCATTGCTGGCAAAACGCTTGTTGACTCGTGTTGCGTGAAGCTGGTTCATATTATTCTCGTGCGAAGCAAAGAGCTTGCTCGTCTTGACTCAATGTGCTTGCGATCATTTCAAGTGCGTCGAACCTAGGCGACGAGTTCAACCAAGCCAAGTAAACGCACGAATGTGATCCAAGACGATCCTGGAAGCCAAGACCTTTTGCTCATTTGTAGCGCCACTATTGCATCGCTCACACTTCAAGTTGTTTTGCATGTTCCTTTTAGATCAACTGTACCCGGAATAAGATAATTAAATATTATTATCATTTAATTGGAAAACCTTCAAACACGTTGCATACCTCTAAGCTTTCAACAAAATCCGGAGATCAAAAGTACCCAGTGGTCTTTTACTTCAATGTATCGTTGCTAGTTGTCCCCAAGTAATTATCCATGGACAGTTGATTTGAAAGCAGAGCTCGTAAATAACAATTGAACATTTTTGCCTTTGCGGACTGCTCAATAACAAAACCGAAAAAATCCATGCACGCTTGCTCTCGCTCTGAGCAGAACACTTCGTTTCTCTTTGTTTTGGTTTTCAGTTGACTGTTTTCAGTTGAGCGTTGCTTGTTCTGCTCTTTCAATAACAATTTATAGACAGCGATCCGACTGAGCGCTCGCACATTAAAAGTCAGTAGATGAGCGAAAAGCCGAACGACTCACCTCAAAAGGTCTTTTTTTCATTTATTTGTTTTCTGTGTGTGTGTAGCTTGTGTGAGTCGCAAGTCCAAACAGACACCTCCCTCACGCAAACACACATACAAACGCAAATGACTTTTATATTCTTCGCTCTCGACGATCTGCTCAGTGAACGAGCAGAGCAAAATGTAAACAAATCCATTGGTTGTTCGTTGAGCACTGAGCGATTCGTTCATGAGCCGATTTGAACGGTTCATCTCTGACTTTTTGCTCAAAGGGTCTGTAAAAAACTGGTATTATTAGACAACGAAAAACGAACGAAAAACAATTGTTATTTGCTAGCTCTGTTTGAAAGGAACAGCAAGAAAGTCTACTGATGAGAGGATCGGAAGGCCCTTGAAACAGTACTGTTGAGCCAACCATTGTAATATTCAAAAATTCTTTGTTGATTTGTTGTGTCAGAGATATGCTTTCTTCTAGCTGTTACAAACATTAGCAAAAACTTAATAAACTCTGTATACCTTTGGTACTGAGTGTAATCATTTGCTCTTGGATTTTATCAAAACCAGCCTCTCAAGCACGCAAATTTCTTAAATTGAAGTGTTTAAGTGGCACTTAAATAGCATTAACGCATTGAAATGTAATTATGCATGTGACTCGTTCTCAGCGTGTACATCAAACAACTTGCACATTCCACAACGTCTTTGGCACTTCATTACTCCGGCGGAATCAGCATTTGCTGCTCATTAAAAATGTAGTCATGCCTCCACGACGATTCTATTGTAACCCGAGAGAGAGAGAGGGAGAGAAATCACAATATGAAAGAAGTTTTTGCCGAAAAACTTTTTCCACACTGCAAAACGCAGGAATGGAAATGTTGGGCAAATAGTTGAATGAGCGTAGCGAGCGCCAGAAATCAGCATGACAATTATAATGATAATGAGGAAGGGGGGGATCTTGATGAAAATGTCATTAAATGACGGCCTCCCCATCCTGGATCCTTGTTGTAGTTAGTTGGCAGCTACATTGAATGCAATTAAAAAAGTTTAACTTATGTCTTTTTTCCTCCTTCCATTTTTGGATTTTTGCGGTGCATGTGGAGTACGGAGTGGAAAAATGCACTAATTAAATTAATTAACAGGAAAATGAGTTGCTCAACAGTTGTCGTTGTTTATGACAGCAGGTGAAGATTTTGCATGTGTCGTTGGGATTGACTCGCTGACATTAGCTCGCACTAATGCATCAGCATGAAACGTGCTCATTATTCCTCGATGGGAAATGCTTTTTGTGGTTAATGGTAAATTTTGTGGCAATCATTAAGGCGACGACGAGTGAGTGAGAATGCTTTCAGCCTAAGCTATACAATTACTATTTGCTGCAAAATGTGCAGCTTATGTTGTATAATTGAAATGTGATGATTCAGGTGCACACAGATGAGTGACTGCGTCGTCCGGAATTATCTCTCTGTCAGCAGACGTACAATTTTGGTTTAAAGACAGACCACAAAAGTCGCTTGCATGTCGAGAGCAGCAAAATGCAACAGTAATTCATCAATTAAACTCAGCCTTTATAGAATTACCAAGCATGGCACATCTCCGGATGCTGAAAACATTTCCACACACACACACACACGCACGCAGGCTCACGGGGGAAAATGCAAATTTGCCAAATTTCAACAAAGTTTTTGGGCCACCAGGGGTCGTCGTCAGGCTTTTAACTCGTCCTCATTCTCGGCTCAAAATGTGCGGCTTTTGGCAATTTGGCAGCAGCAAACTAATCGATGGCGAAACATTTGCCCAGACACAAAGCAAAGCGTAATGCAAACTGCAACCTATACGGAGGAGTAGGGTTTGTCATAAAAGATGCACATTGTATCTCATAGTATGCTGCATGCTGATGGCGATGATGATGATGATCCAGCTCCTGCTCCACTTCCTACTCCCACTGCAAGCTTATTTTGCGGCCAGCGTTCGTTTGTGCTGGCTCTTAATGCGCTTTTGCATTTGCATTAAAAGCGTCCATGGCAACTGACAGAGGAAACAAATGTTGATGTACAATGGAAGCAAACTGTCAAATAAATAGACACAATTTCATTGAAAATAATTGAAAATTAATTTAGGTTAAAGTGTGAAAATCAATAGAAGTTAGAGAACAACAAACCAAAATTAAGTTATTTTATGTGCAATTTAATCTTGATATTTGGCCAAAATTAATACATTTTGCAGCTGAATCAAAATCAAGGGTTCAAGCCGGACCAAAAACGATCCCTGAGATCCGGTTCTGTTTGTATTAATTGGGTGCCTTAAGACGAATACTCTAGAACTCTAGCGTGAACTCTAGGATGAACTCTAGGATGAAATAGACGATAATCAGGTGCCAAGCCCGAAATAACGACCCCTTTTTTGGTCCCAGGGAAGGATCGCCGCTCACGTTAGCCAGCAGCTTTGCGGATGCATCGCTCTGTTACCAGGGGTTACCACGGGAAGGTGTGAGTCGACTTGAGACGCAGTAATCCAGGATCGTGCTGGGTTTACCATGTTAGGCCGGTCAGCAACTTTACCTCACTACATACGCCCCCTTAACCAGGAGGGTTCCTGCCTTCCAATGTGGACCTTCGATTTGATATGCGTGTGCGGTGCTAGTCCGCCAATGAAACTTTGCTCTTACACAGAAATCATATGCAAAATCGTGGGTCGGTACTGCAAATATCCTCTAAAATTTTACCTGACATTCCCTTGTATGGCCGTAACTTACCTTTGGTTAGGTTTACACTAAAAAAAAAAAAAAATGGAATATTTTATCTCAATTTAAATTTGGGTCAGTTTTGTTTGCTTATTCTGCTTTGCCGTCGGTTTTGATTTGTATACTTCCTCATTGCAATAAACCCACAAGAAAAAGTCACGTGCACTAAGGTCTGGTGACCTAGGAGAACAACGGAAAGTAGAGTTTCTTTAAATCTGCTTTTTGGGAAATTTTCGCCGCATTTTTGACATAACAGGCTGGGCTAAGTGAGGAGTTGCACCATCTTGTTGAAAGGAATTCTTTTTTGACGTAGTTCTGGATATCAAAACTCTCTCCACTTGCTCAAGTAACGGTCTCCAGAACTCGTAAAGGTGTGACCGTTTTCTTCGAAAAAGTAAAGGCCCCACAAAGCAATTCCGTCTCATGAAGTATCTGTGGGTTAGAAACACTTCATATTCGACAATTTAGATCGAAATGAGCCTCGTAAGACATAAAAGGATAGTTCAACATGATTTTGTCCTCTTTTCTTTTTTTCGACCGATCATTCATACTGCAGCTATATGCTATAGTCATCCGATTTTGACAAAATTTGTAGAATTGTGTAAAAGTAAATGAACTAAATATATGCCAACGAAAAAGACGTTTCCATTAAAAACAAAAAAGTTTTTCTCACAAGAACTAGTTTTTCGACCGAACGTTCCTATGGGAGCTATATGCTATAGTCATCCGATTTCGACCAAACTTTGTAGAATTGTGTAAAAATATATAAAATAAGTATATGCCAATGATAAAGACGTTTTCATAAAAAACAAAAAAGTTTTTCTAAGACTGTACTTTTCTATGACAGCTATACTTTATAGATGTCCGATTGCGACCAACTTGGGAAGAATCATGAAAAAGCATAGTAAACTAAGAAATACGAAGTTTGGAGGCATTTTCATTGAAAACAAAAAGTTTTTCTCACTAAAACTAGTTTTTCGACCGATCGTTCCTGTGACAGCTATATGCTATAGTCATCCGATCCGGCCGGCTCCGACAAATGTGTAGCGTATTTGTACCAAAAGACTTCGTGAAAAGTTTGGTGAGGATAGCTTTAAAACTGACGGAGGAGATAGCATAGAAACAGACGGACAGACGGACAGGGCTAAATCAACTCAACTCATCATGCTGATCAAGAATATATATACTTTATGTGGTCGGAGATGCTTCCTTCTATGCGTTACAAACATCCGGAGACTTTTATAATACCCTTTGCAAGGGTATAATAAGTTGAAGTCTTTGTACATAATTGTCTGCAGTGAATGTCTGCTGATAACCATTTTGAGCAGATAAGCTCCTTGAAAAAACTCTTGGATTGGTCTTCTTTCGACTGTCCCACGCTCGGCAAAATTGTTAACAAGTCTTTCAAACATCTAGTATTTTGTTAAGAGATTTGGAGAAACCAACCTAAGCCAATACACAAACCAACCAATGCGACTTCGCTAACTTACGCAAACTTAGCGAACATAGCAAAGACACGCAGCCCTGTTTGCAAGTCTGAAACCATCAATACAGCTATGAACAAAATCTGTTATCAATTATTTGCGAGAGACGCAGCCCTGTTTTTGTAGTTGGACCATAATCTTATACACACACTATCTAACTAGACTTTTTAATAAGAAAATGAAATCTCTCCAAGTTCTGGGACACCGACGGATTTTTCGAGCGTTTTGCAAACCAACCGAAGCCAAAATCTCTAGAGATTTTCAGGACACCCCCGATTATGGTCCTTCTGCTCGGAGGATCGCCGCCAAACGTGCGCCTTTACCCTCTTTGAATCAAAACTACGAACTCCAAACTAAATCAGAGGCAGGCAAAAAATACATTTACATTTTTGCTTGTACTGTTTATACTGTGTGCGTCGGAGCAGCGCTGCTTTGAGCCAGGCACATTGCACATGAGATAGCAATGTGCCTGGCCCTGATCTAAACTCTTATTTTAGTGTCCCTTTTATCCATTTATGTCAAATCTGAAATCTGTACTGAAGAAACAAGAAAGAAAGTCGGTCAAGCCCGACTATAACATACCTGTGAAGTGCTCACCATCACCGCTGCGACCTGAGCTGCCCATAATTGTTTGTTTTCCTTATAACTCGACAACCGTTCATCCGATCTTTACCATTCCTTTGGCGGATCGATAAACAATCCTGATTACTAAATATGGAACGAACCTTCTATCTATAAAACTGTGGGAGATATTAGGTTTTTACCAATTTGCGCGGGCGGGAGGGGGCGTGGCAAAAATTGAAAATAAACTTGATCTGCGTGCAAGTATAAGAAGCATAAGTGCCATACATGTCAAACCCTTATCTCTTTCCATCTCCGTGATCTTCATACGGACAGACATACGGACGTGGCTATATCGACTCCGCAGTTGATGCTGATCAAGAATATATATACTTGATGGGGTCGGAGATGCTTCCTTCTGGCTGTTACATACTTTTGCACAAACTTATTATACTCTATGTACCTTTGGGTTCTACGATAAAACGTCATAGACTTACACTTGTCCCTGTTTAAGTGCAACAAATTGTTAGAGCACCACAGATATATGGAATTCGAATCAACCTGAAGCAAAGCAGAATCATTGGGCGAATTATGGCTCAGGAATATCTTTAAGTCATCTGTGTACATAAGTGCACGATAATGCTTAATTACGCTTGGCAGGTCGTTAATAAATAGTACGAAGAGAAGAGGTCCAAGATGGCTGCCCTGAGGATCTCCGGAGGTCGCAGAAACTGGAACTATTAGATACAACTTTCTGAGCTCTCGACTGACGATAAGATGAGTTTCAATTAAGAAGACCCAAAGGAAAACCCAACATTCGCAATTTCAGTACCAAAAGACAATGAGAAACACTGTCGATAGCCTTACTAAAATTCGTAAAAATAACATCTGTTTGCTTGCCTTGAGTAAAGCCTTGAATTACTGTACAAGTAAATTCCAGTAAGTTTGTAGTAATGGATCTATTTTTAACAAATCCATGCTGGTTAGGTGAGATAAATGGGAAACATGAGTGTTAAAGTTGACTGGTTATAATTTGTTCAAAGAGATTAGGTATAGCAGAGAGTTTCGCAGTACCCCTGTAGTTAGAAATGTCAGAACGTGATCCCTTTTTGTGTAAGGGAATAATAAAAGATTCTTTCCAAGTAATAGGAAATTTAGACTGCTCAAGTGATTTGGAAAATAAGATGTGGATAGGATAGGCAAGCGAGTTTGCGCATTGCTTTAAGATGCACGAAGGTTCGTTATCAGGGCCAGGAAAAAAGGTTAGATTTTAACGAGAGTAAACCATTTAGGACCGAAAAAATGAAATCGAGGGGCAACGTACGACATCATTTGAAGAAATGAATACCCATTGCAAGCATCTGACGACGAAAATGTTGATTGAATGAGTTTTGCAAAGAGATTTGCAATATCAATGTCAGACGAGGCAATTTCATGTTTGTAGAAAAGAGAAGAAGGTAAAGCGTTGGACCGTCGTTTGGTATTAACGAATTGATAACAACTTTTAGGATAGTTACAGAAGTTACTTTGAACTCGAGAAAGGTAGCTTTTATAGCAAATACGATTTTGGGCTTGGAATTTTGCCCTATCAGTCGAGTATTTGGAGAAGTCCGTTGCTTTTCCTGATCTTTTATAAGCTTTGAAAAGGCGAGACTTTACATTTTTTAAATGTCTAAGGCTGGCACCACCCCATGGTACATTTTTCTCAACACCCTTTACAACCGCCTGAGGGATACAAATATCAGATAGCTCGTAAAGCTTAGACTAAAACAAATTGGTTGCAGTTTCAACGCAATGAACTTGATTAAAATATGACCAGTCAGTATCTAGCAACAAATTATTCAAGAGTGTGTAGTCTGTTTCTTATAGCATCGCTTGAGCACTGCCTTAGTTGGCTCAACCACCTCAGCTGTGCTTGGAAGATCCAAATTAAGTTCTAAGGTGGGATGATAATTGTCTTCAGGACAAGAAATCGGAAATGCACGAGAAACAGAAGCACACGTACTATCAGTAAATAATAGATCCAGTGTACGACCAAGCGAATTTTTTACAAAATTAGCTTGAAGTAAAGATATATCAAGCATGCTGTCCAAAAAGCAATGCTGAGAGGAAAGTAGAACCCGAAACCATTTAAAACCAAGTATTTTGCGATTAAAAAAGTGCTTAAAATAAGAATTTTGTACTTGAATCAAGTATTTTCGAACTTTCGTTTTGACACCGCTTGTAATTATTTCAAGTACAAAGTTTTTAATATTTTTTCTGAGTGCTCATATTCTTAGCAAATCACATTCTTATAAATAGAGTTTTTGTTAATTTTCTCAATCACTGAGATCACTGATCAGACTTAGACTTAAAAATTGCATAAATTTCTTAGCAGTTTTTTTTAGAGGTGTCAAAAATTTCGCTTTTTATACCCTTGCAAAGGGTATTATAAAATTGTGCGGATGTTTGTAACGCATTGAAGGAAGCATCTCCGACCCCATAAAGTATATATATATTCTTGATCAGCATGACGAGCTGAGTTGATTTAGCCTTGTCCGTCTGTCCGTCCGTCCGTCTGGCCGTCTGTCTGTTTCTATGCGATCTCCTTCGTCAGTTTTAAAACTATCCTCACCAAACTTTGCACGAAGTCTTTTGGTACATATGTAGCAGCGTATATACATTTGTCGGAACCGGCCGGATCGGATGACTATAGCTCCCATAGGAACGATCGGTCGAAAAACTAGTTCTAGTGAGAAAAACTTTTATGTTTTTAATGGAAACGTCCTTATCATTGGCATATCATTATTTTATATACTCCTACACAATTCTTCAAAGTTTGGTCGAAATCGGATGACTATAGCATATAGCTCCCATAGGAACGATCGGTCGAAAAGGAAGTTCTAGTGAGGAAAACTTTTTTGTTTTTAATGAAAACGTTCTTTTTAATTGGCATATTCTTATTTTATATACTTTGGACACATTTCTACAAAGTTTTATCAAAATCGGATGACCATAGCATATAGCTGCAGTATGAATGATCGGTCGAAAAAGAAGTTCTAGTGAGAGAAACTTTTTAGTTTTAAGTGGGATCGCCTTTAAATTTCGTAAATAACAGTGTATTATGCTTTTCCATGATTTCACCAAGTTTGGTCGAAATCAGACATCTATATGGTATAGATCCCATAGAAAAGTAAGGTCCAAAAAGTAGTCTTAGTTAGAAAAACTTTTTTGTTTTCAATGGTTGCTGCAAGGGTATACAAAAGTTCGGCCGAGCCGAAGTTAACTTTCCCCTATTTTTTGCTATAAGAATCAAAAAAAGAAGCTAAACTGGGCTACATCATGCGCCCAGTTTTTAAGATTTCAAAAGTTTACATTATTTACATTTACTTCAATTTGAACCCATTGTACTTCAAAGTAGCTGAGCACACAGACAACTGGGCGAATGTGGTCTGCACCACATTGCTTATTTAATGAGATTAACGTCTAAAGACAAATGTCATGTGCATGTTAACAGTAGCGCTTGGCCAAAGCGAGCCACTGGAAAGTATCTTTTGGATGCGGCTATGTGGTTGGACAGTTGGCAGCTGCTTCTCGTGCTGCTGCTGCTGCTGTTGCTGTCGATTGTGCATGGCCATAAAAGGCAGAAGGCGGCACATTAAAATTCTAAAATGTTTTCACCAGCCTACCGCACTAAAGGATACGAGTATATGAGTGTACGTACTTAGAACCAGCCAGCCACAGACAAAATGTCAGCGTCGCTTTTTTTTTCCATTTTGCTCTTTGGATGGGCAAAAACTTCAAAGTGCCCGAACGTAAGCCATAACGATGCCCCACGATAATGTCAGTGCAAGGATTGCTTAAAGAGAAGACCCATTTCATGCAGATATACATGGCCAAATACGACGAGTCGTTGCTTAAACGAAATGACAGCCTTGACCACCGCCCTGGCGAGGTGAAAAGTGAAAAGCTGTCAGCAGCTGTGTTTGTCAAATGGTAAAAGAAAAACCATCCGTCTATAAAAACTAACGAGCTGTAAATTATGAAAGAACCATAAACTCTGTAAGGAAAAAATTACAATTTTTTAAGAAAATTTTTGTTTGAGTGATGGAACAAGTTTAAGGAAGTGTTTAAGCGGGGTTATGTATCTTCTTCACAAAATTTTTGACTCTTCGATATTTTTTCTTTGGATTATCGGTATTTAGTGAAAAAAAAAGTCACTGAACAATCAAGAACACTTGATAGCAAACAAGTTCACTTTTTATGCAGCAATCAATAAAAGCTGTAAAAACATTTCACTTTCGCCTCCAGCCCTTTTTAAAAATGCTTTCATAAACTGTTTAGCCCTCAGTTTGAAAGCTTTTCATTAAGCAGATGTCCTCGACATAAGCTCGCAAATTAATATAATGGCATAACCACACAAATACTTGTAAAACACACACTCAGGCACTCACGAACACACACACACACACACACATACACCTTTCAAACGTTTGCGTAGTTGAACACGCTAAGCGGCTTAGGTCAAGACTCGTAAATGACTTTTAAATCAAATCCACTTTAAAGCTGGAAGCTTCTTAGTTTCTACCAGCCACCGGCTACATCCCTTTTACAAATCATCAGTCACACTCACACACAGGCGCACACACACACATACCGACACACATCGCTGATTTGCCGATTGTCACAACGACATGCGTCTCAATAATTCATCAAATCCAGAAGGCGGCGCTTTCCACCCTACTTGGCTGCAGGAAAAATTTCAAAACTCCTTTGGTAGCATCCTGGTGAGACATTTTAGAGGCCTTCGACATGGCGGCAAATTGCGTTTGGTCGCACGTCGTCGTCGTTTGCCGCAAAAAAAAAAACAAACCACGGCTGACTGACAATGATGAATAAAGGGCGATAGATCTAGGCAAGACCAACAAAAAAAAAAAAAACAAAACCGAAGGAAACCAAGGTAGTGACTTTGTTTTTATATCCTTTCTAAGTGAACTCAAAGAATAGAGAACAAAAAGTGGGTGAAATGGAAATGAGAATAAAAAGAAAAAAGATTTTCAAAAACATAGAAGGAAATGTAGTGAGCAAAAAAAATTTGAGTCTACTTCCTAATGACACCGCACCTGCACTCATAAAAATATCCCCCGAATTCGCCCCAAAAAAAATTGAAATTCCGAAATAAAATCCGTCCTAAGGAGATTTACCGTAATTTTAAGAGAATCTTCTGAATAAATATTATGGAAAGCTTTTCTAAAATATAATGCAAATATTTCTTAACTAAAAAAAGAAAACGCAAAAATATTCCAATCATCGGTTTAGGGGAAATCACTCTACAACAGAGTCCGCAAAAAAACATAATCACATTTTGACTGAGAGCAGCACAAAAACTGATTCGATTGGCTCTCCAGCAAAAGCAGCATGCAGCCAAACAAGAGCGCCGAAGCAACACGACGAGCTTATAGGTACTATGTGTGTCTCGACTGCGCTGCTTTTGAGAGTTTGCCTATGCACAGTAGATAGCGACGCGCTGGCCTCTGCTTTAGCGATTTTATAAAGGGTGATTTTTTTTTTTTAGCAATTTTCTTCTTCTTCTTCTTTGGCCATATGATGGTAATAAAATCATCACAACCGTTTTACGGTCTCGGCCGCGGCCACTAATGCCACTCGCCTCTGTCCCGAGCGACATTCCACCAGAAGGACACACCCAGCGTCACAATATCTCCCTGCACCTGGTCGCGCTATCTCCGCTTCGGTCGACCCGGCCCGGGATTGCTTCCTAACTCGTTCGCATGCCGACTGTACAAGCTTAGTGTCCCGATAGAGCTCGTACAGTTCGTGATTCATTCGGATGCGAAGTTCGCCGCCAACGTTTAGAGGTCCATAAATCCTCCGAAGAACTTTTTTCTCGAACACGCCAATTGCGTATAGCAGGGCTGGGATGATAAGCGACTTGTAAAGCGCAATTTTCGTTTTCCGAGAGAGGGCTCTGCTCTTGAAATCCTTACCGAGCCCATAGTAACATCGGTTTGCAAGAGTAAATCTTCTTCGGATTTCCAGACTGGTGTTGTTGTCGCTGGTTATCGTCGTTCCGAGGTAGACAAATTCCTTAACAACTTTGAAGTTGTAGTCTCCCATTGCAACAGATTGTCCAAGCGTAGATTCACTGCGCGTTGATAGTAGGTATTTCGTCTTATCCTCATTTACCGCTAAGCCCATAAGTTTTGACTGCTTCTCTATCTCTGAGAACGCCTGTTTTACCGCAGATTCGTCTTTGCCGATGATATCAATATCATCGGCATATGCAAGTAGCATGTTATCTCTGGTAAAGATGGCGCAGTATGTACTCCATCAGCAGATTAAAAAAGTCACACGATAAGGTGTCACCCTGCCTAAAACCTCTTGGTATCGAAAGGCTCGGAGAGGTCTTTTCCTATTTTGACGGAGCTTTGTGTGCTTCTCAACGTCATCATGCAAAGTCGAACGTACGAGGTGTGTTCAAAAAGTATCGCGAATTTTGTGTTTTTTCAAAAATTATTTATTTATTCATGAATATCTATTTTGTCCCCTTCAAAGTAATCCCCATGAGATATTATACACTTGTGCCAACGGTTTTTCCAATCTTCGAAGCACTTCAAAAAATCATTTTTTTATCTTGTTCAGCTCCTCCTTCGATGCCGTCTTTATCTCGTCAAGCGTAGCGTAACGTCGTCCTTTCATGGGCCTCTTCAGTTTAGGGAACAAAAAAAAAGTCACAGGGGGCCAGATCTGGGGAATACGGTGGCCGCGGCTTCATTAGTGTGTTGTTTTTGGGCCAAAAAGTCGCGCACAAGCAACGATGTGTGAGCAGGGGCGTTATCGCGGTGCAAAAGCATTTTTCTCCACAAATCCGGGCGTTTCTGGCGGATTGATTTGCGCATAACTTGCAGGTAATATTCCTTATTGACCGTTCTTCCCTGTGGCAAGAACTCATGATGCACCACGCCCCTGCAATCGAAGAAAACTGTCAGCAAAACTTTCACATTCGACCGAACTTGGCGCGCTTTTTCGGTCTTGGTTCGTGCGGCAGCTTCCATTGAGATGATTGAGCTTTGGTTTCCACGTCATAACCATAAACCCACGATTCGTCACCAGTTATGACCCTCTGGAGCAAATTTGGGTCGTCGCGGACAGAGTTTAACATCTCATTAGCAATGTTCATGCGATGCTGTTTTTGGTCGCAATTGAGGTAAAAATCGAAGACGATCCAAAACACGTGCAAGCGAAGCAGCTGTCAACAATTAAGTGAACATTCAAAATGGCCGAGCTTGTCGGCATAAGTGAGAGACATGAGTGGAAACATAACGCCACAAAAAAATCGAAATTCGAATATACGTAACCCGCGAAAATTCAAAATTCGCGATACTTTTTGAACACACCTCGTACTTTGCTGGAATACCAAAGGTAGACAGGGCTTCAAAGAACTTTGATCTTATCAGCGTGTCAAAGGCGGCTTTATAGTTAACGAAAAGGTGGTAGGTGTTGATCTTTCTCTCTTGTCGCAGTGTGGATATCTGGTCAGTGGTGGATTTTCCAGGTCTAAAGCCACACTGAAAAGGCTCAATCAGTTGACTCATTCTCGGCTTTAGACGTTCACATAGGATGCATGATAGAACCTTATATGAATTGGGAAGGAGACTAATCCCACGGTAATTGGCGCAAACCGCAGGGTCTCCTTTTTTAAATATTGGACAGAGTACACTTAGATTCCAATCTTCGGGCATGCTTTCTTCGGATCATATTCTGCATAGGAGTTGGTGCATGCACCCTACCAGCTCCTCACCACCAGCCTTGAACAATTCAGCAGGCAGCTCATCAGCGCCAGCAGATTTGTTATTTTTTAGCCTTTTTATGGCTATCCAGACTTCATTATGGTCCGGCGGGTCTATCTCTATGTTATCGATTGGTGGTGTCGCAACTTCCCCTGAGGCGGCATTGTGTTCATCACCTCCCAGCAGGTTGGAGAAAAAGTTTCTCAATTTGTCTTGTGGCACTTGCGGATTTCTGACCAGATTTCCGTGCTCGTCCTTGCATAGTGTGACTCTGGGCTTAAAACCTTCGGATAGTTGCCTAATCTTGTGGTAGAATTTTCGAGTCTCACTCCTTCCGAACAGCACTTCGACTTCCTCCCTCATGCGCCTTTCCTGCTCATATTTCTTCCTTCTGAAAAGGCGCTTCTCCTCTCTCCTTTTCTCCCGGTATCGCTCCTTAACAGCCCGCGCTGCTCTAGACTGCAGAGTTCTCCTGTAGGCAGCTTCTTTCTCTGCAGTAGCGCGGCGGCACTCGTCGTCGTACCATGACTGTTTTCGGGAGTTTTCGGCAAATCCGAGAATCTTCTTGGCAACACTGTTTTTGGCATTTCAGCTGATTTCGTGTCACATGTTACTGTCAAACATGTGCAGTTTGGTCCATGAACGACTTACAACGAGCAACGCTTGCATAATATTGAATTTTACATAAAAATCATGCTCGGTTAAGAAAGTTCGGTGACCTTCTGAGGCGGCTAATCGGAAGCTTATGACTAAATTTCCCTCCAAATTTACATTATTGGACATTAAAACACAAATGCGCAAACGTAGAGTGCGGACAGAGGAAAATATCGCAGCTGTATCCGCCAGTGTTGTTAAGACCATGAATTATAATTATCGATTCGGCGCTGTTCGCAGCAATTGAGCCTCTGTTACTTTTGGGAATAAACTTGGATATAAAACTTTTAAAAATACAGCTGTTGCAAGAATTGAATCCACACGACCTACCACAACGGCTAACTTTTGCTGAATGGGCGCTGGCAAAGTTGGATGAAGATCACCTTTTTTATAGGAATATTTCTGGTTGAGTGGATACAAGAACAAACAAATTGCCGTAGTTGGTGTTAAAAGCAGCTAGATCCATTGCAACTGCCAATGCATCCCGAAAAATGCACTGTTTGGTGTGGATTACTGTTTTATGGCCACGATGGCATCATTTGACCGTACTTTTTTATAGATGACGAAGTCACCGTGCGATAATTACAAAACTTTTTTACCCAAAATGGAAGAGCTGTACTTCGCTGACATGTGGTTTCAACAAGGCGGTGCCACATGCCACACAGCACGCGAAACAATGGCTCAATTGAGAGGCAAGCTCGGTGAACAGATTATTTGACGTTTGGGCCGGTCAATTGGCCGCCTAAATCGTGCGATAAAAAGCCTTTAGATTATTTTTTGTAGGGGCTATGTTAAGGCTCATGTCTATAGCGACAAGCCCGCAAACAGTTGACGCACGATTGAAGAATTTATTGTTTTCTCTGAAGAACTTTATCGAAGATTTTCTCCCGTCTTCAATATAAGATGTTCCACTACGTTTGAAGACGTTAACATAAATTCTTATGCTTGCCCCATAAGAAAATGATACCCAAAGACAGAATCCCAATTTTTCTTTATTTTTTCCGACTGATAATGCGCTTTATCTTTTGATATGAGGCGCAGTACATGTTTTAATAAGTCAAAATTTATATAACTCTGATGTCTTTTGATCAAAAGCAAAGCTAACACGACCAGGGTATCTATTGATCCAAAATCATTTTCCGAAACAAAGAGTTAATGAAAAGAAGATTGGAATCAAAAGAAGAAGAGAAAAAGAGTTGCGAAGAAGGAAATCAAAGTGAAAGTCAAAGAAAAGGAATCACAAAGAAATTGTGAACCTCAGTGCACTGCGTGGTTCCAACTTAAGTCAATGTACCTCTCTCCATTTGGCGAGACCGCAAAAACTCTGCGACGGATTTGCGCAAAACCAAAGCAGAAGGTACGTAAACGGGTGCAGAAACGGAAGTTGGCAAGACGGAAGACATTTGTTTCAAGCTGCCTAGACGACACCAAGCAATGTGGGAGGGGATGTCAATACTGGGTGAAGGAGGTTCGTCCTCTGGATGACGTGCAAGTGAGCAGCTTGCGTAAGCCAATATGTACATATATGAAGGGGTGAGACCAACAGTTGTTGTTGTTGCCAAATGAGCTTTTGTTATGGGCTATGATGATGTTACGGTTGTCAAATTGTAATAAACTCTTTAAGAATGATGAATTGATTTAATAAGAAGTTTTAAAGGGGTGAACAGATGAGGTCTCCATACCAAAAATGTTTGGATTTTTTTACCAGCTGGTAAGGGCGACAGTTTATGTTAAAGTTTTCTTAGACGATTATCAGGCGGGGTCAGACCCAGCCCTTCCATTTGATTATTTCCCACCCAGTCTCCATTTCGCTTAAGCTCAATAGCCAGTACAATTCCAGCCACAACTAAAAAGCCAGCTAAAGTTTACGTTAAAGGATGAGGAAGCTACGTGGGCGCCATGGGCGCAGATCATTAGCGTTGCCAGTTTTGCCGCAGAGAGTGACACAAACGATGGCAATGACGACAGGCGTCCGCCAGGGCTAAACGATTCTGCAAAAGCAAAAAACAGAAAGAAAAATATCTACAAACTTTCAGGCTTGTTGTGCTTCTGACAGTTGGCCACCAACAACAACAGCAACAATAACAACAACAACCATAACAAGAAAAAGTTAGTGTCCAAGACAAAAGCCTGATTTATGTTTTATGGCCCCAGAGTCGTCGTTGTCGTCTTCGTCTTGGAGAGGCTCAGCATTAAAAAAGTTATTGCTCTCCACCACTAAAGTGTTTATTATTTTAATGTGTCCGCTATCATTGTCCGCCCCATTGTGGGGTTTTGGGGCGGAGGATTGACTAGTGACCCAAACCAGCTAATTAAGTCCGATGCGATAAAGTCTCCGTGTCAATTAGTTGGCCTGCATTTCGAAATTGGAAATCAGCAAATTGTCACGCAATGTGCTGAAAAGAGATGGAAAGTTGGCCATAAAAATAAAACCAAATCATGTTAACGTAGGCTGGGCATGAAAATGATGGTTCTAGCATTCGCTTGAAGGTGCCATTAATGGCACCAATTGACCGTTCAGCCCATAAAATATTCGAACAAATGTGTGCATTAGTGCTGGGAAATTTCAGAATGGCAATTAATAACAAGAGGCTTGACATTGCCAAATGGCACAAAGGGTTGGTTTTCCACCCACCCGACTTTATAGGTAGGCTTGACAATTAGACAATTCGAAACTTGAGTTGGGCACGGCACGACACTTACTTGAACAGCTTATTCCCGTGCGACTGGAACACAAAAATTAGCTTCGCTTTCAAGTTGACTGAATGAGCGAAATATGTAGCTCTCAAAACCATTCGTGCAAAATCCAAAAAACTGTAAATCTACTCTCGATTTGTAGTGTCCAGGCCCGTCGCGCTTACATTTTGTGGAATGTTTTGTTTTAACTCCCACAATAAAAATGAAAAATTTAGCAAATTTTTATTTAACGATTCATATTGGATCGTTGTGGGTGTGATGACCCCGCCCCGCTAAAAATTCCACCTTTTAAATGAATTAAACCTGCAAATATATTGTCTGAGTAATTCCAATGCCTAGCTCATTATATCCAATTGGATTCTTGCAGCTAACTGGGACGCTCTCATTTTCCCCCTTCCCTTTCCCACATACACAATATTGAGAGAGAGAAATTAGAGATGGTCGCGGGACAAATATATCGCCCGATACTCATCTGACTACTAAGACGAGGATTGTTTAAATTGCAAATAATATAAAAATAGTCTAGTTCTTTAATTCTAACATAATATCAAGCAATCACAATGATGTTAAGTCATTCTGGTCACTCCGGTGTCCCGCGTAGTTTTCGATGTACGCCCATCTCTAGCTCTGGCAAATGCAATGGTTTTTTTGTCCTCGGCGAGTGCCAATCTCTCCTAATTATATTCTGTACCAAAGGTACATAGAGTATAATAAGTCTGTGCAAAAGTATGTAACAGCACCTTAAATGATAAGTATTTAAGCAACTCAAGTCGACTCGTAGGTCTTTATTCATATATCGACCCCATTGCTATTGCAATGGCCTTCTCGTGGTGTGCCCTGGATACCGATTTTATATAATATAATCGGGAGCAAATGCGAGCGGCGACCACAACTGGTACAGAGTATAATATAGTCGGGCTTGACCGACTTTCTTCCTTGTTCGCCTTACCTTATTCAAGTGTGCCCAGGACAAAATTATCTCTTTCAATAAAAAATTTGGCATTTCTTAGCAGAACCTTACTCAGAACTATTTGGAGTAAAGTCGCAGCCTCAGAAAAATTCAATATTCTCGATTTCAGCGACCTCTAGCTCTTTTCAAAATGGCTCATCCAACAAGTGAAATGGTTCGAAATGCGTTTTAAAAAGGTGAGTTCCCGGTTGGGTTAAGGATAGCTTCTGCAAAGTTTCGTGAAGATAGCTTTCAAACTGACGGAGGTGATAGCATAGATCGTCATGCTGATCAAAAATATATAAATTTTGTGTGGTCGGAAGAGATGTTTCCTTCAATGCGTTACAATCATTTGGACAATTTTAATATACCCTTTGCAAAGGTACAATTAGCATAGGCACCCTAAACTTTCAACAACTTTCAGGGACGCTATAGAAAATTAATAATAAAGAAGCGACAAGAAGGACAAAAGAAATCAAATCGGTCAATAAATATATAAACTTAAGAGCTAGTAGGGATAGCATGGCTTCTAGGGCCTTAAGCTAATTAGGTATTGGTACACTCATAAAAAAGTCCCAAATTAGCCATTAAAAATAAAAAATTCGCCTATGAAATCCGTCCTAATGAGACTCACACTAAAATTTTGAAAAATAATTTCTAAATATTATGGAAAGCTTTTCTTAGCCAAAGGGCAAGAAATCTTGAATATAAGAAAACAATTTCTAGAATTAGAATCTTTTTCTGAATCATAGAAAACTATTTTCTTAAAGTCAGAAAAACAATTCTTAAAATCTGAAAATTTGTTTCTAATATAAAGAAAAATATTTCTCAATAATAATTAGTAACGAGTTTGCTGGCTCGAGGTCAAGAAGTTGCGTTTGTTCACAACTATAAACAACTTATGCATTGACAATCCAAAAAGAGCGTGGACAAACCTTTACAGCTGTTTCATGAATATCCAATCCAATCATCAGAAGGCGTTTCGCTAAATGACTCCAGCTCGTTGAGCCAATTTCATGCAATCAGAACTTTAAACAGTTGGGAGCGAACTGCAAAGCGTAGTCAAAGCAAAATTGGACTCACATACTGAAAGACAAGGTAAAAGGTTCAGAAGTCCTATGCACCGTCCAGATACACACCGTCCAGGTCCGCCTTTCAGGTCCACTATCGTCTCAAGTCCTCCACCGGGACCAGATCCACCACCGACCAAGTCCTCCACCGGGTCCAGATCCACCACCGGTCCAGGTCTAAGTCCACCACCAGTCCAGGTCCAAGTCCACCACCGGTCCAGTTCCAGGTCAAGGTCCGCTTCGCTTGAACAACACCCCAGCTGCTTTTATTAATTTTTATTAAATAAATAAAAAATTTTCAGGGACTGACAGGGACTAAAACGCAAGACCTTTATCGTGCGCAACGACGGCGGCCCCTTAGACGGTTAGGCTATTTCACAGCGTTGAAGTGGCACGTCTGAATGGGCTACTTATATTTTTGCAGTGGAGCAAAAATTCCTGAAATCGAACACCTTTTTTTCTAAAAGCAATGGCTACTATCGCAATATTTTTGAAGAAAATTAGATCCAGAAAATTTTCCTTTTTTTAAGAAATTACAGTATTCTCTTTTATGGCTACTATTCTCTAAAATTAAAGGTTAATTTTGTACTATTTTTAAGAAAATGACTAGACAAATGCGCCCTAATTATCAGAAAAATCTGGCCTTTCTTGTTTTTAGAAAAGTTTTTCTAAAAAAAATTTTTTAAGGCAAATTTTTCTTAGTTTCGGAGAACTTTTCCTGTTTATTAAAAAATTTTTCTAGATTCTAGATTTAAAATAAGGCGATTTTCTAAAATTCATAGCGAATTTTTTTCAGAGTGCATTTACATTTAAGTATATTTATATCAGGGGCAGGCACATTCCTATCTCGTGTGCATAGGAAAAAATTCAAAGCAGCGCTGCTTCCACACACACAGAATAAGCTGTACAAGCGCCGCAGCGTTGCGTGTTCGGCTTGCGCCTTGACGCAGTCGTTGCTACTAAAATTGAGAGCAATTTTTGCGCTGCTCTCACACACACCAATGCAAAAATGTGAATGTATTTCATGCCTGCCTCTGATTTATATTTAGGTGAATATACGGAGTGTGTGAGTAGATGTGTGTTTTAATTGTTTCATATGATATCTCCTCCGTCAGTTTAAAAGCTATCCTCACTTAACTTTGCACGAAGTCTTTTGGTACAAATACGCTGCACATTTGTCGGAACCGGCCGGATCGGATGACAATAGCATATAGCTGTCATAGGAACGATCGGTCGAATAACTAGTTTTAGTGAGAAAAACATTTTTGTTTTCAATTGAAACGCCTCCAAACTTCGTATTTCTTAGTGTACTATGCTTTTTCATGATTCCGACAAATTTGGTCGAAATCCGACATCTGTATAGTATAGTTATCATAGTAAAATAGAGTCTGAAAAGTAGTCTTAGCTAAAAAAATTTTTTTTGTTTTCAATGGAAATGTCCATAATTTAATTGGCATGTATTTGTTTTTATGCTCACACTATTCTACAAAGTTTGGTCTAAATCAGATGACTATTGCTTATAGCTGACATAGGAACAATCGGTCGAAAAACTAGTTCAAGTGAGAAAAACTTTTTTGTTTTTAAAGGAAACGTCCCTTATGTTAGCTCATTTATCTTATATACTTTTACACAATTCTACAAAGTTTTGTCAAAATCGGATGACTATAGCATATAGCTGCAGTACGAATGGACATTCGAAAGAAGAAGATCTAGTAAGAAAAACTTTTTTATACCCTTGCAGAGGGTATTATAAAATTGTCCGGATGTTTGTAACGCATAGAAGGAAGCATCTCCGACCGCATAAAGTATATATATTCTTGATCAGCACGACGAGCTGAGTTGATTTAGCCATGTCCGTCTGTCCGTCCGTCTGTCCGTCTGTCCGTGTTGTCGTCCGTTGTCCGTCTGTTTCTATGCTATCTCCTCCGTCAGTTTTAAAGCTATCCTCACCAAACTTTGCACGAAGTCTTTTGGTACAAATACGCTGCACATTTGTCGGAACCGGCCGGATCGGATGACTATAGCATATAGCTGCCATAGGAACGATCGGTTGAAAAACTAGTCTTAGAGAGAAAAACTTTTTTGTTTTTAATGGAAATGCCTCCAAAGTACGTATTTCTTAGTTTACTATCCCTTCCCATGATTTCATTAAGTTTGGTCGAAATCGGATGACTATAGCATATAGCTGCCATAGGAACGATCGGTCGAAAAACTAGTTCTAGTGAGAAAAACTTTTTTGTTTTTAATGAAAACGTCCTTATATTGGCTACACTTATTTTATATACTTTTACACAATTCTACAAAGTTTGGTCGAAATCGGATGACTATAGCTATAGCTCCCATAGGAACGATCGGTCGAAAAACTAGTTCGAGTGAGAAAAAACTTTTTTGTTTTTAATGAAAACGTCCTTTTTATTGGCATACTCTTATTTTATATACTTTAGACACATTTCTACAAAGTTTTATCAAAATCGGATGACTATAGCATATAGCTGCAAATGACGTCGATGAAGTTCTAGTGAGAAAAACTTTTTAGTTTTAAATGGGATCGACTCCAAATTTCGTAATTAACAGTGTATTATGCTTTTCCATGATTTTACCAAGTTTGGTCAAAATCAGACATCTTTATAGTATAGATCCCCTAGAAAAGTAATGTCCAAAAAGTAGTCTTAGCTATTTTGTTAATGGAAAAAATATACAAAACTCGGCCGAGCCAAGTTTTCTTTTCTTTTTTTTTTTGTTATTTTGTTTTTGGCGCTATTTTGTCGTTTATTTTCTCTCATTTTGTGTCAGAAATCTGAAATTTCATTTGACGAAAATGACTTTTGGCAAATACAAAAATTGGTGGTTGCTTTAACTCCTTTAGGACCGTTTCCAGATGTGAACTAATTCGATGTAAAGTAAAAACTTTATACAAAATTTTTGATGCAAAATTTTATTTCTCCTTTTCTTCTTCTTTATTTTTGTATGAAAATTTTACCATACATCGAGTTAATTCATATCTGGATGCAGGCCTTTTCAGTGTGACCAATTTGTTTTAATCAAAAATATTGTCAAGGCATGCGTCATTGTCTTTTCGTACTAAATAAGCCACCACCAATATTTATCGCTTGATTTATTCACGACATTTCAAATGCAGATTTCGTGTAACAAATTCGCCATAAATTAATTTAACTTGGTATCACAATCAGCAACATAGTCAAGTCGAGCCCATTTTTAATGTCTCAAACTCTTGGGCTCAATGAACGATTTATGTGATCGCTTTGTCTAGCTCCCCTTCACACACGAGGAGTTAAATGTTTACATGCCTAATTATGATTTATTTGAGCAATCATTTTTCTCAACTGCGTCTGCTAAGTGACCAGCGATAGAAGAGAACGGAAGCCAACGGAGACCGTTCCCAGTCTCCTATTCAGTGGGTGGTGAAGGGAGGGTTTAACTAGTCAAGCAGTCCCAGTGAATGTCCTTAAGCCACACGCCTTGCCTTGTCCACAAAGCACTGGATGGAGAGAAAGAGAGGCGAGGGAGGCACACACCAAGTGTGTCCCCATGGCCGGTTCTTTGTTTATCTAAGTTAATTACAGCAAAACATTTTTAGGGTCGCCCTTGCAGCTGCTTTCTGTTAAGGGCCCAGTCCACATATTTGTGTGCATGGGTGTGTGTACACACACAGTGTGGGTGTGCGTGTGTATGGTGTTTACGCATGTTCGGGTGCGGACAGTTCCGCTGATTAATTGCTACTAAACATACAAGGCGACATTATTTCAACCGCCGCGTCGTCACATAAAGCATATTAACTGAAGTAAATGTGGGTAAGGAAATTGAAGAAAAGCGGGCAGAAAGTTAATAAAATTTCAGAATATTCAATAAATTGGAAATTCAAATAAATTGATTTAAATTCGAAAAAAATGTACTAAAACTGTCCCTTTTGAAACGGCAAACTAAACATGAGTTTGCCTTGTGTAATCTGCCTTTCAACCGAGTTCAGCAGTCAGCAGGGGTCACTTGAAGCTGCCAACATGAGTGCAACTAAATCGCACATGTCATCGCCACCCTGTCTCCCCCCGTGCCCCATCCATTCGGCATGCCCGTTCACTTGCATTTTGCTATCCGTCTACACTGTTGACTTATTTGCTTTGAGATAAACGCCAAGTTGATTTATACAACCCACCGACAATTCATTCAGCCATTTGCACCAACAGCCAGTCATTCACTCACTGGCTCATTCATTCATGCAGACATGCAGTCAAGCGTACAAAATTCTCTTGTTTGTTTGTGTTTCTTTATTCATTGGGCTGGTCGGGCGGGAGGCCTCCAACTAACAAACTAGCAAACAATCTCAGAGTGAGAAAGAGAGAAGAGCCAAGAACTGCTTGGCTACTTGAGGCCACATCACTCGACAATCAATCCCGGCTTCGAGAGGCGGAAATTATTCCAGACACTGCAGTTGAATCTGGCCATTTTAGTTTCAGACATCTGGTCGGAGGGCGATTAGGGAGGTCAGTGGTTATTTTTTTTTCCCTTATCAGCAGCTACTATTTTATTCAATTAAAGTCCAACTATTCAGATAATTTTCTTCTTGATTAAATTAGACACAAGTGTTGAGCAATTGATTTGTTTTTGCTTGACATTTTGGTTGTTTATTTGGTGCCTTGATAAGTCCAATGTGGACAGCTGTATGATTTTTTGATTAATTTGATTAGTTTTTTTTTCTATTCTTACTGTGTAGACTTAAAGGTCAGAGGGTAACTTTATTGATAATTAAGTGCGTATGAAACTAGTAAATGTCATTCCAAGGTAATGTACAAAGTATTTTGCTGAGAAATAAAACACCTGACAACTTTCGGTAGCAGGCGTAAAAATCAGCAGAAAAAGGTTTGCGCTAAGCTTAGAATTGTTGTTAAACACAGAAATTATTTACTGCATTCAGAAACTGATAGATAAAATAGTGTATAAGTATATAAGTCCTATACGGACCTGCGAAGAAAACGTTTTAGTATACTTTTAAATCAAGTCGAAAATTGTTTTGATTCGAGCTAATCAGCTCAAAATCCTAATGACTCCTTACAGCTCCAGTGGTTTCTTAGATCAAGTCAAATCAGAAAATGAATCGTCAACATTGAGTAAGCAACCAAAATATTCTAAGCAGCTTGTTAATGTTGTTTTAACCCATCACTGAGCGTCGGTCGCGTCGGTATCGACAGGTAATGCATCACAGCGCTAGTCTAGTACGTAAACTATAGTGTGCACCCATCACCACACTAACGACTGGTAATCGTTAGGCAAATACTTGGCTGGTGGTTGGTCTATATTATATAAAATCGGTATCCAGGGAACACCACGAGGAGGCTATTGCAATATCGATGGGGTCGATATATGAATAAAGACTTACGAGTCGACTTGAGTTGCTTAAATACATAATATAAAATGTTTATCCATAAAATATTAACACACACTATTAATACTCTACTATGTGTACCTTTGGTACAGAGTATGATAAAAGAGAGAGAGAGATTGGGCACGGGGCGCAGGCAAAAAAACCTTTTGTTTTGGAAAGGGAGAGGGGGGGGGGGGTGGGGCGGGGGTGATTGTGGGTGTGTGCTAAGCATGAGGTCGTGGGTCGATCCCGCCTCGGTCATCTAATAAAATTTACTTAACAATCATTTGGCGACAAGTAGCATTAAAGCAATCTCAAAACTGCCGTTCGGATTCGGCGTTAAACTGTAGGTCCCTTTCTCTTGTGCTAAAATTAGAAGCGCACAAGCCAAGAGATTGAGAGAGGCTCGGCTTTGGCCCCTTGGGGCTGTTGTCATCTTGACAAGCCGATTTTACTTTACTTTTTTTTAGATATGGGCGAACATCGAAAACTACGCGGGACTCCGGAGTGACCAGAATGACTTAACATCATTGTGATTGCTTGATATTATGTTAGAATTAAAGAACTAGACTATTTTTATATTATTTGCAATTTAAACAATCCTCGTCTTAGTAGTCAGATGGGTATCGGGCGATATATTTGTCCCGCGACCATCTCTAATTTCTCTCTCTCAATATTGTGTATGTGGGAAAGGGAAGGGGGAAAATGAGAGCGTCCCAGTTAGCTGCAAGAATCCAATTGGATATAATGAGCTAGGCATAGAATTCATTTAAAAGGTGGAATTTTTGGTGGGGCGGGGTCATCACACCCACAACGATCCAATATGAATCGTTAAATAAAAATTTGTCCTAAGATATTGTTGGCTGTGTAGTCGTTGCTTCACACATCTACATACATATGTATGTGTTTTGCTGTTGCAGGAGCAGCCTAGATATATTGAATTTTCGTTTGCTCATATCTTTACTACCGATCATCCGATCTTTACCATTCCTTTGGCGGATCGATAAATAATCCTGATTACTAAATATGTCCAAAAGGAACGAACCTTCTATCTATAAAACTGTGGGAGATATGACGTTTTTTCCAATTTGCGGGGGCGGGAGGGGGCGTGGCAAAAATTGAAAATAAACTTGATCTGCCTGCAAGTATAAGAAGCATAAGTCCCATACATGTCAAACCTCTATCTCTTACCATCTCTGAGATCTGTGCGTTCATACGGACAGACAGACGGACATGGCTATATCGGGGGTGGGGTGTTTTTTGTAAAAAAAAATATATATACTTTATGGGGTCGGAGATGCTTCCTTCTGGCTGTTACATACTTTTGCACAAACTTATAATACTCTATGTACCTTTGGTACAGACTATAAAAATATAATTAGCGGCTCTCGCACCCGCACATGGTCTAATATCCTGCCAATTTATTTCACAAAATCAAATGATTTAGCTGACCCTACTCTACTTTGAGGTGAATGATTTTATATTTTGATTTGATTTAAATTCATTATATTTTAGTCGGTGAATAGACTTTCGAATATTATAAGAGTATACAAGTTTCGCCTTAACTCAAGTTGGCCTCCCCGAGTGTTTTGTTGTTATTGTTATTATTATGGTTTTATTATTGCTGTTATTCTGGTTTTAATTTCTCTTGCTTAATGATGCGTAAATTGCTACACTTTTCCTCTGAGGGAGAGTCAAAGGCATGTGGGGGCGAGCCACAGGGTCGAGGTCAATGATTGTTCATTGCATTTGTCTTTGCCGTTCATTGACTGTGCCGCCTCATGCATTTGTTTTTTTTTTTATGTGTCTACAACCATGTGGATAATTGATTTCTTACCTCTTTCTCGAAGAAAAACACACGTAATTATAGCGTACATTTACCTGACTTTGGTTTTGGGTTTCTTGGTGTCATTGTGCAGCCCATTGTATGTGATGAGTGTGTGTGTGTGTGTGGTAAATGATTGGGTCTACGAGTTTTACGAGTTCAGTTTCAGTTCTTTTTGTTGTGTATTGGGTGTAATTGGGTGTGTTTTGGGTTTAATTTAATTGCTCTGTGGAGGTGAAATTCGAAAAATGGGCTTCTAATGAGGGTCTGTTCTTAAAAACTGAAGTTGATCGATATTTTCTTTAAAGGTGGAACTTTAAATGGAAAATCTTTTGATCTTAATGATTAATATTCTTGTATTCTCTTTTTCAATTGCAGGTATGTAACTGGAACTGTGATATTTACCAAGCATTTCGATCATGTTGGGGTAAGCAATCCGACGTGGATTCATTTAAACCATTCCAATTTGTCGTAAATCTCTTACTTTTCCTACATGTTCTAACCTTTCAAAACAAATATGCCCCCAAACAGCAGAGATTTTACCTGCTGGGTAGCCAAGTGTGTAGCCTGTCAGCGAAATGGAAAAAGTGTATTATTGTGTAAGAAAAATCGCCGAGCACTTGACTTTGCCAGCAACAGCAAATGCAGCTATTTCATGCTATTTTCATGCGACTTTTGTTTTTGTCACACACCCATACACACACAACACACAAAAGTGAGAGCATCCTGCTTAACGGTTCTTGCTTGTCCTTGTGCTTCTCGGCTTTCCTGTGTCTGAAGTTAAGTGCAACTCTAACATTGTGCACCCAGAGATAGCACAACGACGACATTCCATTGTTGCGTTGACTGCCTGAAAAGACTTAATTCAGCGCTCAGCCAATTGGGGGAAGTCGCTACCCCCTTCCTTACCCTCTGCCCACCACTTTGCCCAGAGTTCAACTAACCGACTCTATTACGCACAGTTCTTGTTGTTGTTATTGCTGCAGCATTCAACGCAAATGGCGACAGCATTCAGCGCAAAAACACTCACTCCCCAAGTATATTTTAACTTTTCATGAGGTCCAAAAAAAAAAAAAAAAAAAATGGAAAGGTTAAGCTGCCACAAAAAGTGCTGGCACTACGTGCACTGAAATGAAAGATCCCACCAAACTTTAATTTGATAAGCTGATGAAATAAATTGCAGCACAGTGTCAAAGTGGTGCCAAAAGGTCGCCTATCTCTCTCTCTATATAACCCCAGTAGGAGTGGCCTGACAGTTGATGGTTTCCACAAAAAAAAAAAAAAACCAAAGGAAAACTGTTTAACTTTTCACCTACCAAATGGCTTGTCAATGCATGAAGGCAATAAAATGTCATGTAATCTCTTTAGTTGAGGACCTGGCAACGAAAGCAAAGTCAGAACGTTTCGATAAAACAATCCGTGCTTCTAGTGAGTATCAGGTTGCATTTGCAAGTTTCCTTTTGTTTCTAGGTCAGTGAAGGGCACCTATTTTAAAGTGCAATTGAGAATGTCACTTCTAACAAGAGTAAGCCATATCAAAAGTTGATCTTCATCTCAAGGGACCGGAGTGAAACATAAATAGACAAAAATAGGAAAGCTACATTAACAAAGCGCTCAGTTTTTTGTTAATTTTGTTGTTGAACATGTTTTATGTTTTTCGAACCAGCATTAAAGTCTCTTCTCGGTCTCTACTACACCTTTCTTTTAAAGTTGTAAGTAAAATATGCTGAATTCAGACTTTATTTCAGGCAGATCAAGTTTGGTTTCAATTTTTGCCACGCCCCCTCCCGCCCCACAAATTTAGAAAAAACGTCATATCTTCGTGAGTTTTATAGATAGAAGGTTTTCTGGACATATTTTGAAATCAAGATTCTTTATCTATTCGCCAAAAAAATGGTAAAGTTTGGATGAACGGTTGTCGAGTTATAAGGAATACAAACAATTATGCGCAGCACCGGTCGCAACGGTGATGAGCAGCACTTCACAGGTACAGAGTATGTTATAGTCGGGCTTGACCTTCTTTCTTTCAGATTGCTTTCTGATGATTTGGCAAATGATTTTCAAGAATGATATATAGATTTTTTGACGGCGTTTCAAGGAACATGCGATATCTCGAAATATTTTCAATATCTATATATAAAACATAGTGGTGTTAGTTACACCACTTATAACTCAAGAACGGCTGGACGGATTTTCATGATCTTTGATTTATTGGATTTGTACCGGCCCGGCTTAACAGAATCGCTTATAAAAAGTAATTAAATAAATGGTCCAAAAAACGGTCCATAAGACCTGTAAATAGCAGGTGTATTCGAAGCGGTCACAAGAAATCGCAAAATGTGCAAAGCAGGCAGACAGACGGACATGGCTAAATCGAATCGGCTGTTGATGCTGATCAAGAATATGTACACTTTTTATATATACACAAACTTCATAAATACATAAATGGGACACGACAATAGCTGAAGCAAGTATAGGAGGATTTTTTAAGAGCTATAGGAAAGTTTAAAAAAAAAAACACTTAAAATTCAGAAAAATGCATGAAATCTTTATTTGAATCGATAGTACGGTCCATATAATTTAATGTTTGAAGATTATTTATTGCAAATGTTGACCGTGACTGCGCCTCAAATGGTCCATCCGCTTAGTCCAATTTTGGCATACTCTTTCCAACATTTCGGCCGGTATCTCACGAATAAATGCTTCAATGTTGTCTTCAATGCGTCAATTGAAGCGGGCTTGTCGTTGACTGGCTTAACTAGCCCCACAAAAATAGTCTAAAGGCGTTAAATCGCACGATCTAGGCGGCCAATTACCGGTCCGAACGTGAAATAAAATGTTCACCGAACTCGCCTCTCAATAAGTCCATTGTTGCGCGTGCTGTGTGGCATGTGGCACCGTCTTGTTGAAACCACATGTCATGCAAGTCAAGCTCTTGCATTTTGGGCAAAAAATTTTCCATGTTGTTGAGTAACAGAGGCCCAATTGCTGCGAACAGCGACGAATCGATAATTGATGGTCATCATTAACACTGGTCATCATTAACACATTAACGATACAGCTGCGATATTTTCTTCAGTTCGCACTCTACGTAAGCGTGTTGGTGGTTTAATGTCCAACAATGTAAATTTGGTGCGAAATTTAGTCACAATAGCCCGAATAGCCGCTTCAGTGGGTCGATTAAACTGACCATAAAATGGAAGAAGCGCGCGATGAACTTTCTTAACAGAGCACGCATTTTGATAATAAAATTCAATAATTTGCAAGCGTTGTTCGTTTGTAAGACAATTCATGGTTAAATTATAGACCAAACTGAAGATGTTTGACAGTGAAACAAAACACGAAACGTGCGTGAGCTGTTTAAACCAGTGTTGCCAAAAAGATAATAGCTAAAAAATCATCCTTAATATCTGAATCTTCGACATGCAGAAATCCCGATCTTGAGACGAATGAGGAGATGCATGACCAGGCTTTGCTCTTGATTCAAGACATGTGTTACGTTATGTGCGGCAGTTTGTTTTTCAGGTTAGGAATGCCTGTGCCAGATCTTGGAGTGAGTAATGCTTTTAACAGAGAAGTGGAGCGTGATCTTGAATATGATCGACATGAATTTCACCAATCAGTTCAAACGAATAAACCCCTGTTGAACCCTCAACAGAGGGAAGTCTATGATACATTAATGAAGGCAATTCATGAAGTAATTGGTGGCTTATTTTTCTTGGATGCCCCCAGTGGAATTGGAAAGATATTTCTCATGTCAATGATTTTGGCCACTGTTCGTGTGAGATCCGACATTGCGGTAGCAGTTCATTCGGCATTATAATTGCCGTTATACCATCAAACTATTGAACAACCGCTATGCAACATTGCGAAACACTCGGCAATGGCCAAAGTATTAGCATCGGCAAAAACCGTCATTTGGGACGAGTGCACTATGGCGCACAAGCGCGCATTGAAAGCAATTGGCCGAACATTAAAAGATCTGCCCAATGACTCGAGATGTTTTGGAGGCGCAATAATTTTACTGTCTGGCGATTTCCGCAAAACACTGCCAGTCATTCACAGATCGACTCCTGCCGATCAAATAAACTCTTGCCTCAAATCATCAAATCTGTGTAGCTTTGTGAAGAAACTTCAGCTGTCATGAGAGTTGCATTGCGGAACGATACAACTGCTCAAGATTTTTCCAAGCAATTGCTGAATAAAGGTAATGGTCGTGTCCCTGTTTGTCTCATCGAAAGACGAGCTCTTCAAAAAAGTATTTGCGAACATCATTGCTAACCACAAAAATATTGAATGGTTGAATGAATAAATATGTGGATGACTTAAACTTTGTAGTTTAGAATCAGATAATTGGTACTCTGCATTCATTCAAATCTATCGACTGTGTAACAAACGAGGACGATGCCACAAAATTTTTAAACGCCTTGGATGTGCCTGGACTACCACCGCACAATTTGCCACTAAATGTTGGCACGGTAGTCATCATGCTTCGAAATCTAAACCAACCAACTCGATGCAATGGAACGCGTTTGGTGATAAGAAAATTGATGACCAATGTGATTTACGCGGCGATAATCAAAGAAAAATTTAAAGGTGAAGAAGTTCTCATTCCGAGGACGAATTCAATTTCCGGTTCGCCATGACGATTAACAAATCACAAGGCCAGCCCTTAAATGTTTGTGGTCTGAATTTGGAAAATGCATGTTTTTCTCATGGTCAATTGAACGTGTCATGTTCACGTGTCGGAAAATACTCAGTTGTATTTGTTTTTGCTCCTGATAACAAAACTAAAAATCTTGAATATCACAAGGAAGATGGCCTTAGGCGGTACGAAGTTCGCCGGGCCATCTAGTTTTTTAATAAGCAAAACTTTAACATATTTTTAAATGTGTATACTTTCATTTAGTTTAAACTTCAATCCAAAATTTAATAAAGTTTTCCTACAAAAAAATCTCAAAAATATCATTTTTTTGGCCTTAAAGATGTATATCTCCCCTTAAACTTGCAGCGACCAATACAAATAAATCGGTACACGGAATTTGCTTTAATCTTGTCTAGGTCCTGACACAAGCTATACCACGTACCGACTTGATCCCTCAGTTTTCTTCAGGTCCCTTGGTAATCACGAAATAGTCCCGCCCAGCGCCCATCTCTTGTTCTGGATGGGTTTGAGGCTTTACCATGGATGTGGACCTCCATTTTCTGGAATTTCCTTGACATACTTTGAAAAGAGTGCATTGTAAACTTAAATTTTGTACCTTAACTCCACAGATTATTTCACCCAATAGCAGCCTTCAATCGAACGTGAATGGAGGACATTAGGTCGCGATTTTTTTCTATTGATCTAAAGTACTTCGGTTAATGCTTAAATATCTTACTACAAAAAGTAATCTTTTCAATAGTCCTCGAAATAGGAAATACGTTCCCTTTGTTCCTGAGACAACTGGCTATAGACTTCCGTTCTTGGAATTACGCTAATCTCTTGTAGTTACTTTTTTCTGCAATAACATCCAGAAAGAAATGCAATGTTAATCATAGGTGAGCTTCTCTCACTCTCTTGGCTTGTGTGCTTTTACTTTTGGCACAAAAAGTTGAGAGCTACTTAACAACTTATCTATATGGCAAAGTTGGACAATCTTTTTTAAAGCTACTTACTAGCTGCAATAGCAGACTACAGTACCTGGTGAAGTTGAAATGATTGTAAGATATCAATCTCAAATTTAAGACTCAAATATGTATACCCAATATATAATCTCACAAATTTTCATAAAGATTTGATAATAAAAAGCGGAGCTATAAAAATATCACCTTCTGTTAATGGAAAAGCGTTGCATACTTTTCGGGGTTTTCTAAGGAAACACAACTTTTGTCTGTCTGCTAACATAAACATAACTTCAATGTTAATGCTCTGTTCATTAACATAAGGGAAAGATATTAAACATTTCTTCCCTTGTGTAACGAGTATTTCGAAGTCGTGCAACCAATAGTCGACCCTTTTCAACTTTATTTTTCATTTTGCCATTTTTTCTTCTCTTCTTCTTTATCTTCGTTCAACTGCAGCATTTCTTTGCTCAACTATTGTGTGACGTCACTTAACGCAGACAACTGTGATAATGATAAAATTAGATTATGGATGCTTTTCATTTTTCACACCCAAGCCCTCAGCCCCATTCCCCCCAACCACCACTCTATTGGAGTGTAAGGAGGAGTATTTCAATTTATGGCTGCCTTCCATGTGGGAATTCCATGCGGGTGTGCTGGAAAAATAATTACGAGCAAAGTTTTATATTACACACATATTTATTATGGGGCAAAGGGAAAGCTAGCTAGCTAGCTTGAAGTGTGGGAGCTATCTGCTGGATGATACACAGAGTCAAGTGCAATGAGGCGAAAATTTCAAGTAAAATTGACAGTTTGTTTTAAGCGCAACTGCATTTGACTTTTCAACTGGAAAAAGACATAGAAAGAGCGAAAGATACAAATGTATCTGTTGGCTTGCAAACACATGTGACGATTATAAAAACAACTGCTTCTCCATCGTTTTGATGAGCATCGAACAAACACACACGCACACTTCAATTGATAAAAATTACATCTATATTTGTCTTTCTGTGAAAAATTCCCGAGAGAAAGAGAAAATGGGAGAAGTTTCGTTAAGTAATTGAATTCAATTGTTGCCATAGTAACAAATCATCATCTTAGTTATTGGTGTGTAGCCCAGATAAAGTGAAAAAAAAACTTAACAATATGTAGATATGGAAGAAAAACGAGTGAAGTTCTTAGGAAGCTATTGGCATTGTGTATTTCAGGCATCAGATAACAAAGTGCAACACACACATCGAGGCAAGAGAATTCCAACTAAAGTTTCACCTTAACAAAAAATTGCGTATTTCCAACAATTGTTTTCACATTATTTAGCATTTACACCTAACAAAAAAATAAACAAGCTCAGTCATCAAATTAGTGTTAACCACAAAGGATTTACAAACTATGCAAACACTGTCTAACACACACTCTCGCACTTGCCATAGAAAAGACTAATTACACTCCACTAAAAACTTTAACGATGAGTGTCGGCATCTTGATGAGGGAAGGGGTGGTTCTCTATCCAACCGCAATGCTATAAAACGAGAAATATTTGAGTGTAAACACACACACACACACACAACTTGCATCTGTCTGTCCGTCTCTGGGTGTGCATGTGGTAGTGTTCCCAGGAAGGCGCCACAAAAGTGCTTTTTTCTTTTTCGGGGGCGTTACAGGCCACACACACACACAAAAACCCAGAGAGATGCACAGATGAAGATACATTTGTATCTTCAGAGCTAGCGTAAGGGGCCTGACTACCTACAGAGAGAACGGGATGCACAAGTTGCAAATGCCTTCGACGTGTCGAAAAGTATCTTGCAGATACAAGTGACAAAATCGCGCTTGGTACGTGAGCCGACTTTTGTCTTATACATACAGATGTTCTGGACTGACAGGAAGAACTATTTGTCACGACATTCCCTCTCAGCACGCTTAAGTAAAATGTTTTGCTGCACTGCGTCACAGATTTACTTTTGCAACTGATTGGCAGATTCTTTTTAAGTAAAGCAATTAGCATTAGTTGCCTTAACAAATCACTCAATCTTACCAGATTAAATAATCCAAATCTCAAACTTGTAGTTTTTGCTCCTTTTCAGAGCCATTCAATATTTATTCTTTTCATTGCGAGCAAATAAACTTTTTTTGTTTGCCATTTTCTACTTTTTCTGACTTGTTTTTTTCTATTGTAAACTTATTTCTTTTCTATAGCTTAGTTTTTTGTTTTTTTTTTTCTTCTGCGAGATTTGTTGAGTTTATAATCTGCTAATTGGAGCGGAAAATTAGCAAGCTTTATCGATTTGCTGTGGATGATTTATTCTTGTAGTAAAGCGCTCTAAGCCTTAACCCTTGAATAAGCAATTGGGTACAGGTGTACTTAATTTCACCTTTCGAGTGCGTATTATGCATTTAATGAATTTGATTTAAAATAGTTTTATCTATGAATTTGCTTTATTACACTGCGTCACTGATACTATTTTATTTATCTGTTAAACTAGACTTCTAAAATGTCTAAGTACTAAACTCATATACCAAATTTTACATCGAACGGATAGAAGAAAAATCTTTCTTGTGCCATCTTTTATGAAAAGTTTCTACTTACAAATTAAATAATCCTTACATCAAGATTATGGTACGTACGAAACTCCAATGAAAAAGCGAAAGAGCAAATAAAAACCGAGAGCAAGACCAATACATCACATCGGCTTTAGCACTTATGCTGCCTTGAAATTCCCTACCAGTTATAGCGCTTCTGACATGAAAAGGCTGCAATGATTTGTGATCGATTGGCAATATCCTATTAAAGATAAAACCAGGGATATGCAAACCACTAATGACCTCAAGCTGAGCTAGAACTCGCTAGCTTGAAAATCAAAAAGGTCGTTAAATAAGACTGGAGATACACGGTGGTGCAAACTTCATGATGTTTTGGGAAAAGCTCTTGCTTTTAGGAAAGAGTTGTAGAAGGGCAAGCGCCACCACTACGCCTCTCTCCTAAAAACGAATGCTTTTTCAAAAACTTCATGCAGTTTGCTGCACCGTGTAAATCCAGTCCAAGTCAAATGGAGCTTGAATATCGATCTCAAGCTAATCTCGGTAATTTTTGAAGCAAACCTTTTTGGATTGACTGAAGTTCGAGTATCGAGCTTAATTTAATCTCGAGCATTCTTGCACCAATCCGATTTCAAGCTTTATTTCATATCAGCCCTTCTTGATTTGAACTGACTGAGGGATCAAGTCATGTTCGAATAACAAGCTCATATCAATTACGTGTGCTGCAGAAATAAGATTAAATCAAGCTACCCCGAGCTAAAGTCGGGATCAAGACAAGAATTGCGGGACTGAAAAGTCCGTAATCAAGTTAATCCTCTTTGAGAAAATACGGCATTGTCCGACTTGTTTGATTTCGGTCTTAATAATTTCGACTATTATACCCGTAAGGGTGAGCTCAGACCAGTATTGCAAGTCATCGTTCTGATATATCTGACTTAAAGCGTTAATATTCTATAATAAAGGCCGAGTTGAGAACACGAACATTTTTAAAAAATTATTTTTACTTAGACTCATTTTCCAACCGATCGGTCCTATGGCAGCCTTAAGATATAGTCATCCGATTTCAACCAAACTTTGGAAACACACTTAAAAGCATTTGACATTCATAATTGGCGAGTCTAGGGATTATTTAATGGATTTGAATGCTGCTGGTAATATTTTTGCTAAAAATTTATAAAAATTAATTGCGATGAATCAAAAGCAATAGAAGGGGATGCTTGTTTACCTGCACGGCTTATCAAAGGAACGCTGACTATACAGAAGTCAGCTGCAGTGATAGGGAAGTTGCCACATGCATAAGAACGCAGCGCCGCCAAGTTCTGCTAACAATCCTAGTCACAACCAACTGAATCGCAACTGAAGTCAAGGCTTTAACTTAAACTCTGATGCTAGCATTAATTATTTTACATGTAGATATTGTCAACCCGAATCATTTAACAAATATGGCATCATCCAGATCAGTACTCTCTGTACTCTCTTGCATTGTTTATTCGTTGCTCTGCCTCTTCAAATTCCATTTGCATTGCGTGGAGTTGAAAAGTTCGTTTATTAATAACATTTAGTGGCAGCAAATTTTGGAACCAGCTGCTTGTTTTCCGATCAAATATATCGATAATTTCATCGACACTGAACTCGGGGTTAACTTTAACCAGTGCTCGAGCAGCGGTTAAGTCTGTTCCTCCCACACACAGCATGAGACACACAAATTCGGTTAAACTGCCTGTCAAGTTGACTAACCGCACATTGAGAAATCGGGCCTAAGACTTTTTTTCAGACCTGTCTTTTGTATGGGAGCTATACCATATAGTTTTCCGATTTTCATCAAACTTAGTAAGATTATAAAAAAGACTGAAAATCTATAGAACAAAAAAGTTTTTATCACTTAAACTAGTTTTTCGACCGATTGTTCCTAAGGGAGCTATATGCTAAAGTCATCCGATCCGGTCGATTCCGACATATTAGCAGCGTGCAGTGAAAAAAATGACTCTGTGCAAAATTCAGCTCGATAGCTTCAAAATTAAGAGACTTGTATGCGTACCCTGTAGTTCAGCTGGTGACAAGGCACAACCAGGCCTAACGACCTGATGCATCACTGAGCGTCAGTCGCATCGCTAACGACAGGAAATGCATCAAAGCGCTAGTCTAGTCCTTGATCTATAGCAAGGGTGCCCAGAACGAGCTTACCAGCGCGTCAAAACCAATACAAATACACCAAATATATTTCAAGCAATAACAACAAAATGAGATAGAGAGAGAACCGATTTTTATACCCTGTTCCCATTGAAAATGGGAAAAGGGGGATCATGAAGTTGTGCAAAAGTATGTAACAGGTAGAAGGAAACATTTGCGACCCTATAAAGTATATATATTCTTGATCAGCATCAACAGCCGAGTCGATCTAGCTCTGTCCGTCTGTCCGTCCGTCTGTCCGTCTGTCCGTATGAACGCGTGTTTCTCAGAGACTATAAGAGCTAGAGCCACAAATTTTTGCATGTAGGTAGGTGTATACCCGATTCAATACGAGTTTGTTTCAGATTTGGAAAATTCCTCCCCCTTCCCCCTTTAAGCGCAAAAAACTGTCAGAGCCACAATTTTTAAGATAGACCTTCCAAACTTTACATTTATCAAGTAAGGCCCAATATCTATCTATTCTGAAAAGATCACTAAGATCGGTCAATAAACACCGAAGTTATATACGAATCAATTTTGCTTGTGGGAGAGAGGGGGGTCTTGCGTGTGTGTGTGTATGTGTGAGTGTGTGTGTATGTAAAGAAAAACAAACGAAATCAAGGGAACAGAGTATTTTGTAGTCGGGGCACTCGACTGCAACTCCCTTACTTGTTGTTTTTGTGTGTGTGTGCGACAAGCGTTCGGCCGTACGCATAAGCATTTTGTTGTTGTGTTCGAGCTTGCGAGAGACATAGGAATGAGAGAGAATAGAGACACATATGAAGTTGTTGTTGCAGGTCAGAGCGCGACAACAACAAAACATAGAGCACGCATAAGATTTGTTTTTGCTTTTTGCTGGCTTATGGCGTGCGCAAAATGTATACGCGCAGGCTATTCCTTTGCGTAGAACAACAACACAAGCGTGTCTTGCGTAATGGGCATGGGCGCCCCTGATCTATAGTGTGCACCCATCACCACACTAACGACGGGTAATGCAGGGTCGTACCGATCGGTACGTTTTCCGGACATTTCCATACAAAATTCGTTAGGCAAATACTTGGCTGGTAGTTGGTCTGGTGGTGGCGAGTGCTCACTACGAAGAGCTAGAGGGTTTGTTAGTGCCGCACTGGTGCAGCTGAACTACAGGGTAGTAACAGACTGACGGACAGACAGACGGACGGACAAAGCTCAATCGACTCAGCTCGTCGCCCTGATCAAGAATATACGAGGTGTGTTCAAAGGAAAAGGTGCATTTTGAATTCTGTACATTCGATTATCGATATTTTGTTTTTGTTATATACACATATGTTTATCATTTCGAGCCCTTTGCGCGAAAATATCGTATTTGCCAAAAACCAAATTTTACAGGAGAGCGATTTTTCTACTTTTCGTTGCACTGGCACTGGTGCATTCGATCAAATTAAAACTGTGACATCTCCGTAACCGTAGCGATTATCTTTACCAGGTGATGATTAAGTGGATTTAGGACTAATTTGCATCAAAATGTCAATTTCGTACAAAATGGCACATACGATATTTTCGAGCAGAGTGGTCGATATGTTTGCACTAGCAGCCAATTTTGATTAGTAGTTTGTTTTTGGCAACTGATAAGGTTAGTCGCGTTTTTGTGTGCTCTTCGATTTTTGACAAAATTTTTTAGCAAAAGCAACGTCGCATTAGTATCGCTCAGGAGTTGTTGAATGACGTCAACGACGATCCGGGTTTGCTTAAACGGGTCATAACTGCTGACGATACGTGGGTATATGGTTATCACATCGAAACCAAGGCCCAATCATCCCAATGGAAGCGGCCAGATGAGCTAAGACCGCAAAAAAGCACGCCAAGTTCGATCAAATGTGAAGGTTTTGCTCACTGTTTTCTTTGATTACAATTAATGAGGAATACTACAAAGAAGTTATGCAACGTTTACGGCTCAAACGATCGGAATTGTGGAAAAACACATCAATGCTTCGTTCGTAATTTTTTGAAAAAAAAAGTAACTCCGTAATCATGTCTCAACCAGCGTATTCACCAGATTTTGCTCCCTGCGACTTTTTCCTATTCCCAAAACTGAAGAGACCAATGCACATTGGGGAATTTTTGCGATTTTTTTTGGCATAAATTCAAATTTTTCACATTTTTGTTTTGCAAAATGGTTTCAATGTATAGAACAGTGGCCGGCAGCTTGCTATCTGGCGTGCATACGAAATTCTCAAAGCAGCGCTGCTTCCACACACACACGGTATAAACTGTTAAAGCTCCGCTGCGTTACGTGTTCGCGAAGCAGTCGTTGCTACTGGAAATGAGACAAATTTTTGCGCTGCTCTCACACACACCAATGCAAAAATGTGAATGTATTTCTTGCCTGCCTCTGGTATAGAATCTTAATTCTTCAAATAGATTAAAAATAAAAAAAAAATTTTTTTTTTGGGGCAACCCTGCGATCTCCCCACGCGGTAAAAGTTATTGGAATCATTGATCGAAACTAGCTTATCGACAGTTGCCAAATTGTATGTTAAGTTTGTGAGCCCGTCCTGACCGTAATTTTTCATTAAAAACAAACCGGGAAAATGGAAAACATTCGTACAGGTATGTAGAATAAGTGTTTTGTGTTAGTTTGTTAAAACCATAACTGTAGATTGTCTTTTGCTTAATGTTTTGAAACAAGTTTTTCCTGACTTAAATCAAGTATTTTTGTTCTTACTATTCTATTAACATCATTTGTACTTGAATCAAGTACAAAATTCTAGCTTTATTTCTGAAAGTAGCTCTTTCAATCGATTGAATCGGTTAGTCACTTGGTCATTAAAAACCCCTAAACGGACTTCCGTTTAAACCTTTCGTCTTAAATTGTTTGAGATGTCCGATCTTAGAGTCCTTTCAACTTTCCCATTCTTTTAATTCTTTGGCCTAGAAATATCTCATTAAAGTCCCTTGCACAACTACGGCCACTACTACTACTACTACAGCATGTCACACTCAAACAGTTGCAACCAAACAGTTTGTTTTAATTTATAAACAAAACAAAGAAAAAACGGAAAAGGAAAAGGAGTAAAGGAAAAATGCAATACGAGTCGTTTACATGGAATACAACACAACAAAAACGCTCGTAATGTTGACGTTTGATATGTGGAACACGCCCAGTTGGCCCCATACGCTTTTTTCAGCCAACCTTCCCTTTAGGCGAAGAGAAACAGAAACATGTGTCTACATTCGCATCAGCGAAGGAAGCTCCTCCACTCCGAGCCATGCATTAAAAATCTACGCTTCCGGCTGGAGTTTGCTAAGAGGAGAGTCCCAATAAAAAGCAAAAAAAAAAAAAAACCCCAACTAGGAAGGGCAAATGCATTTGGAGTGTTTGCGGCAAATACCAAAATGAAATACATAATACTTAGCCAAAAAAAAGAAGAGAAAAAAAAGGGAAAAAGTTGTATTTTGTTTGTTGAGTTGCAATTTTTGGAGTCTAGCCTACTTTGTACATTAGCCGCGGGGTGGATTTTTTTGTAACATTTGTCAGGATTGTTGGATGCGACAGTCCTCGCGGCTATTTTTCGTTGTAATCCGCTTTTAAAATAATGAAAAAATGCATTTAGAAGTTTTAGACATTTTTTTGCAGAGATTTTTTACTGGTAACTAAATTATGCATGAATGGCTCAGTACTTTGGTTCACTAAACAATTTGATAAATGCAACAAAATTTGTATGTTTTATATTTACTAAAAATTAAATAGTTAATTAATAATGTAAGCTCTCCAGAAATCTGGTCTGGCTTCCACTTAAATCCAAGGTTAAAGAGGAAAGATTAAAAAACTACTTAAAATAATTACAGTAATGGACATTCAAATAGCAAACCGGTCTAAAGTCTTAATCGAACCTTAATCGTACCAGATTTGGTTTGACTGCCCAAAACTGATTCTAAATACTTTTCGTATACCAAACACGAATCTGTTTGGGAAAATACTTCATGATGTCGAGATTTTTGGTAGTCTGCGACTTAAGTTATTGGAATAACTTTGGGTTATTCGGCGCAAAAATCAGTTAAATGCTTTTTCTGTTAAGTTTCTGGGCTTTTGTTGCGCCCTTACATTATGTGACATGGTTCTCAATGGGATATCCTTTTCCAATTACTTATCAACTCTCCCACCTGCTTTCAACCTTACCAATATTTTAAATTTCCTTTCACTATTCCCTTCGATCTGTTTAAAGATCCACCAGATTAACCATTCATTCTGTCACATATCCTTCGTTGTGTATAAGCTGCAATGGCAAGTGCAACTTTATAGCTGATTTGTAGCATGCACCAAGCAATAATTCAATACGCTATGAAGGGTCGACATGGGAACAAAGAAGGGAGAGACAAAAGCGTTCATCGCTGGAAATCCCAAACACCTTCAACGATGTCGTGTTGTCAGTTGGGGAGAGGGCGACGTTAGAGAGACAGAGGACCGAGGCTAGCCAGGCGCCGGCTGGCTGCAACTGCAATCTGTCTGCCCTGCCAATCTGTCTGTCTGCTCTGTCGGAGGTCGAAGAGGGTGGGGCTGCCACATGCGCCCGGTTGACGCCTTGAGTGCAATCGGTTGCACCTTTAAAGCGTGTCCGTAACGCGCGCCACCACCAACAGCAGAAACAAACATAGGCCCAAGGTCTAGAGATGGCACAAGGCAAATACTTTTTTAATTTTCTGAATAGACACAATTGTGGTATTTAAAATGAGGCCAATTTTCCGGCTTCTCGGAAAGAAAAGAATTTTTTTAAAGAAAATAATATTTTGAAAACCAACAATTTGAACTGTTGAACTGATTATGTTTGTAAAAAAAAAGTTAGCACCTAGCTCACGTAATACTAATAAATGAATCAATTGAAATCTTCTATCTGTTCTTCTCTGAAAAGCGGAAAGGTCTAACACGCTTGAACAAAATAAAATACTTCAAGTATGTCGATCTAAAACAGTGGTGTCCAAACTCACACACAATGGTGGCGTGGCTGCCTTTTCAAATTTTGGACTTCGCTGATCTAAATCGATCGGCCCTTATATTTTATACCGTAGGTAGTAACCATAGCATGTAAATAACTCTCAACCCTTATTTTCGGACTGCTCTGCTCACGACCACAACCAAAAAAATAAAAACAAACGGTCTTGGTCTTCCCTCAATCGATTGTGTGCTGCTCTCGCGCTCGCTGTTAAACGGCTGTTGTTGTACACTCAGGATGGTCGGTCTGACATCAACCCAATAACATACCCATTTCAGTCAAGCGGTCCCAAAGTGTAAGTTGTGCGAAGCCCGACACGTCAAAATGTTATTTCAAGAAGGTTGCTGTGAGCATAGTCAAGTGGGGAGCAGAGCGTAGCAATGCGAGAGAGAATGAGACTGATACAACTATACAGGTACGGCGCACATTTAAAAATGTGGACTGACTGCATTTGCTAAGTGAGCCAGAGAGAGTGTGTAAGTGAGAGAGAGTCTGACAGCCCAGCAAACCATGTGTGGGTGAGTCGGACCGGGTGGCGACGTAAATGATCGTAAATCGTAAATGATACTTTCACTGCCACAAACTGAACGGCACATGAATCATTTTACTATCATTTCTCGACCCGTATGCGAGAGTTTTGCCGGGTTAACTCACGCAATTCACTCGCTTGCGATATTGTTTTCGAGCGTTTGGTTTGCTGGGAGGGCACACGCACACAAATTTAGTGTGTGTGTGAAATTTTTTTTGTAAATCAACATCAGCAACAACAAAGTGAGCTGTGCAAACAAAAACCCTCCACTAAATTTGCCGACGGCAATCGGAGAGAGGAGAGTGTGACACCGTTCACATAGAATGACTGCAACAGACTGAAATAATGTGGACTAAATTGATTGCACAATGACATATCCGCCGTGCCTGTATAATTGTATCATGGAATGAGAGCTCACATACCCAGCAAACCAGCATGCGAGCATTATGCAAGACTATCGCAGAATGCTCACAAACGTGCTCGCATGTAAGCAAGGAATGAGAGTTCATTTTTATTATCGCAGAGCCTAAGAAGCACACACTGATTGCATACATACAAAAAAAAGACTTTTTCAGCAAGCGTTTTTTGCACATCGGTTGGCAAAAGACCAAGAGCGAAAAAACCAAAACAATTTTGTTTCTCTCCTCACCCAACCGAATACAATCAGAGAGCGTAGTCCGCCCCTCTTTGTCAATGTGCCGCACGAAACCGGTTTTTTTTTTGCCAACTGCAAATAGAGGACCGGTTGTTGCGACCACTGGTAGTAACATATCTCAAAAAGTTCTACAAGGTGTTTACTACATCGTATTTGAAGGCTTACTGAAAATTTTAATTGCTTTTGAAAGAGGTGTTTAATATCAAGCGGAGTTTAATATCATAATATTCTTACCTACAGATTAGAATGGGCACTACTAATGGTTCTTTCAAATGTTATTGTATGCCTAAATGAAAACGAATGAATATTTTTAAGAGTTTTTTCGTCTTTTTATTCGGTCACTTAATGGCTACAAATCGTTGAACAACTTATTTGAGATAGCCGCCTTGTGCCTTCGTAGTGCGTATTAGAAAATTATCCACGGCACGGACAAAGGCGCGCTTCAAAGACTCATTAGAGCCAATCATCCGTAGAAATGAAGTTCGGTGCATAGTTTTTTAGCTATGTTTAAAGCGTTTTTTTCCTTGTGAGCTGGAGCGGAGTCTTGTTGGAATTTCCACGGCTTGTTTGCAAATAAAGTAGTGTTCAGAGAATTCACCATATTTTCCAACACGTCGGATTAATACACTTTCGTTGAAGTTTTGACTCCCTTTTTACAAAAATGAAGTCATAGGCGACTCTCCACCAAACCATTACATAAGCCGGTTGGTGACCTCTCCGAACTCATGACTTCGGAGGCTTCTTTTGATGACTCAGCATAGACTCTATCGTTTTGTTTGTTGAACGTTTCCTCAATGGTGAAAATTTTCTCGTCAGTAAACAGAGTTCATCTGTGGCAATTGTTCGCTCACTGGCGACGCAATGCTTTCGATTTTGTCTTGCGTTTTGGTCTCAATTCTGTTGCGAGCAAGTGCACTGAGTCCCAAGTCAGGTTTTATAATTCACGACATGCTGTCCTTGCTGATATCATGCATATCATCATATGATAGACATGATTTTCTTCTTGAGCAGTGGATTTCGAGGAATTCAATCTTGCCATCAGTATCTTCAAATAGCATCGGGTGATTTTCAGAGGCCGCAACATCCGAAAGATTTCACCTTTTCGTAGCCGCATTTATGCAGGCCAATTACGACAACACGATTTTCGAGCGAGCCCCATTCCATTTTTGCAAAAAACTGACCCCAAAAACTTTTGATGTAGTTATATAGCATAAATGTCACTTGTCAAATAGCCATCAAATTGGAGTGAATGCATTCATATTCAATACGTGTACCAAAACAACTGCGACTACTAGGTTTATAGCAGGGTTTTGGAGGACTTTTGCTTGATCTTTAGGAACTAATCAGATATGCTTGAAAAACATATTGATAGAATAATATTTATAAAAAAGAAAGCGCAAATATTAAAGAAAAACCCAATTTTGTGATATGGTGCCATATTTATATGAGCCAGCTGCCGCCATACACGTGTATACAACTGTCAGTGTAGTGCCAGTGGACTGGTTACATATATGGTCAGAGAAATCTGTCAATATTCCCACGTATTTTACTTGTCTGAACATACCTGTCTAATTAAAGCATATAGATCCTATATCCTATAGATGATTTAGAGTGGGAGCTACCAACAGTTCCTGACAATAATACAGTAAAGATATTATTTCAAATCTTTTCATGTATTTTAAAATGCTGTGGGAAATAATAATCGATATATCAATAATTTGTCGACTCAAAAATCGATTTTGTAAAGTTTGTTTTATAATACTATTGATTTTGGGAAATATAAAAATTAGAACACATGTCAAATTAATGTGATTATTCATCGGGTGAGTTCCAGAAATATCTAGAGATTTTTGTATAAACGATTGGATTTTGAACTAAACTATCAGACACTATGTAAAGTGTCAAGAATAATGTGGCCTAGTAGATTATAGGAAAGGAAAACTGTACGCTTGAAATGTACTTGGTGCTGATCAGTCAGTTTCAAATCTCTCAACTTTAGTCATCTAATCTAGTAGCCTGGCATTTTGGAGACGCTTCACATGTAAAGGCAAGCAGTTGCAGTTTGAAATGAAAACGTTTATACGAAAATCTCTAGAAATTTCTGGAACACCGCCGAATGTAAAGGTCCCTCAAACAAACCAAAATTTGGTCACATTATTAAAACAAAGTTAGCTTGGAACTGCAAATGTTAGACAATCATAAGCAAATATTTGCTCTTAGTTAATTTGCGCAAATTTTTCCCTCACACTAATAACACAAGGCAACAAAATTTAGTATTTTGTTGCTCGTTCATTACAAATGACCAGCCTTCTTTACTGTTTTTAGAAACGAAAACATATTAGAGTCTCTACCAACCATTGCATATTTAGGGGCACCAGCAATAAAAAGGATATTTTTGGATTCTTACACAAGTGCTAAAAGAGGTATATCTCCATTGAAAAAAATCGCAGAATTGCTTGGGATGGTTCATTTCAAAGCTAAGGAGTGATACTTTCCGATGGTATCAAAGAGAGTCCAAACAATAGAATTGAATTCCCCGAAAAAACGCTCCTAAATAGTGTTCAAATAGGCACTTTTAGCAACATTAAGCTCAAATTACTAAAAATCTCGACGTGATAGACAATTTCTGAAAACGCAGTCTTGCTTAGCACACGAAAATCATCTAGAATCACTACCAACCATTCAAAATACTGGACCTTGATGCCTAGGGTAATTTACATGAGTGCTTACATTTCAATTTCTATAAGCTGTACCCGCATAAGTACCATATTTGCTCTTAAAAACTTTTCCCGAATTCCATATCTTATATATTGTCGGATATTTGCATACCTGCGTGAACTAAGTATATGTGCATTTTTGTTTTGGTCTCTCCCTGCATTAACTGTTATTCTACTTTTCTTTTTGGCATGCAAGTTTTCGTTGTAGTTTGTTGTCATTTGCCTAACTCCGTATGAAATCTCGCGGTTTTCCTATGAAATAATTATATGTGTAAACTAAGATTAGTGTGTATTTTAGTGGAAAAAGTAAAGTTAATTGAGGTGAAATAATTTTAATTGCGTAAAAACGTAAGTAGATAAAACAATATCTCTTAATAAGGATTTGAAATCATCAGCTGTAATTATTTCAATAGAATGCCACGTGGGACGCATCTGTCCGAAGAAGAGCGCGGCTTAATAAAGGGACTGAGGGAAGCTGGGACCAAAATTGAAAATATCGCTACCAGAGTCAATCGACATCGAAATACAATCCCCAACTCCTTAAAAAATCCCGATAGTTACAAAAGGTGTAAACGGCAGATTCGGCGTCTCGCGGTCCAAGAATACATGTCTTGCATGGAGATCAAGCGCCAGTTAAGTCTTAAGGTATCCAAAAGACGAGTGTATCAAGTTTTGGCTCAAACTGAACACGTCAAATATGCCGCACGCGAGCGAGTACCAAGGCTACTGCCACGCCACCTAAGCGCCCGTTTGGCATTTGCTGAAAAATATAAATTTTGGACCGACGAGTTCCAGCAAGTCATTTTTTCTGATGAGAAAAAGTTCAACCTGGATGGCCCCGACGGTAGTAATAAGTACAGGCGCGATTTGAGACAACCACGGGAAACATGCCATAAGAGAAATTTCGGTGGAGGGTCACTGATAGCTTGGGCGGCTTTTGGACATGCTGGAAAGTCTCCGCTTTGCTTTATACCAACTAAAACAAATTCGGAGATCTATGTTCAATTGTTAGACGAGGTGCTAGTTGATTTTGCTGAAGATTTGTATGGAAATAATTGGACATTTCAACAAGACAACGCCTCAGTCCACACAGCAGGCTTCACAAAAACATTCTTTTCTTCAAGAAATATACCATTATTGGAGTGGCCAGCGATAAGCCCAGATCTAAACCCAATTGAGGATCTATGGGGAATCCTTTCAGCCAAAGTTTATAAGAGTGGCCGTCAGTTTGACACCATAAAGCAACTCAAAGAAGCCTTGGTCGCAGAATGGGACAAGATTAGCCTTTCCAACCTGGAAAAACTGGTTAACTCCATGCCTGGTAGATTAAATCAGGTTTTTAAGCTAAGAGGAAAACATATTAACTATTAAGAAGCCATTGGTATTAGTTCAATAAGTAAAAGTTTAAAAATCATCTCTGCATATTTACTTATTTCATAAGAAGACAAAATATTTTGTTAAATATTTTTGTTAGTAAGTGAAAACTAAAATTAATTTGTACTATTTTTGGTTAATGTTGTGAGGTACTGCATAATAAATAATAATTTGGAAATTTTCAGTTGACCATAAATTCTTTTTATTAAATTTAGACTATGCACATATACTTAGTTCACGCAGGTATATATTTACATATATATGTGCCGTAATAAGCAAGCTTACAGAAATATTTGGGCATATTTGTTTTATTTATTAATTCAAAAAAGGTTTTCAAAATTTTGATTTCAAGATTGACACTTAGACTGTGCGTCGACTACGAATCAGTCAGTGAATGAGTATGTATCGAGTCACTCACGAGCACATCCTCTTCTTTGCCCACCCATATGCATCTCCATTTGACTCCTCTCTACCATCTGAAATTATCTGCTGCTTTAGTAAACACGTGCGCTTAAATCCTATCCTCCCTTTCGCAACGTTCACAATCTTCACTTGATTTTAGCCTTTGCCTTTTGTCATTGCCATTATAATTGATAGCGTATAATTCCACCGTTTCAACCAACCCGCTCCCCCCCTGCACCTTTCGAGCGTTCTCCCTTTTATGCAAATTTTCGTGCAAATTGCTTTTAATGCATTTTGAATGCAATTTGTGTTTTGTATGTTGGAATTGAAGTGGCACAAAAACTCGTAATTGAAACTGAAAGATTTTAATTTAATTTGAGTTTTCTGTTTCTCTTATCTCCATCTGCCATCTCTGGGTCTGAGTTTGTGTTTGTTTGTTTTTCGAGTGTGATGGAAGGGAGTTCCTGTATTCCTGTATTTGAAATTCTATTTGTATTTTTAGCTGCTGTTTGTCGTCTGGCAACATGCGGGATGTTTCTTCTATGCCTGCATTTCTGGTGTTGTGTTCAGCTTTCATTGAATTGACTTAGATAAAATCGTGTTTTGGTTTTTTTTTTGTAGTTTTTAATGATGCATTCAAATTTATTTTATATGCCCCCGAAATCGTTTTATATAAGATAAATTATACGATTTATGGTAGTAAATCAGGTGGAAGTAGGAAGAATTTTAACTATTTTATACTCTCCCCTTGGGTATGACAAAGTAGAGAACAATAAGAAAGGCAATCAAATTAAATGTACACTTCGTGGCTGATGAATAATAATAAAGCTGATGGAAATCCCGTCAAACTGGAAGAAGATTGGGAAACTGCGCCCCTCCACCAAATGTTGTTAATGAAATTAATGCCAAGTTATAGTCAACTTTTTAAGCAGCTGACTTAGTATCTTCTTTGTTATAAAATGCAAACTTTTACTGCCCAGACCTACTTTGAACACAAGTAGCCACTTGGGTTGGCCACCAAAGTGTGGCTGCTAAGAGGTTGCCATGACCACCACACACACACAAACACAAGGAAGAATTTTGGTATAAAGTAATTTTTAATCCTGTAAATCGAAACTGAAGGAGGGGGTGGACCACTGGTATGATGATGACCGGGATGACGACCTTTTATAACCTCTAAATGGGCCAGCAGTTTAGCTTTCTGTCTAAATAACAATTTAATTATGAACATGCTGTGTGCCCCAATCCTCAATTCAAGGACAAATTATATCCATAAACTTTATGTGTGTGAGCGCCTGTGGGATAAGCTAAGAGCTCATTAATGTCACATTCATGGCAACTCCGGAAAAGGCATAAAATGAGCAAAAATTCTATCAGAGACCCACAACAGGGACACATACACCTCCAACCCCCATTTTAATAGAGTGCACACAACAAATTGTATGTGGTTGTGTGTGTGAGTCTGGTAATTAACATAAGTCTCCCAAAAGCGGCAGTAAAATAATCAAAATTAGCCAAAAATGCCATTACCCCAGGCTTACACCAGGGGGGTTTTTTTTGTTGGGTTCGCTTTGGATCAACAATATAAAAGTGAAAGTATAGAAAAACATTTTTAAATTTTAAACTGTGCGTTTTTTTTGACTAGGATAAAATATTATAGGAAAATATGGAATCGCGTTTGCAAGCAAAGGTGCGAAATACTTAATTACTAAATATGTCCAGAAGAAACGAACCTTCTATCTATAAAACTGTGGGAGATATACTTTTTTTTCCTATTTGCACGGGCGGGAGGGGCGTGGCAAAACTTGCACAAACTTAATATACTCTTTGTACCTCTGGTACAGAGTATACAAATTTTTAGGGGTAGAAACTACCCTTAAGTTTAAAATATCTCAGAATGTGCAATTGTTAGACATGGGGTTCAAGGCCGAACATTATTTTGAAGCTTTTACATTTCACAGACAAAGTTAGCTTAAGATGATCCTGAATTAGTAATGCCATCTCCAGAAATTGGGTTTCCTATTTTAAAAACTAAAATGGTATGAAGTGAATAAACTCGCCTTGAACATTTTTAAAAAGCCTTAACTATATAGCTTATGTAGTTTGCAGTAATTTGGAACGATCAATAGTATGCTATATATCCATTAACCGAATCGCATTGGAAGTAACACGATTCAAATGACAAATTGTGTACAAATTTTGTTCTGATATGTCCTTGAATAAATATTGATTCTCGACAAGAAATATATAATTATACTCTGCACCGGAGGTACACAGAGTATAACAAGTTTGTGCACAAGTATGTGACAGGCAGAAGGAAGCATCTTCGACCCTGTAAAGTATATATATTCTTGATCAGCAACAATAGCTGAGTCGATCTAGTCATGACCGTCTGACCGTCTGTCTGTCCGTATGATTAAACAGATCTCAGAGATGGCAAGAGATAGAGGTTTGACCTGTATGGGACATATGCTTCTTATACTTGCAGGCAGATCAAGTTTATTTTCAATTTTTGCCATGGCCCCTCCCGCCCCCGCAAATTGGAATAAACGTCGTATCTCCCACAGTTTTATAGAAAGAAGGTTCGTTCCTTCTGGATACATTTAGTAATCAGGATTATTTATCGATCCGAACGGTAAAGATTGGATGAGCGGTTGTCGAGTTATAAAGAAAACAAAAAATAATGTGCAGCATAGGTCTCAACGGTGTTGGGCAGCACTTCACAGGTACAGAGTATGTTAAAGTAGGGCTTCACCGACTTTCTTTCTTGTTTTTCTTTTCTTTTATTAAGAACAAACATTCTTTTCATAAAAGGCCAATAAGAAAATGAATGGTGGTATAGTTTGCTGACAATTTATTTTGAAACTTTGTGTTTTTTGCACACCTGCACGTTTCCTTGCAGATGTGAAAAAAAGGAACACTTCAAGAACCTTTATCTCCCCCATTTGTAACACGATCTCCAAATAAGTTCGGATCGTTTAGTTTGGAATATATCTTTATCGAAAAATTTAACTTCTTTTGTCAAGCACTTCAGTCAAAAAATTTATTTTAGCGGTACCGCTCGGGCAGAGTCCCCACTGTGCGTCGTCCGGGTCCTTTTGAACCTTATGAAAGCGATTATATTCAAGCAAGTGTTGGCTGCCAATCGATATAACCATTTTGATCTTTTGCTCTTTTTACCCGATTCATGATAATGTCAACTCATGAATACTTTGCAAATTTCGCGACTTTTACACCGTTTGGATTATACCTCTTATTTAGCCGTCTACAATTGCCGCCTATCAATTAAGTCTCAAATCAGAAAACTGCAAATTTCTCAATTTTTTGAGCCATGTAATCTACAGCTTCCATTTACCAACGCCTGCACTGTAATATAAGCATTAAGCTTCTTCTTCTTCTTGGCCATTTGATGGTAATAAAATCATCACAACCGTTTTACGGTCTCGGCCGCTGCCACTAATGCCCGCCACTCGCCTCTGTGCCGAGCGACATTCCACCAGGAGGACACACCCAGCTCCGCAATATCTCCCTGCACCTGGTCGCGCCATCTCCGCTTCGGTCGACCCGGCCCGGGCTTGCCTCCTAACTCGTTCGCATGCCGACTGTACACCCGTTTTGCTGGAGCGTTATCATCCATACGGGTAACATGTCCTACCCGGCGCAGCCACTGTTGTTTTATGCGCTGGACACGCTAGTGTCCCCATAGAGCTCGTACAGTTCGTGATTTATTCGGATGCGAAATTCGCCGCCAACGTTTAGTGGTTCATAAATCCTCCGAAGAACTTTTCTCTCGAACACGCCAATTACCGCCTCATCCTTTGATTGTCCATGCCTCTGCGCCGTATATCAGGACTTGGATGATAAGCGACTTGTAAAGCGCAATTTTCGTTTTCCGAGAGAGGTCTCTGCTCTTGAACTCCTTATTGAGCCCGTAGTAACATCGGTTTGCAAGAGTAATTCTTCTTCGGATTTCCAGACTGGTGTTGTTGTCGCTGGTTATCGTCGTTCCGAGGTAGACAAATTCCTTAACAACCTTGAAGTTGTAGTCTCCCATTGCAACAGATTGTCCAAGCGTAGACTCACTGCGCGTTGACAGTAGGTACTTCGTCTTATCTTCATTTACCGCTAAGCCCATAAGTTTTGACTGCTTCTCTATCTCTGAGAACGCCCGATTTACCGCAGATTCGTTTTGGCCGATGATATCAATAGCATCGGCATATGCAAGTAGCATGTTATCTCTGGTAAAGATAGTGCCCGTTCTGTTAGCATTTGGGCACTGGCGCAGCGTGTACTCCATCAGCAGATTAAAAAAGTCACACGATAAGATCTTTTTCTATTTTGACGGAGCTTTGTGTGCTTCTCAACGTCACCATGCAAAGTCGAACGTACTTTGCTGGAATACCAAAGGTAGACAGTGCTTCAAAGAACTTTGTCCTTATCGGCGCTTCAAAGGCGGCTTTATAGTCAACGAAAAGGTGGTAGGTGTTGATCTTTCTCTCTTGGGTCTTCTCCAGGACTTGTCGCAGTGTGAATATCTGGTCCGATGTGGATTTGCCAGGTCTACAGCCACACTGATAAGGTTCAATCAGTTCACTCATTCGCGGCTTTAGACGTTCACATAGGATGCATGATAGAACCTTATATGCGATGGGAAGGAGACTGATCTCGCGGTAATTGGCGCAAACCGCAGGGTCTCCTTTTTTAAATATTGGACAGAGTACACTTAGATTCCAATCTTCGGGCATGCTTTCTTCGGACCATACTCTGCATAGGAGTTGGTGCATGCACTTTACCAGCTCCTCACCGCCAGCCTTGAACAATTCAGCGGGCAGCTCATCAGCGCCAGCAGATTTGTTATTTTTTACCCTTTTTATGGCTAACAAGACTTCATTATGGTCCGGCGGGTCTATTTCTATGTTATCGATTGGTGGTGTCGCTACTTCCCCAGAGGCGGCATTGTGTTCGTCATCACCTCCCAGCAGGTAGAAGAAATAGATTCTCCATTTGTCTAGTGCCACTTGCGGATTTCTGACCAGATTTCCGTGCTCGTCCTTGCATAGTGTGACTCTGGGCTTAAAACCTTTGGATAGTTGCCTTATCTTTTGGTAGAATTTTCGAGTCTCACTCCTTCCGAACAGCACTTCGACTTCCTCCTTCATGCGCCTTTCCTGTCCATTTTTCTTCCTTCTGAAAAGGCGCTTCTGCTCTCTCCTTTTCTCCAGGTATAGCTTCTTAACAGCCCGCGTTGCTCCAGACTGCAGAGTTCTCCTGTAGGCCATGACTGTTTTCGGGAGTTTTCGGCAAAACCGAGAATCTCCTTGGCAGCCGTACTCATAGAGTGTGAAATATGCTTCCACTGATCGCCTACACCAGAAGGGCATTAAGCGCTTTCATTAATTCTCAGGTAATTTTGCAAATTTTGAAATTTTCGCGATTTTTGGACCCTAGAAACCTTCGCGTGCAAGCGTCCAACCATTGCCCAAAGTTTCAACGCAATCGGATGAACGGTATAGTTTTCCAAAATTCGCGGTTTTTGGACCATTTCGCGGGCAATCGTCCAACCAATCCCAAAAAGTTTCATCACAATCGAACATTTTGAAAATTTCGCGGTTTTTTTGACCATTTTCCGGCTTAGATTAAGAATATTTTGTTCTAATTTTAGTAGCAAAGTTTTTATACTCTGTTCCAGAGGTACACAGAGTATATTAAGTTTGTGCAAAAGTGTCCGTCTGTCCTTCCGCCTGTCTGTCTGTCAAACAGATCTTAGAGATGGTAAGAGATAGAGGTTTGACATGTATGAAACATATGTTTCTTATACTTCCAGGCAGATCAAGTTTATTTTCAATTTCGGCCACGCCCCCTCCCGCCCCCGCAATATCGAAAAAACGTCATATCTCACACAGTCTTATTGGTAGACGGTTTGAGCCTTCTGGACATATTTAGTATTCGAGATTCTTTATCGATCCGCTGAAAGAATTTAAAAGATCGGATGAACGATATTCGAGTTATAAGAAAAAAAATAGGGGAAAGTTAACTTCGGCTCGGCCGAAGTTTTGTATACCCTTGCAGCTTCCATTGAAAACAAAAAAGCTTTTCTAAGACTACTTTTTGGACATTACTTTTCTAGGGGATCTGTACTATAAAGATGTCTGATTTCGATTAAACTTGGTGAAATCATGGAAAAGCATAATACACTGTTAATTACGAAATTTGGAAGCAATCCGATTTAAAACAAAAAGTTTTTCTCACTAGAACTTGTTTTTCGACCGATCATTCATACTGCAGCTATATGCTATAGTCATCCGATTTTGATAAAACTTTGTAGAAATGTGTCCAAAGTATATAAAATAAGTGTATGCCAATAAAAAGGACGTTTTCATTAAAACAAAAAAGTTTTTCTCACTAGAACTAGTTTTTCGACCGATCGTTCCTATGGGAGCTATATGTTATAGTCATCCGATTTCGACCAAACTTAGTGAAATCATGGGAAGGGATATTAAACTAAGAAATACGTACTTTGGAGGCATTTCCATTAAAAACAAAAAAGTTTTGCTCTTTAAGACTAGTTTTTCAACCGATCGTTCCTATGGCAGCTATATGCTATAGTCATCCGATCCGGCCGGTTCCGACAAATGTGCAGCGTATTTGTACCAAAAGACTTCGTGCAAAGTTTGGTGAGGATAGCTTTAAAACTGACGGAGGAGATAGCATAGAAACAGACGGACAGACGGACAGGGCTAAATCAACTCAGCTCGTCGTGCTGATCAACAATATATATACTTTATGTGGTCGGAGATGCTTCCTTCTATGCGTTACAAACATCCGGACAATTTTATAATACCCTTTGCAAGGGTATAAAATCAATTATGGGCAGCACCGGTCACAGGTACAGAGTATGTTATAGTCGGGCTTGACCGACTATCTTTCTTATTTATACAAGCATAGTTCGTTCTTACACTAAGGCTAATACCAAACTCTTAAAGTTCTTAAAACAATCCCTTAACGTGCTTAACACATCAAACTCGTTCTTGAATTAAGAATTTTGTGCTATCAGCGATTAACTGGCTTATTCTACTTTTAAAACTGGAAGTGTTTACGATAAAGCCACATTAACTATGGCCGAAAGTGAAAGTAGGAAAAATTCTACAATAACTTAAGAATGCAATTTCTTTAATTAATAACTAAATATTCAAAACCCACCCGTTATTCGCACCCTTGATCCTAAAGGCATTTGAGCCTAGACAGAGGTTTGGTTGGTTTCTCTTTGTGTTCTTTTTGGTATTTTGGCCATTTGCCAGCCGGTAGACTTTAAGTCTTACACTTCAGTGAATGAATTTATGTTTACCTACGCTCTAATTAAATTTAATATGCATATGGCCAAAACATTTGAAGAGTTCAAGCTGAGCCAAAGAGCTTGTGTTGGGTCTTTGGGTATATATTTATTAGTGTGTGTGTGTGTAAATGTGCGGGGTAATAAATTTGATTAGTAGGATTTACGGGCAGACGGCCAACGTAAACGTCAAATGTTCGTGGTGCAGTAAATTTTATGCTAAACAGGGGTGCTGGTGCCTTTCTCTTTTTTGCTTTTGCTTTTTGTTTTGTTACGTTTAACGAGTTGTTACAATAAAATGTTATTGCATACTTTATGGCGCTGGGTTGTGCGACAGGCAAAACGGAAGTGCAGAAAAGCACAAGCAGACAGACAATGGTTCTAGCATGAGAGAGAGAGAGACAGCGAGATAAAGAGAAGCTGCCCGCAAAAACGCTTTCTAAACACAAAATGGCGTCCCACCAGAGAGAAAGAGAGAGTGAGTGCTTTGGCTGTCAGACAATTTTCGCTGACTCCGCACACTTTGACAAAGATTCTTTTTTGCTGCCCCTTAATTACTGCCGCCGAAAAGTATGCTTTGACTTTGGCGCTTTTATCATAAACAATTGCAGTGCAAATTGCTTGCTGCATCATTAACATCATCATCATCCGTCATGGTGCAAAAATGAACGAAATCCCCGCGATAAGATTAAGCGATAAAGCACAAACATTGCTCTACCTCTCAGTCAGGCCGCCATTTTGTTGGCTGCCGAAACTAAAATGAAATGCAGTCCGTACAAGTTGGCTGGGATTCCCATCTTCCACTGCTTTCGGGCAAAATTATGCGCATTGGGCTGCTTTTTGGTATTGAAATTTTTTTTTTTTTGAGGGGGAAATAGCTCGTGTTGGCATTTGCAATGTGAAGAAAAGGGGTGGTGAATGCAGTAAAAGCATTAAGTTGGCACATCCCTTTGCGGCTCTGTTTGTGAAAAGAAGTATTTCTGGTTTGTGTGCCACAAGCAAAAGAAATGCATTTGATGATTTACGCTAGTGGGACATCTCAAGCTGAAAGAGTTTTTGAGGGCATTTGCTTACATAAAAAAAATTCATATATGTATAATAATATGTCATAAAAAAATGCAAAATACTTATATATTTATTTTCTCTTTCTTTGCAGGTAAATGACTTAAAGTATAAATAAGGAAACTTCATGTCTGCTTGTTAAATACGTAAGATTTTATGTAAATTTATTTTAAGAAGAATCAAAAATTTTGGGTCTCTCGAGAGTCCCCTGAAACAGAGATTTATCTTGGCCCTAACACTAAAGGAAATTCAACATTTTTCTGCAGAGAAGTGCGGAAATATGTGTGTAGCTGTGCCCTCTTATCGACTTCAACGGAAGCGTTAAATACCGTTTTCTTGCTTTTATCAAGTCACCTTGATATCACAACAGAAATGTGTGGGGGTAATTAGGGATATTCCATTACACCCTAATTTGTCTATATCTGTACTTGATTGTGGTTCGAAGTTCAACTAAGAATTTCACTTTTACCCACAGCAGAGCTAAGTACACTGATAGTCTTAAGCTTTTTCTCTCCAATTTTAGACTAGAATTTTTCGTCCCGATTTCCTGATCAAATGTAGTTTGTTTCAAGCTTCCACATGTACTTGATCGCCCAACGTCTTCTGACTGCTCTGTAAAAAAAACTTTACCGCTGTACGATAGAGAGACTTTAATGATCCAAAACGTACTTTCACTCCAAACACGGGAGCACATATTCTTTATGTTAGTGAACCTGACTCATAGGAGCCTCACATCATGTCTTCGGTAGGATTTGTAGGTGGGTATAAAAGAAGTAAAAGGACTACGTCTTCTTTGCAATTGTCCTCCTCCTATGAATAGAAGAAAATGCAACATCTCATAGACACCCAAACTAGAGAACCTACTCTAAGAAAACGAGAGGGTAAGTAAGTCGGGCGACTTCGATATCCCCGTTACTCAGGAACATTAATGTTGTATAGCCTTCCCATATGTAAGTTAACAGAGCATTAACATTAATAAGAACATTTCAAAAGTATGCAACATTTTTTATAACTTTTACAACTTTGCCATTTATTATCCGATCTTTAAGAAACTTTCAGAGATTGTAGACATTGGGCACAAGAACTACACTCTAAAATATGAGCTTGATATCTTCAAAATTGTTGGAGTTATTCAACATTTTTCATAGTTGGGGGCTGAAGGCGGCAAAAACTGGAAATTAACTTGATCTGCGTAGGGACAATAGGAGTCTACATACAAAATTTCGTGGCTCTAGCTCTTCTTGTCTCCAAGATCTAGGTTATCATACAGACAGACGGACAGACAGACGGAAAGACGGACATGGTTATATCGACTCGGCTGTTGATGCTGATCAAGAATATATATACTTTATAGGGTCGCAAATGCTTCTCTCTACCTGTTACATACATTTGCACGACTTTAGTATACCCTTTTTACTCTACGAGTAACGGATGTAAAAACTGCGTACCAAAACGCATCACAGGCGGACTCCTCTATAAACCATTTTGTTCATGAATTTTTGTTCACAAGACAAGCCCTACGCTCACGGCAAAACACCAGGTAATATTTTTATCTTCACGCTCTGGTCACACTAAACTACAACAAACAAGCGCGTCCGTTCAAAAAGCGAACAGTTTTTCGGAAATCATAAACAATTTGTGTTCTAGTGTGGGATTTCCACTTATGCTGCTTTGAAATTCCCAAGTAGTTATAGCAATGCTGGCATGAGAAAACCTCTGCTTCTGCTGTGATGATTGAACCAGAAGGTTCTTAAACCTCCTGTTCAGTTGACCAGCCTCTTTTTTGGTGTTGTGTTTGACTATTTAAAGTTATGTGAAAACCTAACATGTCCTCTAGCCGTCTAAAACTAACTAATTTAAATATCATAAATGTCTTGAAATCCGTCAAATAGTACAACCAGAATGTTCCCAAAATTGGCCGGAAAATGTTCGAAAATTGAACATACAGTGTTCCCAAAAGGAGACCGCGATGTTTTTAAGATTAACCCGAGATATTCCACAATTATTTCCAAAATATTACCAAAGTGTGAACAATGTGGTCTCAAGACGTTACCAAAATGTTTCTGAAAGATGCCTGAAAGTTTGTAAAATGACCCCAAATTGTTTCCAAGCTGAGCAAAAAATGGTACTAGCGCAACTCCTAGTCGTTAATAAAGATCGAAAAACGGGTTTTAAAATTGCGCTTATGAAAGGACACCGCCGCTCACAGTTCACGAAAAGCGAAATTACTCTACTTTTGTCAACGAATCGCCTTGATTTCGGTAGATTTTTGAGTGGATTTTTTTCTGAGTGTAGAGTATATTAAATTTGTGAAAAGTTATGCAACAGTCAGAAGAAAGCATATCGACCATATAAAGTATATATATTCTTCATCAGCATCAACAGACGAGTCGATACTGCCTTGTCAGTCCGTCTGTCCGTATGAACAAACAGATCTTACAGATGGTAAGAGATGGAGGTTCGATAGTAATGTAACTATTTATATGTTAGGTTTACAGAATTAATAGTTACTTTACTATGTGACCTTTTTTAAAGACCTTTTTGAAAATCAATCATAGAACGTCTTAGAACGTTTCCAGGTCAATTAGTTATGTTAGTTCATAACTTTTAAAACAAGAGGCAAGTCTTCGCAAATCAAGTCGGCAGAGGCCATTCCATGCCAGCAATGCCTGTTAGGGAATTCCAAGGCAGCACAAGAGCAAAAACTAACTCATACGGCAGCAACGCCAAATTGACAGAAGCCTTTGTGTAAGTGTGTGTACCCAAATCTTTACCATTTTTACTATTTCACTTTACTATGTTTACTGTAATAATAACATAAAATATGTTAGATGACTATTTCTACTGTAATATAACTAAAATGCTAAAAAAGAACAACTTTAGTCACGTCAGATCATATCACGTTAGAGTTACCATTTCTATGGTAAATTTACTGAAATAACTGTAACTTATTACAATAACAAAATATGTGTAAAAATAATTGTAGCTAAATTTACTATCATAACAGTTGTTAATTGCAATCCGTTCAAGCATAAATACGTAAAATCTACAATTTCTTCAGTAGGTGAAACTATTAGCACGGTTACCAAACAACAACAAAACAAACGCTTAAAACAATTGGAAAAAACTGTTACGTTATGTAACGAACCTTTGCAGCTGGGCGTAAATCAAGGGAGCTCGGGGATCGCTTCAACAAATTTATATTGAAGAATTGCCAGAAATTAGATGAAACGGTTTAAATGTACTTTAGTCTAAATTTGGGTTGGTGTAAATCACTTATTAATAAGCCTTCGGCTAAGTTCACAATTCACGTTACACTTCAGCTCTTAACCGCTCGCCCGTTCGCGCTTGCTCACGTACCGACTCGAAGTACTAGTCCTCTGGGCAGTCGCTCCTTTTTTAGTTTTAGTTAGCAGGCCCCGTTCCGCTGCTCCAAGCAGGGTCTGTTTGATTGCATGCCCCGTTCAACCTCTGCCTCTGCTGCTGTTGCTGGCCCGTTGCCTTTCACTGCTGCTGCCGTATCGAGGCCTTTTACTGCTGATGTACTTTAGTCTATATTTGGGTTGGTGTAAGTCACTTATTAATAAGCCTTAGGCTAAGTTTACAATTCACGTTACACCTTAGCTCTTAATCGCAATCATTGCATACGTAAAATCTGTGCATACGAAAAATCTCAAAAGCAGCGCTGCTTCCACACACACTGCATGCTGTACAATCGCCGCTGCGTTGCTTGTTCGGCTCTTGTTTTGCTGCGCCGCGACGCATTCGTTGCTACTGAAATTGAGAGCAATTTTTGCGCAGCTTTCACACACACCAATGCAAAAATGTGAATGTATTTGATTTACAGTTAGGAGATGTTTTGGTCCGGTAATTTAAGCAAGTAAAGTTTGGTTTGCAAATCTGTTTCTGTACGATCTCTATCTATCTAAAGCAGCGGTGGGCTCTTTATTTAAGTTTGGGAGAAGTCCAACAATAACAACCGAAGCTGTACACTTACCAGCTCGGCTCGGCGACAAACGAGACACACTCTGCATATAGTTTTTCATTTTGCATACGCAAGCGATCTATATCGCTCACACTGCATCTGTTGCGCCCTCTGCGTGCGATTCGCTTGAACTTTGTTGCTTAAACCTTGTTCGAAACGAGGCTATTGCACTTGTGTCGACGTCTGCGTGTGCGAGTCCGGTGCCTCGAAGGTTGAAAATTTCGTATGCGTCTGAGTGACGCCATTTTCAGAAATATAACTCTCGGTCTTGCCCACAGCTGATTTATAGGTTGGTTTTGCAATTGATTACTTGAACAAAACATTTTTCAAGACAGAAAGGGTTCGGTGCCGGTTTAGGGTTGGGAGGTCAAAAATTATAAAAAAAAAAATTGGCTCTAGCTATGGTACTAACCATACCAACGCGGTTCTTCGCGGAGCGATTTAGATCAGGTTTTAAACAAGAATTGCAGACCGCTCGAGAACTAAGACTGCTTCAGTTCAGTGTTTCATAGAACTTTTAAACCATCGGTTCGCCTTATAAGCGCGGTTAATGGATTAATCCAAACCGCGCTTTTGGTTCGGTTTAATGGTTAATTTTCAACTTTCTAGGAGTATATTTCCAATAAGAAATTTTCGAAATAAAAATCCAAAAATAGTTTAAATGACTTTGAAAGGATCTCCGAAAGTCACTGGATTATCTTGAAGAGCTTCAATGCAACAGATATCGTAAGTAACTAAAGAATAGTGCATTTATATTTGATTCTCAGCTACCAGGGCATTCGGTGAAAAAAATTTAGTGTATTCGATCAAAGCAAGTGCCTGGCTATGCTAAAATCAAAAAGATTTCTTTACAACTGGTACATATTACACACCTGCTTTAGTCAGATTATTTAGGAACCTCTCACCGTTCTATCAGAATGTTCCATGTAAAGAATGCAGAATGGTGTCTGATATATAAATAAGTAATTGACTTTACAGCCCCCAAAAGGGCCAACCCGAGCTTCTCCCAATCTATTGACTTGTGCGCTTTTAATTTTCGCACAAGGGAAAGAGACCTACAGTTTAACGTAGAATCCGAACGGAAAAGTTTAAGAAGTTCTTTCTGATACATAGTACTTAAAATAGAGCCGAGAAAATCTGGAAAACGTTGGAACCCGTATTTATCCCGACAGCTTGCCATTCTGTAAGAAGAACGATGTAAGCCCTTTCGAATACTCAATTTTCCTTTAGATTTTAGCTACGGCATTAAACTGCTCGAGGAAATGAAACGAACTGAAACGAACCTTTATTAACGTTTTCGAGCACAAATTAAAGGATAGTTACGTATGTCCTGCCTCGGTTCTGAGCCGGCCTGCAGCACTGTTTAAAACTATTTTCAATATTCAAATGTTTATGTATAAAACTAATTTCCTAAGAACTTCAAATACTTTCGCCATTTGTCTTTATTTATGTAAATTTTGCATTTACATTTTAAACCAATGCCAACCTTCACACACATAACATACAACATATTTCCGACTATTTTCCATTAAGCTCTTTGCCAAAAGAATTGTTAATAACAATTATAATTGCCTGGCCGCGAAGGGACGGCACTAAGTGACATTACCATGTGCAATATTCGAGAGACTGTCCGCAAATTTTCCCATTGATTTGTCGTAACCAGCGCCAATAATTATTTCATTTCCAGCAACATCCTGCGGTCCGCGCGAGTTGTCAGAGTGTTGTTTGGTTGCTGCTTTATTGTCTGGATTATAGAACATAATGTACACTTATTATGCACATAACTGTTATGTTAATGCTGCCGCATGCGACAGAGTAGGTGTTGCTGTCATTTATTGAATATTATTTTTGCCATGATTTATTAGCCTTTTTCCGTTCGATGAAAATGTGTCGCATATTTTTCAATTGCCTCTCACGCAGAAATTATAATAATAATAATTAATTCAATGTATGTGCGTGTGTGTGTGTGCTTACGTAATACCTACATATATGTTTTTATAATAATTTATATATTCCATTTAACGGATTGTTAATTTTGTTTTTGGAAAATTATAATTTCATTATGCTTAACCAGATAATTTGGCCAACGAAATGAAACTCATTTAAGTGCGTATAAATCTTAATTTGTGTACTTATTGGTGACAGCAAGCAGCGCCACAACGTCTGATTATATATCATCAGGATTAAAGGGAGATTATAAGCGAAAGTGAGTAGGAAATAATTTGAGAAAATTTTACAAATTGCAATTAAATTTCACTGCGAAAGACGTTTGTTAATTAAGTACAGGGATCTAAGCAATTAATGAATTGAAGAGGCAAAATACAAAAGTAAATTTGTGTATTCTTTATCAGTTTGAGGCATCAATTCTCAAAGTGCACACACATTGATTTCTGCTTAATTGCAAGTTGATATTTATTAGCGTTAGTCAGAACAAAGACTTGGACTTAGAGGAGTACTCTTTGAGACAGACGTGCTAATTATATTGTGTTTGTAATTCAGTTTTTTTATTGGTTTCCGTTGCAACTTTTCTTTGTGTTCACTTTTTGAGAATCACAGTGCAAGAAATGGCTGTTAATGGTAAATTATTATAGCCATAGATTTAGGTGTCACTTTCAATTTGTCAGACTTAGTTAGATACCCATCCACAGCGTCCACCACAGCCAGAACAAAGACAATCGACAGAAATTTCACTTTCCAGTCGTAATTCTCAAAGCATAAGCTGTTAAGCTGTTGCGTTTTCCGAACAAAGTGCAACGTTTTTCTACTCTTTTGGTGCTGCCTTCGCATATCAGCAACTGCTGGTTAAGCGAGTATTGTAGTAAGCTTTGATGTGTTAAAAAATACGACGAACGATAAGTAGCTGACTTATATTGATACCAAATTAATTTTTCACGTCTAATTTGGCATGTTATCTTGGGATATCAGCCACCCAAGGTTAGAAATTGTAAACAAAGCTCAGATAGAATTTCTATGATTTTTTCGAGCATTTATAAGCTATTTTTGATTACCAAATCTGGGCTATGTTGAGTCGAACTTGAACCGGTGCTCACCTTTAAACTGAGTTAAGCTGCTTTGCTGGCTCATCCATATGCTCAAAATGTGATTTATTGAAATACGATTCGAAAGAGACTCGCAATTGACCCGAAAATAAGTCGAAGCTGATGAGAAGAAAGGCTCCCAAACGAATCTTCAGGAAGAGTCACGGCTAGTGTACCATTTTCGCCCGACATAAGTATCTTTTATTATCACAAAGCGAACGTATTTATGACTTTTTAGATGAGATTGAGGACTCGAGGTCTTTGGTTAGTTTAAAGTCTTTAAAATTGTTTGGTCTTAAAAAATTAACATTTTGTACTTCTTCGATCCTTTGACTCTTGTTTTATTTCAAGTATGTTTTGGGGTTGACTTTTGAATATCTTAGACCAAGAAAAACAAGAAAAAAATATTTTCTACTAACACTAAAGGCGTCCGTCTGTTCAGGCTATTTCCGTCCGTCTGTTCAGGCTATTTTCCGTATTTTTTGCGCGCATGCTGCTTTGGAATTCCCAAGCAGTGTTGCCTTCGCAGGCATGGAGAGGCTGCTGTTTAAACAATTTCAGACTTGGCTTGATCACTGATGATTTGCCTCGCTTATCTCCCTCCCTTTGTGTCGCATATCATGACCTCGAGCCGGCTAAAAACAGCTGGTTTACTTAGTATAAAGGTCGTAAAAACAGTCAAAAACAATACTGATTTTAAAATTTAAACGGTTTTTGCTTAAGATCATTAAAACCTAAAAGCAAGGTAAAAAATTTAATATAACTCAAAATGTATTTAATTTATACTTTATCTTAAATAAAGTATTTCGGCATAGAAAAAATTGTTCTTGGATTAGAAATTTTGACTGAATTAAATGAAGTATTTTCATACTTACCTTACTATTGATACCGTTCAAATAAAATGTTTCTTGATATTTTTCTGAGTACAGTTTACTTATTATACTCTATACCAGAGGTACACAGAGTATATTAAGTTTGTGCAAAGTTATGTAACAGCCAGAAGGAAGCACCTCATAAAGAATATATATTCTGGATCAGCATAACTGCTGAGTAGATATAGACATGTCCGTCTGTTCGTCCGTATGAACAAAAAGATCTCAATGATGGTTAGAGCTAGAGGTTCGACATGTATGGGACAAAAACTTCTTATACTTGCAGGCAGATCAAGTTTATTTTCAATTTTGAAAAAAGAAACGTCATATCTCCCACATATTTAGTTATAAGGATTATATATCGATCCGCCAAGGGAATGGTGAAGATCGGATGAGCTGTAGTCGAGTTATGAGCAAAAGAGTGTTCGCTGCTGCAGTGCTGCTTTCTGCTATTACTGCGGCAGGTACAGTGTATATTACAGTCGGGCTGAACCGACTATCTTTCTTGTTTTAATTTATGTTTTTATCTCTCAGCCTGGGTCAATTAGGCGGTAGGTAGGTTGCAATTGTGCTTGGGGTTCGAGCATAAAAGTCAGTTAAACATACTGTGTACGTAGAAACATCAATGTCAAAACACACATCAGTCATGTAATCCCAGTAGTTCGGAAGGCTGGAAGGCTTATCGGAAGGCAAATTTTTTTTTTACTTACCTTGAGTGGGACTCGAACTCAGGACCTCGGCACTCTACACGAATGACGGACATCTTAACGCTCACCGGGCCGCGCGTGACTCTGGCGAAACGACTGTGAACAATAAAATCTGACACTGTTGTTGAATAACAAGACAATTGTTTTGCAACGGCGGGGTCATGGGTTCGAATCCCATTCAAGGCATTAAATTAAAAACTTTTTTCTTGTTTTTATTTCGTTTTTATATTTGTGGTGTTTTTAACATTGTCTATATTTTTTCAATATTTTTATACTCTGTACCAAAGGTACACAGAGTATATTTAGTTTTTGCAAAAGTATGTAACAGAGAGAAGGATGCATCTCCGACCCTATAAAGTATATATATTCTTGATCAGCATCAAAGGACGAGTCGATCTAGCCATGTCCGTCCGTCTGTCTGTCTGTCCGTATGAACAAACAGATCTCAGAGATAGTAAAAGATAGGATTTCATATGTATGGGACATATGCTTCTTATACTTGCAGGAAGATCAAGTTTATTTTCATTTTTTGCCACGCCCCCTTCCGCCCCCTTAAATTGGGAAAAACGTCATATCTCCCACAGTTTTATAAATAGTCGGTTTGTACCTTCTGAACATGTTTAGTAAATTGGATTCTTTATCGATCCGTCAAAATGAACGGATGAACGGTTGTCGAGTTATAAAGAAAACAAACAATTATGGGCGGCACCGGTCACAACGGTGATCGGCAGCACTTCACAGGTACAGAGTATGTTATAGTCGGGCTTGACCGACTAATTTTCTTGTTTACAATGCACTGTGGTCTCAAACTCGATTTTTTTTGTCAAAATCAACCAAATTGAATGGACATTAATTTATTAGCCCTTCTTTTTCTCCTTTCGCGAGTTTTCTTTGCTTTCACGCCAATTAAAATCTCTCAGAGGACTTTAATCATTAAAATTTTGAAAGAATTACTTTTTTCATGAACTTCTTTTCTGTTTTCATGACGGAAAAACAGACCAAAATCAGTAACATTTGATGAAGATGGTTTAACGTCATATTTTTCTCTGTGTACAGTCTCTGTTAGTCGTGGCCGGTTGTGATGCTGTGGGTAGGGTGAATGGCTGCTGTGCTGTAATTTATTTTAAGTACCTATATATACGGTTGACATGATGCTTTTGGCGGGCTTCCCAACTATATGATCGATTTCTGCACAATACCGAATCTCTGCAAAATCACAGATAAAAGATATAAAGGAGTCGAAAGAGCAATTATCTGGATGTACTTATTGTGGCCTGGTGTGGTGCAGCGGGTAGTGTATCTGACTGCTGAGCAAGAGGTCGTAGGTTCGATCCCGCCTCGAGACATATAAAGAAACGGCGAAAATGAGAAACACACAAGGCAAGAGATTGAGAAAGGAAATAGCTCGGCTTGGTTCTTTGGGGCTATTTGCGGATCTTCCGGGCGTACGGTTATCCTAAATAGTCTGCCGGACGGTTAACGAAATTACCCAAGCCTATGGCTGCCTAAAATCGGCTGGCGGATGGCTGACATTTAATGTACAAACTCTGGTACTGCTTTGTGGATCGGGCAGGCCATTGGTTACCCTTAGGCAACTGCCGGATGGTTAACAGAAACGTACTGGCCGACTTCTGACATTTCCAGTACAGTCTCAGGTAATGCTGAACCGACCTGCCGGTCCGATGGTGACCTTTAACCGGCTGCTATGTGGCTAATGCAGAAGTACCTGACCGATGGCTGTCCCAAAACCGGCTGGCGGATGGCAGACACTTTATGTGCGAGCTTCCGGCGATTCTATCCTGATCGGCCAGGCCGATGGTTACCCTTAGATGACCGCCGGATGGTTAACTATGTTTGTATGAGCGTCCGGGGGAACTGTGCCAATCCGGTCACCTGGCGGCTTGCTTTCGGCAGCACCTGGCACAAAAAAAAAACTACTGCGATGTTTCAGCTGACTAAATATTATTCAAAAATCTTGAAAATTGTTTTGTGATAATTTGATAAATAACGTCCTTTTTATACATTTATGTTTAATGTTAGTAAGGACTTTACTTGCAATAGTCAGTTCTTTTAATTGGCCCAAGTAAGTTTTGACGAATCTTTAAGAATTCTTCATTTTTTATGAGCAAGCTTTTTTAAGGAAATTTTCTGAATTATATTCTGGTGCAATTTACTCGTACTTTTCCGGTTCCCTTCCTTAATGTCGCTTATGTTTCGTCTGATTCTATTTCACTCTGTCATAAGCAACAGAAATTGTTCGACTCCGACTCTGTTGACACACACATTCTCACTTGTCGCCTAAAGCACACTATAAAATGGTTGAGAACCAAAAATTATAATATTTTATGATAATAATAATAGCCATTTCATGAAATTTTATTTTTGCATTTGTCAGACAAATCTCTGTTCTTAGCTACGAACATTACAGACTACACAATCACCATTAAGGATTACATTTCCAGGATTCAAGGGATTAGCTGTTAATGAAGAATTATTATTGTATTAGATAAGGTAACCTTCCATTTATTAAGCTTAAGTTACTTACCACTAGCCACAGCGGCAGCCACTGCCAAAACAAAGCCAATCGATAGGAATTTCATTTTGTGGCTGTAAGTGTTAGAGTCTGAGCTGCTAAACTGATGACATACTGAGCAAAGTGTTGCATTTTTATACTTTACTTGCGCCTATGTGTCTTATCAGCGTTTGGTGGGCAAATCCCTTCGACTTACGTGAGAGTTTCCCCAGCACCAGAGTTCACAGTGTTTTGATAAGCTGCTTAATTTGGATTACATTGCAACTACTTTCATTTTTAGTAAACGCTAAATAATTGCAGTCAAAAATATGCGACACACCGTTCAGAAATGGCAATTTATGGAATAAACTTAATAAGCAAAATAATTACTGTTATATACTAAAAGTAGCTTTATAATTATTAACCAGGTTTTGCATTCAAAATCAAATTCGCGCATTGTGTTAATAAAACCCATAAAAACTTTGTAACAAACAGATTTTGCTCTAATTATATATTTGGATTTACCATAGAATACGCATAGAATCAAGTGAGCTGGGACTAGGTTTTAAAGTTTGTATTAGATAATATACTTTGTTTTTGTTGTTAAAATAATAAATGGAAATTATTATAACTTTTTTAATGCTTGGTAAAGCTTTTTTATACTCTGTACCTTCATAAGAGCTGCTCTCCGATTAGTATAAGGTCAGTACCTTCGAGGCTGCTCTCCCAGAGTAGGCTCGTATCGGACGAAATTTTTCAATTTTTTCTTGCTTTAACCCTTACGTGGAAGAAAAGAAAATGACCTTTTGCATATATGTCGTGCGAGTATTACTCAAGTATTCAAGCTAGCGGCGCAAAGGCAGAGGCGGTGAAGGTCGAATCAGCTTGGGTCAGGTTAATGGCCGGCTATCAAACCAAAGAGCCATTAAATACCTTAAAGTAATGCTGGATACCAGGTTATGGTTCTGAGAACATTTGTTTGAGAGAAGGCAGCAAAATCAAGCAGCGCTTAATCTAGAATCATGCTGAACACGCGCGGACCAAAACAAAAGAGAAGACGGCTTTATGCGAGTGTTACGAGAGTCACTATTTTATATGCGGCGCCAATCTGGCATCGTTCCATAAAGTTCTCTACCTACATAAAAGGCGTATGTGGGGCGTACCGTCTAAGTGCGCTCAGGGTTTCTTCTGCATACCGTACGGTGTCGGAAGATGCTGCGTTGGTCATTGCCGAGATGATCCCACTTAGTGAGCTGGCCACAGAAGCAAATGAGAGGTACAGGGCTTCACGGTTGAGTGGCTCAAATCAACCTAACTATGGTATCCAGCAGCGAGAAGTGGCTACGCCGTTGGGACTAATCCACTTAAGGTCACTGGATCCATAGCCTAATTTCGGAATAGTTGCCATGGCTGTCTAGAAAGCATTAACCCAGCTTCTTAGTGGATATTATTTTTTGTTTTTTATTTGTCGAAAATTGAATTAATTTATTTGTTGGTGGAAATAAAAATAGGGCTATTTTGTAGTTAAAAAAGATTTTAGGACAATTTTCTTCACCAGTTATTTTAGTAAAAAAAATTGACTATTATTTGCACCCTTTCCCAATAAAAACATTATTTTTTTGCTTTTCTAAAGATGCCTTTACTAAAACTGAGTGATCTGAGTACACTAAGTTTTTGTCTTTTCACAGATTCATTAAATTCGTTTGTAATTTTCATTCATTCACACTCAGTTGTTTTGAGTATTCAAAAATTCACATTCAATGTGACCGAATGCGAAAAAAATTCATTCAAGTAAGTTTGAGAACTCAAAAAAAAGAAGTCATATTCTTGAGTACTCATTGTTGCTCACAATTTGAGTGCACTCATGCAGACCTCTAGTTGCTACAGTAGGCTGCAAATGTAACCCATTGCCAGTCTAAGGGTTAAACACAGTAAATGTGGCCGTTTCACTCAGTCACATGAAATTAGTAGGCTCACACTCATTTGTCTACTAACAATAAGGGAGAGATTTTACGGACGGGACCACCTTATACTAATTTCCTCTGTACCAAATCTAAAATAATTGTCTGAAACGAGTGAGTCTTGGTAAATCCTCTTGGGCGCCCAAAATATAAGTACAAACCAAATTTGGGGCATGTTTAATAAAAACCTGCACGAGAAAGTAAAATAGTAATCGTGTAGTACTCGCCGAGTTCGATTACAGATCAGTACGATTACCTAGCTGTCAAACTGTCACCGTGGCACCGTAGACTCGTAGGAACCGCACCGTTTAACTAATTTTTACTTATGTGTCATTTTGGTAAATTGCCGCTAAAGGTTGCTTTGCTTTGAAAGTATCGTGGCATCGTAAAAATGATTATTTTTACCTGTAATCACACGGTTCCGGAATCACTTGTCCAAGTCTCTAATGTATAATATGTAAGGAGAATCTTAATATTTAGAATTTATGCCAAAAAAATAGGGGTAAGTTAACTTCGGCTCGGCCGAAGTTTTGTATACCTTTGCAGCTTCCATTGAAAACAAAAAAGTTTTTCTAACTAAGACTACTTTTTGGACCTTACTTTTCTATGGGATCTATACTATATAGATGTCTGATTTCGACCTTGGTGAAATTATGGAAAGGTAATATGAAGCATTAAAACAAAAAGTTTTTCTCACTAGATTCTTTTTCGACCGATCATTCATACGCAGCTATATGCTATAGTCATCCGATTTTGATACCAATCTTTAAATATGATAGAAATAAGATATGTATGCCAATGATAAAGACGTTTTCATTAAAAAACAAAAAAGTTTTCTCACCAGTTCTGTAAGTTTTAAGGTATGCGTAGAGTTCAAGAAAACTAGTTTTTCGACCGATCGTTCCTATGGCAGCTATATGCTATAGTCATCCGATTTCGACCAAACTTAGTGAAATCATGGGAAAGGATAGTTAACTAAGAAATACGTACTTTGGAGGCGTTTCCATTAAAAACAAAAAAATTTTTCCTCAATAAAACTAGTTTTTCGACCGATCGTTCCTATGGCAGCTATATGCTATAGTCATCCGATCCGGCCGGTTCCGACAAATGTGCAGCCTATTTGTACCACAAGACTTCGTGCAAAGTTTGGTGAGGATAGCTTTAAAACTGACGGAGGAGATAGCATAGAAACAGACAGACGGACGGACGGACAGACGGACCAGGCTAAATGAACTCAGCTCGTCATGCTGATCAAGAATATATATACTTTATGTGGTTGGAGATGCTTCCTTCAATGCGTTACAAACATCCGCACAATTTTATAATACCCTCTGCAAGGGTATTAAAATCGACTTTGACCAATGTTCAATGGAACAAAACGTATGCAGTCTTTACTGTACTCATTTCATATTTAAGTTTCGCTCATGCAGTGTCAATGATGCCCGCTCAACTCGTGCAGCTCATTTCTAATACTCATGCGAACAGAGAGCGCAAAAGTTTCAGTGTTAATTAAGTTGGTCGCTTTTTACTCTTGTGACCTTACATGAACAAATTTACGGCTTTTACCGTCTATTTTTCATAAACAGAGAGAAAGAGAGCAAAACAAATATACATACTTAAGTATAAAGTTACCCAGCGGTGCAGAGCTGGATGAGGTTGGTCCACAACATGCGTTACAGTAGGCGCCCTCGTAAGGGGAAACTCTCGCTACTATTAGAATACACAGAGTCCAAGGTTATAAAGTATGTGTTATGCAACTCTATACACCAAGTGTGTGGATGTGTGCTCAGTTAGTCCACAAGTCCACATAAATTTCCAAATGGTGTATCGTCTGGTGAACTGAACGCCAACACTTTCTCAAATGGTGTATTGAGTTGTAATCTAAAGCCAAAGTTATTTTAGGAGGCCCACGAAACTGTCAAGCTTATGTAAAAGTTTACAAGATTGTTATCGATATTTTAAGGCTGCCAGCCTTTAAGGGGTTAGGTGGGTTTCAAAGGCTCAAAACAGGTACATTTTTACGACTTTTTTTTATTTAACCAACAAAATATTTCATTCCATCAATTTACCATTTAAAAGGTATATATTTTATAAGTAAATTGTGAAATTTTCATTGAAAAATATTAAAAAATTAAGGCGTGGACACGTCGTCTCCTGTGACCCCTCAAAAAAAAGGACCCTCGGCGTAGTCAGGATAACTCATGACAGATTCATCTAAAATGCAAAAACCAAAAATTTTCTGTTAGTAGATGCTTAAAGCTCGTGCTTGGACGAAGGAAAAAAAAAAAAAATTGAATTTTTGGCGGCGTTGAGAACAAAAAACCCTCTTTTTGAGTAAAATTTTCACCCTTCATGTCCTTGAAAAATCACTTAAAATAGAAAAAAAAATCCTTCGTTCAAGCACGAGATAATGTTATTTTAAAGAAGTGTGCAAAATTTGAAAGAAATCGGTTCATATTTTCGAAACGTGACTCGTTCCATTCGAGAAAAACGCGATTAAAGATTTACATTCACGCTGACATAGCCTGATGGGTAGAACATCCGAAGGCTATATCTCTTAAAATATTACTCAGATCGTTTTAAAACTTTGAGAGAATATTCTAGGCATTTTAAATTATAAGATAAGCAAAAAAAAAAAAATTTTTTTTGAAATTTTGAAACCCACCTAACCCCTTAAAGTGTAAAAGAGAACATCGATCTTGTAATGGGCTTTTGCGCCGCTGGGATGATTAAATATTAACAAAAAATTGCTTTTTATTTCCATTTGGACACATTTTTGGGTGAGGGACCTTAGCTGAAGTCGTGTAGGTACTGTGAGCGTACGACTACCACACGAAGACGAAAACAACATGCGTTGTCGCTCAAGGCAGGTACATAGATTTGACACCCAATCTCCCAAGACACTCAGTCACAGAAGTACTATTACGACAAAGAGAGTGTGTTTGATTTGACTGCATATATTGGGTGTCTGTCACACCGCATTTATAGCAAAACAGGCCCTCTTACAGATTGAGTAATATCAGAGTTATGGCTTGAAACATTTAAACCTGTTCACAGACTTGCGGCATAGCTTCATTCCTGATCGATATTAACATACTATGAATGAACTAATTCTTGAACATCGCATCATCACGAACTTTTAATGTACTTTATTCTCTGATGTGTCTCTCGTCCTGCTTCTCAATTCCTAACAAAATTTATATACGGATCACATTTCTTTAATCAAACATGAAATCGACATGCTTATTGCATACGTAGCGATTTAAGCTAGAAAATCTTACTAAATGAAAACGAAGTTGAAAGACTTCATAGGCAAACATCAATCAATTCATCAACAATTCGATGTTCTATCGTTAGTTTTCTTTCTTTTCTTTTTTTCCTTGTTGTTTGCAAATCGAATGCCAAGTGAACTACAAGCATTTTTCAATTTTACCCAAGCATTCTTTCTCTTTCTCCGTGTATCTCTTATTCTGCTATGCAGCAATAATCAAGCAAGAAGTGCACGCAAAAATTGAGTAAATCAAAAAGGTGTGAGAGAGGGGTAGTAGGAAGTGATGAATGCAACTACCAAATCAGCAAAAAGTGCCGTGGGCCAAAGTTTTTCTCTTTATTTCTCGTATATTTTGTTATTATTTTGGCACAACAGGGATTTTTGCCCCGTTTCCTTTTAACATTTCTACAGCATTTTCTAGTTTTCTACTTGAACCATTCTTGGAGAGTTTTTAATTTATTTTATTTTCTGCTGTGTCTCTTGCCCTGCTCGTCAATGCTTAATGCAATTTATGTGCATACAAATGGAGTTTGCCACCCAAAAGTTAAAAAATAAAAATGAAATAAGAAAAGGAAAACTTTTTACTTCAAATTCATGACAAAAGGGGGGAGTTTATTCAAATATGGGTAAAGTAGTTCTTGAAGTTCATTTAAATAGAGATTTTGTTTGATTTGCTTCATTGGTTTAATTAAGAATTATTAGAGAAGGATAATATTCTCTACCCAAACACAATTTCAACTCATCTCAGACTTCACTGTATCTCTGCTCAAGTCTCAACTCAAGCATATTTTCCATTAAATTAAGCATAACCCCGAAAATTTTAATGATAAATGTGCCTATCAAAATGCCATTGAAATCTATATAAATGCTGTTAGCTCTTTAATCAAATTATGGCCACAAAAAGAGAAAGATATTTCCTTGCCAGCAATTCATCAGACAATCAAGTTAATTAATTTACTGGCCAAAAGGCCAAAAGATGTTGGCCTCCAGACATGGCCATGGACAAGTGCATTTATTTCATGCGGCAGTAAATTAAATTTCCCCTAAACGTAGCCCAAGTGCAGGGCAGAATGTGCAGTTAATAATACGTGTCCGGAGCACCGGAGATTATCATCAATTTCTGCCAAACTAACTATGCAAATCACGAACAAAGACTGGAAATTCGATTATAAAATATTAATTTATTAATTTAAATTCAAATGTCTTTGCAGAATTGTTGCTACATACAGCACACAAATCGAATGTCTCAGTTTATGACATTGTTGCACTGTTGTCAAATTTCACGCCGCAATGTGTGTATGTTAATTTAGCTATAACCTTTGCTTTGGGCCTTAAATTACCTCGAATGCTGAGGGGGACACCCACAATCCATTAGTGGGGCGCCCCACATTTTGTGTAACAACTGCAAATCAATGCTCTGACATGTGAAAAATGGCAAATGGAACGCTTTTTGTTGAATGTCTATTACAATATTGCCATATTATTTTATGCATGCACACTCACACACACACACCGCACAGAGCTACACATTTTGTGATTGTGTCTGCATTTTCGTAATCAACCTCATGATAAATCGTTTGCGAAAAATTTATTGAGTTTTTGCATGACATTGCCAAAGCGACAGCAGCTGCTGCTGCTGCAACAAAGCCACGTAATCAGAATGGGTGAAGAAGAAGAAGAGTCTCCGCTTTGGCGGAATTCTCGGTGGTCTGTGCATCACATGTGGCGTCTGTGACTATTTTTTGAAAAGTTTATCCGATTTATTATTTGAACCGAAAATCATAATTCTATTTCGTTGGTCCAAATGCAGATTTTCGCTTAAAGGTTAAAATCCAGTAAAGTAAACCCCAGATTGACGATTGACTGAGAGGCTGTATTACACCATACTTTCTATTTCCAAAAAGATCAGAAAAGTTATTTGGATCTCCAGTTTGCGGGCCAGTTTACGAAAATGTAAGGTTCGAGGTCTAAGGGTTAAGGTTTTGGTTAGAAGTTTGGTTTGACTCACGCTTTGTGTAAAATGGCTTGACACAGCCCCAAAAGACCAAAGCCGAGCTGCTCTCAATCTCTTGGCTGGTGCGCTTTTAATTTTCGCACAAGAGAAAGGGACCTACAGTTTAACGCCGAATCCGAACGGCAGTTTGAGAAGCTTTTGCATGGCTTATTACTACAAAGCTGGCGCCAACAGCAGAGAGGGGTGACCGGGTCTAAAGTTTTTTCAAAGAAAAAATGAGGAAAGTTAGGTACTTTCCATCAGCGAAATAAAGTCTCGCCGAAATCGTAAGGCGTGAGAAAGGTATTTGGATTGCATCCGCCAGTTTCTACCGTTCATCCACTCCAGTGTTTCCGCCTCAAGTGAAGTGCAAATCCCGTAAGTGTTTGACGTCTTCCCTTACTTTAAGAGTACTAAGGCTGCATATTGTGATTTTGGAACTAGTATATGGGGTATAATTTAACGAGAAAGCAAAGCTAACTTCGTCTGTGCCGAAGTTTAAATACACTTGAAACTTTTGTGACCACTGACATAATATATAAGCTTTACTAGCAAATAACTCGGCTTGCTTCGCTACGCCGCCGTCAGTTAAGCTATTTTAACCGATATCGGTATCAGTTTTTGGATTTCACAAATTGGAAAATATTTGACCGTATCTTACATACATCGGCTCAAAGCAGAGAGTAACTAACTTACTTAATTTATGCCCCGCCCGAGGTTAAAAATTAAGTCTCTCTTGACGTTTTTGATCTTCGTGATGGACTTTTAAAAATTAAGGCTTACCATCCCAATTTGATGAAGATCTGCCCAAAAATAAGGAATGGCATTGAACACACGTTTTGGGACATTTTCCACCAATTCTCCAACCATTCCTTAAAATTGCATTGCAATCGGATGAACGCTTTAATTTTCTAAAATTTCGCGGATTGTGCACCATTTTTCGTCCATTTCTTTAACTTAAAAACCTTCCCGTGCAAGCGTCTATCATTCCACTGAGTTTCACTGAAATCAAAAATTTGTCAAATATCGCGGTTTGTGCACCATTTACCGCCCATTTCTTCTACTTAGAAACCTTCCCCGCCAAGCGCCTAGCCAATCCCGAAAGTTTCCCCTAGATTAGGAATTTTGCAAATATTGCGTTTTTTGGACCATTTTCCACCTCCATGTCCACCTACAAGTCCACCTGCATGGCCACCTCAAAGGATACCTTAAAGGCCACCTCAATGGTCACCTCCAGGTCTACGTCCACCTCCACGTCCTGGTCCAGGTCCATCTCCAGGTCGAGGTCCAGGTCCCGCACACAACCAGTACAATGAAAAACGGCAGCCCGAGTTACCGTTACCGTTATCGTTGTTTCTTATACAATCCTTACAAGCCAAGTTTAAAGCCAATCGCATGAACATAGGTTTTTGGCTGCTGAGTTTTCCATGACTTTTCCGACCCTAAGGTCAAATTTTCTACAAAGTTTTGTCAAAGTCGGATGACTAAACAATATAGCTTTCAAAGGACCGGTCGGTCGGAAAATGGTTCTGTTGTTTTTGTATGGCTAACTACTACAAAGCTGGCGCCAACAGAAGTGAGGGGTGACCAGGTGTGTAAGTTTATTCAAAGAACAAAATTTTTCTTTAGACGTTCCTCGGCGGGATCAAATCCACGACCTCCTGCACAGCGGTCGCGCACACTAGCCGCTAAGCCACACCCGGACCCGGGTTCTTTATCTGTTTATCAATTAAAACTTCAGCACAGCCGAACAACGCATCCCAAAAAGCTGCAGAGACAGCAGTGCAAGCAGAATCCCAGAGGTAGGCAATTGCTGCGTGTTTTTCATGAGCTGGATTCGAGTATGATCAACGTCTTTGGTATGACAACCATAAGCTCCTAAAAATGGACAGAATGAAAAAAGCGTCCCGATTTTACGATGCTTTAAAATGGAGAGAAGAGAGAGCGCCAGAGGCAAAGAAGTAGAAACGGAGCTCTATAGGTATATATGATGAAAATTAGCTTCATCTCTATGTTTGTGTTTGAATTTAAAAAAAAAAAAATTGCGCAAGGTATTAGTTTTACATAAAATTGTGACCATATTTTTGTTTGTCACTCTGTACATTAAAGGCATTCAACAGTTAGTCGGGTACCTTTTAGAAGATCAAACTCGCCCCAGCTGTCATTACAACATTACCAATCACATGTCCATCTGCTGCCAATAGCAAATATGTATTCCACATTGTCTGTAGTAGCATTGTGTTCAATCTAGCAAAGTGAACTGGGGGCAAGGTAACAGTTTCGTCCCCCTCTTTCCTTTCAAAAGGGCAAAGAGCATCGAGCAACGAGCAGTAGTGTAAGCAAAAGTAGAATGTTGCTGAACAAGCAAAAATTTTATGACATTGCCAACAAGTAAGAGGAGGAGCAGAACGGAAAAAACTGAAAAACGCAAACACAATTATAACAAGTGCGGGTAAAAGGCAAAAAATGAAAATAGCAAAAAAAGAAAAAATTTCAACACAGTCGGAAGGAGTGTGTTGACCAACAATGTTGGTCACAACATGTACACACACACACACACACACCCAGTCTCCACTAACAAGAACTAATATTTGACAGCTGCCTCTGATGCTTACCATCCCGCTTTTTCTTTCTCTCTCTCTCTCTCTTGTCGCATAAATGTCGACGGGCCTGCGCCATTTTGGTCCAACGTTCAACGACTTTTGGCTGATTTTGTAAAAGGCCAACAGACCGAAAGAAGCAAAGGGAGAAAAAAATATAAACTCAAACTTTACCAACAACAAAAGTCAAGTAGCCGTAAAAAAATCGCCAAGCACAACACATGCTGCTCATTTTGTTGGAAACAAAAGTGTGGTAGGGGGTTAGGGGGGCTTGGTTACTAACACTTCAGTGCAAATAAAACACTTGAATCAGGCACAGGAAAAAAAAGAGAAAATATTAATATTGCACACACAAAAATGTTGCAGCATTTTTTAGAATCTTCAAAGGTGTGCAGCGGTTTGACTAAATGTGCAAAGTTGGTTTCGAAATCAAACCTCATGGGAAAAGGGGTTAAAGCAGGGGTGGGCATACTTGTGATAGTGTGCGTAGAACGAGAAAATCGAGCTTCAAGGGTAACAACTTGTCCTTAGAGAAACGCAATGGAGATTCAATACCAAACACTTCATTTGGAAATCATTTCATATCCCAAAACGTTTGAAAAGTTACGAACTTAACCACCTTATCTCCCACAATGCCTTCTATTCGGTATGCAAATCTAAGCAATTTCGATTTGTTAACAATTGACATAAAATAAGAGAAAAAAATGTATGATAAAATTCTGCATTCAATTGAAATTGAATTTTGCATTTTCCGTTTATGTGTGTGTGTGAAATATTTTTTGCATGTCGAAAACAACTTCTCCTTATCATGTTTGCCCAGCTGTTGCACTCTGTGTGTGTAAAATACATAAATGTACATAAACAAATTCACAAAATTTCTTTACAAATCTGCACTTTAAAATTCGATGGGAATGCTTACCGCAAAGACCAATTCAAATTGTATTCAAAGCCCTATCCAAATGACAGTCATACGTGCAAATATGTATAATTGATGACCGAAAGGATGTGACTAGTTCGATGCCTTTTGTCTTTTTGGTCTCTGGGAATTTATTTTGTATTTTTGCATAAAACCTTTTTGCCTGTGCTTGAGAGGAAAAGGGGGAGTAAATGATTGATGAATGCACAAAAGCAAATGAATTTTTCTAATTGAGATAACAAAATTGAAACATGAAATATTTAAAAGAACATTAAAACAGCTGTTGTGCATTCGAATTTGAATTGTATACCATTAAAAACCATTAACATGCTTTAACACTTTCGTTGGGTCTTATTTATTTTCTTTTTTATTCGCATATTTATTGAAAATGCAAATAAAGTTTAGAAATTTTTTTTTAGAGCAACCAATTATGACAGAGACAGATTTGGTATAAAAGTTATTTTGAAATATGGCACACAAAGAGCCATGTAAGTGGGCAGGAAGCCTGCTGTCTGCTGAAAACTATTAGCTTCACATATCTGTCTGTCTGTCTGACTCTCTGTCTGCTAGTTGAAGCTGAGTAAGGTGATTTATTTAGGGTCATGTGACAGAAAAAGTACATGGTATTTTTTTTTAAACTGACCCTTTCCATGTGCAGGAAATGAAACAAAAGCAAACCAGACTGCAAAATATCCAAAACCATGTTGCATCTTCTTCATCATCATCATCATCCGCATTTACACACTGTGCCATGTTCATGTCGCGTGAATTTGTCTCTCGCCCAACAACAACAACAGGAAAAACTGTTTTTGATGCCATTGTCAAAGGGGCTTTTACTGGGCCCCCAACATAGCAGCAGACTTGTTGTGTTCTGCCATGCCAGAACAAAAAGCTTAGCATAGTTTTCGGCGAACGCGCTAATTAGAAGGCCGTGTACACGAAATTGGTCGTGAAATTGTGCGAAAAATTGATAAAGCTGCGCCATTTTTGCATACACTTTTATCAACCTTTATAGAAAAATGCAGAAAAATAGGGCAGCAAAACGTTTCTAAGCCGATCTGCTATTACAGGGTCATGAGCCGATCAGCGAATCAAGATGGGGTTTTTTCAAAAACGAAGAACACAAAAAGAATAGGTTTCGGATTAATTTACCGACGGTGATATAAATATTTGTAAGTATTTAAGAAAATCACACTATTACCATTATAGTTTAATTAACATACCGGCGTGTTCGCAGTTGAACTTTCACAGCAACTTTTCGAAAGTGGAATTGGTTCATATTCTCACTCAAGATGAGCATAAAGTAAACTTTAAAAAATTGTGTGATCAATCTAAAAATTGTAAGATTAACATATAGTGCACTTAAGTCCATAATTGATTTTAATCAAAGTGGTTGTTAGCAGGCTCAGGATCTAGGATAATTTAATAATCATCAGAAAAAATCAACTAAGAATATATATGAACAGCAGCAGTGGTGAACATGTGGTCTCTCTCTAGGGTTGTAAATATTTGATCGATATATCGATTTTTATACACTTGAAAAGTGTATTATAATTTTGCCCAGAAGTTTGGAACGCATAGAAGGAATCATCTCTGACCACGTAAAGTATATAAAGGGTGATTTTTTAAGAGCTATAGGAAAGTTTAAAAAAAAAAAACATAAAATTCAGAAAAATGCATGAAATAATTTAATGTTTGAAGATTATATTATGCAAATGTTGACCGTGACTGCGCCTCAAATGGTCCATCCGCTTAGTCCAATTTTGGCACACTCTTTCCAACATTTCGGCCGGTATCTCACGAATAAATGCTTCAATGTTGTCTTCCAATGCGTCAATTGAAGCGGGCTTAGCTTTAACATAGCCAAAAAACAAAAAATAGTCTAAAGGCGTTAAATCGCACGATCTAGGCGGCCAATTGACCCGTCCCGAACGTGAAATAAAATGTTCACCGAACTCGCCTCTCAATAAGTCCATTGTTGCGCGTGCTGTGTGGCATGTGGCACCGTCTTGATGAAACCACATGACATGCAAGTCAAGCTCTTGCATTTTGGGCAAAAAAAAGTTGGATATCATCTTACGGTATCGCTCACCTTCTTTGAAGAAGTACGGTCCAATGATGCCACCAGCCCATAAACCGCACCAAACTGTGACTTTTTCTGGATGCATTGGTAGCTCTTGCAATGCTTCTGGCTGATATTCACTCCAAAATCGACAATTCTGCTTATTTACGTACCCATTGAGCCAAAAATGAGCTTCGTCGCTGAACACAATTTTTCGGTAAGAAAGTGGATTTTCGGCCAACTTTCCAAGAGCCCATTCACCAAAAATTCTACATTGTGGTAGGTCGTTCGACTTCAATTCTTGCACCAGCTGTATTTTGAAAGGCTTCACATCTAAATCCTTCCGCAAAATTTTCCACGTTGTTGAGTAACGGAGGCCCAATTGCTGCGAACGGCGACGAATCGATAATTGATGGTCATCATTAACACTGGCCGATACAGCTGCGATATTTCTTCAGTTAGATTTACATAGATTTAATACAAGACAACTGAAGACGGGTAAACAGGAGGTGTAGAGTGTATGGTTCAAAATATCGCGAAATTTCCTGTATTTTCTTATGATTGCACACATTTTCTTGAAGATTTCCTTTAGTTAAGGTCAAATTTGATTTGAGACCAATGCAGCAAATGCCTTAGGATGCGGTGTGCCGAATTTTTAGGCGGCCAATGTCTTTATTTAAAAGTATACTACTTTGTCTGAAAATACTGGCTTGTACTCAATCCAAGATCATTTTTTTTTTGAGTTAAGAACGCGTTTTCTTAAATTTTGCATCTTACTCTAAGTACGAAAGTTCTGTGCTCTCATTTCAATAACATTAACGATCGTATTTCCATTGAAGAATGTTTCTTACTTAGTTTAAATACTTTAAAGAATTCAACTTAAAATTGAAGGGACAAATTGCTATGAATTCCATCCCTAAAACTCTGCCAGTTGTTTTTTTCTGGGTGTACATAAAGATATCAAAGGATGCGAGTTAAGCTTCCCGAAAAAAATTTGCATACCTATCAAACAATCGAACCGACAATCAGCACTGTGAACTTCAACTGTCACACGAACGATTAGGAAAAATAAACTTTCACTTCGGTGACATATTTCCTTAAAAATAAGTGAGCAAACAACTTCTCATTGGCGTTTTCCAACCAGCGTTTGTGTACAATTATGAGGGCCCCATATAAACAAATAGATATCCACCCCAAAAAAATATATTCAATATGCAAAAGAACACTACAGATATAGATTACAACAAAAATGTTTATTCTATGCAAATAAGATACTACGGGTGGTTTGTTGCCCCCCGTGTATAACAAAATTATTATAACCCTCCTGTTGCAAATTTCTTTACTTCATCATCTAAACCTCAACCTTTTCCAGGCTTAGTTGAAGCACACACCCACACATGTTCCTCCACACATATACAAATAGCTTAATGAACCTTCAAAACACACCCAAACAACATCAAACAATTTCAAAATTTAAGCTCATTGCATTCATTTTTTTGAACCCTTTTTTTTGCGTACAAAAACTACAGAAAAATCACCCTTGTGCCCAGGACCGCTTTAATCAGCAAATGGGAAAAAAGAAACATTCTTCAAATGCTCAAAATGAGCAGCCATCAGAGCTAAGTTGTCCTTCTTATCAACACAGTTGACGACAACACTCGTCGCTGTGTCGTTTAAAAATCTAATTTGAAATAAATGAACTAAATATGCTTAACACGCGCGCAGGGCAGACTGAAGGACCCTCAATCCACACAAACACACACCCAGTGGGAAAGTCCTTTTTATACGTCTCACTCTGTTTTTGGTTTGTCTCGCATATGAAATATATTTTTGGCTAGCTTTTGACTGTTATTTCTTTTTTTTTTCTGAGCAGCGACACAATTGTTACCACAATACTCAACCCCAAAAAAATACACACACACACACACAGAGAGAGAGAAGGAGGCATAAGCGCATTTGCATAGAATTTTAATAAGGCAATACATATACAGTATGTATATTTGCGTATGTAGAAACTTTTTTGGATATTTTCAACGCCATTTATATTTACTTATTTTTATTTACCATCGTTGTGAGTTTCTAAGAAGTGCTTATAATGGAAGCCAATCGACTTAAGCGGCAATCAAGGAATTTGTAATTTAAACGTCGGGGTCACCACTAAGGAAAACGAGACCTATTGGGCTTGAAACTTGCCTAAGAGTTGTCTAAAAGTCAAGTTTATAAACTAGCAAATGACTTACAGTCGTTGAATTGTTGCATAATAGTTTTTAAGCCAATTTGGTCACACTTAAAGGATATCACCTTCTTTTATGATTGATAATCTAAAGCTTTAATAGATAAACAAAAATCGAGGCTTAAGGAAGATTTTTAATTAAACTCTTAAACAAAGGTCGGCAATGTGAGCAGAGAGAATACCGTAGTAATATTTCAAAAAATGCAGAAAAGCTGTAATTGTGTTGAGAACATGAGCTTCAGAGTCGAGGAACTAAAATCACAGCAAAAAAGAAGAGAATTTCAAAGCTCTCTAACTATTTTTTCAAGACCATTGGCAAATTCTATGTTTCCATTATAACTGTTGTAAAAAAGCATTGTTCTTACCATATTCCAACTCTACCTTATGACATATACTTTACAAAGCAGACTTTTCTTTTTGCTTATAGCTATGTAATTGTAATTGTATAACAGTTGCGTAAAAGTTTTATAATAGTTGTACTACGCTTTATAGCTCGATGCTGAGGCTTTAAATATAGTAAACTGTATTTGTTATGTACTAATTGAATTTATTGACAAACACATTCATGTCTGCAGAGAGCATAACTGCACAGGCAGGAAACCTTCAGCTTCAAAAAAATATTAGGACTACACTTCAATAGCAAATACAGATGGCAATCACATACAGAACAACTATCATTAGCACTCAAACGAAAAACAAACATAATAAAATGCCTTTCAAGTCCCAAATTTAATTGCAATACCACTTCCCTCATAAACGTCACAAAAGCAATCACCTCAAACCTCAAAAGCAGACTACGCCCTTCTCATTTACGGTTATGGCCAAAAAACCACCATCCTCCCAATACAATCAGCAATAATCAAAGCATTTAGACTAGCCTTTGGAGCATTCAGAACAACACCAACAAACAATATCCTTTACAAAGCCCGAATGGCCTCTATCGAAGACAGATGCGAACTACTTACAGCAAATCTCTCTAAATCCGCCATTACAGCTAGAAATTCGCCTATTTTAAAAATACTTAAATCATACAATCCACCAAAAAAACTCAGTACAAATCAACAATTGACCGAACCATAGAATTCTGCTTGCAACACAACATACCTACTCGCCCTACAACTACAGTTACGCTAACGATTCCTCCTTGAAATCCAAAGCAAACATCAATAGATACATTCCTTCGGCACGCCAGTAAAAAAAGCACAGCCCCTGAAATATATCGCTGAAAATACTTAGAAAAAAAAGGACGAAAACCTTTGCCATTACAACGGAACAAGAATCCCTAAAGTCATCTCTTTTACCTCACTAGTCCTCAGTATTCTCCTCTGAAATTATCGCAATTATAGAAGCTCTACTGTTTCTAAAAAATAAAAGAGGGAAATATTGCATCTGCTCAGATTCCCTCTCCAATATAGACGCAATAAGCAACATCAACAACATCGAACACTACACATCCCTAGCACGTCACTTACTTACAAAATCGTCCACTAAATTCAAACCGGGTCGGGTGGCTCAGCGGCTAGTGTGCGCGACCGTTGTGCAAGAGGTCGTGGGCTCGATCCCGCCTCGGGAACATCTAATGAAAAGTTTTTTCTTTGAATAAACTTTACACCAGGCCACACCTCTTTGATGTTGGCGCCAGCTTTGTAGTAATTAGCTATGCAAAAGCTTCTCAAACTGCCGTTCGGACTCGGCGTTAAACTGTAAGTCCCTTTCTCTTGTGCTAAAATTAGAAGCGCACGAGCCAAGAGATTGAGAGAGGCTCGGCTTTGGCCCTTTGAGGCTGTGTCAACATGACAAGCCTTGGGGCTGTGTCAAGCAGACAAGCCATTTTACTTTAACTTTACTTAAATTCAAACTCCTATGGATACCTGGACACACACTTATAATAGGAAACGAATTAGCCGATGCTACAGCAAAAAACGCAGCCAACCAACCGATCACAGTAAGAGAAAACATAAGCATACAAGACTAAAAAATAGGGGAAAGCTAACTTCGGCTCGGCCGAAGTTTTGTATACCCTTGTAGATTCCATTGAAAACAAAAAAGTTTTTTTAGCTTAGACTAATTTTTGACCTTACTTTTCTATGGGATCTATACTATATAGATGTCTGATTTCGACCAAACTTGGTGAGCTTAATACACTGTTAATTACGAAATTTGGAGGCGATCTCATTTAAAACAAAAAAGTTTTTCTCACTAGAACTTATTTTTAGACCGATCATTCATACTGCAGCTATATGCTATGGTCATCCGATTTTGATAAAACTTTGTAGAAATATGTTAAAGTATATAAATAAAGAATATGCCAATAAAAAGGATGTTTTCGTTAAAAACAAAAATTTTCCTCACTCGAACTAGTTTTTCGACCGATCGTTCCTATGGGAGCTATATGCTATAGTCATCCGATTTCGACCAAACTTTGTAGAATTGTGTAAAAGGATATATAATAAGTGTATGCTAATGATAAGGACGTTTTCATTAAAAACAATAAAGTTTTTCTCACTAGAACTAGTTTTTCGACCGATCGTTCCTATGGCAGCTATATGCTATAGTCATCCGATCCGGCCGATTCCGACAAATGTGCAGCGTATTTGTACCAAAAGACTTCGTGCAAAGTTTGGTGAGGATAGATTTTAAACTGACGGAGGAGATAGCATAGAAACAGACGGACAGAAGGACGGACAGGGCTTAATCAACTCAGATCGTCATGCTGATCAAGAATATATATACTTTATGTGGTCGGAGATGCTTCCTTCTATGCGTTACAAACATCCGGACAATTTTATAATACCCACTGCAAGGGTATAAAAATACATTAAAAATACCCACCTAACTAAAACCTAATCCAATTTAAACAAAACATCCAACTGGTACCAAAACATAAACCCAAATAAACTCAACATCTACAACTTATTTAAAAGCAATCAGCAAATTTAAAAACCCCAACTTGACTTGGACACACTTACACTACGTCGACAAAAGCCCCAACATATGTCTCCCTTGCAACAACCAACTATCAAAAAAACACATACTTTACTTCTGCACCGCACACAGCAAGCACAGACAAAGAATTCTCGGCAGCAACAACCCACTACAGCTCCTTTCCAATCCTAAACCCTTAAACATTTCTCTTATTCTAAAATATTTAAAGACCACAAACTTGTATCATTCCATCTAACAAATAATATTTATAAACCACGATCCAATAATAGTTCATTAAATAATCGCACACATATCTCATTACACACCTCTTGTAAATACTCATATATGCAAACACTCACAAAACCCAGAGCTGAAGGCCTCAGTCGACATTGCTCCGTAATCCTAAGCTAGCACGTAATTTTACATTATATTGTTACCTCTACATAAATAAATACAATAATTTTTAATTGTTGTAAAGCTTAAAATGTTTTCATTAATGTTAATGCTCTGTTAATTAACATAACGGAAAGCTATTCCCCTATGAAATGAATATATCGAATGGGTATTACCGACTTTTCCAGTTTCTATTCTTAGTACAAGGCCTGCATCGATTCAAGCTTATTAAACCTTAACAAATGCTCATGCATCGGGGTCGTATTTTCCCAAAACCTTACATGCTTAGCCATTTGGCTTGGGCGTTGATGAATCTGTCCGACACTCAGCCACTCAAAGAGAGATATCTGTCTTTTATTTTTACAAAAGGCCAAACTTGAACCTTCAAATAGCTTCCTCAGCTTATCCATTATCTTCTATTTGAATATCAATTCAAATGTGCCAAAAATCCATTAATATCACCATTTCAAGTCAAAGCAACCTTTTTGAGGTCTGCCATTAACCTAACATAAAAATTTTCTGCAAGCATATGCATCTTTTTTTTTATACCCAGACAATGATATACAGCCCTAACCCCTTTTGTTCTCCAACGAGAATTGAGACCCTTTGGCAAACCATTAAATAAATTGAAAAAAGAAAAAGCCTGAACAGCAGCTCCCCGAACAGCAGCTAAAGATATTGAGTTGAATTTGACTTTAACCTTGCTCGAGGGCAGTTCAAGGCAAGGACACATAAGTGGTTTGAGAGAAGCACAGACACATGCAAATCTCACCTGCAGTGACCAGTTGGAAGTTTTATGTTTCATTTTAGAATTTCATTAGAGTTCTGTGCAGAGAGAAAGGACTGAGGGTTGTGGTCTGAGCCATCTATCAAGCTAGGGGGCTGGACCAAAAGTCAGGTCACGCCATCCCTAACCCCTACTGAATGCATTAGCAATAACTCTCATTATGCTGTAAAGTCCGGCGACCCATTCAATCACGCTATCGCGCCCCAATGTGGCTTCTTTTTTTTTTTTTTGCTGAGCTTCCCCCAACGCCTCAACCAAACCGACAAATTGCAAATACGTACTATGATTTTCAATGCGAACATTTTACATTATAGGGATGGAAGCGTGAGTCACAATTTAAATTAAATTGTCGCAGGATTTGTTTTTGTAAGAAAATTGTTGATTGAATTTTTATTTTTTTATTAAATTTGTAAAAATTTGAGAATGCTAAGATTTTGGAATGTTTTGTATTTCAAGCTTCTTACAACAGCTTTTATGCTCCTATTAAAGCTAATAAAGAGAGCGTGAGCAAAAGCTTCGCGTAGAACGAAAAGCTCTCAAAACTCGAGTTCAGTAAATGTTAGCAAATTTGTAACTTTGAAATGTTGATTCAGCTATACAGTTCTATTAAGGGCCGATTGCACAACTTCTAGATAGCTGCTATGTGTCAGATAAACTTAAAATTTACTCTGTTATATCTTAGTTTATGTGACAGTGAAATCGGCCCTAAATGTGAAATTTTCGGAAAGCAGTTTGGACGTAACTTCTGGTTCGAGGATCAAAGTACTTACCTAATCCTTTAGCTATAGAACCAATGTTCTTCAAATTATCTTTTTCAGTTCAATATTGTGAGAAAGTCACAAGATGTTTACGTGAAGTTTTGTTCCGAACCTTCTATCTGATTGGGTACTAGTAGGTCTAAAACTTAAAGGTTCAAGCTTCCATTCAACCCAATTTAATTGACTACTTTTAGGCGAAAGCAGAAAACACTTAACTGCTTACCAAAGCCTCTTCACTCGACCATCTCTAAAATCCGCACCTTCAAAACCCATTCTCAACTTTACCATTTCTAGTACACATTACTGTGTGTGTGTGTGTGAGTGTGCCACTCGCCTGGGAATTGGTTTTCCAGGCAGCGAACGGCAAAAATTTGCAGCAGGAAAATGGATAAGTGAACTGAGACTCGGGGAGTAAAAGCAACTTCTGGCTGTTGCATTTCGTGATGAATGCGAGAATGCTGACCACCTGGGCAGGCTTCCGAGTTTCCGAGTGGCGGAGTCAGATTAATTTGCCACTGATAGCACTGGCTTTTGGCCCAGGCCCTCCCACACCCGAAAAAACTTTTCGCAGCTGTGTAAATTTGTACAGCATCGTCACAGTAAAAGTTGCAGAGGAGAGTCGCAAATCGCTAATCAAGTTTTGCAATTTTTCCAAAATGCATTTGCCCACTCACTTTGTGTCGCCTGTCCAACTGGGTTAGCGTGTAAAACTATTAAAGTTGCTCTGCCATTTTTGCCAGTAAGTTAATTAAGTTTTCTCCCCCTCTTCCTCTCTGCCCCTTCTCCGTTATTTTTCTTTCTTTCTGTATGTAATCAGCGGCCAAAAGAAGTTTTGGCATGTAATTGAAGCTTGAATCAAAAGAATAAAGCCTAATTAAATATGAAGGGAAATATGCTAAAAAGGAATTAAGGAAGTGTAAATTATAATTATAACGAAGATTTCATTTTAATTATAACTATTTGAGTGGGCAGGGAATCCAAATAAGAGGCGACATTTTGTTGACACATTCAGCAATATGTATACTAGGGAGCACTTTTTAATGGAAAATTGCAAAAATTAAGAGACGGTGTTCCCCTAAGGTTTTCTTTTTGTACTATAGATTCAAATATTACAAACCATCAAAAAATTTCAGTATTAATGAGTGCGAGGAGGCCATAAAGTTTAAGCTAAGAATTGAAAACTACATTACAATTTCAACAATCAAATTTGTATTAGAGAGCCGAATTTGACCCGATTTTTTTTTTTTTAAATTGTGAAAAAAAAACGCGTATAGATTTTTAAAATCTGTTTTTTGCATTTGGTAGGGAAATTTGTTGAGACAAATACAGAGTTAAAAAAAAGTGAAATTATGGTGCGGTTAAGTTCCTCGGCCTCCAAAGGGGTTAAAAAAATTCAATGTTTGCAGTATACTAATCTCAGAGAACCAAAAACAATTAATAACTAAACTTATGTGGGAACTAAAAAAAAAAAAAAACAGCCATTTGAAAACAAAAAATCGTTTTTTCACCTTTTCCAGTTAACCCTTTAGTCCCAAAAAAAAAATAAACATTTTTCGGCATGACGAGCTCACACGATACCTCAGTTATTTGGTCGTTTGATGCTTATTTCATCGGTCCAGAAAAACTTGGTTAATTTTCGAATTTTAAAAACCTTGGGAAAATATTTGGGTAAGAAAAATATTTTGAAAAAGTTAAGAAATGAAACGAAGTAGGGGCTGTCTCGTAATAAGGCTGTTCTATCTGTACTTTTATTATATCTGTACCAAGGTACATAGAGTATAATAGTTTGTGCAAATGTGTTGAAAATCTATGGTGAGATGAGGTTTGAAGTGAAAGTATACTTGTGGGATAAGTTTATTTTAATTTTGACGCCTCGCCCGAAATTGGAAAAAACGTCATATTCCACAGTTTTATAGATATAAGGTCGTCCTTCTGCATTTAGTAATTAGATTAATTCGATCCGCAAGGAATGGTAGAGATCGGATGAGGTTGTCGAGTTATGAACAAAAATAGGGGGGTCGGGTGTGGGCGCCTAAGGTCAGGTATGTTATAGTGGGCGGCTCTCGTAGTAAGTTCTTGTTATGCCAATAGACCTCCTTGGATTGGATCGTCATGGAATGTTGACAGTATAGCTTCTATTTCATTTTCTTTACTAGGGTCACGTTTGGTAGCGCTACTCTTATTTTCTTAGATATTTATTGCCCATTAAAAGTATCTATTGAGATAGAATCAAAGATTTTTCACTCGGTACTTTTAGTTGGAAATACATTACCGGTTCTGTTTCAAGCCTTTGGAAGCTGTGTCGGTGGTGTAGGTTGCTATATCGCTATTTTTCCAGTTTTAGGAAACATGTTGTGGGTTAAGAAGGTATACGTTGAACATATCATTTTATGATTCATATACATGGCTTGAAGCTTTTAGAAATTGCCACAAGATTTTTTTCCATTTTGTTTTTTCCTAGGATTGTTCGTCTACTTTGATTCTTGTAGTGACTTTAAAATTTTATTGTATTCTTTAGGTCTTTGATGGTTATTCTGATACGCATCGCAACGTGATTATCTTTCCTTAAGATACTCTAAGTGATATATTCTAGTACTAGTCTCGAGTTAATTATACTCTGTACCAAAGGTCATAGAGTATAATAAGTTTGTCACTTCTTTTTTTGTTGTGTGAGTGAGGTTTGTTCTCTGGTGTTTTTTTACCTCCCCAAGAAAACGTTATCTGTTATAGATAAGGTGTTTGACATAATGATAAGTTAAGAAAAAAAATTGGCGGTGCGTGTGGGCGTCTTATGTTATAAGGGCTGCCGACTTTTTCTTGTTTATCATGAGGCTGAAGGTTATCACTAAAAGAGTGTAATGGAGTTAGCCACAACAACAATTATGGAGGGACCCACAGTGAAGACTCTCCCAGCCTACGGCCTCAAAGAACGAGTCATAGCCATTGCTCATATGAAAGTCATCCGATTTCGACCAAAAATAAATGTATGCCAATGATAAGGACGTTTTCATTTAAAACAAAAAAGCTCTTCTCACTAGAACTAGTTTTTCGACCGTTCGTTCCTATGGCAGCTATATGCTATAGTCATCCGATTTCGACCAAACTTAGTGAAATCATGGGAAAGGATATTAAACTAAGAAATGCGTACTTTGGAGGCGTTTTCATTAAACAACAAAAAAAGTTTTTCTCACTAAGACTAGTTTTTCGACCGATCGTTCCTATGGCAGCTAAATGCTATAGTCATCCGATCCGGCCGGTTCCGACAAATGTGCAGCGTATTTGTACCAAAAGACTTTGTGCAAAGTTTGGTGAGGATAGCTTTAAAACTGACGGAGGAGATAGCATAGAAACAGACAGGCAGGGCTAACTCAACTCAGCTCGTCATGCTGATCAAGAATATATATACCTTATGTGGTCGGAGATGCTTCCTTCAATGCGTTACAAACATCCGCACAATTTTAAAATACCCTCTGCAAGGGTATAAAAAAATCGAAAAAAAAAATTTTCTAGACCAGATGAGGGTATTAAAAAGTGCTCAATTGTAGCACTCAACTCTCCATTAAGATACTGCTCAATAAAAGTACATTTTTTACAACTGCTCCAAACCGCTCTTTTAAAGAGCTTTCTAGAGCGACTTAACGCTTATTTTGCAGTAAGAGTGATGCGCTTTCTAGAGCTCTTAATACAGTGGGATCGGAGTGCTTTGATACGTTTTTCGCAGGAGAGTGTAGCGCTAACATTCAACATGGCAATGCTAAAAATAGGACTGGTTATAAGGAGAGTTTAGCGCTCCTCTGCTCCCTTAAAGCGCTCTTGAAGACTTCTGCTCCTCTGTTCCCATGAGCGCTCTTTTAGCCTTCTTAGAGGGCTTAGGTTTCAGTTGGGTATACCCTAAAACCCATGTTTAGATAATAGAAGATTAAGTTAAAGCTGAAGTCATAATATTCATCGAGTGGAAAAACATAGCTCTCTTGTTTTATTTTTATATTTTTATTCAAATTTGCACTGAAAGCTCAGCAAGGAAGGTAAATTTTCTGTTTTTTGTTTCGCTGCGAAAGTTTAAAACCAAACGAGCTTAAGTTTTAATTAGAGATAACGCTTATCAAATTGGTTTCACTCATGGATTGAAAAGTAAAAAACAAACTTATTAAAATAACATGCTCAACTGACCTTTTTTTTATAAAACCGAGCTCTATGTGTCATGCACATTTAGTTCTTGCCCTGGTTTTTGTGCTACCAGCTGGCGCAGAGCTAAACTGTATGTTTTTTTGCTTAAGGTTTCCTTTTGTTTATCCCCCACCATTTTGTTGGTGTTTGGCGAAGTTTTCCCCCGTCTGGTTTTTACTGATTTCTGGTGTTTTATGCCACTGCAGCAAGCAGCAAAAATATTGTATATATTTTCCAACTTATTGTGCTTATGTTTACATGTTTTTGTAGCTGTCTCCTTCGCTCCTTCTCAGTGTTCGCTTAATATTTATTTCATGTTTGAATATTTGACACGATTGCCAGAGAGTTTCCCAGTTGGTGTCCAACTGAATTGCTGGCATTTTTAGCGACCAACGAACGGCCAACAAAGTTTTTTTTCTGCTGCCTTTTTGCCCGATTCCATTTATTCTAGAGTTTTGCAAACATTTGGCTGCGATACTTGCCAAGATGTGCCAAAGAATTCAATGGGAAAGTTTATGACACTTATTGGGTTTGAGCGGAAGGTTGTACAGAAATGTGTAAGTTCAAGGAGAACGCTCAACAATTCAGAAATTTTGGGGCCAAGCTGTTTGACAAAAACGATTTGTAACCATTTTAATGGTACATGTGGTTAAGCTGAGTTTTAAAAACTTTTTTGGAATTTGTAATTTTAAAAAATGACAGTAGAACATTTTTATTATGTCTTTCTTTCTTTCTCTTTCGCACCCATTCAAATGACTTACAAGTTAGACGTTGGATTTAAGTGTTATTGTGGGCAATTTGATACTTTCGATTGAGCAACAACATTTGCTTGTGCGTTCAACTGAAGCGTGCAGCTCCAACCCACCACATAATGTTGTAAGAACACGCAAAAATGGCTGCCACATCAATACATACATAAGTTCACAGCTCTCTTTCTCACTCGCTCGCTATGTGGTTGTGTGTCTGTCTGGGTTGCTTGTCTTCAAAGTTCTCCAGACTCTTCGAAAACAAGTTGAATATAAATGATGTTGTGTGAATTCAGCAGCCAGTTAAGGGAGGAGTAAAATAACCAAGCTGGACTAAGAGAGATGTCTTGTCTGTATTCCGATATATACATATGTATATTGCCAGTGTGTCTGCGTGTGTGTGGTTATTTATTTGTATGCGTGCCAGCTAAACTGCAGCATATAAATATCCCATACAAATCGTTAGCCAACTTTAAGCCAATAAAAAATAATACCCACAATCACACTGTCATTTGGAGAATGAGAAATAAAAGGAAAGCATAGAATAAACAGAAATCAGTGTCCCTCAGGAGGGACTCTCAGTCATGCAGTTAAATAAATTTAATTGTCTGGTTGACTAATGAAAGCAATTAAACTTTAAATTTAAAGCTTTTATTTTACTGCCCCAAAAAGTATGCTATGATAAAAGAACTACAATTATGAGGGATTATTTGATACTTTTTAGTTTACGATAAATACTTTAGCTATAAAAAGTTAGAAAGTCGGTCAAGGACGACTGTAATATAGGTGCTAAAGTTGGTATAGAAATGATAACACAGACGAACTGAGTGAAGTGCGGCCATGGGTGGACACGGTTTCGACTCTGAATAAGACTTTATATAGTTTCAATGACGATGAATAAAGCTTTGCAATTAAAAGGACAAATTTATTGATTAAAGTGAGAGCAGAACAATTTTTTTAAAAATTGTACCTGAATCAAGCACAAACAATATCAACAGTACGGTAATTATCAAAATTCTTAAAAGAAAGATTTTAATACTCTGTACCAGGTCTGCAAGCCGGTTTTGAACCGAACCAATTCGCCGGAACCGGTCTGTCTGTCTGTCCACACAAATCTCAGAAATAGTAAGAGAAAGAGGTGTGACAGGTATTGTCCCATACATAATGCTTTTTATACTTTCAGACAGATCAAGTTTATTTTGCATTTTTGCCACGCCCTCTCCCGCAATTCGGAAAAAACGTCACATCTTCTACAGTTTTCTAGGTAGAAGATTTGTACCTTTTGGATAAATTTAGGAATCAGCATTATTTATCGATGGGTGAAGAATTACATCAAAGTCTATATACTAGTACGGCTGGGGTCAGTCACAGTATTTTCGTCAATCCAGCGTTGCTCTTTGTACGATGATGCGCCGTGACGACAATAATTGAGGCTTATGTTGCTTCTCTGCATGGCATTTCGTCTATCGAGAGTCGCTCATGTCGGTTCCTGCATGGCATTGCGTCGACCTAGCGTGCCTGGAGAGCCGTTAACGTATTGAGCGGACATCGCCTTGCAAAGTACGTCAGTCGAACACATTGTGAGGGGTATAAGGGTGGGTCGACGACAGTCACAAAATCGTCGACGGAACGTTGATACAGCGTTGGTCGGCCGTACTAAAGGGTATCTTAAGTAACTTGTTCCAACAATATTGCTCGCCAGCCGTGACACGAGCCACACGACCGACCCAGCGTACGGGCACACTGCCCCGAATAAGCGAAAGGAGGGAGAATGAAAGAGACAAGGAGTGACGTCGGCGACTGCAGTTTTTTTTCAAGAACGCGTGAAGAAGGGTGGCCGTCAAGCTCTTGAGGAGTCGAGTTTTGGGAGGCCAACCGGTCAGACGTGGAAGAGTTGAGTTTTGAGAGCGCCCCAAATCCACCGACAGATCCCGACAGCACCACGTGACCAATTCCCAGTGCCAACCCTGGGACAGGATTGACAATGGACAGCGGCGGAGCGCGCAAGAGATTCGCGGTGTGTTTTTGGCTGAATTAAGGGGTAAGAGTGTCAGGGCCACAAGCCTTAAGAATTGTTTATAGAAACCACCAAGTGCTTGAGTGCGGTGTAGAGAAACCTTATGTCAACCGCAACATACGGCCCTGTTCCGAATTCCGAGGCGGTTTTCGTGTAAACGTTGCTTTTCCTAATGTAAAGTTCACAATTTTATATGAAGAGTAAGCAGAAAGTCTGTGGGTCGATTCTTTTTGACGAATTGAATCCACTTGGCATTGAGCAATCGGTTTTAGCTGCTTAAGCAATTCCGAATTTTGGCAAACTTAATCTAGTAACCGTTGAAATGCTTGGCACCTAATATTGAACATTGTTAAGTTTAAACCCTAATTGCAAGCGTTTACTCGAAAACCGACTCGGAATTCGGAACAGGGCAGATAGAAAATATTAAAAAAAGATTCCATTATAACTAATTGCTCCACCATGTGTGTAAATATTTTTTTAACAGGGTGATACACTACGCTCTAAAACGCCCTTCTCTTCGCCCGCTCATCCCGTCTTCCACCAGTGTTTCACGCGCACAGGGTATATACTATACACCTCAGACACTTGTGGACCGCGCTAAGGGGTATTCATTTGCCTTTATTCTCATGTACAAAGGGTATATATCCCACAAACCATCTTCTCGTATCCAAGATCTCTTGTCTCTTAAATTGCTCGGTCCTCATGTGCACACACTCAGCTTTACTTCAAGTGATATCTAGTTGTCTTTGGTGAACAGGGTCGGTGTAGGTACCCTACACTCCACTATTCCCTATGTAGCTTAGATATGTTCGAGTGAACAGGATAGATACCCTACCCTCAAAATGTATCTTGGTGATTTTCGTGTTAACAGGGTAGATACCCTACACACAGTTTTACCAGGTATCTCAGTGTTTTCGAGTGAGCAGGCTAAATACCCTATGCACAGCTTTTACCAATAAATCGTATTAGCTTTTCGTGTGAACGGGATAGATACACTACAAACAACGCTTCTCAAGGTAGTCTCGAGCTGTCGACAGGGTGCTACGCTAGACACGCGAGTGCACAGGTCTAAGGGAAAAAGTGACGAATAGAACGGCACTATTTTGGCTCGATTTTTAGCGAATTTCCCCTTATTTAAACTTTGTGTTGGTAATAACATACTGTGGTCAATCCTTCCACCTATTTTGAATCACATACTCAACTAGTGGCCGGGTGGCTCAGCGGCTAGTGTGCGCGACTGCTGTGCATGAGGTCGTGGGTTCGATCCCGCCTCGGAACATCTAATGAAAAGCTTTTTCTTTGAATAAACTTTACACTCGGCCACACCTCATAGCTGTTGGCGCCAGCTTTGCAGTAATTAGCCATAAAAGCTTCTCAAACTGCCGTTCGGATTCGGCGTTAAACTGTAGTTCCCTTTCTGTGCTAAAATTAGAAGCGCACAATCCAAGAGATTGAGAGAGGCTCGGCTTTGGCCCTTTGGGGCTGTGTCATCTTGACAAGCTAATTTTACTTATTTTACTTTACTCAACTCTGAGTCCTACCCTAGACTTAGATACTGAAGGGTGATTTTTTAAGAGCTATAGGAAAGTTTTAAAAAAAAAAAACACATAAAAAAAGAAAAATGCATGAAATCTTTATTTGCTCTTTGCAACATTTCTGCCGGTATCTCACGAGTAAATGCTTCAATGTTGTCTTCCAATGCGTCAATTGAAGCGGGCTTGTCTGTATAGACATGAGGCTTAACATAGCCCCACAAAAATTAGTCTAAAGGCGTTAAATCGCACGATCTAGGCGGCCAATTGACCGGTCCCGAACGTGAAATAACATCTTGAAGAAGTACGGTCAAATGATGCCACCAGCCCATAAACCGCACCAAACTGTGACTTTTTCTGGATACATTGGTAGCTCTTGCAATGCTTCTGGCTGATATTCACTCCAAAATCGACAATTCTGCTTATTTACGTACCCATTGAGCCAAAAATGAGCTTCGTAGCTGAACACAATTTTTCGGTAAAAAAGTGGATCTTCGGCCAACTTTCCAAGAGCCCATTCACCAAAAATTCTACGTTGCGGTAGGTCGTTCGGTTTAATTCTTGCACCAGCTGTATTTTGAAAGGCTTCACACCTAAATCCTTCCGCAAAATTTTCCCCGTTGTTGAGTAACAGAGGCCCAATTGCTGCGAACGGCGACGAATCGATAATTGATGGTCATCATTAACACTGCCGATACAGCTGCGATATTTTCTTCAGTTCGCACTCTACGTAAGCGTGTTGGTGGTTTAATGTCCTACAATGTAAATTTGGTGCGAAATTTAGTCACAATAGCCCGAATAGCCGCTTCAGTGGGTCGATTAAACTGACCATAAGATGGAAGAAGCGCGCGATGAACTTTCGTAACAGGGCACGCATTTTGATATTGATTTTGATAATAAAATTCAATAATTTGCAAGCGTTGTTCGTTTGTAAGACGATTCATGGTTAAATTATAGACCAAACTGAAGATGTTTGACAGTGAAACAAAACACGAAACGTGCGTGAGCTGTTTAAACCAGTGTTGCCAAAAATATAATAGCTAAAAAATCACCCTTTAGAACCCTAGAACGCAAACCTCCCATAGGAATGATCGGTCGAAAAAATAGTTCTAGTGAGAAAAACTTTTTTGTTTTTAATGAAAACGTCCTTATCATTCGCATACACTTTTTTATATACTTTTACACAATTCAACAAAGTTTGGTCGAAATCGGATGACTATAGCATATAGCTGCCATAGGGACGATATGTCGAAAAACTAGTTCTAGTGAAAAAAACTTTTTTGTTTTAAATGAAAACGTTCCTATCATTGGCATACACTTATTTTATATACTTTTACACAATTCCAAAAAGTTTTGTCAAAATCGGATGACTATAGCATATAGCTGCAATAGGAATGATCGGTCGAAAAACTAGTTCGAGTGAGGAAACTTTTTTGTTTCTAACGAAAACGTCCTTTTTATTGGCAAATTCTTATTTTATGTATTTTAACACATTTCTACAAAGTTTTATCAAAATCGGATGAATATAGCATATAGCTGCAGTATGAATGATCGGTCGAAAAAGAAGTTCTAGTGAGAAAAACTTTTTTGTATTCAATGGTATCGCCTCCAAATTTCGTAATGAACAGTGTGTTATGCTTTTTCATGATTTCACCAAGTTCGGTCGAAATCAGACATCTATATGGTACAGATCCCATTGAAAAGTAAGGCCCAAAAAGTAGTCTTAGTTAGAAAAACTTTTTAGTTTTTAATGGAAGCTGCAAGGGTATGCAAAACTTCAGCCGAGCCGAAGTTAACTGTCCCCTATTTGTTTAGCTTAGATATTCTTAAACATTATCCCAAAAGAATTTTTCAAAATTCGAAATACTTTCAGAGATACAGCCATTTTAGTGACTCAAATTTCCTAGCAACTGCAAACTTTAAACTCGTTTTTCTCGAAACCACGTTTTTCAAAATAGTGCCCACGTTTTCTCAAGTTCTACCGAACCGATTTTGATGAAGTAGGACTTTATGGACGCAGAATTAACGTGGCTATCGTCCCTACCTCAATCGTTACTCTGGACTGCTAAAAAAAAATGGTCGAAATTCGATTTTTCGTTTTTATAAGGCCGCCATTTTCTCAAAATTCAATTTTATATTCACATTTCTGCTACGGACGATAAAGGCATTCATACTAACCAACTTCCCATCTTCCGTTTCGCTTTCTGATAATTGCAACTCCCGGAAACGTGAGTACCATCGACACATATTTTTTTGGAAGATCCTACTTTGGATCCCGAGAACTTTTTGAACAGCCCTCGCATTCACAAATTTTTAGTTTTGTATTTTTTATAATGAATTGTACAACCAAATACCAAAAACAGAATTACAAAATCTTTTTCCGATTTCTTTCTACGAATTTTTCAAAAACACGTAAAATTTAGCCCTCTAGACCAGAAGAAGGCCTTAAGTAAGCACATGGAGCGCTTGTAACACATTTTCTGGGCAGTTAGTAATGTGCTATAATCAGATTTCGGAGCCGAATTAATGGAAGGGAGACCGAAAGTATTTGGCAAGTTCAGAATTGTCATCTAGAAAGTTGGCTAAGAAAAATGATTAGAAGTCGTCCTCTTCGTCTACCCAGGAGTCGCCTTACTAGCCGATTTGGGCTAGTAGTCCGGAGATTGATTGGTAATGACGTCGCCTATCAGAGGCACATTAAATTTTTTCACAAGTCTTATCGGCACATGTACCAGGTCCGTTTACAGTGTCAAAAGCAGTGTAACATCAAGTTGAGTTTGAGCACTTAATGCAAAATTAAATAATTTTTCCCGCAATGCTTAATGCAAAATTAAATAATTTTCCAACCTGGTAAATTCCGGATCAACCGCTGGTCCTATATCCATGCATCAAAAAATCTTCTCTTAAAAATGCTCACCACCTACTTATTACCCATTTGCACACAATTTTTCCTTTTTCCATTTACAAGCATAATTTCGGTGTCTCTAATCTCAGAAAACATCTTGGGTAAGACCCTAAAGTACATCAATGTACTTACCAAGACTGACACTAATGGACATGGTAATGCTGGTTTGTGTTGTGTTTCGTATTCTTTGGCCTGGGTGTGGTCGTCCAGGACTCGCATCTGATTACAGTTATGTGCCGCCTGTGCTGATCCTGATGAGAGACAACCCCGCAGGAAAACAGGAGCAGTTGGCCAGCTAACGAGTAGTCCAGGGTCAACATTAATATTTGAACAACGTACGTTGGCTTCGCCTGGACTCATTTTTGTGTCTGCGTTGCCTTGTTGTTGATTATTCAAGGATCAGAGCCAAACAAAGCACATGCCAGCTCTCCGAGTGTGTATGGCGTATAAATTTCGCTCTGCCAAATCAGCAAAAAAATGTTCTAGTCTAAAAACAAAAAAAAACAAAAACCATGCAGCAGCAGCAGCAGTTTCTTCAGTGGGGAAGGGGAGGCATGGCAAAATATGCGGCGTACGTGTTAAGTGGCAAACGTTTTTCAGCCAACCAGCCCCCAAAAAACTGAAGCCAAGTCCGTCAGTCAAGTCAAGTCACGAGGATTTTGCCACGCATTTGTAAACTTTATAAATCAGTTCGTGTCGAAGCTAAAGTTGAGCCAACGACTGTATGTGTGTGTGTGTGTGCTTTAGCTATTGGGGAGGCGAAGTGGCGTGGAAGTGGAGGCAACGATGCGTTGCGAAAATATTTCACGTTATTTTTCTAAATTGCATACTTTGCGGCGCAGTATGTGAGAGTTGATTTGACAGAAGGCATCTGCTCTCGAACAGTTGCGCTATTTGTTAAAGAAACAATTGTACGGAATTTATTGTGCTGGCTGAAATGAGTTCTTAAATCAACTATATAAACATACACGTTTTTGTTTAACAATTTTGATACAAAAGAAGTTAAATAAACTTGGACTCAGTTTCTAATTAAATAAATCGTACGACAGCTGCAGTGATTTTGTTTAAAAAATGTGTTTTAAGTCTGGTCACACCATTTTAGAGCTTAGGAAACTTAAAGAAAATTAAAAAGAGAGCTTGTTTTGAGTCGAATTTGCACTAAATGGAACATCATATATTTAAATTTATACTCGGAAAAAAAACTGTCTGGTTCATATTGAAGTCCGAAAAACAAGGCCGCATAAGTTTCACATTTTTACAAGAAACGCCAGAGACTCAGATGGCGCTGTTAGCTAAATGCTTACCTCACAGACCGGGGGTTGTGTGTTCGAAGTTTGGTGCTAATTAGAATTTTTTTATTATCGTTTGTGTGAAAAAACGCCATCCTGATGTTTTCGAATATATCAACTTGATCTTTGTCATATCGGAGTAAAATTGATATAAAAAAATGTGAAAATGACCATTTAATATCATTTTTTTTTTAGTGTATGTAACGACTCTGAAGCTAAGCGAATTTTGGTATTTTTTTATAAATCTTGGGTTTGAGTCCTAAGCCTTATCGGAATTGGTTAAAACCGAAAAGCGATTACTTTAAAATTACTATGGTCACTCTAAAAGTACATTTTGCGCTTTCTTTTAGAACGGGTGTTCTTAACTCCCAAGAGATTTGAAAATAATTCTGGTTTGTTTTAAGTATAAAATGGCACTGATCTACAAGCAGATGGAACTAGTATACAAAAGAGCTTGCTTGGAGAAAAAATTGGTATTAGTTTCAACTCAAAGAGGATTTTAAGTCTTAAATTCAGTATGTTTGGTTCTTATTTTAGTATAAAAGTCCATTTTCGCGAAGTCTTATTCTTACTAAACTATAAATTTAATGAACTTAATTTAGAACATGCCTATATGGAGCTCTAAATGGTCTCAGATATTTTTCTATATCTAACCTAGGATTGCCGAATATTTAAACATTACACTAGGCAACAAGGTCCAATATATTGAAGGGTTGTTAGTGATTCTTGATGATTTTTGTGTGCTTAACACAAATTTGTTTTCGGAAATTTTCCCATCACGTCTGGATTTTTAATATTTTAAGCTTAAGATTCATATTTTTACACTTTATGGAACTTAAACTTAAATAAACAAATCTTTTATTCCACAAAAATGCCCCAAAGAGCCAAGCCGAGCTATCTACTCCTTCATTTCTTGGCTTGTGTGTTTCTATTTTATGCCTTTTTTATCGATCCAGGGGCGGGATCGAACCTACGACCTTTTGCTCAGCAGGCTGTTACACTACCCGCTGCACCACACCAGGCCACAATAAGTACTTTAAGATAATTGCTCTTTCTGACTCCTTTATATCTTTTATCAGTGATTTAACATAGATTCGGTATTGTGCAGCAATTGTTCATATAGTTGGGAAGCCCGCCGTCATCCTTATATATTGGTACTTAAAATAAGCACATCAGCCGACCCTACCCACGGCATTACAACCGGCCACTACTAACAGAGACATTACATGAAATGACAGCCGTTCGCCAGGCGATTTCACTATTAATATATAGCACATTTTGATCGGTATATGATCTTAGCAGAAGTGGCGTAGAGCTAAAGCATTTGACCTATAATTAAACAGACCCGAGTTCAAATCTCAGTAGAGGTAAGAAATTCGAAATATTAAAAAAAAAAATTCAAATTAAATACAGCACAAACAAACACATTTAAAAGAAGTAGTTAATATGTTGCGATATTCTATGGAAGACTACAAACATTAATGAAATTGAGAAATCAACCAATCTTTCTTATTTCATTCTTTTGGTTGATAGTAGCCGTATGGCGTGCCCAAACAGCCTGCCATACGGCTAGTTACTTTTATGTCATCCCATATAAAATCTGGTATGGGAGCTGGTATGACGGGGGGCGGCTGCAGTCAGAAATCGGTCGACTTTCTCCAGCCGGGCGGCGACAAAAAAACTACTGGGTTTAAGCTCCGCTGTTTAGGGTAGTTGATGGTATATGCATTGTCATTGAAGGTTGTTTAAAGTATCTCTGTTGTTTGTGCACCCAAAAAAAAAGTAGTCATCAAAATGACACTATTTAGACATCAATTTGAAACTATTGAGTATCAAATTCTCTTTAATACTCCAAGTATCAAGTTGACATTTTCGAAAGTATTAAAATGATAATTCGAAAATATCAAACTGATACTAGCTAGTATCTGGTTGACACTATTTTGTATTAATTTTTTAGTATCAATTTGATACTAACAATTATCATTTTGATATTTTGACTGTCAAACTTTTGGTATCATTTTGATACTAGCTTTCCTCAATTTAACATTTTTATACCCTTGCAAAGGGTATTAAAAAATTGTGCGGATGTTTGTAACGCATTAAAGGAAGCATCTCCGACCACATAAAGTATATATATTCTTGATCAGCATGACGAGCTGAGTTAATTTAGCCTTGTCCGTCTGTCCGTCCGTCCGTCCGTCCGTCCGTCTGTCCGTCTGTCTGTTTCTATGATATCTCCTCCGTCAGTTCTAAAGCTATCCTCACCAAACTTTGCACGAAATCTTCTGGTACATATACGCTGCACATTTGTCGGAACCGGCCGGATCGGATGACTATAGCATATAGCTGCCATAGGAACGATCGGTCAAAAAACTAGCTTTAGTGAGAAAAACTTTTTTGTTTTTAATGGAAACGCCTCCAAAGTACGTATTTCTTAGTTTACTATCTTTTCCCATGATTTCACTTAGTTTAGTTGAAATCGGATGACTATAGCATATAGCTGCCATATGAACGATCGGTCGAAAAACTAATTTTTGTAAGAAAAACTTTTTTGTTTTTAATGAAAACGTCCTTATAATTGGCATACACTCATTTTATATACTTATACACAATTCTACAAAGTTGGTTCAAAATCGAATGACTATAACATATAGCTCCCATAGGAACGATCGGTCAAAAAACTAGTTTTAGTGAGAAAAACTTTTTTGTTTTTAATGAAAACGTCCTTATAATTGGCATACACTCATTTTATATACTTTTACACATCTCTACAAAGTTGGGTCGAAATCGGAAAAACTAGTACTAGTGAGAAAAACTGTTTTGTTTTTAATGAATACTTCCTTTTTATTGGCATATTCTTATTTTATATACACTAACATATTTCTACAAAGTTTTATCAAAATCGAATGACTATAGCATATAGCTGCAGTATGAATGATCGGTCGAAAAAGAAGTTCTAGTGAGAAAATCTTTTTAGTGTTAAATGGGATCGCCTCCAAATTTCGTAATTAACAGTGATTCACCAAGTTTGGTCGAAATCAGACATCTATATAATATAGATCCCATAGAAAAGTAAGTTCCAAAAAGAAGTCTTAGTCAGAAAAACTTTGTTTTCAAAGGAAGCTGCAAGGGTATACAAAACTTCGGCCGAGCCGAAGTTAACTTTCCCCTATTTTTATAAATTGAATTGTTAATGGCTGTTCAAATAACGTTTAATAATATTAATAAACATTTCATCATCAATTTGATACAGTAAATTGTTTTGTAATTGCTTTGTTGGTTGCATTATTAATGGTCGTATACCTAAATAAGTAGCTCAAATTTATTCACAATTGAATTCTAATCAAATATTCTCTCTCTCTCTTTCTTCCTTTCATTGCAGGTAAATTTTGTACATACATAAATCTGAATGTAAATTGCAAATGCAAGAACCAATTGAGGCGATTAAATCGAGTAAGAAATTAAATTAGTTTTCACACAAAAGAGCAGTTGGACATACATTTCCTTTTGGTGGCTAATATGAAATGCCATTGTTACAGCTTTAATTAATGGCCATTAAGCAGTAAATGCGCTGCCATTTTATACGGACGGCTTCCACCGAAGGAAGAAAGGCGAATGTTTGTGTGTGTAAGCAATTTTAATTTGCAATTACTGCCTGCGTTGCATACTTCTTTGGTATGTGAATGGTTTTTAAATGAAAATGCACATTACACGAAACAATCTTCTTAACATGCTCATCAGTGGCAGCAGGATATCGGAACGCCACAATATGCCAATCAATGCTCGTACAGAAGTTTAATAACTTTGCGCTTTGGCCCCCAAGCTGGTCATTAGGTTGCTTTGGCAAAATGTTAATCACATTACCGCAAAACGTTATAATGTTTGGGAGATGCGGTTCTCTACACTCAAGTAACAATAACAATTATTTTCACCACACTCACTCAAACACACACACGCACACGCGCGCCCGATTGGAATAGTAAACCGCAATTTGGGTGCCCTGGCCTCATTATCGGCAACTGCCAACTAGTTGAAAATGCAAACACAAACCAAGTGTACGCACAATTTTGGAGCTCAGTGTAAAACAATAATAACAACAACAAAAGCAGCAGCAGCAGCAGCAATATAATCAAAGTCTCAGCTAACCTAAAAACCCACCCTACTCCCTTGAGTTGGTAAGCCTGGCCCCAAAAGGCAATAAGCGGGTGGAGTAACAAGTGGAGGGCAAACGCTTGTGATGCTTGCACACATTCTCATATGGAGCTTATAGCTCCATAATTGTTGGCAAGTTTACCATTTCATGTCTGCTCTACACTGAGAGAATTTGAACTTGGGGTCAGCAAACGGAGATAAGTATAAAAAAAGAGGTAACTGTTCAGTTTATTTTACTTTGTTTATTTACCGAGTTAGAGGCGGCTCAAGGTCTGTTCTATAAGGAAAGCTAACTTCGGCTTGGCTGAAGTTTGTGTACCCTTTTGACATGTATAAAATGATTTTATTTCATTTTCGCTTTGAACCATGCTAGCTAAGTGATCTCCAAAGCTGACTAATAGATGGCGCCTATTCTGTGAACAGTTAAGTGAACCAAAAGTCACTGTTTTGTTCCACAAATATAATTTATTTAAATACTTAAATAGTTTGATATAAATTATCGAGAGAATTCAGTTTTGAGCGCTGGCTTTGCGTTCGCTTGTCTTGCACGCACTAAATCTCCTGGAGATGAGAGATGAATAGGCTTCGTGATAGTGCAACCATAGCCGCCAGAGTAAACAGCTGTTATATATATTTACCCCATTTTCATTAAGGTCAGTAAAATTGTGCTGAAGCAGATAATATTTCTATCTGGCCAGTTTAAAGACGCTGACAAAACTTTGTAAAATTAAGTGAAAGCATACCAAATAAATAAATGCCAATTTTAAGGGCATTTCCATTGCAAACAAAAAAGTTTTTCTAACTAAGACAACTTTGCAGACTCTACTTCTCTATGACAGTTGTACCATATAGATGTACGACTTCGCCCAAACTAAGTGGAATCATGGAAAAGTATAGGAAACTAAGAAATACGAAGTTCGGAGGAGTTTCCATTGAAATCAAAATAGTTTTTCTCACAAAAACTAATTTTTCGACCGATCATTCCTATGACAGCTATATGCTATAGTCATCCGATCCGGCCGGTTCAGACAAATGTGCAGCGAATTTGTACTAAAAGACTTTGTGCAAAGTTTGATGAAGATAGCTTTCAAACTGAAGGAGAAGATAGTCGGAGTGGTCAGACGAACAACTCGGCTCGTCATGCTGATCAAGAATATATATACTTTATGTGGTCTCCTTCCTTCTATGTGTCACAAACATCCGGAGAATTTTTTTATTCACTCTGCAAGGGTATAAAAACCACTTTAATAAATGCAACTTATTTTAATTGAGTTCTAAATAAAAGGAGGCTAATTTTATTCAACCAAAAAGTTAATTAACCAACGCAGCAAGTACGGTATGCAGGAAATTGCGGTAAATGTTTCTTAACATGTATTTAGTTTCAAGCAGTTATTGAAATTGGGTCCTCTTTGAAATTTTCATGACCGACTATAACATACTCTGTACCTGTGAAGTGCTGCCCATCACCGTTGCGACCGTTGCTGCCCATAATTGTTTGTTTTCCTTTTACCTCGACTCTCGTTCATCCGATCTTTACCATTCCTTTGGCGGATCGATAAATAATAAGGATTACTAAATATGTCAAGAGGAAACGAACCTTCTATCTATAAAACTGTGGGAGATATGATGTTTGTTTTCAATTTGCGGGGGCGTGGAAAAAATTGAAAATAAACTATCTGCCTGCAAGTATAAGAAAAATATGTCCCATACATGTCAAACCTCTTACCATCTTTGAGATCTCTTTGCTCATACGGACTGACGGACACTGTGTACCTCTGGTACAGAGTATAATTAAGTTAATTCTTAGAACAAAGTTTAGAAAAGTGTAAAGAGCTTTTGACCTGTTGCCAAGCCCTTAAAGAACTATTCATAACTTGAACATTTGTATTTAATGTATTTTACTTCTCCAGTAGCAGTTGAAACCAGAGCTGCAGCGATCATTATTTTGATCATAACTTCACTTTCGTCCATCGGATCTTTACCAATTCTTGGCGGGTCAATTAATAATCTAGAATACTAAACATGTCAATCAAGTATGAACCATCTGTCCTTAAAACTGTGGGAGATAAAAAGGACTTTCCAAATAACGTGGTGGACCTGGCCTGGCGGTCCACTTGTCTATCGCGTCGCTATTGAGATTGTTGCGCAGTCCTAGCACCTCTCTGGGATGCGATTATTGCTCTCGATTGCTCGCCTGTTTGAATGATTCGCCAGCTCTCCAATCCGCTTGACGGCTAAGCAGCTCGTAGTTTTTTTACCATTAAAAGAAAGAAACTAAACCCCAAACAGAACCAACAAATACACAACAAAAACTGCCCAAAAACAAATCAACACATGAAAGTTAAATAGCCTATTAAATATTTCTGTTTATCAACTATCTGGGTGCAAAATTTTATCCAAATTCGTTCAGTCATTTATGCTTGATTGCTTAAAAAACCTGCAAACATACAATAAAACTTATTAACCTTGACATTTACGATATTAGTAAAATATACTGACTCAATGCTTTTTGAATATTTTCTTAAAATTAAACTTCAATTAAAAATGAGAAAAATCAAAAGGATATGCTTAATAGTTTGAAAATTCGGAAAAAAGAACAGGCCAGATGATATATAAAGTTTGGACCAATAAGACGACCAAATCCTTAGTTCGGTTAGCTATAAAGCCAAGTCAGGAAACTAATAAACAGAACCAATCTGTATTCTCGAGCGGCTTGCAACGCTAATATATGGTAAATAGCAACTCTCGTGTTTGGAGCCAGGTTAAGCCCCTAGAGGTACAATTTTGGCATCTCTTCCCAGCGCACACAGTCCAAATTATTGCAGTTTCAACATCAGGCGTTTACTTTAAAAGTGACACGACATGGTAGTTTTGTGGGGCTATTTAAGATCTGGCAACTTTATATTTTAAGCCCAGAAGTATGCAATGTTTTCCAAAAATATATCAATATTTCCGAAAATTCTTGGTTAAAACTAAACAGAATAAATTTGATAAATGGTGAACCTTCAGAGCACTACCTTCAAAGTATTCAGAGAAATTTTTTTTAAATGTGTAGCATACCTACAAAGACTTTGGTTGGAAAAAAATATTTCACTATTAATTTTTTTTAGTAACACTAGACAACAAGGTATATTGTCCAGTATATTGAAGAGTTATTCTAGATGATTTTTTTGTGTTTCGGAAATGGTCCATTGCGTCTCGATTTTTTGTAATTTGAGATTTAAGTTGCTTAAAATGCATATTTCGACACTTATTATGAACGTTTTTTGAGGATCTTTTTTTGACTTGGCTCACTTTAATATTATCTTAAAGTATTATATCTTAATTTTAAAATAAACTATTCCAAGCAATTCTTATACCATTTTGTATGCATGTCCTCCAACTTACCATATTTTGTTCCGCCCATGAGTTTGCAATGGATTTGGTTTTAAATTTTCATCAGAATTTCATAATTTCATTTGGGCAGTAGGCAATTCAATGAATTATAACACATGTATTCAAATAGGTATATATTCGCATTGTGGTATATTTGTGGCCGGGTGGCTCAGCGGCTAATGTGCGCGACCGCTGTGCAAGAGGTCGTGGGTTCAATTTCATCTCGGAACATCCAATGAAACGTTTTTTCTTTGGATAAACTTTACACCTGGTCACCCCTCTCTGCTGTTGGCGCCAGCTTTGTGGTAGTTAGCCATGCAAAAGCTTCTTAAACTGCCGTTCGGATTCGGTGTTAAACTGTAGGTCCCTTTCTCTTGCGCGAAAATTAGAAGGGCACAAGCCAAGAGATTGAGAGAAGCTCGGCTTTGACCCTTTGGGGCTGTGTCAACTTGACAAGACATTTTACTTTACTATATATTCGCTTAAAAAAATCGCAGAAATGTTTAGGATAGTTTTTTTTTAAAGCTAAGGAGCAATTCTTTACGGTAATGTCAATAATAAATTAAACATTAGTAAGGGTTCCCCACAAAAAGTGCCGAATAAGGGTCAAAATATGCATTTTAAACTCTCTTAAGCTTAAATTACTAAATATCAAGACGTGTTGGGCCATTTCTGAAAACAGTTTTGTGTTCAGCACAAACATTTTTATCTAGAATCACCACCATTCCTTCAATATACTCTAGTTTAGTTTTGTTGCCTTGTATGTAGTATAGATAATCTTTGAAATTGGTCCAAAAAAACAAGATTTGATTCAAATCGTATAACAGGATTGTTTTTAAATTCAGAAACAAAAAAGTTAAAATTTTTCAAGTAAAATTTATTTAAAGTTCAAACATTCAGTTGCATATTAGTTTCTTTCTCTTGAATCTTTCGCGTCGTGTATTCATGCAGCACGAAGAAACGCAACGTGTGCGCGTGTGTGTGCGCTCTCAACGCGGGTTTCAAAACATCAAATCGATCGATAGAAATTACAAAACCAACGTCAGGGATGCTGATGTCGTGTGGCTGCTGGTGGTGGTTAATCCCAATGCCAACCCCCTGGTGCATAGTTCCGCATTGATGCTGCTGCTGCTGCTGCTTTGTTCTCATCATCCTTCTCGTTCTTTTTTCCTTCCACTTCAATCATAACTGTGTTCAATTGTTGTTTTTATTACCGCATTTCTTTCACCTTTCCCCGCGCAAGTGGGAGAGAGAGAGAGAGGAGTCTGGGAAAGCAAATTGGTTGGCTCCGCTCACTCGCCACATTTCCTCTGTTGTCCTTTGGCTTTTTTTATGACTTCACCCGGACAACCGTTACATGTGCTTATCTTGTGGACTGCTGTTTCAGTTTTTCGTTCACGATTTTCCGCATGAGCAGCGGGGCTACCCTCCTCCTTCTCCTCCCACAATTGCGCATAATATAAATTAATAATGCAACAATTGCATTTTGTTATGTTTGTGCGGCTCTTTGTTGTCTTTGCCTGATTTCATTAAATATTTTTGTTATCTGCCGGTCCCTTTCGCTTTTATGAGAGGCTACCAGTAGCCATAGACATGGACATGTACAAGGACATGGACATAGACATGTGAACATGGGTATAACCATTAAATGTGATCTGTAGACCCCATCAAATGCATTCGGCATACCAAACCAGACTATTGCCTTGAGTCTTTTACGAGGATGTTAAAGTTGGAGGGGCTGGAATGTTGTTTTTGCTGGTATGTATGTGTGTGTGTGTGTTGCCTTATCAAATGACGAGCAGGATACGTGTGGGGCTTTTTAATTTGCCACACTTGCTACAAGCTATTGTAATTATGAGTGGAATGTTGCAAGGGCACTAAATATGTGGTTAAACATATCCAATTATTTGAGCTTAGACAAAGTTCTCGTGTTGCTTGATTAAGGCAGTTTTTTCGAGTAAATATACTTTACAGAATATTAAAACTAACACTAAATTGTGCAGGTTGTCTAAAAAGTTTTTTAACAAGCTATCAATTTTATCATCAGTAGACTTTGGTATAAGCTTCAAGTCAGCGGATCGATGCAAAAAGAATCTCTTACAAGGTCTGACCCATAAAATATTGAACCCCTGGGCTAAACAAAATCAAAAACCAGGGCCAACAAGTTGTTTTTGACATTTTGACAGGTATTGATAGAAGTTACGCGTTTTGCCATGAAATTTAAAAGAAACATGTAAGTTCCATAAAACGACTTAGTATATCAAAGCTAAGCTTGCTTTTGTTTATGAATCATGGAGACATTACTGACTTTTTCTGGGGATGCGGCTTTACATAGGGAGAACTGGGATCAGACATTTTCACTCGGGGCAAAGTGGAAGAATGCGACAAAAGGGTTGAGCAACTGGGATTTATACATTAGTTTGGTGCAATCAATGGCTGCAACATTACAGTGATGCCACTAAAGCAAGACTTCACTAATTTTATCAACTCTAAGGCAAGCATTCCCAAAAAAGCATAAGGCAGAGCACTCACCAATACTCACAAAGAAAAGCACATTAAATTTGGGAAAGGCAAAAACAAATTCACATGAAATTGTTGTTGATCAGTTTTCTTGCGCCAATCAAAGAAAAAAACAAAACCGGCATGTGTGTCGTTTTCTATACATCGCGCCCTGCATGTATACGATCAATAACTTGCTATCTTTGGTAAGGCTGCTCTAAAGGGTAGTACTCCGTAGCACTTCTTGCTCTGGGGAACCATAGATATCAATTTCTTGAAATCAATCTTGAAGTATATCGCATATTCAATTACAATTACTTATTGCTTATGGTTTTAAGACAAAAGAACATTGAAATACTAACCAGATTGCAAAATTAATTCTCAAACCAAGTACGAAAGGATTGACTTAAGAAAGAATTTATTTTTTAAACATGCTTAGTCACTCTTCATGCTTGCAACGCGCTCTCGTCTCCGAAGAAATGACCTACTAACCCAGCGACTGACTAAAAAGGCCGCAGAACAAAAAGTAACTCCAATATGGGATGGATTTAAAAATAGTTTCTTGATTCAAATCTGAAAAAAATATTGTTAGTCTCATTAAGATAAGATCCAATAACTACCACATAAGCAGAAAAAAAATGCTTAGATAAGCGATGAACTTTGTGTCAGCTGGTAAAAATGAGTCGTCGAAAGGACGAACGATGTTCAGAAATATAGAGTGGTTTGTTAATGAGCTTAAAACTTGAAAAAGACTGGAACAAATTGCAAACTTCCTTCTGAGAGTTTGTTCGTAAATGCTCGTAATTGCTACGTAAAGGTTTAGAAAAAGAAAAGTCGGAAAAATCTCAACAGGTGACGCTATATGCCCAGATTAAGTTTTTCAGTTAAAGGCTTTTAATATTCCCATTCGAGCCAATTCCCTTTCAATAATACGTTGCTCTTCCGTTCGACGTGCTGCGACATTTAAGTAAGACCTCTTCTTGGCATCGTAAAAAATATCGAACTGTATAAGTTGTATAAGTCGCCCTTAACGTTTCCAGTAATCACTAATTTGCTTTTGAAATAGCTAATAAAAATAAGCAAACGAACGGAAAAGATCCATTGAAAAATTGTTAAGCAACTGGAAAAGTAAAAGAAATCTGAAAACAATATAATCTGAGCTATCAAATGTCCGCCTACTGCACCACGATTTAAACTGTACCCAGCTTTGGAAATTTTTGATCACATTCAAATCTTTTTTGAGTCCTCGGTCTGGTTAAAATAATTCTTGATCAGAAATTATACTTTTGTCGGGAGAAAATGGTACCCTAGCAGCGACTCTTCTTGAAGAGTCGTTTTTAACCCGTTTTTCTGATTTTCGAATCAAATCACATTCGGGGGTTTCCTAGAAATCTCTAGTTATTTTGGCTTCGGTTGGCTTGCAAATCGCTCGAAAAATCCGTCGGTGTCCCAGAACTTCGAGAGATTTCATTTTCTTATTAGAAAGTCTAGTTAAAAGGTGAGTGTATAAGATTATGTTCCAACTACAAAAACAGGGCTGCGTCGCTCGCAAATAATTGATAACAGATTTTGTTCATTGCTTTATTGATGGTTTCAGACTTGCCAGCCCTGTTTGTGTCATTGCTTAGTTCGCTAAGTTTGCGTAGGTGAGCGAAGTCGCATTGATTGGTTTGTGTATTGGATTGGGTTGGTTTCTCCAAATCTCTTAATTAAATACTAGAGGTTTGAAAGAATTGGTTTTGGGTTGGTATTTGGTTGGAAGAGATTTCTGGGACACCTCCGATTTTGACCATATTCATGAGTAATGTTCAAGTCTTCTTTTATAAGTTAGGTTGTAATCTCTTTTTGATCATCAAAAGGGCTCGAACAATGATCGTTTAGGTGATTTTAGTTAAATCGATCTTGATTGAATTGAACATGGCCCTAGCTCTCATATCTAACCGAATTGCAGCAACAACTATTGGACGGTGAAAAAATAGCACATTCAGCATTAAAGCTTTCGTTGAACCTGCAAATCAAAGAAAATTTTATTTATATATATTAATTGTAATATGAGATGAGCGCACGATGGCGCACCAAAAATTATTAAAACGACTCTATCGAACATTGAAAGATTGGCAAAACAATAATCGTTGCTATTGGCGGGCAACTATCGACAAACACTTCCCTTGATTCCGAAATCATTAGCTGCGGATAAATTAATCGCATGTCAGCAGAGAACAATGAAAACCATTTCATTGAGTATGAATATGCGAGTGTCCCTTCAACAGGATAGAACCGCAAAAGATTTCTCCAAAGAACTGCTGAAAATCGGAAATGGTCAAATTCCGGTAGATACTAGGAGTGGTTAAATATCAATTTCACCTGTCATTTGTCAGTTTTAGCAGCGAAATTTTTCATGTCAATGACTTTAAAATAAAATTCCCGGCGAATTGCGTTCATACAAATCGATCGATCGCGATAAAATCGAAGATGAAGTTGTTAAATATTCAAAGAAACTCTTGAACACTTCGGATTTGCTGACATTCCGCTTCATTATTTGCGTCTTAAAATTTAATTTTCAATCGGAAGGTCGATATCAAATAAATTTTTTTGAGCTTGAATTTAGCTCACCTTTTCTTTCTGTTTAGAGCATTTACCTATATTTTCGGCGCAGTGAACACATTTTTGTAATAAATACTATATACACTCATGGACAATATAATAGGAGTGAGGTTTTTTTTAAATATCGATTTAAATCGATATAAACATATCATTTAATAAGGAAGCTATTCTTTTTTAATATGGTCACACTGTTTCGGTACGAATTGGGTGAATTCCTGGAATTAATTTGCTTTCTGGGAAAAATTGTGGATTGTTCTATTGGTTAGACTGCACTGATTTTTTTCCAAAAACCTAAAAAGGTCATACGATCTCAGTGAAAACTGCGCTTTAATTCGAATTGATTATTTGTGTGGTCATATTTTCTGCAGGTTTCATGGTCTCACTTTTCTTTATTTTGTAAAGCCCTGTACGGAGACGCGGAGTTTTTTTTCTGAGCCCATTTAATTACATAACTCAGAGAATACGCTCAAAAAAATTATCAGAGTACATTGTCAGAGCGAGTACGGAGATGCTGCAAATGCGCTCTGAGGAAGAATGAGCATGACCTGCCAACTCCGTTTTTGTCTAACTGCCGTTTAATTCTCGCAAGGTGTAATAGAAATTATGAAGATTGTTTGGTAATTGTCAGAGAATAAAAAAATGGAAGCAACAAAGACAAACAAACAATACAGAAATCATTTGGAGGTCTTCACGGAGGACGAACACGATTGAATCTGGCCATTTAAATGGATTTCTACTCCGGTGGATGTGACTGGTTGTCATTCCCCCCAAACCATCGTGTAAACATTACCTGAGCCGCAGCCTCCACCGCCCATTATAGTGGCGCTTCCTCAGGTGGCTATTCTGTCTACGCCAGCTGTCCATGGCATTGCCTGTGACCTCTGAATTTCTCATAGTGGATTCTTTTTCAATTTTCTGAAAAATTTTTAGCCCGCTTTTTTTTAAACAAATCGCATCTGGATTTTTAATGTTGCCTGGTCACACTCTGAGAATTATGAAACAATTCTCGCTGAGAGAAAATTTTCAGCATCTCCGTACTGGGCTTAAACGATCGGTCGAAAAACTAGTTTTAGTGAGAAAAATGTTTTTTGTTTTCAATGGAAACGCCTCCAAACTTCGTACTTCTTAGTTTGCTGTGCATACCCATGATTTCACCAAGTTTGAACGGAATCGGACATCTTTATAGTATAGTTGTCAAAGAAAGTATAGTCTGGAAAGTAGTCTTAGTTAGAAAAACTTTTATGTTTTCAATGGAAATGTCTTAAAAACTTAACATTTATTTATTTGGAATGCTTTCACATAGTTCTACAAGTTTTGGTCTAAATCGGATAACTATAGCATATAGCTCCCATAGGAACGATCGGTCGAAAAACTAATTCTAGTGAGAAAAACTTTTTTATTTTCAATGGAAACGTCCTTATAATTGGCAGATACTTACTTCATATACTTTTGCACAATTCTACAAAGTTTTGTCAAAATCGGATGACTATAGCATATAGCTGCAGTACAAATGATTGGTCGAAAAAAAGTTCTAGTGAGAATAAAACAAAAAAATATTTTAAATAGAATCGCCTCCAAATTTTGTAATTAATAGTTTGTTATGCTTTTCCATGATTCCAATAAGTTTGGTTGAAATCCGTCATCTATACAGTATATGCCGATAGAAAAGTAAGGTCCCAAAAGTAGTCTTAGCTAGAAAAACTTTTTTGTTTCCAATGGAGGCTGCTGGGGTTTACAAAACTTCGGCCGAGCAGAAGTTAACTTTTCCCTATTTTTGCTGTTGAAATTCATTTTTATCTATTTTTCTACTCTTTTTGACCCAAAAACTCTCTTTCAAATACTAATTTCTCTTGATAAAATGCCAACTCACTTATTTCAATTAACATTACGTTTTGAGTCCCCATTACTGCCGCAAGGGACAAAACTTTGCCATGCTGATTTCAGTGGACTATCAAAAAGCCATTGACGAAGCAGAAACTACACTACTAATGAGTAAACGAAAGACAATCCCAAAATATTCATATTAATTAGTGGCATGTACTATTACGTGACAACTTTGGCCAGTCTCCTGCGTTCGCAGTTCATAGTTCCCAATTGTGCAGTTTGCCAGTTCTCCTGTAATTTTTGCGATTCATCAGCAAGCTCATAATTGTTTTCGATTTTCTACTCTGCTCTGAATCTGGATTCGGCTTGTTGGGGATTTGGAGGGGGATTGTCCTAAATCAACTAACCCGCTCTGGCCAGATTAACAAAGTGATTGGCAACAACATTAACATTTTCATCAGCCGCCGGGTGACTCAGCCCCTGCAAGCGAGAAAAGTTGACGTTGGTAATCCATCATCATTGCCATTCGGAAAGGGGCTTTGAATTTTTATTATTATTATGTATTTGTGCGTGAAGGCGGCAACAATGGCTCAGAGATGGAGTGGTCGGATGATAAGCAGAAGGAGGAAGAGAAAGAGGAATGAATTGTTGTTGGGTTTACTATCAACGATTCCGCTGTGTTAACCATTTATCGCAACTCATGGCGCACGTTTCTCATTAGTCTGTTGTCGTCCTTCTCATCTGGGTCTCTATTGTTGTCGTTGGGGTACAGTGGGAGCGAAAGGAATTAGGACGAGGGATCAGTCATTATAATGCACCTCATACTTTAGCAACGAACTCAGAACCCCTAACAGAATCTTAATCCAATTTTTAAAGAGTCGCTCAACGAATAAAAGAAGGAAGATTACTCAAATAATTTGTATCAGAGCTATAATGTAATCAATACGGGAGTATTTAATTACTCTTAATTATAAAAGTCACGATTATTGAGATAATGAAAAAGCAAGTCCTGACTACGATTGTTTTTAGTAATAGTAATTTGAACTTGAAATAACGATTATTTGAAATATAATTACTTATACAATTACTTGAATAATTTTTTGTGTAAAGTTGGATAATTGAGTAATTCTGCTTGAAAAGTATAAATATTCATGTAATTGTTGCGGAAACTAGCAATTGCTCAAGAATCACCTTTTACAGGTACAATTATTCAAGTAATTGCAAAAGTAATTACATTTTGAAATAAACACTGAACAATCGTAATTAGGAGTTGCTTTTATTTATCTGAAAAATGTTAATGGCTATGGTAATTGTAGTTTACAGCTGTGATTTGTTTACATCGCGCAACTCAACATGTTTGCCCATGGTATTCCATCCTTTCTTGTCGGGTGGCAAAGTGGCGATAATCATGACTGACTTTTACCGAAACAACTCTCTCTCTCTCTCTCGTTCTCTTTGTCGGTGGCTTCCACTTCCCCCCGTTTTTCTCCCGTTGAACACGTTTAATCTGCTTGCCACAGATTTCTATCACTGTCATGGGCTGTTGTCGTTCTCGCTGTCGCTGTCATTGACGTTCGGCTTCGGTTGGCGCCGTCGCGGCTGGCGCTGGTGCCATTGTCAGGCTCATCGATACACAAGTCAGGCAGAAGAAGAATCCTGGCTGTTTTTCCTTTGGATTAACATCAGCATTGCCCTGCCGCGCCGACTTTTTTTTTATAATGATACACAATTAGTGCGATGATAAATGGTCTGTCAAATGCAGCATCAATGTCCTGATACAAAAACAACTACAGCAACAACAGCAGCCAGCAGCACAGCAAGGAGCAGTCTGCTACACATTTTTTTTTTTTATTTTTAGTCTCTGACTCCTTTCTACTTAGCTGCGTCCACTGGTATCATCCGTTTTTGCAGTTTAAGTGAAATATCCCCCTCAGGCAGAGGGACAGCGGGGGAGTGGAAGAAAAAAACTAATGATGGCAGCACCCAGATATTGGATATTAATTGTTACAAATAACAAGACGTTCCCTTTGGTCTTAGTTTCATTATTTTCTTTATCCAAGACGACGAAATCAATTAAAATGAGTGAAATAAATTGTAGACCAAACTGCGTTAGAGCCCTAAGGAAAGCCAGAGACAGAGCTAAGTTCGGAGGGCCACATTACTGATTAGCGTTGTTGCCTTTAACAACTCACTTGAATTTCATGCCTTGGGGAAAATAAGCATGTAACTGGTCATAAAATATGATAGCTAGTAGCTCGTCTTATACAATACGTTTGTCAATGTAATAGCCAAGAGCAGGCGGTGAAACTTTGCAACCTCGCAGCCGCCCTTCTTCACCTCTTAGGGCCTTTATTCGTCGCAAAAACCAACAAAATTTTCCGTTTCGCATCTGGGCGTAAGAACGAAATATAAACTTACCTTAAGCAATCGCAAGCAATTGTTCAAAAATTATAAATACTCAAAGTCAGTACTAAAATGTTTTTGAATCAGATGTGGTCTTTAGATTTGGCTGTGCACCTTTGTCGAAAACTAAGATATTAAAAAATTTTTTTATAAATATTTTAATGAAATGCTTAGGGCCTACTTAACTTCACTTTGCTAAATATGCCCTCAAATTCAAACCCATAGATTTCATCAGCGGGCTTTGCTGTCTATTCTAAGCTTGCTAACGCATTTATCATCTTCTTATGGGGGATGCATTTTTATTTGTTAAATTTTTCCCTTATTACATATCTCACCGCAAACATCAGATTAATATCTTTCCGGAACAAAAGTAATATACGAGTTCTTTCGCCACAAGAATTTCTCAAATAAGCCCTAAGAAGAGAGGGAAGAGAACTGCAAAAATGAAATTGTGAAAAATGGTTAATCAAATATTAAACAAAATGTCTGGACCTGAGATGCCTGACATTTGTGGTTGTTGTGTCGCTATGCCCTTCATCTCTTTCTCTCCTTTGCCTCTTGCAAAATTGAACGCGACAACAAATACTTATGCGGTGACACATGTTTTTGTGCTACGAATGATTTCGTGTGCATCAGACAGCCACAAAATCACACACTCCAACATTTGGACTTTCTGTTTCGTTTTTTTGTGGTTGGTTTTGCTTTTGAATTATTTTCTTCATTTATATTGGTGACTTAAGCGGCCTTAAGCTGGCAGTGGACAACTCTGTACCAAAATTTTATAGCACCTGATTCATCAAAGAAACTAATCTGGCACCAATTTTGTTTTCTTGTATGCAATAATCCTTAAGATATCGTTGTATAGCTGGTATAGCTGTTTATACTCTTCCAAAGGGTATTATAATTTTGATCAGAAGTTTGCAGCGCATTAAAATAATCATTCCCCATAAACTATATATATTCTTTATCAGGGCGACGAGCTTAGTCGATTGAGCTTTGTCCCTCCGTCTGTCAGTAGGTCTATCTGTTTCTACGCAAACTATTCTCTCAGGTTTTAAGCTATCGACCTGAAATTTTGCACAGTCTTCTTTTTACTGCACGCTGCTTATATGTCGGAACCAACCGGATCGAATGACTATATATAATAACTCCCATAGGAACGATCGGACGGAACACTACCATTTGGAATGGATATTTCTTAAATAGCTGGCTGGCTTCAGCCAATAAATTAGTCCCACTAGGTCAGAGATCGGTATTTCTGAATTCTCATTGTTCATTGTGTAATTTTATGTTCTGTTTGACTGAACATTGTTAAACCTTCACTATAAATAAATAAAAATAAATATCCTTTAAATCATCTTTAATATCCTTTCAATCATCCAACGGAGCTGAAAATCGTCCGAAGGATACGAAAAATGGTCATCCTTTGGACGATTATCAGCTCCGTTGGATGATTTAATGGATATTAAAGACATATCTTTTCCAAATGGATACGAAAATCATCAAAAGGATAGTTTTATACTCTGTACCAAAGGTACACTGATTATATTAAGTTTGTGCAAAAGTGTCCGTCTGTCCGAATGAGCAAACATATATCAGAGATGGTAAGAGATACAGGTTTGACATGTATGGGACAAAAACTTCTTATACTTGCAGGCAGATCAAGTTTATTTTGAATTTTTGCCACGCCCCCTCCCGCCCCCGCAAATTGGAAAAAACATCATATCTCCCACAGTGTTATAGATAGAAGGTTCGTACCTTCGGGACATATTTAGTAATCAGGATTATTTATCGATTCGCCAAGGGAATTTTAAAGATCGTATGAACGATATTTGAGTTATAAGGAATACATACAAGTATGGGCTGCACCGATCGCAACTGTGATGGGCAGCACTTCAGAGGTATTGAGTATGCTATAGTCGGGCTTGACCGACTTTTTTCTTTTTTAATGTACTCTTTTTTCTCTGTATAGTTTTTGTTAGAAAAACTTTTATGTTTTCACTGGAAACGTCCCAAAATTTGGCATTTATTGAGATCGGACAACTATATTATTATTATTATAAAGAAATTATCGCGAAATTACAAATTGCGCGTAACTTAGAACTAAGCTATAGCAACTATGGCCTTAACTATATGCACAACATGATGTTTTAAAACTGGACTGCATTCAGGAAACACATGTAAAATGCAATATGATTGTTCAATGTTTTAAGAGAAGCGATATAGTTTCTTCAAAACTATAAGTGGCGCAGAACATCATATATTATTCTTATTATATGCGTTCAACATTCCGAACTACTTAAAACAACAAAGAATCAGAAGAACACACAGGAAGGACAATTGGTCTGCTTCTTGAAAGAACAAATTGCAGACTTTCCCACAATGAGAACCGAACAATGACCAAAATAGCGACCATCTTGGACCCCATATTTGGTGTTGCTCAAAACGCAGTACATTTAATTGAAAATGAACTGGCATCCCTAAAAGGTTCTACTCCCGAACAACTGCCATTAAATGTTTCGGAAGGACTTAACGACTCTTCCACCGATCCACTATTCAAAATCTAAGCCATGGCAGCTCGATATCTGCACATTCCCGGGACGGCGACCGAATCGGTATGAATGTTCTGCAAAGCGGCTGAGATTGGCTGTGTTTACCAGAAAGATTGATCGCTGAGCAGGTATCAGAAAAACTTATACAATTGCAACTAATGGTATCAGTATCACTGAAAAGGAGCGTTCTTTTTCCTCGATACATGCTCCGGTATCATGATACGTTAAAATGGCTATCAAGGTACCGTATCTCTACAGCAAGGGTGCCCAGAACGAGCTTACCAGCGCGTCAAAACCAATACACATACACCAAATATATTTCAAGCAATAACAACAAAATGAGATAGAGACAGAGAGAACCGATTTTTGTTTTTGTGTGTGTGTGCCGCGGAAAGCGACACGCGTTCGGTCGTACGCATAAGCATTTTGTTGTTGTGTTCGAGTTTGCGAAAGACATAGGGGAGAGGGAATAGAGACACATATGAAGTTGTTGTTGCAGGTCAGAGCGCGAACAACAACAAAACATAGAGCACGCATAAGATTTGTTTTTGCTTTTTGCTGGCTTATGGCTCGCGCAAAATGAATACGCGCAGGCTATTCCTTTGCGTAGAACAACAACACAAGCGTGTCTTGCGTAATGGGCAAGGGCGCCCCTGCTCTACAGTTTAGCAGGAAAATCACTGTCTGTCTGTCCGTCTGTCCGTATGAACAAACAGATATCTGCGACCTCAGATCTCAGAGTATGGGACTAAAACTTCTTATACTTGCAGGCAGATCAAGTTTATCTTCAATTTTGGCCACGCCGCCTCCCACACCCGCAATTTATAAAAAACGTCATATCTCCATCAGTTTTATAGTTAGAAGGTTCGAACCTTCAGGACATATTTTGATATCAATATTATTTATCGATCCGCCAAACGTATGGCAAAGATCGGATGAACGGTTGGTTTAAGGAAAACAAACAATTATGGGCAGCACCGGTGATGGGCAGCTCTTCACAGGTACAGAGTATGTTATAATCGGGCTTGACCGACTTTCTTTCTTGTTTTTCAATGAATTTTAAATTAAAATTTTCAACTAGCCGGTCCAATGTACTCGTCATTAATTCTTTTGAAAGGCATCACCCATTTAATTTCCTCCAAAAAAACCTTGGTCTTTTTTGCCATGGTTTGTTTAGCCATGTTTCAACTTAAATTTTGCCTTATTTCCGTTTTTAAAGTCCGTTTTTAAAGTCCTGTTCGAGTTCAGATTTAGAAGGTTTGGGGCGGTGCTCGGTTCTAGACCGGATTGTAGACCTGATTGGAGTATATTCTCTATTGCCAGTGTCAACTTCTCCGCTCACATTGTTGACCCCTAGGTTAAACTCATGTTATTACGAAGAGCGAAATTGAATATTATTGTATGTAAATTGTTATATATTTTGTCACCAAAACATAATTCTAATTATATTTTGAAGCAGAGTAACTTGTTACCTTATTCTTGATTTTAAACCTTTCGTAAAAGAAAAGTCGAAATCGCAGCATTTAGTCCTTACCTCTTCGCTAATCAATTCAGCTGCTCCGAAAGTAAATATGATTACACATAATCACCACAACCTTCTCTAAGACACTTTCGCATTCCCCTTTCCGTTGCAAATATGAGAGCCTCAGGTTTAATATGTAGCTTTGAGCATAACGGCAGCTGCAAATTATCGGTTGTCAAATCAAAGATTGCCACATTTCGTTGCGGATAAGGGGCATATTGTGGGCTGCTTGTCTGTGCGCTTCAATTGGGTTATCAACATCAAAGTTTGGCGAATTCTAACTTCATTTGCTTGACCATTGACGTCTATTTGCACATTCACCTGTTTAAGTAATCGGTGGGCCACAAAATCTAATGGACGTTCTCATTTCTGTTAACTTTTTCTAAGCTTTTTGTTGCCTATATAAAATAAATGGTAACTTAATTCAGCAAAATAAAAAGGCTCAGCAATAACTTTCACAAAAAACAATTAGGGTATTCACGACCCCCACTTGAGCTGTGGAGTTGTTGAATTGAGCACATTTTTAAATATTTTACAAGTCGAACACTAGAAGAAGAAAATCGCGACTCCCAGTTGAGCTGCGGTATTGTGGAATTGAGGAATTGTTTTGTTTTATTCTTCTTGTTTTCGACTTGTAACAACTTACAAATTTTCTCAATTCAAAAACTCCACAGCTCAACTGGGGGTCATGAATACCTAAATATTTTTTAGCTTATTGATTTTTTGTTTTAAACTTAATTAGGTTTTATTCTTTTAGACAAAAATGTTATAAATCTCTAAAAAAAAATTTGTCTTAAGTGTTTTGTTGTGCCTTGTTCAAATATTTTAGATTTCTGCTGTTTGTTCGATAAACTTAGAACAAACTCTTTTGTTTGCTAGTTTATGTGACAGAAAGAGCTAACTAAAGTAGGCTAATAAGTTTACCCGTCCATTACGCTGAGAAGGCTTTAGGAGCCAACTACCTGCCCATCCCCGCTTTAAACTTTCCACATCAATTAAAGAAAAGCCGCTTTAGTTATTTCGTTTCGATTATTTATTTCTTCATTCTATCGCATTTTGTATAATTTTTTTGGTTGATTTTCTGTTGCAATGTTTAATTACTAACTAATTATCAACTAAATCCAATGTGTTCTAGTACTCAATGGAATAGTCGAAGGTGCCAAAGTGCTCGTATTTCTTTGCAAAGTACTTCTCAAATTTGTCCACAAAGTAGACCTTGACATCCTTGAAGTAGCCGTTGGGCACAAAGAAGCTGTACTCATCGATGGGACGGTCGAAGGGATAGCCGAAGGGATGGCTGTCCACAAAGCGAGTGCCGGAGCCAACACCCGAAGAATAGGTGCGGTCGAAGGTGGAGAATTGCTCGTAGTCCTCGGTGTAGGGCGAGACAAAGAAGTAGAACTGCATTGGCATACCGTGCTCCCAGCCCTTGGGCAAGACCAGGCGATCGGGGAAGGCATTGTGAGGCTCACTGACGGTCAAGGGGAACTGATATTTGCCCTCGCTGGCCAACATAACGTACTTGTACAGCTCGGTGTAGGTAACGCGATCCGCAGCGGTCCAGGTGAACTCCTTGGAGCTGCGCTTGATGTTGTTGACGCCGGCCACGAAGGGATAGACAAAGCTATCGATCTCCACAAAGTTCTTGCTGTTGTAGTACAGAGGAATCACTTTGCCATACTCGTCGAATTTGGGTCCCAGGAAGATGCGTACGACACCCTTTTGCACCTTGTCGGAGGTAATGGTGAAGTCGAAGTGGAAGGGCTTGTGGTTCAAACGGGCCTGACGGGCCAGCAGGGTCTTGTCCCACACGAACTCGCCATCGACAAAGGTCATCTTGTCGTTCAACAAGTTGGTCACATCAAAGTCCACAATATCGAAATAGGTCACAAGTTCGGTCACGCTCACATCCTTGATGGCAATGCCCTCATAGTGCAGTTCCTTCTGGGTATAAGGCGTCAGGTAGAACTTGAATTGGTAGAAGACATCGGTGAACTTCTTGTAGAACGAGTAGAAGAAGGGATCGCGCATCATGGTCTCGAAGTTCAGGAAGATGTTGGGGAAGACCTCGAAATCAGAGTAGTCCACATCGGCGAAGTACATATGCGACAGCACATACCAGTAGTGGAAGAAGTACTTGTCGTAGGTGTCCACATTGCCCTGCAGATAGTTACCAATAAACTTGACCGATTCGGGTTTGTGCAGATCGATGACCACACCATCGGCGGTCTTGTAGTAGCCAGTCTCCAAAACATTGTAGATGCGACTGAAGAAGTTCTGCACCTGGTAGAGCATATCGAAGTTGCCATAGGTCTCGTACTCAAAGTAGTTCTTGCGGTAGCTGTAGCCCACACCGTTGTAGTAGATCAGCTGAGGATCATAGCCTTGCTCCACCTGTTTGTACCAGAAGAACTCGGGAATCTCACCGTAACCATTAGCCAAACGCTCCTGATAGTAGCGAGCCAAAATCTGCTGCACATTGTAGATCCACCACTCGCCGCGACGATCCTTCTCCAAACCGAACTGCTTGCCATCCAGGAAGAAGGCGTAGTCCATGTTCAGATAGTACCAGTACGAGTTCCAGCCCAAATCCTCGGTGAAGTAGCTCATTTTGCTTTCGCCATTGAAGAAATCAATGTCACGGGTATAGTCCACTGGCATGTAGAACTTCTTCAAACCCTGCATGACATCCACATACTTGGCATCCTTGGTGAATTCGACAATGTTCTCGCGCAGGAAGTACTTATCCTCCACATACCAGTGCTCACCCAGACCCATCATCTTCCACCACTGCCAGGTCTTCCAGTCCTTGGTATAGAAGTAGCTGTTGTCGAACGAGAACTCGCTGTAGTCCTTGTACAGAATGTCCTTGTATTCCTTCTCGTACATGATCAGCTTGCTGAACACCTCATAATCGAATTTCTCAGCCTCATAGACGAATTTCGAGTTGAAGAAGTATTGGGGGAAGATCTCATAGATTTGTGGCAAAATCAAACCCTCGAATTCGGGCTTATGGATGACAGCCAGAGTCAAGGCATAGACGAACATACCCTCGTTCACATGCATACGGGCCCAGGCCACATTCTGCACGAAAGTCTCCCAGTCGTTGGCATAGTAGAAGAAGTTGAACAGACCCCAGGCCTGTTTGTGATGGGTCTTCACCAGAGCACCAAAGAACTCACCCTTGGGCAACAAGGCGTTTAGCTTGTAAGACTCCCAGAATTTCTCCATATAAAAGTCGAATTTCTGTACAAAAAACAAAATCAAGAAATTAGAGAACTTCCAAAGGAATTCGAAGGAAAGTATGGACTCACCTGGTAGTGCGTCTTGTCCATGACAAAGCTCTGGCCCGCCTTGATCCATTCCTCAAACATCAGAGGATCCTCGATGCGGTGTAATATCTCGAAGAAGAACTTCTGCTTGGCCAAAAACTCCTTGCTGGCAACTGTCGCCTTCTCTGTGGGCACACTAAAAGCGGCCACACAGCCCACCAGGGCTAACAACACAAGTGTCAGTTTCATCTTTCGTTCCTTTTGCTCAACTGCTCCGGTTTTTTTGGTATGCCTTTACCTAGAAGACCTAAAGACTGTTGCCATTTAGTGCCAAACTTGCAGCTTTTATACCCACAGATCAGAGCTGACCCGGATCAGCCTCTTGCAAAATGCTTATCAATTGCCTGACCACCTCACCAGGTGATACGATAAGGCAACGCAGCAACGCAACATTGCATAGACAAAGCCGAAAAAATCCTAATCTCTTAATGTACTTGAACCGCCAATGACACTGATGCTGATATGGTCATCAACTGCATAATGAGATCACAGTTCTCTGATATGTTTTTTGCAGCTAATGGAAAATTTTAAATTGCTGTCGCGAATTGAAAATTTAGATTTTGTTTTATATCTTCACATTTTCTCCATTTGCCCCAGCTGCACATTTGTTTGTGTAATGCACCCCGTTATAGGCAGCTCGCCCTTAAATTAAATTCAAACTAAGAATTTAAGTTCATTCGCTTCAACTAACCAAACAAAAAAAATATTTTACAATAAAAAGGCGTGCAAATGGTTTGGCAAATCAAAGTCAGCGGCGCAGCCAAAATGGGGAAACATTGTTTTACAAAAAACAATGAAATACATGACAGTTGTGTGGACAGAGAATGGCGGGGGAAAATGAAGGCCTCCTCCAGTGAGGCAATAAAAGGCAAAAGTGGAATATATGCCACAAAGCTGGAACAGATGCCAACGAACTTCCCGCCGCCTACCGCATCATACGAGTCCACTTGAAACTTTTGCTCTATTGTTGCAACTCCCCCCACAAACCTCCTCATTTTTTCTAGCGTACTTTCTCTAGACTTTTTCTGTTTCGGGCTCAGTGAATCTTGGCCAGCTAAAGCCAGTTCTGACAGGCTCTCGAAAGGCAAAAAAAAGAAACCTTTAAAAAAAAACTGAAACTGAAAAACTCATATCCACTGTAAAAAAGTTTTTCAAATATAATTGCTGCTCCTTTTTGTAAACTCCATTAAATTTATAAAGTGGGCAAATTTGTTCAGTTTTTACTGAATTGTATTTACATATGTATGTGTGTTTGTGTGCGCATATGAACGCTTATTGATTAATAGTTTTATTGTATTTATGTACAGCTGGCCATTAATTTTGCATGTTAAATAAAAGAGCACTCAATTATGTGGGTCGAGTCCCGCACCTCTTGGGTTGCAAATCGTTCATATTCATGGATAGAACAATGGAGAGCTCTGGGGTCTATGGCATTTGGCAGGCGCACATAAAGAATGAAGTTTGTAAAACAAAAAAGTTAAAATGAATTTAAATTTTAATCAGAACCGATTCAGCATTAACTTTATATATTCAGCAAAAGTTCAGTTGAAGATTCTTTATAAAGGGACAATACGGATTTCGAAATTTGTCATTTTAGCTCAGAAGGGTCTAATATAATCACGAGACCTGCCTTTTTGGAGGACCGGAGGATATCGAACTTCAAATCATTTACAGAGAAAATTTTTGACACGCCCCCTTCAGTCCCCGCAATAAAATATGTTTAAAACCAGTTTTAGCCGTCTCAAGGTCGGAAAGAAATTATAATTCAATAATTCTCAAGAAATCAAGAACAAACGATATGCAAAAATGGACACAAACAGGTTAAGGTTTCCCAGCCATGATCACGTTTTGTCTAGTACAAACTAAACTCGTCAGTGAGATGCTAACCGCTTTCAACACCAAAAGTCATTACCAATTGCCTATAAAAACTAAATGAAGTAGCGAATTTAAACTTGTGAATTGTAAGATCAGAAAAATCTCCGTGCTTGACAAATCACAAATGCTATTATAGCTACAGTTTCAGCCGACACATTTGTGCATGTGTGTAATGGTGGCTAAAACGGCTAAAACTAGCACTCTGACTAAAAATCAAATCAAAACCCCAAAAATATGTTGAAAACCTTCTATGAAGATAGAGTAGCAGGGCAGTATTGCATGTACACAAATTTTCATGAAGATTGCATAATAAATGGCTGTAGCTATAAAGTTTACAAAAAAACGTTTCGTACTATTCGGCGAAGCATGTGCTGCGTGCTAAAAAAAATTTTAATTAACATAAAGGAAGGTTTTAAAACATTTATTCCCCTGAAGTCAAGCAGCGCCGACTTTTACTTCCAATTCCCTTGCTGAGAAAATTGATTCAAGTATAAATATTTTTATAAGGAGTTTTTAAGATTTAATTTTCTTAGTTTTTAAGAAGTTATTTTATATAATTCGCAAACATCATTCTTTCTTCTACAAGCATAATCGATCTAAAAAGCTATATATTGAAGAAAAATTAAGAAATACTTGTACAAATTAGTCCTTGTAACTTGTTTAATTTTGCTATAAGAAATTAAGGATTTTTAGCTTAACTTGCCTTTTATTATTGTTTTTTCATCAGTTTATTGCAACACTCTTTTTAATGCAAACAGCCTCAGCGACAAACAAAAACAAACGCAGCATAAGCGGTCTCTCACTGAGCGGAACACTTTTTTCTGCACCTCATGTGTTTTCTGTTAAATGTTTTCGGTTGAGCAAAATAAACGTGTCGGTCATCCGACAACCTCTGACAGCCAGTGTTTTGAGCTAGCGCTCACTAAACAACTGTCTGCAAATAAGCAGAATATACAAACATACATACATACATACAAATAATACATACAAACCAAAAAACACTTCGGAAGTATGCTCTCGGCAAAAGTGTCAGTGAAAGACTGGAGTGAAACAGGAACGAAAAATGCGGTCTTTACTCTGAGCGCAACAGAAATGAGCAAAAACAGAACTGAAACTGTCTGTCGCTCCCTGTTGAGAGTTTTTTGCGAGCTCTGGTTTATTGGCATATGTGACACTAGACCATAGCTCGAAAATTATTTAATCTATTAGTCAAGCCTGCAAAGCTCTGAAATTCCGAAGAAGATTCGTTACGGTGCACTGTGGGCCAGAAATTTCATTATTTTCCAAAACTCTAACATATCTGTACCATTTTTTTTACATACACAAAAAACAAAACTATTTTAAACATGGAAAAAAACATTTTTTTTATAGTTGTAGCTTATTTCGTTTCGCTGTAGGCTTGCAATTTATTTCAGAAATATTTATTTTTTAATTTTTTTCCGGTAAATGTGAAAAATCATTAAAAATGGCCTACTTTTAGGCTGGAAATGTTAAATGGTACAACATCTCAAACAACATGACTAATAATTTGTTTTGAATATCGGCTTTGGATTTCATTAAATCGCTTTTAAAAATGTATTTCCATTTGGCATCGAGCAAGTTTCAAGTCAGCAGAAAAGTATGATTTCTTTTTTAAAACATCGGAATTTCGAATCAGTTAGAACCAAATCATATGTGGAATTGCTTTCCAGACGATTCAAACTTAAAATCACGGTATCCCAAAGTTTTTTTGAATTTCCTTAAATAACATCAAAGTTTTTCAATTCTTTTTGAATAAATGTTGCATTGCATTTTTTATTCAGTTGCTAACTAGCTACATACTACATATTTAACAATATTTTTTTTGTCATTCTGCCTACCAATATGAAGATCTTTTAGATACATTATAGAGAAAACCTTTTCCCTCATCCCTTTTTTTCAAGGTAACATCTAAAAATTTGGTTAAATTATTACTCCGTCATATTATTTTTTGGCAGCTTAATTTCTTTCGATGGATTGACTTTAACAAAATGCTTTCTGCTTGAACGTCTTCATATTCAAACTCTGCACAGCATTTCAGCCTCTAGTTGAAAACGAACTATTCCTTAAATTAAGTTCTTAATTAGTTTTGTGATTAGGTACTACTAATGGGTATATTGTAGCCGACTTCAACATTAATTCACTTATTTAGAATTGCTGATAATGTTAAATTTTAATGATACCTTTGACCGCGTTCAAGGTAAGTTCGAATAAGTGTATGTATGTATACATAGTGGTCATGTAGTCTACATAGTTAAGGTGTGAGTTTCAAAAAACTTTTTAAATGACTAATATAGGGAACTATACCACTTGCCAGACACAAATCATCTTGTGTTTTTTGTATTTATAGCTTAAAGCTTATCAATTTAAATGCCTGATGGGGCATGGGCCATTTGTTGATTAGAAATTTTTGTTCATCATCGTCCTCGCCTCATCATGGCATACCCAACAATGAGGCGTCAGAATGCCTTTAGAGCCGAAACCTGAATGGAATACTTAAAAAAAGGAGATACCCCAAAAATAAATAACCAAAAGCGAAACTTGATGCTTATGGTAGATGCTAGCATTTTCATTTCATTTTCATAATTTTGCCATTTGGCAAATATCTCACGCATTTGCAATTATGTGCGGATTTTTCATTTCATTTCATTTCTTCATTTCATTTACGTTTCGGACTTGTTACAGTTTCGTTTGCTGCTATTTGTTGTTTGTTGCACATTTATGCGCAACCGCATTTCAAAAGCAATAAATTTTGCAGCTTTTCGGTAAAGTTACAGAAAAAATACCCGCGAGCTCAGCGAAAGAAAACTTTGCTCATTTGCGACCGCTGCATATTTTGATTTCAGTTTTTTCTTCCCCAGGAGCAGAAAATAAATTAAGAATTGTACATAACCAGAAATTAAAAGTATTTTGTTAAACTTTCAAAAGCGAAAACAAAATGGAGCAAACCAAAACACGAAGAGCCAGTGTAACTTTCACTGTGTCAAAGAATTTTTATTATTTAAAGTCTATATTTTTTAAACGTATTTAACTAAAAGTCCCAACATATATTATATATTGTTAATCTAGTTAATTCGATTTATAAAAACGCTTATGTTACTTAACCAGCAGATAATAATACTACAAATAACAAAGGTCGACCAAAATGAACATATTTTCTGATTCAAAGATCCAGAAGTGCCCATCGAGATTTTTAGAAAAATGAACTCAGTCTCAAAAAATATAAAAAAAACAAGGTTTCATCTTAAAAGAAGTAAAAATTTATCTAAAGTCGGATTATATCCTAGATGTTATGAAATCCTGTACAGAACTTCTTACTGGTCACTAAAGCAACTTATTTCTTTTCAACTTGAACACATTCTTGAATTTAGCGATGGGCATCTAATGGCTTATTGCACCCAAGACGAATTACCCCATAGTTCCGTACAAAATGCAAGAAATAACAATTAACAAGCACCGCGATTCTGGGACTTAATAGACTTGTTGAAGAATGAAGGCAAAACATTGCTAGTAGTTGTAGAAACCTTTTGTTAGATCTTGGGATCCACCGTGGCGGACAACGATGTTGATAAAAATCTATATAATTTCATTTGAAAAATCCGTTGGAAGTGACCATTCTAATCCATCTGTGCGATAGGAAATGCTGAAATCAAACGACGTAATATCGATTATCGAATAAATCGCCACAAGAAATATAATTTCATCATGTTTCGACCATTGACAAGCTGTTCACATTGTATACATAACCGCATGCTGGCCTAATTGTCTATAATGTTTTAAGCTTCGAACAGTGTAAAACCACACTCATAAAAAAAAGGACTGGCAGCCTTATAGATCGATCGAGATAAAATTAATACCGTTTTGTGCTTAAATTTTGATTGTGGAAGTACTGAAATTAAGAACTTAACATTGGGTGCATTCAGCAGATAAATCCGATTTACGATCACTGATTTACGACTTGCAATTTCTGATGATTCTCGGCTGAATGGCACAAAATGCTTAGTTTAGGTTATTCTCTGGTTTATTGTATTTTGTCAAAGATACATTGTCACAACTTTTGAGGGCTTTTAACGCTGTAAGTTCGGCAGTTTATTCTCAATTTTGGCGTTAACAGTTGGCCGTACAGTCGATAAACTGTCTTACCAATCATGATCACCAAATTTATCAGTCGCAATCGGACATCACTGTATTCACCGCTTAAGATCGGCATTCATATATATATACGCCCATTCTTAAATCGAAAAACGATCGTTTAAATTATTAAAATGATAAAATCCGTTCTTGAGTCAAGACCATTTCGTACTTACGGAATGCGAAAAAACTTAAAAAAAATGCCTTTTTAATTCAAGTACAAAATATCTTGGAAAATAAACACTTACAATGTAAGCTCCAAAAAGCTTAGCGAATCAGTTCTTTGAATTCTCAACTGGTCCTATTACTTTGCCTTTTATTTTGGTCTTTGGATAATTTATGGTTCTTGGCTCTTTTAATTGGGAACAGAATGCTATGGGCTTATACCAAGTACATTTTGTACTTGTTTAATGAACTTTTATTTTGATTCAAGGATTCTACTAGGAGTTTGTAGAAATTTTTTTGACTTCAACCAAGAATTATTTGTTCTTAAATAGTTAATCAATATCAAAGATTGATTATAATTCAATAATCAACAGAAATCGACAAAGATTTTAAATATATGGACGGCCTCCCGTTAACATCTTATCAGTGAGCTTCAAACGCTGATACACCATCAAGCCGATTGCAAATACCAATTTTTTTTAGCTAGGCGTAGAATTAGAGCTTGAGTACTGCAAGAGTGCAAGATCCTATTAATTTGACCTTGACACGGCTAACAACCAAGGCTGCAAACCAGTCCGGCTTATTTCAGTAGGTTATATAAATACTATTAATATTGCATATAGAAAAATAGGGGAAAGTTAACTCGGCCGAAGTTTTGTATACCCTGGCAGTTTGTTTTCTAAATAAGACTACTTTTCGAATATAAATAAAATTTTTATGATAGTTTTTCGACCGATCGTTTCTATGGGAGCTATATGCTATAGTCATCCGATTTCGACCAAACTTTGTAGAGTTGTGTAAAAGTATATAAATAAGTGTATGCAAAAAGGAGTTTCCATTAAAAACAAAAAGTTTTCTCACTGTTTTTCGACGATCGTTCTATGGGAGCTATATGCTATAGTCATCCGATTTCGACCAAACTTGTGAATCGAATGGGAAGTATAGTAAATTAAGAAATACCCAATTAAAGGACGGTTTCATTAAAAACAAAAAAGTTTTTTTAAGACTAGTTTTTCAACCGATCGTTCCTATGGCGCTATTGCTATAGTCATCCGATCCGGCGGTTCGACAAATGTGCAGGTATTTGTACCAAAGACTGTCAGTTTTGGGATTTTAAAACTGCGAGGAGATACAGAAACAGGCGAAGGACGGTAACAACGCCGTCATTGTGTTTATAGTGGTGGGTGCTCAGCGTAAAGAAAACCTGAAGGGTATAAAAAAAAAAAAATAAAAAAATTACAACCAAGTGAAGAAGAGAAGTTTATAAAAACGATAGAAATAAAATCTGTCAATGATCCTTTATCTTTATAATCCTTTGATCCTTTATAACTCGACAAAAGTTTTAAAATTTTGGAAAGGTCATAAGAACGAAGACTTTAAAATTTGCTTTCTATTTCAGCAACTATAGAGTGCCGCGGTCCTGAGTTCGAGTCCCAGACAAGGAATAAATAGAATCTTCTTAGGAGGAAATGCGGAGGTATACATTTTTGATTGTATTTTAAATCAAAAACGTATCACAGCAAACATTTTAAATGACTCGCAAGTAGTATCAAAAAAGTCTAGCAAAAGATGCCGCCAAACGCTCGCTAACCGTATTGCTTGCGACAATCGTAAACGACACTTTCACTGCCACAAACTGAACGACACACGAATCATTTGACTATCTTTTCCCGACTCGAATGCGAGAGTTTTGTCGGGTTAAGTCTCGCAATTCACTCGTATGGTATATCGTTTGCGAATTACATAAGTAATGAATATTATGATTAAGTATATGAATCGAAAGGTATATAAATTTCATAATCAACATATTCGGGTGTGTCCCAGAAATCTCTAGAGATTCTCGTATAAGCGGTTTCATTTCGAAATAAAAGTGCTTGCCTTTATATGTGAAGTGTCTTCAAAATGATAGGCTACTAGATAATATGACAAAAGTTGAGAGATTTGAAACCGTCTGCTCAAGGCAAAGTAGATTTGATTCGGGTTTCCTTCCCTAAAATAAATTAGCCGATATTTTTCTTTTCACTTTGCTTGTAAAGTCCTCCTAGCTAAATTAAAAATCTCTTCGTTTATACGAAAATCTCTAGTCATTTCTGGGACACCCCCGATTGACAAATCGAAAGTCAAACTTTTCTTTTTTGTTCAAGCAATGTTCGAACCAAAACCTTGGGTTCAGGGGTTTCAGGAACCGGTCCGCGAACAGAACCTTGGATTTTACAATGGGTTCGAACCGCCCCGCCGAACCTCCTACAGAATCTTAGATGTTTGCAGCCTTGCTAATTTCTTGATCTCGAAATATTTCTTGAATAAATCGGTCTTCAAATAATGACTTTTCGTACTTATTTTCATTTGCTCAAAAGTAGACTTTACAATATTTTTTAGCCATATTTTTCCCCTTCTTCTTTCTCCAGTTCTGTAATATCATTCTGATTGTCTTTGCACGTTTCTGTTGCCTTTGGCGGTCTTATCTTTTACTTTCAGTTTACTTTATTTCTTTTGTACTCTTTAGATGTATCTTTTGTATTTCGTTTATGTGCTCCCACCACCACCTAACAGAAAAGCCTCTACTTCTACCATTTTCAAAGCGAGCTTTTCCACTTAAGACCTTGGCTTCATCGGCTTTTGTGTTTAAATAAATAAATCTAAAGTTGTGGCGGACAAATCGCTGAGCAGGCAAAACCATTTTCAATGGGAAATTCGAGAAAATAAAAATGCCACAAGTAGCCAGAGAGCATCTATAAATATGTTTGTTGCCAGAGCCCAACAAGTTAGATATTGTACAAACAAAGAGGGGAGGAATATGATGATGATGATGATAATGATAATAATAATGATGACATTGACGATTTGAATGCCTGACAGGGTTCAAATAAAACAAATGCTTAGCCAGCAAGTAAACCTTTTTTTGCACAAAGAGCTAGACACAGCCACTGTGTTTATGTGCGTGTGTGGAAGAGTTCTATTTTGCACTGTTTATTTTCCATTTTTTTTGTTCAACACGCACTGTCAATATTTTCTAAGCCCAACACGATACATGCACCTTTTGCAAAAGTAAACAAAGTTGCTAGGAATATTAGTCCTGATTTCTAGTATTCAGTAGTAGCAAGCCAACATATCGTGCGAAATTTTGTAAAAACTTATTGGCCTGCCCTTATGCCAAACAAATGAGTAGAAAACTAATAAATTTTCAATACTTACCTAATGTAAACACTAACCGTAACCCTTAACATTACTTTTTTCCTTGTTGTTGCTATTTTTGCACCGGTCCCCTCAGGCACTTGAAAATGTCTGTGAACGCATTATTATTTCTCTTTTTTTTTAGCTTTTTGTTTGGGTGGAAATGGCACAGCACATGGAAAACCTTAACAAAGTTTCACTTGAAAATTAAGTTGCCTTTCTGGCTACTGTGCGAATTCAATAAATTTGCCTGAGGGCCAAAAGTAGGAAACAGAAGCAGGCCACAATAACAGCAGAAGCAGCAGCAGCAGCAGCAAGAGAAACAGGAAACGGCAAAGGTAGGGGAAAAAGTTTGTTCAGGTTATTTTGGAGAGGGCAGACTCTGTTGCAATATGACGACCAACAAACGGAACCCTCTTACTTCCCCCTCCCACACACACACACATGAAAAATTTACTGCAAACCCACACACACACACACACGCTAGTGGGAAAAAGTGCGTCCCGAAAAATATTTTCCTTTGCGATTCTCTCTCATTTTCCGCCACCTGCCACCGCCACAAAAACAACAACCGAATGCCATAAACAAAAATATCGAACCAACCTAAACGAATCTGGGTTACAAACTTTTTTCAAATCGAATTTTGGCTCTTCTTGCCTCCCCAGTGAGAATTTATGCCAACGCGAATATTTCCATTGATTTTACTCTGCTTGATTGCCATCCTTTTTTTTTTGGTTGTTGTTGTTGTTGGTCATTTTGGTATTTTGCATCTTTAAATGTTGTTACAATTGCAGTTCCTCCTGCTGTTGTTGTTGTTTTTGTTCCATTCTGCAACTAGCAAATAAATTGCTGGCATGATAAAAAGCAGCTGCAATGAAACCAATTGCCTGCTGTGCGCGACCAAACCAAAAGGCAATATGCATACCATTTTTTTCTCTCTGCTCTATTCTATTCAGTTCCCAATTCCCTGCCACCAACATTCGTTTATATATTTGAAAAAAAAAAAAGGCAAACAAGAAATATGCAAAGAATATCTATAGCCAGGACAACTATTTTTGTTGCTGAATGGGTTGTACATTACGTAAATTGAGCTCTAATGGCTCTTCGAATTGAAATCTAATCAGAGAAATGAAAAAGTTCACAAGTGGTTTGGGCTGTGGTATAAATCAGCGGGCCAAGCGCAAGTTAAGGTCGGCCCTGTCCGAATTCTGTAAACCAGTTATGCAGAGCTAGAGCGCTTACATTAAAATGAACTTTAACCTTGTGTTAGCAGACTAAGTGCATGACTCAAAATGTAAGTTTCGATCTTCTATTCTATCTAAAAATTATTAAACTGTTGGTTTTAATGCTCTTCGGTAATCAGAGGTGCAAAAAATCTTAAGTGATTCTATAACTGGTTGTAAAGATAGTACATCCCCATCATTCTAAGTGTTTCACACAGCCAGGAGAGACACTACCTTCACGGTAAAGTCCTGGTACATAAAAATGTCTAAAAGTTCTTCGAAAATACCCTCGATAAACGATTTACCTTTACCTGAAAAATGTGTGTTCAACGAAATATTCTGTTGTTCCCTGTAACCAGAACTCATAAATAACAATTGATCGTGTTTCCCTTTGAGGTCAGCTCAATAACAAAACAGAACAGTTGACTGTTCTCAGTTGAGCTGTTCTTGTTTTGCTCATTCAATAACAATTTATAGAGAGAGGTCCGACTGAGCGCTCTCACATTAAGAGTCAGCAGATGAGCGAAAAAAGAACTGCTCGCCTCAAAGGGTCTTTTTTTTGCGAATTCGCTCACGAATTTACGTACAAAATCAAATTAATTATTGATTTTTTTAATAAAGATTTATTTAAATACATAAATTCATTAAATTAAAGAATAAATATGTTAAGATATTTTCAGTCACAGATGTTTCATTTTGAACTGCTAGCGTGTTTATTTATTTGCCGGTGCTTCCTTTTTGCGGCCCGACTAAAAGCACTAAAACAATTAACTCAAAGCCAATAAATCCACTTAGCCTCTAGCTACATAAAACAATAATTGATTACCGATTAATTAAATATTGTTTGGCCGTTTTCTAAGCAGATATATAATGACGCCGTCTTTATTTAAAGGGCTTCAAATACGCACTGAAAGTGCAATCCAACCATCCACGGCGACGCGGCGTCAAAAGAAGCAAGATAAATGGAAACACACAAAAAGGTTCGCCAAAACTAAACGAAAAACGAATAATATTCTTCGCTAAACTTTCGCTTGAAGCGAACCTTCGCTTGTGCGTCGGGTGGGGAGTCATAAGCCCAAACAGACACCTCACTCTCACATACACACACAAAAACGCAAATGACTTTTATAATTTTCGCTTGCGTCGATTCGGTCAGCGAATGAATAGAGCAAAAGGGAATCAAAACCATTGCTTGTTCGTTTAGCAAAGGACGAAATGTTCAAGAGGCTGTAATTGATGTATGCTGAGCTTCGTGAAAATTTATTTCCGATATTTGCGATATTTACACAGTGATGACCATGTATAGGTCAGTATTTGTTACGATGATACCAAGAAGAGGTTATGGTAACATTGACCGTCGTTTTCAAAATGCAAAGCGACACCGAAATGTCGCAGCACGTTGATCGTAGGAGAAACGTGCTGTTGGAAGGGGTTCAGCTAAAATCACGATGATTACAAACCGTACGCGACGGTCAAAAAAGACCAATGAAGCTTAAAATGATCACGAACGATTGAGAAGAAGAGAAGTTCTTCCTCGACGGAATTGATGAAGCAAGATTACAATTTGGGACTATTAAACCCAACATCCGGCAGAACAAATTTTTTCGGTCAACATTGAACGCGCAGTCTTTCGATATGAGTCAATCATTCAATACAGGGTTTGCCCACATCAGTTCAGTTCGTTCAGATGTAAGGGACCCTACCCAATGGAGACTGCTTGAGACGCAGGACAAAAATCATTGAAACCCGGCTACGGCCCCTTAGATTTTAATCTCAAAACGAAGACAATTGCCATCTATCAAATCTTCATTATAATCTAAACTCGTTATAAAGTTTGAACTTCACCACCCATAACATCCGGGGTGGACTATAAAATAACCCAGCAAACATTCTATGAAATTTTGAAACATCGTTTTCGGAGTCCTCGGTCTGATCAAAATATTCATAGCTGCGCTCGATTTCTGATCACAAATGATGATTTTGTCGGGAGAAAATAGTACCCTAGCCGCGACTCTTCTTGAAGAGCCGCTTTTAATCCGTTTTTCTGATCAGTTTTGACCAGATCTAGCAAATAACAATTGACCGTTTTTCGTCATCCAAAAATAACAGTTATTGACGGACCCTTTGAGCAAAAAGTCAGAGATGAACCGTTCACATCGGATCATGAACGAATCGATCAGTGCTCAAAGAACAGCCAATGGATTTGTTTCCCTTTTGCTCTGCTCATTCACTGACCGAATCGTCGCGAGCGAAGAAGATAAAAGTCATTTGCGTTAGTGTGTGTGTACCATAGGTATCTGTCTGGGCTTCCCAGTCGAACTTTGAAGAATGTGTTGAGAAATCTCAGTACATCTGGTGGCATGAAATTTCACGACATGCAAAACTCAGGTGTTTGGCAGCGAACGTCTCAGGTCTTCCCTCCTACTACTTACAAAGTTAGTACATCTGCAGTACTGAGAAAGTAAGAAATTTCTTAAGCCGAAGGCTGCTGATGACGTCACCGCAAACGGAAACGGATGAAACCCCTGAGATTTTCGGCGCTTCCATTGCAAAAGGAAGCTAAAGGCTCAGGTGTTTGCAGGCCTACTCACGTGAAAAGTAAGCATGCAAGTTGTACTTCTTTCATGATGACAAGTACGACTGGGTTGCGACCCAAGGAGCTCGGCTTTGGACCCTAGAAACATCGCGTGCAAGCGTCCAACCATTGCCCAAAGTTTCATCGCAATCTGATGAATCGTATAGTTTTTGAAATTTCGCGGTTTTTGCACGATTTTCCGCCAATTTCTTCAATTTAAAAGCTTTCTATACAGGCCTGTTCCGAATTCCGAACGTTTTCAAAAAGTAAAAACGTCACGAAAACGAGCGTTTTACTATTTGCTGTTCCCAATTCCGAACGATTTGGTTACGTTTCGACTTTTCGAACTCGGTTTCGAAAACAGCTGGCTGGCGTACGTGTTTGTTTATCGTCAGCAGACAGAGTTGTCATCATCTCCCTAATTTCAATTTATAAAGCTCTTATTTACTCTTTAAATCCATTTATTTTTACTTAAACCAGTATTTAAATATTTCATTTGAATATGTCATATTAAATATGGCTAGACATAGGTAAGTGAAATAGAAAAAGTGCAGTCCGATTAAATAAATGCACATGCAGCAACCCTAGCAGCCGCCGATTGAAGGTCGCAATAGACTAAAAAGTAAAAGTGGAATTCAGAACAGCTCGGTTTGGTCACGGCCGCTCGGTTTTGTTGTTCATGCAATATTTTATAGAAGTTTATAAAAAAATTCTGTAAAATTATAATTAAACTTAAAACCGTTTAAGTAATGATGTTAAAAGATCTTAAAAATGTTCAACTAATTTCAATTTTTAGTTTATCATATTGCGGAAGTAGTTTAATGCTTTAATTTTGCAATTGCGGGGAAAATTAATTTTAATTCCGCTGACTCTGCAGCGCTCGTTTTGAAAACGACAATTCTCGTCGATTTGCGGAATTCGGAACAGCAATCAACTCGATTTGCGGCAATTCCACTCGTTTTCGGAATTCGGAACAGGCCCGTATATTTGGGTTTCAGTCAAATCGCTCTCCAAAATATGGCACTGCATTTACGACTCCCAACAAATTCCTCTGCTGGCATTTTTTCCAGTTTGTTTTATATTTATCAGCTGTGAATTCGATACTATCTGTAACATAAAATATTCAATATATACATAATTTTCAATAAGCTGTTGAGATAGGCAAAAATTGTTTTCTTTTCTAAATTTCTAAAAATTTTGTCGTAAAATTTGTCGGGTTCAGCTTGTAGGTGCATAAACATTCCAACACACTTGTGTGGTTTGCTGTTTATCTGCTTTTCACTTCAGCGTTTCCTTTTTGCAGTTTTCCCTGTAAAGTTTTTTGCTTTCCTTTTCGCTTTGGATTGTTATTATTTTGTTCATTTTAGTGGTAGAAATTGTAGTTTGAAACATTTACTGCATACCTCTCCAGCCACCCAAGCCGGAAAAAGCAAAGCAAGTTTCTGTGGAGTTTTGCCATGAAAATTAATTGCGCATTTATTTGACGGCGAAAGAGTTCTTTTGCTTTTCTTTTGAGTTTGAAGTTTCCCTTTTGGCCGTGTGGAAAAGTTAACTAACCGTCTATTGAGTGGCGCTGACTGAGTGCTAGGTGACTAATGGGGTGGCGAAGAGTTTATGCGTAAGTAGAATTTGGAAAGATTTCCGCCAAAACCCTTTCTCACAATCTCCGGCTTTGCTCTTAATTCGACCGGAGATGCATCGATGGCAATTGGCAGAGGCTCCTCCTGACATGTCCTGCTTTATATTTGTCCACAAAAGCTGGCAAAGGACTCAAAATGCTATCTCTTTTTTTGCTGCCTGGGCCAGCGTCCGCTTTATGGGTCATTGGAGCAACCATGGACATGATGCAGGCAATCATTGGAAGCGAGTATAACCTACATGATGATGACAGTACAGGGCAGCTGGGCCACGTTGAGATGAGCCAGCGATGAGTGTGTGTGTGTGTGTCTCTGGTTGACATCCAAACGGCATCATTAAACACGAACAAAGTGCCATCGTCATCGTCAGTGGGAGCATCCGTTGAAGCCATCAGACAATATACATAAACTTTAGCACGTGCTTGCCAGAGAAACTGCACTGCAAGAAAGTGGGGAGAGTTTAACTTAAAAATTTGCAAGTCTGAACAGGTCTGAACTGTAAATAGTCAGGTCCCCTAGGGGCAGATTGGACAGACTACTCAGATATTTCTCATTTCACTTGGCTTTCTCATATTTGGTTAAATTTCTCTCAATGCATTCTGCTGCATCACATACTCGCTTCTATGCCTGTCTAGAAACGCTACATTTTGAATTTCGTGTCGAGAATTCTTTAGTTTCCCATGTGACTAGCGCGTTCCCCTAGCTGTCTTTCGCATAAAGTTGAGCCCATGTGTAGTATAAGGCACTTCAAGTCATTGTTTGATTGTGTGCGTGCCCCAGTCAGCCTTGATCAATTACAGGGTTGGCTCATATTTGTGCAAAACGTACATACATATCATTGTCATTGTAATAAGTGACGCGTGTGCTTAGTGCATACACACACACACACACACACACCTGAGACTGAGCCTCAATCTTCTCTGGCACATCATGTTTGCGATTCATTCAGGCATGCCTTACCGCCTGGCCCAGTTTGTTAGTTGGATAGATGTGGGTGAATCTCTCCTGCTGCTGCTTCTGTTTGTTTAGGCACATGTAAAGCATCTTATCTCCGTCATGTAACCTGGTTGCTACTGCAGTGACAGAGTCAGGCCAGGATTATGTAAGTAAACACATTCAGACACGGGCCAAAAAGGCTGTAGCAGACAAATTAGCAAGAGAAAAACGTATAAGTTTGGTACAGTTCTGGGCACCAAAATTCATTTGTCAAATAACAACAACCGCCACAAAGGGACGAATAAATTTTTAAACTCTCCCAAATTCCTGAACTTTCATTCCGGTCCTTTACTTTAACACCTGTCAATTGGTTTCCAACAATTTGTTGTCATTAAGCAACCCCCAACTTCGACAACGACACTGCCATCGACTCTGACTCCGACACCGACAAGCCGCAGTCGACAGAAGTTGTGCATCATCATCATGGGCCAATGCACAAAGGATATCATCAGGCTCTCTCGAGTACGCGACAAGCGTAAATAAATGCAAAATAATACAATAATAATTAAAACTGCATATAAAGTAAGAGGGGGGAGTTGGGGGCGATGTGAAAAGTATGGTCCATGACTCTGGCATTTCCACTTGACGCAAGTTACGTTAATTGCTGCATAAATGGCATGTAGTTCATATTCTGTCACAATTCGTGGCTACCACAGGACAATCGGCAGGTGGCAGGCGCCAGGCGGCAGGCTGAAACTGGAGCCGCCTTTCAGCCTAAATGAATTTAAAGGCTTTTATGGCTTTTCTTTAACGTTTGTCAATTAATTTCATTATGCATGAAGCAGGCGACTGTGTGCGTCGGCTCTTACAGCTGGTTGAACGACGACAGCTGGAGGGGATTTGTTAAAAAATCGTACTTAACTTTTTATTTACCTTAAAGAAAATCTTTCCCCAAAAAGTAGGCAAGACAAATTTTCAATTAACCACTTGACGGGGTTTTTTCTTAGAGATCTTAACGAATACAATTTTTAAGGAAATTAGGATTTAAGAATGACTTGTTGATTTTTTTCATTACCCTCAGAAATTACTTTTAGAATTCAATTTTAATAAAAGTAATGAATGATATACTTTGCACAAAACTTGGCCAATTATACAATTTCTTGTGCACAGCATTAAGACTTATGAATTCTTATCTGTCGAATAGGTGTCAAGCAGTCGTCATATCGTCTTCAGAGTCCTCGTTATTACATGTCAAACGTGGTGTGCCTCAAGGCTCTATCCTTCGTCCTATGCTGTTTACCATATATGTTAATGACCTGCCAAATGTTCTGTGTAATAGTAATTGTCAAGTGTACGCTGACGATGATCAATTATATGTTAGCCGGCCATTAAATAAATAAGATGAGTGTATCGATATTTGTAATAGCGAGTTAATTAAGATCTCAGGTTGGGCTAAAAACAGTGGTCTCTAACTTAATCTATCAAAATCCAAATGTTTAATTATACATAAAAAGCTTCTCAACTCAAATAACTTACGACCCCTTGAAAGTTCTCCGTTAAAATATGTGGAAGAAGCATACAATTTGGGTTTTTATTTCAACAGATATCTTAACTAATATAGTTAAATCAGTAGAAAGAAATTATGGAGTATTAAGCCTGGCAAGCCACCGGAGGATGCTTCCTCGTTCAGGCCAATCTGCCTGCTGGACACAGTTGGCAAAGTTCTGAAGAAGCTGCTGTGCAACAGGATTGACGCAAAAGTAGAATCGGCAGGCGGTCTTTCGGCAAGTCAGTTTGGCTTCAGAAAGGCTAAATCTACCATCGATGCCATCGGCAAAAAAGTCGACATTATTTGGAACGCGGTGGCGAGGAGGTAAACAAAGAATATTGCCTAATAGTGACCCTGGATGTTAAGAACGCGTTCAACACTGCGGACTGGGCGAGCATACTGAGCGCGCTAGCGTCGTTTGCAGTCCCAGCATACCTGTACGCCATGATTAGCAGCTACTTCTCGGGCAGACAGCTGCTATACGAGACAGATGAAGGCAACAAGACGCATGATGTTTCAGCGGGTGTACCGCACGGCTCAGTTCTAGGGCCACTCTTATGGAACATTATGTACGACCGCAAACTCCGATTACCTTTCGCAGCAGGCAAGCATCGTCAGATTTGCGGATTATGTAGCTCTGGTGGTGGTTGCCAAAGAGCTACATATGGCCTAGGCTGCATGCGGCTCGGGCATAGCAATGGTCTACCAATGGCTATCGTCGGTGGGACTGGAGCTGGCAGCTCAAAAAACCAAGGCAGTACTGGTCAGCAGCCGCAAGAATGCTACCCTCCACGTGGGCAGGACAGCAGCGGTCTCGAAACGAGCTATACGGTAAATTGGTGTCATCATAGACACCAGGCTGTGCTTTCGCGAGCAATCGGAGTATGTCCAAAAGAATTCAACAGAGGCGTGCAAAGCATTATCGCTCATAAAACCAAACACACGCGGCCCAAAGCAGGAGCGCAGACGACTCCCCAGTGGACTGCCCCGGTGGGCCCACGCTTTTACGGTCCCGAGCTACTGCCGAAGTGTGGAGGCTGTCTACCGCCTAAGCGCAATCCGGTTATGCAGCGCGTTTAGGGCCATCTCGAAAGATGCAGCGCTGGTCGTAACAGGAATAGGCTTCCTGGAAGCGGAAGCGGCAACTGTTTATAGTGCATCGCGCGAACGGTCACCAAGAACAGCATACCCCGAAGAGAGAGCGGCAGCTGGAGAGGACAGCCTTATAAAAGTGGCTGAGCGCTTGAGACTCGTCTGCCAAAGGCTGCTGGACGCACATGCTAGTTCCTACGATTAAGCCGTGGGTTGAGAGACAACTTGGAGAGGTAAATTTCTACCTCACCCAGCTACTGAGCGGTCACGGATGCTTCAGGAGCTATATCCATCGGTTCGGGCACGACAGTAGCCCCGAGTGTACTTGGTGTTGCGGTGGCATCGTGGAGGACGCACAACACGTCCTCTTTGAATGTGGACGCTTTGAGGAACAGAGGCGGACACTGTTGGACATCGCGGGTAAGGAAGTTGCCACAAATAACTTCTGCGACCTGATGGTTTCAAGCGGAAGGTTCTGGGACGCCACTTGCACTTTTGCAGCCGGTGCACTTATTGAACTGAATTGGAGCGACTGAGGCGGGCATAATTAACTATAATGCGGTACCGCAGGGGCACGCATCTAATTTATATACAGGCCTGTTCCGGTTTTCACATATTTCTTCGATTTCAAATGAAAACAAAATCGAACGATTTGGTTAGCGTCGGTTCGAACGATTTACAGGTGTTTCATTCAAATTGTTTCGTTGACACACTTTCACCTAAAACTGGTGATCAAAACAATCAAGAAAATATAAAATGAAGTGTTGAATATAGGTGTTTAAAAGTCGTTCAATTTTAAGGCCATTTAATTTAGCGTCTAAAGTGAAAACCAGAACACGAACAAAATATGGAATCGATTGATGAGTCAAATCGAAGCTGTTCAAAAAATAATTTTTTATTAAAAAAATTTTAAGGGAATGTAAAATGCAAAAAGTATCTAAAAAAAAATAAAAATTAACTTAAGCCATTAATTGACCCGACAAAACGCTTACTTTTGATTCACGGCTCCAAGCAATGTGAATTCAAATCGAGTAAATCTATCGATGGACCACAGTGCCAAATCGATTGAGCAAATTTAGTGAAAGTGAAAACCGGAACAGGCCTGATAAATAAAACCGTCCATCTTATGTGTTAGATAGTCTTAATAGGATAAATAAACATGGAATATAAAAAAAACACATACACACACTCTAACATACGCACACGCACGCACGCACGCAGTAACTGACAAAGCAAGACCCCTCTCTCCTACAAGCAAAATTGATTCGTATATAGCTTCGGTGTTTTTTGTCCGATCTTATTGATCTTGTCAGAATAGATAGATATTGGGTCTTACTTGATATATATAAATTCTCGAGGGTCTAGGGGAGGGGGAGGAAATTTCCAAATCTGAAACAAACTCGATTTGAATCTGGTATACACCTACCTACATGTATGCAAAATTTGTGGCTCTATCTATTATAGTCTCTGAGATCGACGCGTTCACAAGGACAGACGGACAGAAGAATATATGTACTTTATAGGGTCGCAAATGCTTCATTCTATCTGTTACATACTTTTGCACAACTATATGATCCCCCTTTTTCCATTTGTAATGGGAACAGGTTATAAAGCAAACCACTGTACCTCTTTGAAAAACTTGAGTTCTCAACATCGCGACGAACAAATAATCTGCTCATGACATAAGCTTCGTACATCTGAAAGACAATTTGAAATTCATGCTGTTCGGACTTGGAACCAGTTACCAAACTTCTAAAATTGCATTAGCGCTGAAACACAATTTTAAAATGAACTAAAAATACATCTCCAAAATTATGCTTCATAGTTAATTTTGAATGTAACGAAAAAGGTAGGGAAATAGATAGGGTTTTAGGTATTATAATTATGCTGGGTTTATACTGTGTCACAGAGTGTCACATTTTAGTGTCAAATTCGTATGGAGCTGTGACATTGTGACACTGAAATGTGACACTCTGTGACGCAGTATAAACCCGGCATTAGTAATATTAATAGCACAGGTCTACAAAAATTAACATTTTTTCTGATTCAAAGAGCAGACAAGGATATTCCCTTAGGATTTTCATCGCTGAACTCGAATCTGGTTTCTAAAAGGGGGCAATCTCGTCGAGATTTTGAGGAAAATGGACTCAATGTCTCAAAAAACCCTGGTTTTGCCCTTTTTCAGTCACGTGTAGAGAATAAGGAAGAGGTGCTAGAAGACTCTAATTAGACTTAAATTAAAGCTTGAGCTTTCAACCATGTGAATCAAATAGAAAAACCGTGAATCAATCCTAAAATTACATGTGGCATCACTTTTTTCATGTGCTCTCGTAATCTAAGAATTCTCATATGGCCTACTTACTTGTTAATTACACTAGGCAACAAGGTCCAGTATATTGAAGAGTTGGTAGTGATTCTAGATGATTTTTGTGTGCTAAGCAAGTCAGAAAATATCACGTCGATATTTTTTGCTTGCTTTCCTAACAAACCGAGTCCCAAATCTATTAGAGGAACACCAATTTTTTAAAAACACAATATTACCACATTGGGGGCTGTTTTTCCAAAATTGCCAAAAATCCCTTGTCATTTCCGTCCATTTTCCATATAGGCGGATTTTCCGAAATCGGTCAAATACGTGTCAAAGTATTTTGAGCATTTTACTTGCAAACCGAATTTCAAGATGATTGAATAGAAAAAAAGTTTTTCCCACGCAAACTCTTCCTGGCATTTTCCGGAATTGGTATTGGAACAATTCAACACCACACCTTTGTGCCCATTCTCACCTCAAATGGCAACTTCTGTTCAATTTTCAGCCTTCTGTCTATTGCCGTTAAGGCTATGCGTAGACTGCCATTGAATCAGTCTGTCGGTTAGTCTATGAGGACAGACTCTTATACAAATGTTCATACGAGTATAAAGAGATAAAATGCCACGCATTCATCTTAACTTTGATACAACTTTTTCGATTAGGAGACAAGTTTTGAGCCCACAAATCAAAAGTAAAAATGGCTCTGTGTTTTATTTTAAAGATCACTCCGTATCGGTTTGAATTTGTTGTTTTCAATTCCGAATGATTTTAAATACGTTTTACTTTTGGCAAACCACTGGCCAAACGAAATCGGGTCGGGAGAATCAAGCGAAACGATGGAAAATGGAACATGGGGAAACGTGAGAGCCTGACTTTTACGTTTTACTTTTCGGTTTGTCAGGCGCTGCCAATTTCTTGAGACACTTAACAAAAAGATTTTGCAAATTTTGTTAAGCTGTTTGTAGTGTTTAAAAACTTTGGTGAGTCAATCACCACTGCAGGTTCTTTAATCAAAAATGTTTTGCACTGGAAACCCGTTCAAGCCATTACATCAAGTTAATTTTTTTTTTAATAAACTTTACACCCGGCCACACGTCTTAGCTGTTGGCGCCAGCTTTGCAGTAATTAGCCATGAAAAAGCTTCTCAAACTGCCGTTCGGATTCGGCGTTAAACTGTAGGTCCCTTTCTCTTGTGCTAAAATTAGAAGCGCACAAGCCAAGAGATTGAGAGAAGCTCGGCTTTGGCCCTTTGGGGCTGTGTCATCTTGACAAGCTAATTTTACTTTACTTACTGAAGGATGGAACTCACAAAGAAACCACAAATAGTCCGTCAAGTGATTCTATTAATCGCTAAAAATCAGTCTTGAGAATAGTTGATGAGCAACTGAATAACTAGGCAAATTTGTGCAAGTTTTGTCACTTTGAAGGAGAAACAAGTGAGCATAATTAAGATTGGTTCGAGTTACTTTCCGCCTACTTACATTCATATATTTTTCTTCTTATACCTCGTACGTGTATTAGGTAGAGAATGTAATTCTGAGAACATTAGGCCTCTGCTTCGCCAGCTAATTTCAATGGCCTATTACTTGCCAAAATCTTTGTTTGTCATCAACATCAATTTTTTTATATTATTTTACACAAAATTTCACAAAACATGTATAATTTGATTCGTGTGCTGTGATTATTTTCTTTTTTGGCCATCCAATCAAATTGTAATTCACAAATGGTAGATGAATTTAATTTAATTGGCCAACGATTTGAAATATTAATGACGTACAAATATTTCATTGTAACATCAAGGGGTGTGTGGGCGTCAGCAAACACAATGAGCATAAAATTTGATTTGTTCAAATTGTTTGCTTTACAAAAACCGATATCATGTGGGAAAAAAATGGTCAATGAATTGGGGGGAAATTCTATTTATTTTTTTTTTGTCGCCAAAACGGAATATTTAATTGGGTAATTTGGAGATTTGTGATTTTGCAAGTGAATGTTTGGTTAAGCGATCTAATTAGATACACAAATTGTCAAATAACCCTAGCATAAGGATGATTTCCGACAGGAAAGGAAAAGAAATTGACCAGACCATGAGAAGTAGAATTAAGGAGCATCCGAAAACCGAAAAAACGAAACACAGCCAAGCAAAGCAAATCAAACAAACATTCTCAGAGATAAGACAACCGACCTGGCGTTTGCGTTTGCCCACACCGTTCATCTTTGATTTCACTCGGTTTTTTCCCCTGTCCAGACATGGGTCCTATGATTTTTCCCCCATTTGCGATGCTGGCATTTGCTTTTCGCTCTTTTCGTCCTTTGTGTGTGTCCGAGATTCTGGCCGCCGCTGTTGTTGGGCGTTCATTTCAATTAAATGCAAATCTCAACTGAGGGATTTTTTTTTGCCCATTGAAGGACGCACTGTGGATAGGAAGAAGGCGCTTCCTGGTGGGATGGCATTGCAAAAGTCGTGAAATGTTTTTCACGCATCGTTGCATTTTGTTTTCCGGCAAGCAAAGCTCTTCTACTGATGATGGTCTTTTTTTTTGTGCGTCGCAAAAGGAAAAAAAATCAGACCGTATAATTTTTATGAGACGCCGTTTTTTTTTGTTGTTTACTAGCAATTTGATCAGGGTTACCAGGCTTGGTTGTATGCATACAGAATTTATATCTACATATGAGTGGAAGCACAAACATATATAAACTAGGGACAAAAATATCCAGTCTAGGAATGATGTAAGATATTTATTAAAAAGATTAGTAGCTGGGTAGAGTTTTCAAAATTTGTTAGCCTTTTACCACATTCCACAATTAAAAGTTGAGAACAAGCCTATTAAATATGCATCACAGACTGTAAACCTTGGGATTACATTTAATAATATATTATCTAGGAATTTCCACTTGACTTAAACAACTGGCAAAACGTATGGAGTACCTAGACAACTTTCTTTGACTCAGAATTATTTACCGATGAACCTCAGACTTTTGATCGCAAAGACATACTTAATACCCACACTTTGCTATGGGATTGAAATATTTGGAAACTGTGATGCTGCCTCCTAACGAAGACTTAATGTAACATTTTACAATATAAGCAGCTAGATATGTATATAACAAAAGACGAACTGACCATATTACACAGCTTGTTGTTGAAATATACTGTGTTAACTTTAAATGATTTATCAAATGCAGATCTCTTATTTGTCAGCATAAGGTAATATATACTGGAGAGCCATCATATTTGTATGACAAGTTAAGTTTTGCCACATGAATCAGTGCGCCATAAACTTGCCAGTTCGTAGAGATAATTCTTTGTTAATGCTGTTAAATTGTGGAACCAACTACCAGCAAAATTTAAGAATGTCAGTAGCGCAACGCAATTTAGGGAAAAACTGAACATACACCTAAAAAACCAGACCTTTAAATCAGGGCTGCAAACCAATAAAAATTTCCGGAGCTCCGGCTCGCGGGTTCAAATCAAAATTTATCAATGGTTAAGGTTCGGAAATTTGAGGTTCGAGGTTTTTTAGCGAAGGTTTTGGTTCGAACCTTGGTTCAGCCCATGCTTTACACAGTGTTAATAAAAAATAGGTATGAGTGGGGCTAACACTCATGGGGCCTTCACATTATTCTGGTTGTGTGTTTCTATATACTCGATACTCAAAAATCAACAATCGATAATAGTACTCCATACTACGTAATCGACACGACTTACTCGATGCGATGCCAAGTACTCGATTCTCAAAATTCGATACTCAGCTCTCGACACTAAGTACTCGATACTAATTACTCGATACTAAGTTCTCCATACTCAGTACTCGATTCTAAGAACTTTATACTAAGTACTCGATACTAAGTACTGGATACTCAGTACTCGTTTAGGCAGTATTAGATTCTTAGTGCTTGATGCTAAGTACTCGTTGCCAAGTACTCGATACACAGTATTTGATACTTAGTGCTCGATTCTAAGACCTCCATACTTAGTTCTCAATACAAAGTACTCGATACTAATACTCGATACTTTGTATTTGGTACTCAGCAACCGATGCTAAGTACTCAGTACTAAGTGTTCGATACTAAATACTCGATACCAAGTACTCATACTCATACTCCATACTCTATACTCGATACTCGATACTCAATACTACTCAATACTAAGTTCTCCCACTCCCCCTACACGACCACCTTAAAGCCCCAAACAACAACACCACAAAATATGTAAGTCAGAGTGACGCGACGCTTTTTTTATGGCTTGACAGCCAGAGCCTCAATCGGCGCGTTTGTAGATCCTGGGATATTTAAAATATAATTTTTAAGTTCAATTTCATTTCGTAATCTGAAAAATATTACCAATGTAATGATTAACTCTTGTTTTTGTGAATCATTTAAAAGCATTGAAGTCGAAGATTTTAAAAAGTCAGAGGCTATTGGGGCTATAGAGGTAATTCTGAACGTTTATCACGATTTTTTTTATTAAACTTTACCAACGATTTTAAGACTCAGTTGCCCATCATTTTTGTTGAACCGAACAGTTTCAAGTTCGGCTTTTATTATTAAAGAGGTTCGGTTCAAGGTTCGGTTCACAGTAAATTAATAGTCGGAATTCCGGTCTCCAACCGGTTCGGTTCAAAACCGGCTTGCAGTCCTGCTTTAAATCAAAAATTACCTTTTCATTAAATCTTGAGAATTAAACAGGATAAGTCAGTTTAAAATCTTTGTCATTTTAAAGTCTTGTAGCACCAGAAAATTCTGTGAAATAAATCTAAATCTAAATCTTGTTGCCTTTTTTTTGGTATGTGTAGCTTTGAAAATAAGTTTCAAGCTAATCGAACGATAATTGAAAATTGTCCCCACAAAAAAGTCAATCATGCATGTTCCAGTTTTCAATTTCGATCAAATCATGCGGAATCAGAATTGTGAAATTTACTTTTCCGAAATCAGTTTATGCTATTCGGATCTTAACTGTAATATTTTATTTATCTTCAATCGACTTTTCTGATTGCTAAGAGTTTCTGGAAAATCAGACCTTCTTCTTCTTCAATAGAATTCTGAAATGGAAATACGCCCAAATATTTTAAATTTTAAAAATTTTCCTCCAATTTTCCAGATTATCCAAAATTCAAAAATTACGTTTTACTTTGTTTTGTAAAACTTGGACGTTTGGCTTCGTAACTGAAAAGACTGTCGAATAAAAACTGAAAAATTACATTCAACAGCTTTCTTCCCATTTTCCGATTTCGGGAGAAGAGTTTTAAAAATCTTCGTTTTCTTCTAGTTGCAATGCCTCGTGGGACATCAACCACTCCTCTCCTCTAGCGTACTCTGTTGTTGGCAGTCGCTTTCAGTTCTCCTTAACTTTTCTCGATGTTTTGCGCCTCTTTACCGACTGTCCTCCTCCAAGTTTCTTTGGGTCTGCCACGTGCCTGCCCGACTACGTCAAACGGGTTCCATTCCATTGCCTTCCTTGCTCTCGCTTTTCGCATTGTATGTCCTGTCAGCTTGACAGTAAACATATATCGTATTTGTAGTCCAGATGCCGCAGTCATGTGGTCATTGACCACCCTATGCCGATGTTGTTGGGAGCAGGTCGCCTAGTAGCGAACACGTCTGCAACCACCATTATAAACAGAATGGGTGACAGAGCACATCCCTGCCGAACGCCGCTCAGGACTGGAAAAGGCTGCGATAGCATTCCACCGTGAAGAAGGGAAATAAGTTTTTTCGGTATCCCAGTCTTTCGTAGCCAATGCCATATGAACTCCCTGCTTACACTGTCGAATGCTTTAGCGAAGTCCACAAATGCCATGTGCAGGTCTGAGTTGAATTCGGTGCATTGCTCGATCAGAATACGCTCAGTGTTTATGTAATCCGTACTCGACGAGCCCTGTTTGAATCCGGCTTGCTCTTCGCCAATGGTGTCCATAATGGTGTCTCTCAGGCGATCCAGAACTATTTTTGCTATGAGCTTCGAAATGGTTGTCAGCACAGAGATTCCACGCCAGTTGTCGCATTCGTGCAGGGTCACCCTTTTTGGAGATTTTTGCCAGGATGCTTTTAAACCATTTCGAGAGGAGCTCCTCAGTTTCCCATGCCCGTTGTTTAAAATCTTAAGGGCGTGTATTCCCTATTTGTGTATGGCAATTCACGAATTCTCTTAATTTTGAATGTATAGTTTTGAAAATGAGCTTGGAGCTAATCGCTGGGAATGAGACTTTCGATCATACAACCGCGACTATCTATTTTCCACCCAAGGAGGTGATTTTTACAAAAAAAAAATAGGCAAGCAGTGAATTTTGATACAGATCTTTGAAAATAAGTTTTAACCTAACGTGATGAAAAACAAAAGTTTTTCATACAACAGTTTTCTGCCCATTTTCCGACTTTGGGAGTAGATTTTTCAAAATTTTAGTCATGTATTTTTGTGTATGTAGCTTTGAAAATGAGTTTGAAGCTAGTCGCACGGAGACTAAACTTTCGCCAAACATTTTTCACCCAGGAGGTCGAATTTTCCTTAATATTGGTATGCATTCATTGTTGAATTTTCATACTGATCTTTGAAAAAGAGTTTCTCTCTGATTGGATGAGAAACAATGATGTTTCATCCAATAGTTTTCTGCGAATTTCCCGACAGAATCCATAATCTGATCTCAGGACCGTTTTTCTCATGTTTTTGTTTTTGCAATTCCAGGTGGATTTGTTGAATTTGCATTGCTCATTTTGAGCATGAACTAAACTAACCAAATGCGGAAAATCCAGCCAAATGCCAAAAACAGGATCATGAGAAAACGGCCCTTAGTACTTACTTACAGCATAAGAGCTGATGGGCTGAGCAGGAGTCACCCATCAGTCAGTCAATTTGTCAGGTTGAACTCTTTTATAAGTATATACAGATTTAATAGTCTTGCAGCTGCAAGCTTAAGCAACTGTTCAAAATCAGTTCCTTCCTGCCCTTTTTCGATCCTGATTAAGTTCCTCTTCTCAAAAACTGTTCGCTGCCCCTCCCACCAACTGCATCTTAACTCCCGAAACCGTTTACATACATATTTTATACACATTTTCTTTTGTTTTCTTTTTCTTCGCCAAAGAAAAGAGCAACATTTTGTCTTGCATTTTTAATAAATATTCATTGTCTCTGGTCCTACGTCCCTACCTACTTTGCCACGAGAAAGTCGCATATTTATGAATCCTTGTCTACAGTCTGCAGGGTCCGTTGGTCACCATTCACAGTACCCACATACAGCATACATACATTTCCCTTGTGGTGTCGTTGTAAATTTGTTCAAGAATTCACCAAGTGTAAATGAAAAATTCATTAAGAAATATTTAATAATCAGCTTATTTTTCACTCTGTAAAATTAAATAGCAAAAGAAAATACAAGGCATAAAAAATACTCAAGCAAATGCCACAACACAGGAAAATTATTTAAAAGGAATTCGCCGTTTAAATGCATAGCCCGAACCGGAAGTTGACCATTAAGTTGGCCAGACCTTGCGTTGTCACGTTCGCGCTGTGTGCCCCAGGATGGCAAAGTCAAACATGGACACGTTGTCACCGCAATGCAAAATCCCCCAGCAGAGGAGTCAGCAGCACACAGCAAAAGCATTTGTAGATTTCGTACGTCAGAATTTACGTTATTTTCGTTGAATTTGCATAATTTGAAGAGAGGGCGAGAGCGGGTCCAGTTGATTAAAGTGATAGACTCTGTCAGTTTTTTCCTTTTACGAGCTGCTGTCGTCTGGCTCGGCCTTTGTTCACTTACATGTACATCCGTACGAGTATATGGGGAAATGGTTGTCGAGGGGGCTATGGAATTGGACCTGAAACCATTTCGCGTCAGGCATTTGGAGTTGCCATTTACTTTTTCTGCAAAGTCAAGGTAAATATTAGATTTTCGGTTGTGAACATTTTTGTTTTTCTGTAGATACGTAACGCAAATATTAGGTTACCATTTTGTGGGCTTATAAAAGTTGTGCAGGGTCGACAGAAATAACACAAAAAAAAAACCACTGTGGTAGTATTAAATAAAAGTTGAACAAGTTTTAAAACTAGTTCAATCATTGAACTTCAATGTGATTCAAAGTTTGCATTGTTTTAGACTTTTTAAATTGTTGCACAGGTTCCTGCTTATTTGCAACAAAGATTCATTCCTTTTAAGTTAGAATTTCGTGACTTAATATATATCAACTAAGGCCCAATATTAAATCTATTCTGAAAAGCACAATAAGATCCGATTTGTTGTATGAATGCATGAACACATTCGGCTAGAAAATAAATGAAAACACACGAAACTAAGAGTACAGGGTATTTTTGAGTCTGTATTTCATATTTACACTCATTTGCTAATTATTTGTAGCCATTTTCCTTTTTTTTGAATAAAAAACAACCTTGGCTGCTTTTAATTAAAGTGCCAAATTAAAAATGTCGCTTCATCTACCGCTGAAACTTTCTCTTGTACTTTCTCTCCCCGCTCCACCTTGAGTCTCCTCACATATCCCATGTGGCACGTTAAATGTCAGACAAACAAAAGGCTGCTTCTCTGCGCTTGTAAAAAAAAATTCGCGCTTGATTCGTTTTTTTTTTTTCATTTATTCAAGCTGCTTTTTTCGTCATATAGTTACTCCGTTGAAATGAAAAGTGAGCAAATGAAAAACGAGTCCAAATGCATTTTCAATAACCAACAGGGGGTACAGGTACATCGACTTGCCCTTTTTGACTGGCTTGACAAAAAACTCTGTAACTTTTTTCCTGCCATTTGCGGTTGACCACCCGCAGTTAAAGTTAAAAGTTGTGTGAAAAAAGTTAGTTGCGACATCATTGATCAAATGACGGCGTTAGCCTAATGAAGGGAAAAGACCAAAGGCGTTGTGTGAAATATACAGAAGAGGAAGTAAGGTTGTGGCAGCTATTGGGATATATAGACGTTAGAGATACCGGAACCTGTAACCGGTATGGTTAAATATCCTTAAATCATTTTCAACTCCACTAAGAAAAATTTTTTCTAAAACTATGATTAGAGTCTCAAAAATAAGACGTAAATGGTTTCAGAAGTCAACAGGGACGAGAAAATCTCTATATTTAATTATAAAGTTCGATTGAGAGAACAAGGCTTTATCACTTTCTTTGATTTTTAAGCCCGTTACTCGTAGAGCAAAATGGTATACTAAAGTCGTTCAAATGTATGTAACAGGCATAATGAAGCAGCTCCGACCCTATAAAGTATATATATTCTTGATCAGCATCAACAGCCGAGTCGCTATTGCCCTGACCGTCTGTCTGTCCGTCCGTCCGTATGTAAATGGTTCAGACATAAAGTTTATAAAAAACTTTGCATATTTTTCGGCGCCGCATGCGAAGTTCTCCAACATAATGTTGATATGTTCACATTAATGTTAATGCTCTGTTAGTTAACATAAGGGAAGGCTATTAAACATTAATTCCCCTGAGTATCGAAGTCGGGCAAGGCCGACTTTAACTTACGCTCTCGTGAACGTGACGTCACACGTGACGGTGCCGCAAGCTAATGTATTTCACAGTTTTTTCACCAATGCAAAGTACAATGTAAATGCAAGACAAGAGCGTAAGCTAAAGTCGGTCCAGCCCGACTTCGATATACCTGTTACTCAGGGGAATTAATGTTGTATTGCCTTCCCTTATGTTAGTTAACAGAGCATTAACATTAATGAACATTTCAACATTATGTTAGCAAACAGCGCTGGGACGCCAAAAGTATGCGACTTTTTTTATAATTTTAACTTCCATTTATTATCCGATTTTATGAAAATTTCGGAGATTATAGATATAATTTAAAATTGTTGGAGCTATTCAAAATTTTTTATTGTGGGGGCGTGGCCCAAATTTGAAATAAACTTGATCTGCGTACAGACAATAGGAATCTACATACAAAATTTGGTGGCTCTAGCTCTTCTAGTCTCCAAGATTTAGATGTTAATACAGACTGACGGACATGGCTATATCGACTCGTCTGTTGATGCTAATCAAGAATATATATACTTTATGAGGTCGGAGATGCTTCCTCCTGCCTGTTACATACATTTGCACGTCTTAAGTATACCCTTTTTACTCTACGAGTAACGGGTTTAAAAAACACTTGGGTAAGGTAAGTGGTATCCGAAATTTCCAGTACCTAGGAATAGAAAAGGTACAAATAAGATAGTTTTTAATTTGCCCTTAAGGCACAGTTTTTCGAACACCACCTACTCAAAAATGTTCAGGGAGTAAAATATCAAACCGAAACTTTGAGGCTTTCTTAAAATATCAAAGAATTCGGTGCATAGGTGTAAGGACAAAGTTCAAAAGATTCTCAAGAATCTGTGGAACAGTACTGTGCTCCGAGTTTCCTAAAAACTCTACAAGGACCTACATGTTTGTAGTTTTAAGGGCCGATTTCGCATCTTCTATATAGCTTTACACTTTACTCTGTTATTTGTTAGTTTATGAGCCCAAGAGCTCTATGAAGAAGATGAGAAATCGCCCCTAAGACAGAAATATATAAAATTTTCATGATGAACTTCGTATAAATTGAAACACTTTCAAGCTGTTTTGAAATCTGAATGCTTATAAACCAGCTGTCCTTTTTGAATGAAGTATTGTGCCGAAATGAATTTGAATGTCATATGGAATCAAGTCTGTAGGCTGGAATTCATAATTTTTAAATTTTCTACTTAAGTTAAAATCTGCATAATTATATAAACAATCATTAAGTTCCTCGTTCGCGTCAACTTCACTAACTCATATATCTAGGTACCTTTAAACTTTCTACATAATTTACAATCAGCTCATGTATTATTACAAAATTTGATCAAAAATAGTTGTGGTCTAGATGCTTAGTCAGTCAAGCGATGGGGACAAGGCTTTTGAACTTGATTATTTAAGTTGATAGTAAAGTTAACTGGTGATAAGGTTCATGAATAATTTTTGGTTTGTTTGTTGTGTTCTAAGTATAATTATGTTACTTATAACCCACTCTGAGTGGCAATCTCATTTTGAAAACATTTAGAGGAGAGTTTATGTGCTTTATTTTAAGAGGTGTAAATTTACAAGTATTATTAAGATTACGATAACCATTATTTAGATAATTAAAAACAAATAACTATGTATAATTCTTTCTACTGGAGTTGATGGTGTTAGTGGACTGTTGTTCTCGATCGCTAACTCAATTAGCGATGGACATTTTTCCAGCCTATCGATATTTGTCCACGGGTCAAGCAATAATCTTCCGAACTGTTCTTTAATATTTAGTGTAATAACTGATAAAGACGCGTCAGTACCATTTTGGTTGGCCTTCATCTAAAACTTTAATTAATTAAAATTAAGACCAAAAATGAATAATTTAACATTTCAATCTCAATTACTAAATAGTCTCCCCTTAAATGCAATATTATTGATGTTATAGTAATAGTAATTAAATTTTGTAATATTCAATGAATAATCGTAAGTCCAAGTTACAATTACGATTACTAAAAAATCGTAGTCAGGAATTGATTTTGAATTTTCGTGATTAATGCAATGAAAAGTAATTATATAGGCAAAATAATGGTTATTTTATAGCTGGTTGTGTCGACAGTTTTGTGCATTTCCTCGACTTAAAGATTCTTAAGGATCAACACAGTTATTATCTCAACACAATGTGCCCAGGTGCGTTCCAGCACTGCTCATATGTTAAGCTCTCAGTATGAAGAAAGGTCGGTGGTTCAGATGGTAAGGAGGTTGCCTTAGAACGGCGAGGTCGTGGGCTTAAATTCACTTTGAACTGCTTCTTTGGAAGGCAGAACTCTTCTGTGGTTATGGGGGCGTATGTAGTGAGGTTAAGTTGCAGACCGGCTTAACATGGTAAACCCAGCGCGATCCTGGCTTACTGCGTCTCAAATCGACTCACACCTCCCCGTGGTAACCCCTGTTAATAGAGCGATGCACCCGCAAAGCTGATGGCTAACGTGAACGGCGTTCCTACCCTGGGACAAATAGGGGCGGTACTTCGGGCTTGGCACCCGATATCCGCCAATAAAACTGCGACAACTTTGAACATATATTTTTTAATTTGTTTAATTTAACACTTTGTTTATTTCTTAGCAGTACAATTTGGTTCTAACATCTTTTTATCCAAATCTCTCAAAGATAGAGCAACTTTAGCATTAAAGGTAATCAACTTGAGTATTCTATATAAAGATCTAATTCCCTTTAATACAGTGGAAGGCACATTGATATCTCGTGTGCTTCATAAAATCTAAAAGCAGCGCTGCTCCGACACATACTGTATAAGCTGAGCAAGCGCCTCTGCGTTGCGTGCTCTCCTAAGCCGCGACGCAGTCGTTGCTACTGAAATTGAGAGCGATTTTTGCGCTGCTCTCACACACACGAAAATGTAAATGTATTTTTTTCCTGCCTCTGCTTTAATCCCAAAACGCTTATGAGAATATCGGAATAACAACTATGTAGTTCATTTCGCAACACGCAAAAATACCTTACCGCGCCTTTCCCTGCAGCTTTAAAGAATTGTTCTTGAACTTCTTCCATTTTTAGATCTTGGAGATGGGTTTTCCCCCAAGTTAAGAACAAGTTTTTGCTATTTACAAGCTTACAAATATTAAAAAATCGGGAATACACTTGTCTAAATATAAGGTAATTGGATGAATTTAAAAATATTCCCAGCTGAAAAGCTCATTGGAACCTTTATCAAAAACTATTATTTGAACTTGCCCAAGTTCAGTACGGTATAATTGACTGCATAGACTATTTTCTAATCCCAAGCTTGTTGAAATGGATTTCATTTATATGATGATAACGTTTGGGCACCATTTGCCTAATTGGAAGAATCCAAATTGAGCAAAAATCACTTTAACTTAGAAGAACAGTTTCATAAAGAGTATCGCTTAAAAAAACAGACATTTTGGATATATCAATTGATTTATATTCTCTAGAACACGCATGCCCAAAAGCAGCATACGGCAGTGCACTCACCAATACTTACCAAGAAAATCACTTTGATATTGGGTAAGGCAACAACAAAATCGCATGAAATTGTTGTTGGTAAGTTTGCTTGCGCACGCAGACACCAATCAAAGAAGAGAACAAACCCGGTATATGCTCTACGCGACGAATACTCACGAAATCGTTTGCATGTGTGTCGTTTTGTATACCTCGCGTTCTGCATGTATACGAAAATTGATTTCCTATCTTCGGTGCAATTACAAAAACAAAACGTACCCAAAGAGCATACGTCTGGGCCTCGCTGCTCTAAAATGTCTTTCCGAATTTAAATAGTAATTTCTTATTTCCATGTATCTTTAATTGATTTACCAGAAAACTGTAAACCTATTGGAAATTTAAGGAAACTACCGTGGTTAATTTTATCCCAGTGTATTTATTTCCACTTCCCTTTAAATTACCTTGAGGACTCCTTCTACTTTGTAAGTTTATCATGGCTAGCAAGTTTTGCGGCAAGTGACAACCTTTAGCGGTTGGTTGGGTTTTTCCCCCAACTTCATTCTTCTTCAGGCAAAAAAGTAAATGCAAATATCTAAAGAAAAACAAATGGCAAAAACTTTACTTCCTAGCTGTTGTTGTTGTTGTCGTTGCTGCTTTTGCAGCTAAACGGGCAATCCTTTGTGCAGCTGCCCGCATACTACTTACTGTCCCACTATCCCCTCGCTGATTCTCATTTGCATATCAACCCAAGTCCTGAGCTTTGCCCGACAGCTGCATTGTTTTCCCTATGCGCCACCATTTTCAGCATTTTCATTCTGTCTTTTCCGTCGTCTCAACTGGTTTTTGTCGTCGCTAACGCCGCCTAATTGCCTAATTAGGCATTTGCATGTTGCCACCCACCCCCAAATGCTCCCCCTTCATTTTTTATCTATCTACTACAAAATTTTTAACATTTTTTTCTGCGGTTTTCCGTTTTTTGCAGGTCCTGAAGATATACTCAAATTTCTGGGCAACGAAAGTGTTGTGGATCACTTTAAGCTCGTCACCAAAGATGGCAACAGCCTGCTCATCGGTGCCAGGTGAGTTGTATGAAATGTTGGGTGTCAGAGCGAAGGCGTAAGGTGAAACAATTGCCGGAGAGCACTTAACCCCATTCACTTTGTTCGCCTAGTTTTTTACGGTTTTTTGTTGTTTTTTTTTTGTAATTTTTTGCTTTGTTGTGTTAGGCTCAAAAGAAAATTTTGCTTTTAACGCTGGCTGCCTTTGCTTCTTGGTCAAGAGGAAAAACGGAGAGAGAAGGAGAGACTGTGGAAGGAAATTTTTTTGTTGGCTTTTCAACTATTATTCAAACCGAAAATGTAGGCGATATTTTCTTTGGTCTAAATCCCTGATATAAATATATAATAAAGTTGACCAAATTTTATTACTTTTTCGAAAGTGGAAATTGAACCCAGGTCTACCACCACGCCACAGGCAACGATCAGGTCAGGAAATATGTGCTCTTCAGAGTTTTTTTTTTCAGTTTACTTAACAAATTCACTTTGACTTCACAAATGTACATATAAAATTTGCCGTTTTGTGATACCTGAGAGGAAAGGCAACTTTGCTGTACATTTTTCCTACATTGTTCATGACGTTTCACATGCAAAACGCGTGTCACATTCGCATTTCCGCCTGTCATGCTAGTTTAGTAGAGGCTCCTCCCCGCCCTCCCTAACTACCCTGCCGAAAAAAACCCTGAAACCAACATTGTACATACATACATACACGTGGCTCTTTTTGGCTTTCACCAACAGTTGCCGTCGTCCCTTTGGTTACTTTGACTCTTTTTGGTTAGGGGTCGGGCTCTGGTAAGTGGGCGTGTGTGCGTTCCTTTTGAAATGTGGAACTTGTTAAAAATCCATTAATCACGTAAGTGGCAACTCTGGCAACGACAACGTCGGCATACAAATGCGTTCATGCGTGCAAAAAGTCGAGAAGCTTTCTCTCCGCTTCTCTAGCCTCCCCACCACGCACTTCACTTGCCCAACTACAACCATTTGTATCCTGTGTGTGGTGCTCATTTAATAGAATTTCTACTTTGGTGCGTTTTGCATTTTGCTGCCTCATTATCTTTCTTTTACTTCCTGAATCAATGGTATTTACTCTTGGAATGAGAAGTCAAATAAAATGTGTTGAAATTTTGTTTCCAACATTTTTTCAAAGTGATTTTTATAGCACGCTTCGCACTTTGTTGTGGTTCACTTCACAACCAGAAGAGCAATTTGTCTAGAAAGCTAATTCAAGCAACTGTCTGTCCTCTTATACTTCCTATAAGCCTGAGCTTGTTTTCTTTGTGGAATCTTAAAAGTTGCTGGCTATGGTACGTATAAAGTTTTTTGATGAAAGTCGAGAACTAAACTGAATCCGAAGCTAATGTTTTTGTTAAAGTTTTAATTCTTTCTGTGCAAAAGCCATTCTTATTGCTTGCATTTTCTGGCTTGAGTTAAAACCGTAATTAATTATCTCTTCTTTATAAATTGTATACTAAAAACAAGGAAGAAAGTCGGTCAAGCCCGACTATATTATACTCTGTACCAGTTGGGGTCGCCGCTCGCCGATTATATTACATTTTTTTTTTTGGGGAGCATGGATTGGCACGCGCCGCAGGCAAAAAAAAAACCTTTGCATATGCCAGAGCTAGAGATGGGCGTACATCGAAAACTACGCGGGACTCCGGAGTGACCAGAATGACTTAACATCATTGTGATTGCTTGATATTATGTTAGAATTAAAGAACTAGACTATTTTTATATTATTTGCAATTTAAACAATCCTCGTCTTAGTAGTCAGATGGGTCTCGGGCGATATATTTGTCCCGCGACCATCTCTAATTTCTCTCTCTCAATATTGTGTATGTGGGAAAGGGAAGGGGGGAAAATGAGAGCGTCCCAGTTAGCTGCAAGAATCCAATTGGATCTAATGAGCTAGCCAGAGCTGTTAGGTTTTGTATAGGATTTCGTTGTTGGAATTACTCAGACAATATATTTGCAGGTTTAATTCATTTAAAAGGTGGAATTTTTGGCGGGGCGGGGTCATTACACCCACAACGATCCAAATTGAATCGTTAAATTAAAATTTGTCCTAAAATATTGTTGGCTATTACTTTGCTGTGCAGGAGCAGCCCAGATATATTGAATTTTCGTTTGCTCATATCTTTACTACCGTTCATCCGATCTTTACCATTCCTTTGGCGGATCGATAAATAATCCTGATTACTAAATATGTCCAGAAGGAACGAACCTTCTATCTATAAAACTGTGGGAGCTATTACGTTTTTTCCAATTTGCGGGGGCGGGAGGGGGCGTGGCAAAAATTGAAAATAAACTTGATCTGCCTGCAAGTCTAAGAAGCATAAGTCCCATACATGTCAAACCTCTATCTCTTACCATCTCTGAGATCTGTGCGTTCATACGGACAGACAGACGGACATGGTAATATCGACTCGTCTGTTGATGCTGATCAAGAATATATATACTTTATAGGGTCGGAGATGCTTCTTCTGGCTGTTACATACTTTTGCACAAACTTATTATACTCTATGTACCTTTGGTACAGAGTATAATAACAGAACAATTCTTAAATTAATTTCGATTCGTTCGATTACACATGGCAAAAAAAAAGACTTATTCCAGTATATTATGGGGTTGGTAGTGATTCTAGATGATTTTCGTGTGTTTAGCACGACTGCGTTTTCAGAAATATTCCATCACGAATAGATTTTTTGTAATTTGAGCATAAAGTTCCTAAAACTGCCTATTTGGACCCTTTTTGACTCTTTTTGATACTTTAGAAAAGTACCATTTTCGAGATGTCGAGATCTAATTTCGAAAAAAATTTGGTTCAAATCAAAAATAGTGAGTCTTGAAACCGTTCGGGTTATAAAAGAATGACCCTTATGTGAGTCTTTGGTAACTAGATAGAGTCCAATAAAATTGTACGAATCGTAAAATATTTTTAAATTTTGTTGTCTTCATCTAGAAGCCACAGATATATGTGCCATTTTTTATATAAAGCAGCGAGTATTTCATGATTCAACTATACAGGTACGGCGCACATTTAAAAATGTGGACTCACAGCATTTGCTGTGAGCCAGAGAGGGTATGTAAGCGAGAGTGTGTAAGTGAGAGTCCAGTACACTGCCCAAGGATTGCCAACCTCAGTCAATGGGAAGTCCACACTTGCAACTTCAACAAGAAACTTCCCAACTGTTACAACAACAACAAAGTGAGCTGTGCAAACCAAACCCTCCCCTAAATCATGGTGGAACTAACAAGGTGAAGCCATCCGAGACAGCACTCTCTCTGTTTGTAGGGCCAAAGGGCCAGTATGCTGTGAGTGCTTGAAGCGAAAGGTAGGCTACGGATAAATTTTTCTGTAGTTTTGTAAGTATGCGTAACAGTCTTATTCGTGCTGTATTTCTGATTTTAGTGTGTGAAAAGATGTCGAGTTATTGTGTTTTTGCCGTAAATCGTTTGCGCGAGAACGTTACCTTCAAGGGAATTGGGAAGAGTCTATAGGCTTAGTATTAACAAAATTGCTGTCTCTTTCTATCACATAGGCATTGATAGATTGGCCCTCATCATATGCTGACGGCTTCACCTTGATAATTCCACCATGCCTTGATAAATTTGCCGCCGGCAATCGGAGAGAGGAGAGTATGACGACCTTTCACATGGAATGACAGCATCGGTCTGAAATAGTGTGGACTAAATTGAGAGCACAATGACATATCTGCCGTACCTGTATAATTGTAACATGGAGTATTTGTTGTAAAATCAAGTGTTCACGTGCTGAAATCGCAAAAGTAAAGGTGAAAATGGGAGCATGGCTGCATATTTAGCCTAATATGTAGTTCCTAAGACTATCAAAAGTTTTGCGACTTGAAGTTGGTTTTTGGGCCAAATTTAATATCCAAATCGTAAAACTTTTGGGAAAGTGAAAACGGGAGCAGGGCTGCTTATCTGTGTACACCAGTGGTGCCCACGACCTATGCGCGCAGCATACATTTCTTGTTGTTTTGCGCATAGCCAGAGCCTTTTTCTCCTCCAAAAAAAGGTGAACCCGGTCTCTTATGCCTTTTGGAAAATTGAACGCAACCACAAATATTTTATTTATTTATTGGTTTCAGTTTAATTCCGCGTTGTTGTTCGAAACTTAATAAAAATAGTTTCATTTAAAACAACAAAAACTCCTGTTTGTATATGCAAACATATTTGGACTTTTGCTTCAGACGCCACAGCCGTTTGGCTGCTCACTGAGTACAAAGTCCAATGGAGGCCACTCACTTACAAAGGGGAATGACTGTCTTAGGCAGCCTTTTTGGTGTTTTGCGCGCAAGCTGCCTTTGGAATTCCCAAACAGTTTTGCCGTCGCTGGCATGGAGAGGCTGCTCTTTGGATAGACATTTCAGGCTCAAGATCGCTGATGAGTGAGGATTTGGTCCCTCATGAAACGCGTCCGATCAAACCTGAAGCCTTTCTTTGTTGTGGTGTGTGCCTCTGTTTAAAGTTATGCCAATATCATAACAAGACCTCGAGCCAGTAAAAACTGCAAATTGTACTCATTAATGATAATGCTCTAGTTAACTAAGTATACAAAGGGAAGGCAATACATTAGGTGTTGTACACTCAAAACCATTCATTTCCCTGAGTAACGGGTATTTCGAAGTCGGGCAGGATCGACTTTAACTTACGCTCTCGTTTAAATTTATCCTGCCAATCCCTTATTTATTTACATCAAAGCATTCACTTATCATGCTTTAACTAAGACCCTGTGACTAAAAAATTACACATAAAACAAACTTCAATTTACTGTGCTTACACACTGTGTTTAATTTAAGTAAAAGATGCAAGTTCATGTTCTCCTTTCTACATATGTGCAAAGTTTCCCTGCGTGATAACTTTGATTTTGTTGGGGCAAAAAAAAAAGGAAAACAAAACTTTGCAGCAGGTGCCCTTAGATATGAGAGGAGATGATGTTGTTGTTGAAGTTCGGTCTCAAGCAGTTTCGAAGACAAAAACCGGAGCACCGCAAAGTGTGTATTGTATAAATTCTGTTCCGGGCAGAGACCGCAAAAGATGCTTTCCGCTTACTACAAATGTCGGTTGCTCAGGTTTATTATACTTGGGACAACACAATGGGACTATGCACAGCTGACTGGCACACATATTAAAATGTTGCATACTTCTTCTGGCTCGTCGTGTGCCCGGCCAGGCATAATAAACTTGTGCGTTTGTGTCGACCTCAGGAATTTGTGCCAGCCTTGTAAGACAAGACGTCAGCACACACATACACACAAAAAGAGAGAGAGAGAGCCAGCCCAGACAGTGTGCAAAACTTTCGAAAATTGCAAATAGTTTTTGGTAATTTAATATTAACACGAGTTGGCAGTCCAGTTTCTGTTCTTCCATTTTGTGTGGCTTTTGTATGCACATAAAATTTGCAAAATGGTGCAAAAATAAATTTTCCCAAAAGACGCTGAACGAAAATGTTTGTTTTTGGCAATTAGTTGGGCATGCGCTCATATCTTGCAGCAATTTTAGATAACAAATTGTGTGCACTTTTGCTGGGAAAAGTTATATATTCGCTGATATAAGTTTTCATTCGTGAAAATAGCAAGTGAAAGAAGTGCAGAATATAGATATTGGTGATTTTATAGCTAACAGATATATTTAAAGAATCTTCCATAATTTGAGATTACAACCGACTCTGTAAAAGAAATTTTGTATGTGCTAGGACCGGTTAAGGTTTTTTGCTTAGAAATGCGATTTTAGAGTTTTAAATCTTAATATATTTAAAAAATTGTAATTTAAGCGGCACCAAGCAAACCCCACGCATAAAGATTAAAAAGTATTTATCCTTAGTTCAGTTAAATGCACCAGGGAGAATCAACGAGTAACAATTTAGGCTTACTTTGAGATAGCCTCAACTTTTGAACTTGAACTATTAATCCATGTATAAAAGTCTTGGGGGATTCTTCACTTGGAAAATGTTTAAACAGGTCCGAATTAGTGTTGCTCATAATTTCTAAAATAAAAAATAAAAAAGTCGATCAATCCGACTATACCATTCTAATACATTTGTAGGTTTGGATAAGTCCGAAATAAGACAGTGCTTGAGTAAACTTTTAAAATTGTTAAATTTTGGAAGTCTTCAAACATCATGAGAGTATGTTTTACCAGCCACAAACGAAACTCCTTTTCCGGAATATATCAAAACCGAGAAATAATTAACAAAAAATTATGCGTCGGAGAGCATAAACTAGGAAATCTAGTGCGGCAAAGGACGATATGCACGAGCGCGTAGTTGGAAACGTTTCTGCTCAATTTGTTTTTTTTTTTCGTTGTTATTTTCAGTTTTTGTTCCGAAACGTTCAAGGCAGTGCACTGTTGGGAGAACAATATTAACGTTTACGTGTTTTCTGGCTTTTTGTGTTGTGTTTACCTCTACTTACCCGGAACATCTAATGAAAAGTTTTTTCTTTCAATATACTTTATACCCGGTCACCTCTCTCTGCTGTTGGCGCCAGTTTTGTAGTAATTAGCCATGCAAAAGCATCTCAAACTGCCGTTCGGATTCGGCGTTAAGCTGTAAGTCCCTTTCTCTTGTGCGAAAATCAGAAGCTTACAAGCCAAGAGATTGAGAGAAGCTCTGCTTTGGCCCTTTGGGGCTGTGTCAAGCCATTTAATATTTAACAACTTGTTTTACTTTGTAGGAATTTTTTGGTGAGTTAACCACACGGTATGAACTTTGAGAACCATTCGATACATTAGCATTTTCCGATTCCAGCTAAGGAGACAGAACCATTTTTAAAGCTTTGAAATTTAACATCTTTTGTTCTGATATTTCGTTAAAAGAAATATCATCTCGGAATATTGCGTATTGTCTAACAAAAACATTGATGGCATTGGCGAAACTAACAGCCTTAGTCCAAACGGAATCGCCACCTACCCCAGCAAACATTTTTTATAGCGGAAGATAAGAATGCGATTCGTCCACTAGGTATCGCTTTACTCTAGCGATATCGCACTATTATTGTATTCTTATCTCCCTAATGTAAGAAATGGGATAAAAAAAAGGGAAGTTAACTTCACTCGGCCGAAGTTTTAAATACCCTTGCAGCTTCCATTGAAAACAAAAAAGTTTTTCTAACGAAGACTACTTTTTGGACCTTACTTTTCTATGGGATCTATACTATATAGATGTCTGATTTCGACCAAACTTGGTGAAATCATGAAAAAGCATAATACACTGTTAATTACGAAATTTGGAGGCGATCCCATTTAAAACAAAAAAGTTTACTAGAACTAGTTTTTCGACCGATCGTTCCTATGGCAGCTATATGCTATAGTATCCGATTTCGACCAAACTTAGTGAAATCATGGAAAAGGATAGTAAAATAAGAAAAACGACCTTGGAGGCGTTTCCATTAAAAACAAAAAGTTTTTTACTAAGACTAGTTTTGGACCGATCGTTCTATGGGACAAGTCGATCCGCCGGTTCCGAAAATGTACAGCGTATAGACCAAAAAACTTCGTGCAAAGTTTGGTGAGGATAGCTTTAAAACTGACGGAGGAGATAGCATAGAAACAGACGGACTGACGGACAAGGCTAAATCAACTTAGCTCGTTATGCTGATCAAGAATATATATACTTTGAGTGGTCGGAGATGCTTCCTTCAATGCGTTACAAACATCCGCACAATTTTATAATACCCTCTGCAAGTATAAAATAAACATGGTACAAAAATCGTTTTTCTGAGATTTGATAAACTTTATCTCAATCGCCAAACTCTCACTTTCAAGGGAGAGATAAGTTAGTCCTTGCAAACATTTTGTCGTGTTACTTATCTCTCTCGTCAAAGGAAGAGTTTGGCGATTGTTTGAGGAGAGAATTTGGGGATAGTTTGGCGATTTACACAAACAAATTACATTAGGTACCGCATTTTTATCATCCAATTAAAAACTTGATAATTACAAGTGGTGTAATCTATGCAATTTGCCAGAAAGAAATTGGTGAATACTTTTAGGCAATTCAATATAAGTAGTTAGTTTTAGTGTTAGCCGTCTATCAAGCAGCGTTAGTGAAATTGGTTGAGACGTCAGTCGAGTCGTGTCCATTCCGAGGGTCCCGAGTTCGAATCTCATTGTAAGTAAAAAGTTTATTAAGATTTATATAATCCTTAGTCTTTCAGAAGTTTCTCTTAATGTTAGGAAGGAAGGTATTCTTATCTTTAGAAAAAAACGCTTTCTTACCACTCAAAAGTCTTTTTTTTCTTATCGTTTTTCATCGTTTAGAAGAGACTTTTTTCTTTCTCCCAGAAGTATCACTTTCTTATCGCCCAGAAGTTATCGCATAGTATCGTTAGAGTAAAGCGATACATTCTGCTAGAAAATGAACGATGCCACACGAAATCCCGGGTACAGGGAACTTTAAAGTTGGGTTATATCCTGGCAGAGGGTATATTAAAATTGTCCAAATGCTTTTAGCACTTAAAAGGAAACATTTACGACCACAAAAAGTATTTACCTATTGCTGGCTGTCTTTGCTGTTCTCCATCAGTTTGAAATCTATCTTTACGAACCTTTGCAGGCAGTCTAATTGGTCAAATACGCTGGCCGATTGTCGAAACCGCCCAGATCGGGTGAATATAGCATAAAGGAACGATCGGTCGGAAAACTATTAAGGAAAACTTTTTTGGTTCCAAAGGTAAAAGACGTTTTAACTTGACAGTAATTAAAATTGATCAGAATTTTGCCGAGTTGGATAAAAGTAGGCTAAATATAGAGTTGGATAAATAATCGGATAAACTTCCTCAGTTTCGGTTCTTTCCTCATTTTTCCCATTTAATTATTTTAAACTTTCGTAAGACAAAAATTTTCTGCTTGTGATATTAAAACTTAGAGTTCGAATTGTTGAACTCACACACACATTTGCGTAACCAAAATGCTCCTTGTTTTATTATATCTTTAATAAATAATCTCCCATTAGGTCAATTCCAATGATTGATACATACCTCTTTAACTCGCTTATCTCGTCCCCCAACCTTTTATATATCAGTGTCACTGCAAATTTTCTCTAATTGTGTGTCCTGAGCAACAACTTTTATCCTTTTAAGTTGGCAAGGTGTCACTTATGCAAATCAGCCAGGGACTGTCTACCCCAATCTCAATTCCAGACTCCAGAATTCGCTAACTTTGTGAGTGTGTGTACTTTCCATGTTCTTTTATACTCTTGCTCAATACGGTATATGCATTTTGCTTTGATTTGGTATGTGAATTTATGTAGCGGAATTTAATTTATTAAGTTATTATTAATAAGTTGAGACTTGAAAACCAAATTCACTTTTGATTTAATTATGACAATTGATTTGAATAAGTTTATAATCTTTATTAAGATAAAACATAATACTTAATAAGTTTAAAATGGATCATATCTTTTCAATTTTATTAAGTTTAAACCCCATCAAAGAATTATTAAATATACAAGCAATCAGTAAGGGCATAACCAACTGTATCCTCTGGTACTGACTTGTTGATAGAAGGACATCTAGTCGTAATTCAGCGTTGAATATGGTTTCCATCTATTTCGTTGTGTGGTTGTGTTTTTTTCTTCATTTCCACCCAACCAGCACTAAGCGCTCAACATGAAAATTGGGTTAGCACATTAAGATAGAAAATATGTGTGCAATGTCGTTGCGTTGCCAGTGGCTGTCACCGCATTCAGGTTGGCAATCGAATGAATCGCGACAAAGGCGGAAATAAAATTGCTAAACGAAAAAACCATTTCAGAAAACCGAGAATGCCTGGCAGTGCCGCTGTGTTCTATGGAAACAAAAAAAAAAATAGTACGTACGTATGAATGTATGCTTCTATGCATGTATGCTAGCCTATCTTATGGCTTTTAACGTCTTCTACAATGCTTGAATTGTTGTGCAAGTACTGTGGAATGTTAGAATGGAAATTATATTTTTCCTCGCAATGACAGTGCCGAAAAAGCGAAGTCTAATAATGATGATAATATTAATCAAAGCTGCAATTCCAAAACAATTTTGCGGAGCTCCGATTTTAAGGTTCGAGCCATAATTTGCCAATGGTGAAAGTTTGAAAATTTAAGTTTTTTGGCAGAAGGCTTAAGTTCGAACCTAGGAGCCCTTAAATCGCGATAGAACTTTCTACATTGCCATCGCAAAGCCATTCCAATGCATATAGGAGGCTGCGCATAACAAAATTGTAAGAACAACTTCGTAAGTGTCTCTCTTTTCTTTCTATCCTATGCCTCTTGTAGAATTCAACACAACAACAAATTCTCTCTCGAACGATTTCGTTTGCATCAGACATCCACAAGCACACACGCATATCACCAGGCAATAACCGGGTTTCTCTTTAGTTCTCTTATGGTTGTTGTTGACTCAGAATTCTTTTCTTCATTTGTATTGGTCACTACGCGGCCCTAATTTGCCTCTGGGCACCTTTGATATAAACAAAAGTCACACCACCCGGCATCTTCATCAGCAACGGGCGAATTTATTAGAAACCGAAAAAATACTGCAATGCTTCTAATTGTAGAAAAATTTTTAAAATCAGTAAAAAACCATAGCCACATTTTGGTTTTTTTGGGCAGTCGACTGATGTCCTAAACGATCCACAAACCAAAAAATCTAAATTTGTTAGGAAGAAAGAAGAGATAAGTTATCAAGCCTAACGATGAAATGTTGTATTATGAGGTTTTCGGTTCGTTTAATTGGCATGTAGATTCCATTCGGAATCGGTAGAGAAAATATTTCCAAATGAACTAACTAGTAACGAGTTAGCTGGCTCGAGGTCAAGAAGTTGCGATTGTTCATTGACAAACCGAAAAGAGCGTGAAGAAACCTTTATAGCTGTTTCATGGATATCCAATCTAATCATCAGAGGGCGTTTCGCTAAATGACTCCTGATCATTGAGCCAATTCCATGCAATCAGAACTATAAACAGTTGGGAACTGCAAAGCGCAATGAAAGCAAAATTGGACTCACATACAGAAAGCCAACCTTAATGGCTTTCGTTGCATAGCTTAGGGATAAAGTGAGAAAGCTTGAAGCTTTCTAGCGAGCTTAGAACTGCACGTTAAATTTTAATGTAAAACATTCAAATAACATGTGTTGTTACATGAAACTTTTGTTAGTTTCGTTTACAAAACATTGAAAAAATCTGTTATAAGTTTTTTTTCAATTTATTTGGCGACCTTTCTAATGTTTAATTAGTAACGAGTTAGCTGGCTCGAGGTCAAGAAGTTGTAAACAACTTATGCATTGACAAACCAAAAAGAGAGTTGACAAACCTTTAAAGCTGTTTCATGGATATCCAATCCAATCATCAGAAGGCGTTTCGCTAAATGACTTCTGATCGTTGAGCCAATTCCATGCAATCAGAACTTTAAACAGTTGGGAACTGCAAAGCGTAACGAAAGCAAAATTGGACTCACATACAGAACGCCAACCTTAACTAACTTTATTCTGTATGTCATCTACAAATCTGAAACACTAATTTGCTCCACTGTACCCCATTTGGCAACTCAATTTTGTTGTATGCAATTTGCAGTGCATTGCACACACACACACACTCCCGTTTTGGTGTCCATCTTTTATTTCATTTTATTTTTCTTGCGGCTTGGTGCAGGCGCGCGCGCCTTTGTGCAACCGCGCAACAATCATTTTTGCACCGCAAATTCATTTCCGTTTGTGCTCGTTTTTTCACCATGCATATGTGTGTGTGTGTGTGTGTGCGTGTGCAACAATCGTTTGCTAATTTCAGACTGAGCCAACAACAATAGTGTTGTTGCCTACTTTTTTAGAGGCTACCCCAAAATGGATTTCATGGCAATTTCATTAAGATTTTTGCCGGCTACCATTCCCCGATTGTGTGTGGCAGCCATAGATACGCTTGCTTTCACCATGTCCTTCTTTAGAAAGTGGCCGCCATTGTTGCCATTCGAAGGGGCATTGTTTACTGCCATAGAAATTTACACCTGCCATCCAACTGGCGGCTAAAAAGATGATAGCAAAGTGCTTGTCAGAAGTGAATTGATGCTGGGGAATACAATGCAGTTGCTTGGGTTGCTGGGTGGCATCAATATGATGAGGCCATTGTGTAATCGGAAGCCGTTTATCAGTTGGTTAATAATAGTAGGGATAGGGGTAAGGGTGGGTATCCCTTAGTGCCAGAACACGACTGACTGTTAGCTGATACTTTGACATTTTAAACCGACGGAAACTTGAACCGGTACGGAACGAAGATTAAACTTCAAAAAATGATTGACTATTAATATTATTAAAACCTTTAATTAATGTCCAGCTAGGTTATCAGTCAAGGACCTTCAAAATTTCTCATCAGTAGATCGCTTTAATGTTAACATTTTGTGCCCTTCCTAGGATAAGCGTCAGTTTTACGAATTTTTAGCATTTGTGGTGAAATTTTGCACAAATACTTTTTTCCAGCCTTTGAATTTTGAATGCATCCCAAAGTATCTAACTTATTATTATACTGTTAATGGGACATTCATTAGCCAAATTGCATATGCCAAACGAAAATGTCCTTTTCCTATGTGCATTGGATGGTCCATCTTAAATATGCATCCTCGGAGCCATTTGTGCATTTCAAAATGACAGTCCATCCAATTGAGGCAAGTTCTCAGTTGACAAATTAGAGCTGACCGGACTTGTGGCTTATATTTTATGTAGGTCTAATTGGTTTTCATTTGGATGGCGGCCTTAATCATGCTCAGCTCACCCTCCTCCCGCATTGATGAAATGCCATTCGCTTTGTCATGTTGCCTGTCTCCCGTTCCAAAACAGACATTAGACATATGACCACAAGGTAAAGTCAAATGCCACCTGGTTAACTGTTCAAAAGCTTTCTCGTCGTCATCGTCGTCTACACAGGCCGGGCACATTTTGGTTTTTGGCATTTGACAGTTTCGACATTTTCTGTTTGCGTTGAGTGAGTGGTCGTACCTCGAGTGGAGTGGATTGGGTGGAGCTACAAAAGAAAAACCTTGGTCAATAACATGAAACTCAAACCGTCAATTTGATGCACCAGAATGCACCATACAATTGAATCCTGAATTGGCTTAGTCAGCGTGGAGTGAAGTGGAAGCCTGACAAAGTCAAAAAGCCAATGAAAAATGACAAAAGCTCAGCTGGAAACTCCCGCTGCGCTTCAATAATTCCATTGCAATAACGAAAACATCCATTTTGTGTCCTAACAACCTCAACAACAACAAAAAGGCTAAGGTAAAGCCTCCCAAGAAAACCAGAAAAGTTATCTTGATTTTGCTTGGCTGTTCAAAAAAGTCGTTTACCTTTGTGTCACACATTTCCTGCCAGCATCTCCCATTGGGCGGAGCTGATCTGAGTGCTGAAATGCAAAGTCCAATGACGTGTGACATTGAAAGTTGGAATTGACTAAATCCAATGTTTGAGAAGAAATGCTGGAAATGTCAGAACTATTTCTTCTCTTGCAAAAGAAATTTTTAATATAAATAAATAATGCTTAAAAAAGTCTTATAAGATACTAGAATTGGACTTTATTAATCCCTTTTTATGGCCGGGTGTCGCTCAGCGGCTGGTGTGTGCGCACGCTGTGCAAGAGGTCGTGGGTTCGATCCCGCCTTGGCACTTCTAATGAAAAAGTTTTTTTTTTGAGTAAGCTTTATACCCGGTCTCCTTTCTCTGCTGTTGGCGCCAGCTTTGTAGTAATTCGCCATGCAAAAGCTTCTCAAACTGCCGTTCGGATTCGGCGTTAAGCTGTAGGTCCCTTTCTCTTGTGCGAAATTTAGAAGCGCACAAGCCAAGAGAGCTCGGCCTTAGCCCTTTGGGGCTGTGTCAAGCCATTTTACAATAGGTGAGATTAAGGGGGGTGAGTGAGACTCGAAAATTCTACCAAAAAGTCCGGTGACTATCCGTAGGTTTTAAGCCCGGAGCCTCTCTATGTAGGGACGAAGCCGCAAATCTTGTCATAGATCCTCAAGTGGCACTAGAAAAATGGAGAAACTATTTCTCCAACCTGCTAAGAGGTGATGACGAACACAATGACGCCCTTGGTGAAGTAGTGGAACCACCAATCGATGATATGGAAATAGACCCACCGGACCATAACGAAGTATGGTAAGCCATAAAAAGGCTTTAAAATAACAAATCAGCTGGAGCTGATGAGCTGCCCGCTGCATTGTTCAAGGCTGGCGGCGATGAGTTGGTAAGGTGCATGCACCAACTCCTATGCAGAATATGGTCCGAAGAGAGTATGCCCGAAGATTGGAGTCTAAGTGTTCTCTACCCAATACTTAAAAAAGGAGACCCTGCAATCTGCGCCAATTACCGAGAGATCAGTCTCCTACCCATTGCATATAAGGTTCTGTCATGTATCTTATGTGAACGTCTAAAGCCTAGAATGAGCGAACTGTTCGAACCTTATCAGTGTGGCTTTAGACCTGGTAAACCCGCCATATACCAAATATTCACATTGAGACAAATACTGGAGGAAACCCATGAGACGAAAATCAAAACCTACCACCTGTTTGTTGATTACAAAGCCGCCTTTGACACGCCGATAAGGTCAAAGTTCTTTGAAGCCCTGTCTACTTTTGGTATACCAGCAAAGTACGTTCGACTTTGCATGATGACGTTGAGAAGCACACGAAGCTCCGTCAAAATAGGAAAGAACCTCTCCGAGCCTTTCGATACCAGAAGAGGTTTTAGGCAGGGTGACACCTTATCGTGTAACTTCTTTAATCTGCTGATGGAGTATATACTGCGCCAGTGCCCAAATGCTAACAGATCGGGCACCATCTTTTATAAAGATGTAATGCTACTTGCATATGCCGATGACATTGACATTATCGGCAAAATCCGAACTGGCGGTAAGCAAGGCGTTTTCAGAGATTGAGAAGCAGTCAAAACTTATGGGCTTAGCGGTAAATGAGGAAAAGACGAAGTTCCTAGACTCAGCGCGCAGTGAGCCTACGCGTCTTGGACAATCTGTTGCAATGGGAGAGTACAACTTTAACGTTTTAAAGGACTTTGTCTACCTTGGAACGATGATTACCAGCGACAACAACATCAGTCTAGAGATCCGAAGAAGAATAACTCTTGCAAACCGGTGTTACTACGGGCTTAGTAAGGAGTTCAAGAGCAGAGACCTCTCTCGAAAAACGAAAATTGCGCTATACAAGTCGCTTATTATCCCAGTCCTGGAATACGGAGCAGAAGCATGGACATTAACAACAGTGGATGAGGAGGCGATCGGCATGTTCGAGAGAAAAGTCCTTCGGAGGATTTATGGACCTGTATAAGTTGGCGATGAGTTCCGCACCCGTATGAACCACGAACTATATGAGCTCTATGGGGACACTGATCTAGTCAAGCCCATAAAACAACAGCGGCTGCGCTAGCTTGAACATGTTACTCGTATGGATGAAGAAGCACCAGTAAAAAAAGTGTACAGGCGGAAGGCGAACGAATTAGGGAAAGGAAGAAGTGTAGGACGACCCAAAACTTAGTTGGGAAAAACAGGTGCTGAAAGACATTGAGGCGCTTACATTGACCAACTGATGCCAGCTCGCACATGACAGAGGTGAGTGGCGGGCATTAATTGCAGCGGCCGAGACCGTCTAACGGTTGTGATAGAAAAATCGGGCCAAATAAGAAAGAAGAAGAGGACAGTGTTGAAGTAAGTTAGCGATATGTTCCGTAGAAAAAATCTTGTTTGTATGATATCTTGCGGAATCTTGAATCAAGAAATTTCTGCAATTGGCGGGGTCTTCTGTCGTACCTGAGTGTTCCTCTTACTATGAACGCGGTGTCGACAAGTAACCTGCTTAGACTTCTACATGTATAAGGGGCTGCCAGGACATCTCCTAACAGTCCACGAGGAGTATGACCTGTCGTCTGACCATCTCCCCATCCTGGCAACTGTGGGCCTGAGTCCCCAAACTACCCCAGGCAGAAAAAGAATCATTCTCCCTAAATAAAAAGTGATCCCCTACAATTTTAGGTGTTTTTTGTTTTTCTTTCCCCTTTTGTATAGAGAAGTCTTGGTTAATATTCCAGACCAAACTTTATCTTATAAGATTTGCAAATTAAAATAGTTGCATGTAATTCTTGGGAACTATCACATCAAATTTTAGGCCTACTGTGAGGCACCTCTTAGCATTAGCTTTGAATCTACTCAACACAATCAAAAGCTATCTGCATGTTGTTACCCACCCGACAACCGGTATCGAGAACGGATCCGTTTTCGACATTTTCTCGAAGGTTTCTCTCACAAAACTATCGAGAATGTGTTCCGGTCTCGGTCCGAAAAAGATTACCTGTCGCTCAGTTTGTGGCAGCAAAGCATAAGTTCTCGATATCCGTTTTCGGATCCGTTCTCGACACTTTCTCGATAGCGAAAACGGATCGAAAACTAACCGTTCCAATACGTTTTCCTTTCGAGAAAGTGTCGAGAACGGATCCGGAAAACGTGTTGCAAACGTTTAGTTTCGCGAAAGTTGAAAAAAGTGCTGCTGCTCCCCCACACCTCCCACCCAACCAAGCCGCCCCCACCACCTCCTTTCCCCTAATACTTTTGCTGTAATAATTTTTTAAATACAATTTTTTTTTTATTTTTATTTCTTTTTTTACTTACCCTTACTGGGACTCGAACTCAGGACGTCGGGACTCTAACACGAACGACGGACATCTTAACGCTCACCGATACAACAGTGTCGCGCGAGACGGTGGCGAAATGACAGTAAAGAATGCAATCAAGACCGGTGGTAGAATGGCAGCTTTCGTGCGCGAGGTCGTGGGTTCGAATCCCATTCAAGGCATTGAAATTAAAATTATTTTGACTTTCTTTTTTTTTTTTTTTTTTAGTTTTGTTGTTTTTAAAATTTTCTATATTTTTCCCATATTTTTTACAATGCTCTGAGGTCTCAAATACGTTTTTTTGTCAAACGCGAAGCTCGTTACTGCAAGCATCTTTCCTAAAATTTAGGAAATTATTTTCTTGTTTTTAGGTAAAGACGAGTGCATCGTTTTTTTGCATACTTTTAGGTAAAGTCGAGTGTTTTGCCTCTGACTTTCTGTACATTTTTCTTTTTCCTTTGTTTCTCTTCTTTGCTGCTGTCACAAATAGAGAAAAAATAGCTTACGTCCGATTCAAACCCGCATCTCTTAAGAAAAACGGATTTCTATTATAAGAGAAACTATCGTAATTCTCAATAGTGTCGGGGTGTGTCTAGCATTTCATTCAGTCAATGCAAGTGACACTAGACATTACCTAGTTTAATCCAAGGTAGGGATTTTATTCTAAATATTTTCCCAGAATCATTGCAACATACAGCTGATCCTTCTTTTCTACATCTCGACACATTTCTGACAGATTATCCGGTTCATTTGTGGCCACCCTGTAATTTAAGCAAAATAAATGCCATTTAAATGTACAAACACATTTATCAATCAATTCTAATAAATAACGAACGAAAATGTCGTTACAAATGAATTACCATAATTCAAAATCAAATGCTAATGGTGCTTAAATTTCCACATAATTCTCATTTTTCCCTCACACAGAAATCTGAGGCGACATTAAATAAAAGAAAACAAAGTAAATAACAAAATTGCCAAATTAATAAGATTTTACACATAGCAAATTTACAAAAAAAGCAATGAGACGAGGCAAAAGGAAAGGCGTTGTCAGGCCTACCTAAAGAAAATAAAAAATAAGATAAACCATTCTAGGAATGGCTTCGTTGGTTTCGTCTGGGCTGACAATCAAGGTCGCCCACATGGCGTATGAGTAATTTGCATCTTTTTTTTCGTGCTTGATGTGGTTATTGCTGTTTGTGTTGTTGTTGTTTTTGGGGTCTAGACTTGAACTAAAGGGATGTTGTGGCTTTGTCTGTTTGATACTTTTGTGGGTCAAACCACAAAATGCTGGCGACTAGAATTTTATGACTTTTCTTGAAGATTGATTCAATACATTTTATGTGTCTTTTCTGTCTCACTCTCTTTGTGTTGGCTTTTGTCGAGACCACTTGACTGTTATTTATGTGCTAGTTGGGTTGCTTGAGGTTCTCAAAGTGATTAAAAAAGGATCAAAATTTAATCAATACTCTTAATAATTAATAGTCTATTTAATTAAATGCAAAAAAAAGACAATTTAAAGCCGCTTAAAAGTTGCAATTTCTAAATTAGAACTCCACTTATATAAATTGTATAAATAAATAGCAAATGTCACTTCAAATAGCTGGACATTTTGAATTGGTTTTCGATTTATTCATGAATGCAGTTGTTGAACCAAACCGCGATTCATTTCGAGACTCAACCGCAAAACATTTCAAACTGGTTGGGTGGAACCATCAAATGGCTCAGTGCACTGCGTGTATTTGTCTGATTTGCCTAGTTATCGTTAATAACACGCCATGTATTTAAATATATAAAATGTGGCGAAGTTCCATATTTTAAAGTAAGCTGCTTAAATTGGAATTTTTCATCATCTTTCCACAAACTGCAACTCTCTTCAACGTGTATTTAAGTTGCATTATAATCAACTGCTGCTGTTGCAACACTGCCACACACAACAGGCGCAAAGCAGTGAAAATCCTTGCGTAATCGTTGCACTGGCAACAACAGCTAGCACAATCTGCCGTGTGGAAAATATTTATGAGCGCGGTTTTTACGCCAAATGCGTTCTATAAAATGCAGCGCCCCGCCCCTATCTACACCCAGCGGGCTCCACTGGATTTCCTGTATTTCTCTGCTCTTGCATTGCCAGGACATTTTTGCCAAAGCGTGTAAATAACCTTGCATTAGTATGCGTGTCTATGTGTGTTAAGCAGTGCGTTAAAGTGTTTATGTGTTTGTTTACCTACATCTAAGTGTGGTTGTGTCTGTGTGTGTGTCTACCCTTTTGATACCCTTTATGAAAGGGCCAAAACCAACTTTACTACTTGGTTGAAAAAGTCCCAAACACTTTTTGAATTTTAAGAAGGTTTCAAATTTTATAAGAATTATGGCAAAAGTGAGAACTTTTCATAAGCTTAATGTAAATCAATTAACAGAGCATGAGCATTATGTTAAGCTAACAGAGTTGGCAGCATTATCTTAGTATTCTTTTAACTCTAGCAATTTACCCTTTACCCATGGAAAAAACTTTTCATAAGCTTTTTGGAATTGAATTAACAGAGCTTTAACATTTATGTTAAGTTAACAGAACTGGTAGCAATATCTTAGTATCTCCTTTCACTCCATGAGCTAACTCTTTTTAATACGCTTAATGTAAGTCAATTATCAAAGCTTTAACATTTATGTTAAGTTAACATAACTGGCAACAATATCTTGATATATGTTTTTACTCTATGAAGTAAACTTTTACTCGTATGAAGAACACATCATTAGCTTTTTGTAAATCAATTAGCAGAACATTAAGAATATATTAATTGTCAGCAATATCTTAGTATATAATTTTACTCTATGAAGTTTATGTGTCAACTAACAGAGCATAAAGATTATGTTAAGTTAACAGAACTGGCATATCCTTTTACTCTTTCCTTTTACTTTATAAAGTTACCCTTTACTCATGGGTAGAACTTTTTAAAAGCTTTATGTTATTCAATTTACAGAATGAAACAATTTACAGATCTGCATACTTTTATTATTTAAATTTACACTTTACTCATGGGAAGAACTTCTCATAAGGTTTTTGGAAATCAATTAGCTGAGCTTTAACATTTATGTCAAGCTAACAGAACTGGTAGCAATATCTTGGTATTTTGAAAGGCTTCACACCCAAATCCTTTCGCAAAATTTTCCACGCCCAATTGCTGCGAACGGCGACGAATCGATAATTGATGGTCATCATTAACACTGGCCAATACACCTGCGATATTTTCTTCAGTTCGCACTCTACGTAAGCGTGTTGGTGGTTTAATGTCAAACAATGTAATTTTGGTGCGAAATTTCGTCACAATAGCCCGAATAGCCGCTTCAGTGGGTCGATTAAACAGACCATAAAATGGAAGAAGCGCGCGATGAACTTTCTTAACAGAGCACACATTTTGATAATAAAATTTAATAATTTGCAAGCGTTGTTCGTTTCATGGTTAAATTATAGACCAAACTGAAGATGTTTGACAGTGAAACAAAACACGAAACGTGCGTGAGCTGTTTAAACCAGTGTTGTCAAAAAGATAATAGCTAAAAAATCACCCTTTATCTTTCTCGGCTGGTCCTGACAATGTCACAAACTGTGTTATAGAAACTGTTCTGAATCTTTATGCTCACCATTACTATCTTATAACCTGTCTTTAAAACAGTCTTGTCTTCCACTGATTTGAACGAATCTTATATTATCCCTCTGGGGCAGAATGGAAAAATTATTATTAACGTCGTTTTTTGGGAGCTCTGATTTCATTTCTAGCAAAAATTTTGCAGTCGGAAGGGAGGGGACGACTTATGGAGGGGGTAAAGTTAAACCACAAATTTATCGTTTTATAGGTTTCCGGGTGCTCCGATTTTATTTCTGGCGCAGGGCCGACTTATGGTGGGGAGAAGGAGGTAACATCTCAAAAAAAAAATCAAATGGGGTATCCTTTTATAGGAATTTGGGTGATATAATTTCATTTTTGGCAATATTTTACTGATCGGAGGGGTGGGGGCTGACTTTTGGAAGGGGCACGTGGGTAAAATTAAACAAAAAAATTAAAAGGGATATCGTTTCATAGGTATTATAGGGTGCTCTGATTACATTTCTAGCAATATTTTTCCGTTCGATTCTGAAAGATTAAAAATCGTTTCGTTTTATAGGTTTTTGGGTGCTTTTTTTTTAAACATTTATTTATTTGAATTTAGTAACCCTTACATTGAGTTAATACACATCTGAATACAGGACTTTAGTATTAACGAGAGCATAAGTTAAAGTCGGTCCAGCCCGACTTCGATATACCCGATACTTAGGGGAATTAATCTTCTATAGCCTTCCCTTATGTTTATTAACAGAGTATTAGTATTAATGTGAACATTTCAACATTATGTGAAGAAATAGCGCACGAAACGCCAAAAAGAATGCAACGTTTTAATAACTTTTATAACTTTGCCATTTCTTATCCGATCTTTATGAAACTTCAGAGATTGGGGGCGTGGCCAAAATTTGAAATAAACTTGATCTGCGTAGGGATAATAGGAGTCTACATAAAAAATTTGGTCACGCTAGCTCTTCTAGTCTCCGAGATCTAGGTGTTTATACAGACAGACGTACATGGCTATATCGACTCGGCTGTTGATGCTGATCAAGAACATATATACTTTATGGGATCGGAGATGCTTCCTTCTGCCTGTTACATTCATTTGCACGACTTTAGTATACCCTTTTTACTCTACGAGTAACGGGTATACAAAAATTCAAGTAATAGAAAATAGTATTATGTCGGTTAGATTGGGGTGCAATAGTAGGCCTTTAATCCACATTTTTTAAATTTTATGGTCAAAGTAGGCCTGTATTTTTATTGACTTATTAGAACTCACTTTAGCTTTTCATTTGCTAGATCAGCGTCGAGCTGTTAGCAACGTTTTGTTTTTAAATAATTTCTATTAGTTAATTTTTTTAATGCCGTCATTTAAAGCGCTGACACACAGCTCATAGTCACTGCATTGATTCTGCAACATAATGGCCAAGGGGCCAGCAAAGATCCAATGTAATTCATTATATTAAAAGAATAATTTTGTAAAGTCGAAATTTTGAAAACTAGTTTTAATATGCATCTTATGTTTTGATGCTTACTATAATAATAAGGTACTAGCTGAATACCGGGCGTCGTCCGGGTCCTTATGATTCTTATGAGAGCGATTACATTCAAGCTAGGTCTGGCTCCAAGTATATAGAAACATTTTGGACCGTTCGTTTTTCAAATTTCGTGACTTTTTTTACCGTTTAAGTTATTTAGCCTATTGACCCGTCTACAATTGCCTTGTATCAAATCTTCACAATAATCTGGGCTTAAATCGTAAATAACTTTGTGAAGTTACCGTTTAATCATGGGGAGAACTTTTCACGCTTCTTCTTCTTCTTTGGCCATCACAACCGTTTTACGGTCTCGGCCGCTGCCACTAATGCCCGCCACTCGCCTCTGTCCCGTGCGACATTCCACCAGAAGGACACTCCCAGTTTCGCAATGTCTCCCTGCACCTGGTCACGCCATCTCCGCTTTGGTCGACCAGGCGGGGGAGTGCCTCCCAACTCTATCGCATGCCGATTGTACACACGCTTTGCTGGAGCGTTATCATCCCTACGGGTAACATGTCCTATCCAGCGCAAACGCTGTTGTTTTATGCGCTTGACTAGGTCAGTGTCCCCATAGAGCTCATACAGTTCGCGATTCATTCGGATGCGAAATTCGCCGCCAACGTTTAGAGGTCCATAAATCCTCCGAAGAACTTTTCTCTCGAACACGCCAATTGCCGCCTCATCCTCTTTTGTCATTGTCCATGCTTCTGCGCCGTATAGCAGGACTGGGATGATAAGCGACTTGTATAGCGCGATTATCGTTTTCCGAGAGAGGTCTCTGCTCTTGAACTCCTTTTCACGCTTTATGTAAGTCAATTAACAAAGCATTAACATTAGTGTTAAGTTAACAGAACAGCCAGCAATTTCTTAGTATATCCTTTGTCTCTTTTTGAAGTCACCCTTTACACATGAAGAAAGAATTTTTCATAAGCTTTATGTAAGTCCATTATCAGAACGTTAAGCATTTTAAGTTATCAGAACTGTTCTTAGCAATATATTAGGATATCCTTTACTCTTTAAAGTTGCCCTTTACTCATGGGCAGAACTTTTCAAAAGCCTTATGAACAGTTAACAGAACTGGCAGCAATATCTGAGTATATAGTTTTTTTCTATAAATGTTCCCTTTACTCAGGTGAAGAGCTTTTCATGAATCAATTAACAGAGCAATAAGAATTTTTTAAGTTAACACAACTGTCAACAATATCTTAGTAAATCCATTTACTCTAGAAAATTGCCATGTACTAATGGAGATAACTTTTCATAAGCTTAATGTGAATCAATAAACAGTGCATTACCAGAGCTTTCTGCAATATATACCCTCAACCTAAAGGGGTATCTTCTATAAGCTGCATAAATCAGCTAACAGAGCATTAACATTATGTTAGTTAACAAAGCTGACAATTTCTTAGGATATCCTTTTGCTCTATGAAGTTACCCTCTACTTTTTATAGGCCTTATGTAAATGAATTAAAAGATCATTAACATTCTGTTAAGTTAACAGATATATCCATTTTCTCTATGAAAACCATACCTTAAAAAATGTCTTAAAGAGAGCGCAAACTTTAGGTCTACTCTTAAGAAAGCTGCCAAAATTTAGCTTTACTTTTCCCATGAAAAAACCAGTTCGTTTATTGGATAAATTCTGCTTGATTGTCGCATTTTCGACCTTTTCAAAAAATAATATTGGTCAGCTGTTAGTTTGCCTCACAGTATAACCACCTCTTCGTCGCGAAGTTCAGACGTCAGACGGTATTTTCTGGCTTTTAAGTCATTTGCATAAAATTAGTGTATCTTAGGGTTCCCTTAAAGGGTTTTTCTCTGTGTTGACTGTTGCCACCTGCTACCGTTGCCTGCTCCCATTGTACCTGTCGTTCCTTTTCGCTTCTCGTATGCTAATTTCGCTCAGCACATTTTATATTTATACGCTGTGCTGACAACGGCAGGAGCAGGAGGAGCAGAGCAAACTGCAGAGTCACCAGCCAACCAACTGCATTGTAGCCGCTGCCGCTGCTGCTGTTGCACACTCGTTTGAAGTTGCCTTTTGCCGTTGTCATAATTAAAATGCGCTGCATAATTGCCAAACAATGGCCTGGTCCGGGGGTCCCTGGTCGCTCTAGCCGGGCAATCACAGTTGGCCATTCGACTGCCTAACAAAGTTGACTATGCGCGTTTTTTTTTTGTTGAGTTGCATTTGTACCAAGTTTTGAAGCAGAAACAGGGCCATCCAAATAACATACAAAGTGCTAGTGGGGCTTTTACTACATTTTGAGATAATTGGGCAAATTGGGGAAAATTTGATTCTAAAGATATGTGTGCTATATTTAAAAGCAGAGTAAAGTTGGGAAAAATTTGTTAAATTGGGAAAGGGAAGGAAAGTAATTGGTTGTAAGAGTTACCCAGGAATGCATACCAGTGTGGGGTTGTGAACGAACAAAAAAATAAATAGCTCACTTAACTGAACAAGTGAACATGTTCTTCTGAGTATAATGGCTCATCTATGCTCAGTTATTCAGTGAATCATTTTAGAATTTAGTGAATTAATGTCTCTTTAAAATGGTTTTGATGTTACCCAAAAATGACTAATACTTTTTTTCAAAATTTTATCCTTAACACTTTCGCACGGGACAAGTAACTAGGGACATATTTTTTCATCAAAATATTTATGTAGTTTCCAGTATAATGCAAAGCAAAAACTTAAAGTTAATTGCAATCACATAGTTCGGTATGGTTTCTTATGCAATCTTCATTAACTCTTTGTACCCATAGAATGATTTTAGAGACCGAAATTCAAAGAAATCTATAGGCGCTTTTTTAGAAAAAACGTAGAACAGAACGATGAAAATGAGACGAAAAGGGTGCTTGCGCGGCTGTGCATTCGAAAATCTCGAATTGGTTTATAAATAAATGTAAGATAAGCTTACAATAGTTCAATTTAATTGTTTCCCCATAAAAAATTTAAAAAATATGGTGTCTTGAAGTACTTTTATTTTTTTGGTCCAAAGGGCCAAAGCCGAAACTCTCTCAATCTCTTGGCTTGTGCGATTCTAATTTTCGCACAAGAGAAAGGGACCTACAGTTTAACGCTGAATCTGAACTGCAGAATGAGAAGCTTTCCATGGCTAATTACTACAAACCTGGCGCCAACAGCAGCGAGGGGTGACCGGGTGTAAAGTTCAAAGAAATCAGCACGACGAGCTGTGTTGACTTAGCCCTGTCCGTCTGTCCGTCCGTCTGACCGTCAGTTTGAAAGCTATCTTCACCACACTTTGCGCGAAGTCTTTTAGTACAAATTCGCTGCTCATTTGTCCGAACCGGCCGGATCGGATTTCTATAGCATAAAGCTGTCTTAGGAACGATCGGTCGAAAAACTAGCTCTAGTGGGAAAAACTTTTTATACTCTGTACCAAAGGTACATAGAGTATAATAAGTTTGAGTGTCTTTTTTCTTTTTGTCAGAAATCAGTTTGTGTGCTTGCTTCAATAGCGACTTCTGATTTTTCTCATAAGCAGCAGCAAGTCAAAAGCAGAGGAAATGAAACTTATTGCAGTTTCTTAAACACTGCTTATTTTGAGAGTTAATCGGTACTGACTATATACCATTACAATCCAAAGCCCTACGATCTTTGTTTTAAATTTATCAGGCTCGAGGTCTTTATATGCTTTCGCATAACTTTAAACAGAGGCAACGTCTTTTATCAGCGGTCTTTTTACCTGGCGACTGTCATTCCAGCAGCCGTCTTTCCATACCTGCGGTGCCATAACCGCTTGGGAATTCAAAAGAGGCATGCGTGGAAAACCACCGTTTTAAATTAAGTATTTCGGGTTAAAAAAATTTTACTGTAAATAATAATTTGGTACTTGAATAAAGTATTTTCGTACTTACCGTCCAACTGACATCGCTTGTACTTAATTCAAGTACAAAGATCTTGGTTCTTTTTCTGGAAGAAAGCATCTTTAAAGAATATGTTCATTTGCCATACCCGTCTGCCCATCCGACTGTATAAACGCTCATTTCTCTTAGATAATAAGAATTTAAGGTACCAAATTTGGTATGTAGACAGATAAATTTTTTTCCCTGGCCCCCCCGAAATTTAAGCCTGACAGATTCTCTGATTTAGATTTTCAACAAAAAGTTTTTTTTTTGATCCTCCAAGCTTGAAAACCAGCAGATTAACATTAGTAAAGCTATAAGCATAACAAAATTCGGTGCCTCAGCGCTTCCAGCAGCCACCACAATAGTAGCACTCGTATACTTGTGTAACTGACGAAAATTTGGAAAAGAGCAAAAGCGTGACGGAGAAAGAGGTTAAGCTTGGAGCGATCCCACTCCCCTACACCAAAACTTTCGCAGAATTTTTGATCCAAATTTTAAGAACCGAATAGACCGACAAACCGACCAGTCCCTGGTTCCCTAGAGTCGGTCCATTTTCAGGTATCCATTAACTATCACAATTTTTAAAAAGAAATTATCTCTGCTAGTTTTGAAAAGTCGCTTTCCTTATTTTAGCCACAAGTTAATTGCCAAAGTGAAAGCGTATGAGTTTCTTTAGAAAAACATCTACCCACACATACATATATAATTCATATTATTACCACAAAAACTTTCAGGCCGAAGTCAACTTCCACTTCCACTGCCAACCGCATCATTTGCAAACCATCTTCAACCCCCACCAACACCCTCTGCTCAATTTGCCATTCTCTATGCAAAAGTCAACTTTTAAAAATATATTTATTTTAAATTTTCCGCTCTCTTCTGCCGCATTCAACCAAAAAATGTCGGAAGTTTCGATAAGGTTGCCGCATGACACGGCAACCATAAAATGTTGGACCAAAGTGCACACACTGGGGTAGACGGAGCCAGAGGGAGTGCAGGCCGGCCACACGTAGTAGTTGTGGTTTCAATAATCAATGAGTTGATTTTATGAAAATTTCTGCTCACCCCTTCGGCAGCACCCCCCTTTGCTCAGCACCTGCTTCGCTCCACTTCATTTGGGTGGGTGGGGAGTGTGCAAAATTTTATTAACGAGGAATTTTGGAATTTTTGCATAAATTTCCCATTTGGCCGTTGCAGGCGGCAACAGAATGTGGCGTGTGTTGATTGCGGCTCAAAAGGTCAAATGAATTTTAATTAAATTTTTAATTAATATAACCACAAGTCGTTCCAAAAATCATCTTCTGTTTCCTTTTTTTATCTTTGCAGAAATACGGTTTTTAATTTAAGCATACATGATCTCGCAGAGCAACAGCGGCTGGTGTGGACCTCACCAGAGGATGATACCAAAATGTGTCTCGTCAAGGGCAAAGATGAGGTGAGTACACCTAGAAAATTTATCCTTTCCCATTTCCATTTCCTTTTGAATTTCCGTTGCAACTGCAAAACAAAAACAAAGCAATAAAATGTTTTTCCGAGCCAGAGAGGGGCGATTGATTTATGCTACGTTGCTTTGAGTTTGGCAAATTTATTGAAAGCTCTTCCTTGACCCATTAAGAAGAGTGCTAACTGGGCAAAAAACCCCAGCATAAACAAGCCGCAAAGCAAATTTTAGCTTTTGCCTAATGGAAATGGCAAACATTTTGGCTTTCAAATTGCTTTCTTCTGCTGCGCTGTTGCGCCTTCCGTTTCCGGTCAAGCAAACACAAAATGGCGCAACCGGCTCAAAAGGAGAATTGAAGGACGTTCTCGTCTTGCATGCTCAAATGCACTCACAAGCCGGAGCTGGGTGGAGAAGCTGACGTAATTAGCCAACACTTGTTGTGGTGTGGGTGTGGCCGGCAATTGCAGCGGCAACAGAAACAACAACAACTACATTAACAGGTGTAATTTGTTGAACTCAATTTGCTCGCTGACTCCACTTGACTTGCCAGCAGCAGGTTATAGTTATTTATAGCATTCAGGCAAAGAATTTGCTTTCTTTTCGCTCTTAGAAGGAGTCCAAAAAGGTTACACATAGCGTGTCCCTGTGCCATTTTAAAAAGCAAAAAATAGCAGCAAAAACATTGCAATTTCTAGTTTTAATGAAAAGTGCACAATTTCCAATTTTAATTAGCTGACATTTTGAACTAATTTTTTGAATGGCGGACAAAAAAGAAAATCGTCTGAAAGCTCCAACAAAATTAGAGAGTGTATAAAAATATGCGAATAAGTCACGTAAAGCCATTAATGAAAAGTTAGACACAATCAAGTACTTTAAATCTGCAGTGCTTCATTAAGAGTGAGCGCTCTGTTGATGTAGCATTCGTATTACGAAGTTTTGGATAAGTTATTCTGACATTCTTAAAAATTGTAAGAACTAAACTAACACAATTCCTAGAATTAGCTTAAGATTCTCGGAATACTGTTCACTGTAGTTTAATCGTACCTTATGTGTGTTTGAGCGCCTATTTCATGTCATTTTCATTCCGTAGAACGGAACATTTTATGATAGATTTTGCTTTATAGAGTACGAGTATATAGGGTATATGCCGCACAGGCATGGGGTTACAGCTATTTTGAAGTGGTGGATAATCTGCAGACATTTTTCTTGAAGAAATCTACCTCCGAATGCCCCGGGATACGCCCTAGCCTTGGAGACGTGCGTGGATGATGCGCACTACTATACCTTAGATTTACACCTTGGGTACGTAGGGAAAACACTAGGGGAGAGTCGACTGCCGCACATCCTTACATTCGAAATTATTAGAAAAAACGTTTTTTGGGTACAAGAGCTGGATAAGATATGCGCTCCTCTCGCTATCAACTAGAAAGAGAGTCTAAGATCTGTGGAAGAATGAAATACGATGAGAATCACGATTGTGGAATCCCTTAAACAAAAGGCGCATGCGGAACGGGTGACGAGGAAAGGGTCCAGCCAAACAAGGATCTACAGATACCTCGACCACACATCTGCCCTAAAACTGCAACACCTGGCAACCAGCAACATCTCATGGGTGATGAAAGCGCGGCTTGATCTGATTACGTTGTCATCAAATACGTACAACAGATCGGTGCACATGCCTTGTCCACTTTGTAACACCGGAGAAAATGAGGATATGACTCACTTTTTGGGAAGATGTCCTAGCCTTAAAGATCACAGATGGGCGACCCTGGGTAAACCATATTTTGCAAATCAGGAACTACATGACATCCTAGACGATAGACACAACGATTACTGGGAGGGACTGGTACTCTTCATAAAAAAAGCTTTGCTTTATAGAAAAGATATTTTGGAAATACTATAGGGTACAGCTATAACAACGAGAAAATAAAAAAACAACAGTAAATCGCAAGCGCATTAGTCAAAGCCCGTACTGCTGAACGGTCTGATATATTGGGACGACCAGGGAAGTCAGGCGTAGTAAGCGGGTGCGGGGTGAGGCAAAATGTGCTTGGCCGACGGACGGTTCGTGCAACCAAGTCGGTTACTTTAGTTTTATTTTTATACACATACTAGCTGAATACCCGGCGCCGCCCGGGTTCTTATGGTTCTTAAGAGAGCGATTATATTCAATCCAGTGCAGGCTGCATGTCGGTATAAACATTTTGGACCGTTCGATCTTTTTCTCTATATAAACGTCTTCATGATAATCTAAAATCAAGAATATTTGGCAAATTTCGTGACTTTTTGAACGTTTGGTTAATACTTCCTATTTACCCGTCTACAATTGCTGTCTATCAAATCTTCACAATAATCCAGCCTCAAATCAAAAATTTGCAAATTTCGCAATATTTTGGACCGTGTTATCTACAGCTTCCATTTACCAACGCCGGCGTTGTAATACAAACACTAAGCGCTTTCATAAATACTCATAAGGTTATTTTGCAAATTTCGCGATTTTTGGACCTTAGAAACCTTCGCGGGCAAGCGTTGTCCAAAGTTTTATGGCAATCGGATGAACGGTATAGTTTTTGAAATTTCGCGGTGTTGTGACCATTTCCGGCCCATTTCTTCAATCCATTTCTTCAAGCGTACAACCATTCCTCAAAGCTTCATCAAAATCGAACATTTTGCAAATTTCGCGGTTCTTGGACCATTTTCCGCCCATATCTTCTACTTGGAAACCTTTCCGGGCAAGCGTCGAAGCACTATCCAAAGATTTACCGCAACAGCCAATTTTTTAATTTTCGCGGTTTTTTTGACAATTTTCTGCAAATTTCTTCAACTTAGAAACCCTCCCGAGCAAGCTTTCAATTCATTCCCCAAAGGTTGACTGCAATCGGATGAACGGTATTATTTTGCGAATTTCGCGATTTTTGGACCTTAGGAACCTTCGCGGCCAAGCGTCTAACCATTGACCAAAATTTCATCGCAATCGGATGAATGGTATAGTTTTTGAATTATCGCGGTTATTTGATTATTTCCCGCCCATATCTTGAAATCAGAATCCTCCAAAGTTTTATAACAAACGAACCTTTGGCAAATTTCGCGGTTTCTTCTACTTGGAAACCTTCCTGGGCAAGCGTCGATCAATTTCCCAAAGTTTTAGCGAAAACTTAAATGTTGCAATTTTCGGACCGTTTTCCGTTTTTATAAAAATTGAAAAATAATTTTTATTTTTATTATAAAAATTGAAAATAAGCGTTACATTATTATTTTTAAATAAAATTTTAAATTTAATTATTATTTCGTAATTTATTTTTTTTAAATCAAAAATAAGAGTTATTTTTCAATTTTTTGATAAAAATCAAAAAATAATGGTTATTGTACAATTTTTATTTTAAAAATTATAACCGTTACGGTCCCTGTTCATGAGTGAGTGAACAAAATTCAGTCGTTCGCTAAACAGAACAAGTGAACAGGTTCCTTTTTAATTGTTCATTTTTGTTCAGTGGGTCTTGTTTAGAGAGAGTTGTTCAGTCTCTCTTGCTCTGTGAGTTATTCAGTCGCTCTTTTTCAGTCGCTCTTGTTTAGTCTGTCTTGCATAGTTATAGTAAATCAGTCGCTCTTGTTCAGTCTCAGTGAGTTGTTCAGTGAGTTGCTCAGTGACTTGTCTACTTAGTTCGGTAAGGGTTCAGCTGTATTTTGCTCACGTGTCAGATTTATCAGTCCGAAGCGATTTTTCAATACGAATCTTTAATCAAAAAGTATAACAATTTTAAAGGTCGCTAACAAATAGTCAACATTCCGCAGTGTGACCAGCAACGAAGGCTTAAAATTGGTTCAAATGATCGCTAATGCCCTAAGGATAGTTAATAAGCAAGTGTACAACTGAACTCCTGAACAACAAAACAACTGAGCTACTGAATAACTAAACAACTGAGCCACAGAGCTACTGAATAACTGAGCAGTTTGAGTCAGTTGACTCACTTTGAGAAAAAGAGGGCGTCGTGGAACACCCGGTGAGTGTGAGGCTATTTACAAGGGATGACTTGAAATTACAATACTTGCAAAAGAATATAAAGTAATTTTGTTTTGTTTTTCCCCATCGAAAATCGATGTTGACGACAGTGCTATATATTTTTTTTTAATTTTCTATTTTAAAGGTGAGTACAGAGAACGTTCGAATTTTCCTTAAGCTTTCAAATTCCATTTAAAAAATTACTTAAAGAAATTTTTCTTGCCTGATTTTGTTGTTTGAAACTCGAAACAAAGCTCTAAAGTTTTTGAAAATTGTGACCAAAGCTGGCTCGGCTGTTGTGGGTGGCGTATTCTTTTGGGCCTTCTTTACGCGAAAAAAAAATATTTAGTAAAAATTCTTGAAGGATAATTCGAACGTTTTCAGTACTCCTGCTGAACTTCCCAATTTAACATTTATTTCAGAAACGTTGATTTTTAAACTACCATGAAATCATAGTATCAAACTATTTCTTATCTTTAAAATAAAGGTTCCCAAATAGTGTTACGACTTTTTCAAGCGCAGATATTACAAAATTAAGTAATGGATTGTTGGCAAACTGCAAACTATCTTCCGAAGCATTTAAAGGTGTTGGAAGTTGGAAGAACTACTCCCGATCCTGCGATCTTTTAGGGAGGCCTTTCTGACCGATACTTTTTGAATTCGGAATTCATCCCTTTAAAAACTCGGGCACAATAAAGTTGCTGTTTTGGTCACTGTTTTGGACACTGTTTTTGTCACTGACTTGGTTACTTTTTTGTTCACTGTCTTGAAAACCTTTTTTGTCACTGTTTAGTCACTTTATTGGTCACTTAATTGGTCTCTGTTTTAGTCACTGTTTTGGTCACTGTTTTGGTCACTGTTTTGGTCACTGTTTCGGTCACTGTTTTGGTCACTGCTAATCTTTTAAGAATTTTCTTTATAATTAAACCACTTTAGCTTAGACTAGTGCCTTGTTTTAAGTAATCCGTACTTAAATTAGACTTTAGTTTGCTTTTGCCATAACAACGTATTTCAATTGCTCTTGTGCCATCCCACAATCAGAACAATTGCCGTGCTGTGGCTGAATGCGTCGACCCCAAACCAAAACCCAACTTGACACTGACTACGCAACATGGAATTTGCCAGCGAAAATGTTCCAAATTAGTAGGCAAACAAAACAACAAAATATTTATAAATTTTAACAACGTGTCAGAGAATATTTCAAATGATTTGTCATGTCAGTGCAGAAGAGTGCAACTGCAACAACACATCCGGCTGTTGCCACACACAGGAGAGAGGCGGAAACAGAAAGTTTTCTGTAAAATGGAAGCAAATTACCGTTGCCTTTTAATATTTATTGAGTTGCAGGTTTGTTGTTGTTGTTGTTGTTGTTACGCATTAAATATTTCAATTTGTAAAACATTTATGCAAACACAGAGAGAGAGATAGGTAGAGGTGACACACATTCCCGTGCATTTCCTGGCAACCTGGTGCAAATGGCTCTGTCCCTGGTAACCTGTTTGGGCCAAAGTGCAAACGGAAGTTGCAAGTTTGCTAATGAGCACAGTTGAAAATGTCTATATTAATGTTTAAATATTTTCCATTTACAGTTTTTGACTAGGGAATCTACATTGTTCAATGTGTATACCTTCAATTTTGGCATTAATCATGAGGGCTGAGAATTTGAATCTGGTAGAAAAAACTGCCTAAAGGTAGACAGCAAATTGGTAAATGATACACAAACACCCGCTCTCCAGCTGAAGTTGAATTTTTAACACGAAATACGAATGCCAAACAAAATTGTAGCCAAAAGCAATAAATCCATATTTACACATTATTTTTAGCTATGAAAATATTTCACTTATTTGCTAATTAGAAGAAGTAGAAAAAACAAAAATATTCACAAAACAAAGGCACAAGGGCAGTTTCACAAGACTGTGAGTTGATTAACTAATAGCAAAACCAAATAATCCCAGACCAATCAAACTGCCCTCGCAGCCGAAACGAAAACTGAACAAAAACTATTTGTTAAGCCACAGTTAGCCAACATTTTTGAACTGCAAATTAATAAATTTTACAGTTAATTGCATTCTAAACAACCGACATGGACGGGATCTGCTCTGGTCTGGCCTGGACTGGTCCAGTCTGCATGTTAATTACAACAGGCATAATGAAAAGTACAACAAAAGTACAAGTGGCATAAGCTATATCACTTCGCCCAGCCCTTCTGTCCCTTTCGCTCACTATATCTCTCTCTCTATCCCCTTTGTTTCTGCCACATGCCATGGTGTAATTGTTTTGTTAATTCATTTAAATTTATGCTCAATTTTGGCACAAAACCAGGCCAAACAAAACCATGTTTAACATTTGAAATAATAAACTAAATGAAATGGAATTTCAGGCAACCCAAAGAGTGGAAAACGAACTGGAAGAAGGTTAAAGTTGAAGCTTAACTAAGTAACATTTTGTGTGTGGTTTGTTCTGTGGAATATTTAATTATAGAGTTAATAAATTGTTCTTGTGGAATCCAACATGTATGTATAGCTTGAACTAGAGATTTAGGTCAAGTTCTGTTTAGTACGATTTTGCTTAATTTTTGACCACAGAGTAAGAAATTGAACTTTAACTTCTAAAATCTTCTCTAAAAACGGACCATTTTTTTGTTGACGGAATTCACATCCACTATGTGACCGTTATTCCCAATCGCTGACGGTCACACTAACGTTTCTTGAATGCTGTTGAATGTTTGTGGAACAAGGGTAAACGAGCCCCAAATCGATTTTTCAAATCATATTTTGTACAGAAATATTTATCGATTTGCGGATGTCATTCTCGTGTTAATAATATTGCTTATCTTCAGAGTAGTAGTAGTAATCCCGTTTTTTGAAATCGGTTTGCAGTCTTGGTAAATAATGTAAATTCGACCAACACACTGAGAAAAAATACCGGATATGCGGGATTAAATCAATCCCAAACGATGTCAGAAGTCGATCAATCCCGGATTTTCTCATTCCAAGTACGATCAGGATTGACTTGATTTCGTATTTTTCAATCCCGGAATTCGTGTCTTTATCCCACATGGGACTGATTGAAGCTTGTTTCGATTTGATCCCTTAGTAGGATCAAATCAAGAAGGCCCTATATTGACTTAAGCTCGAAATTCGTACTTGATTTGGTCTAGAAATCGTCTTGGTGCAAGTTTGGCCGAGGTTTAATTGAGCTCCATGTTCAAACTATACTTAATCCGAAAAAGGAACCCATATCAACACGCTTTTAAGATCACTTTACAGCAGAGTGAAGAAACTGGGATGGCTGCTCTCCAGTAGGAATAAACTCTCACTCCGTAACAAAGTGCATATTTACAAGGCAATTATAGCACCGGCTTGGAGATATGGGATCCAAGTGTATAGAATAGCTGCAAAATCTCATTTGACAAAGATTCGTGTCCTCCAGTCCAGGTGTCTGCGCAAACTATCGGGAGCGCCCTGGTATATGTGCACAAGACATTTGGAGAGCGATCTAAACGTGCCGAAGATTGGAGACGTCATACATTCACAGGCAGGCAAATACGTGGAGAGGTTGAGAAGTCACCCCAACACTCTTGCCAGAAGACTGTTGCGTAGACGTAGAAAAGCCGGAAGCAGAGTGAGACGACGCCTCAAGAAGATTTTCCCTAGAGAACTCCAAACAGACAAATACCCTAGCAACACATAACAATCAACCCTCCAATAATCAGACACAAAACACTTGTCACACTTACACAAAGTAAGTTCAAATGAATATGCACACTTCAATCTAAAGAAAGTTGCCACTGAAGGTGACAGAAAATTTAGATAACAATAAAACAAATTAAAAAACAAAAAAAAAAACGAAAAAGGATTGCTGCAAAAATTGCCGAGATTGACCTATGCTCGAAATTCGTACTTGATTTGATCTGGAAATCGGCTTGTTGTAAGATTGTACTAGGTTGGATAGACCTCGATATTAGATTCAAATATTAACAAAAAAATAGAAAATATTAGAACATAATCCAAAAGGTTGCTTTATATATGACTGAGATTCACGTTATCTCTTTCACTGTTACCCATGGGTAAAATGGGATCATGAAGTCATTGTCAGCTAAAGCCTTCGTGCGCGCGTGTGAGTGTGTGTGGGTGTTATATATATATGGGGGGAAAGCATTGAAAGCCTTAAAGTGTGGGACTTGGAATTTCTCACCCACTAAAACCACCCCTATTCTCGCGGAACTACCGCTAAGTACTACCTTACGAGGGGCTAGCTTGAAAGCTAGATCCATTTCTAGGATCTTTATTTGCATTGCGCTGTCTTTTAGCGCGACGCAAGGATTTCATGATTTCTGCGGCCATGGTGCAAATAGCAGCCCAATTGTTTTGCTAGCTAAATAGGATATCCATCAAGTCATCGACTATGAATGGTCTCCCAATGCCTGTGCTTAGCTCTTCCCGTTCTGTAGAGAATCTCGGACAGACATAATCGACATGCTCTGCGTCTTCAATAGACCGCGCACAGTGTGTGCAAAACGGATCCGTCTCGTGCTTAAACCTATAAAGATAGGACTTAAAGCATTCGAGTCCCGTTAGTAATTGGGTCAAATAGAAGTCGATTTGTCCGTACTTTCTACCCACCCACGGCCGTATGTAGTGTGTGTTTGGTTTTGCATGTATTCATTTGTCTTAAAAATGAATGAAAACACACGAATCAAAGGGTATAGGAGTCTGGGCACTTGACTACAGTGCCTTTACTTGTTGAAACTTTATGTTTCCCCAAAATGAGCTTTTCACAAGAGCCCCATGCGACTTATTGAACGACCGTTTTGATTTTCAAACAAGCAAGTTCTTCCCGGCTCGAGGTCATTAGTTGTTTGCTTACCCCAGGTTCTATCTTTAATAAACTGTAGCTTTATCCTCATGCCAGCATTGCTATGACTGTTTGGGAATTGCAATGCATTGTATAAGAAAAATCAGCACATAAAATGAAATACTTAGTTGATAGAAGCCTTTGCGAATGTGTGTCTACCCATATAGCCTCATAGTACTGGTGAGAGAGATTTTCTTGCTCTCAGTTTCTTTCGCTCTTTCGCTTTGACATGGAACATTTAAACTAACTTCAATCTTGAGTCAGGATTATTTGACTTTCAAGTACGGATTCGAGATTGACATTAGCCTTTTTGGATTGATACACATTTTTCAGAATTGTTTCAAGCCTTTTAAACTTGTATCAAGCTCGATCTAGTACGACTCGAGCTTGAAATCCATCTTTTTGTAAAGTAAAAGTAAAATGGCTTGTCTAGTTGACACAGCCCCAAAGGGCCAAAGCCGAGCTTCTCTCAATCTCTTGGCTTGTGCGCTTCTAATTTTCGCACAAGAGAAAGGGACCTACAGTTTAACGCCGAATCCGAACGGCAGCTTGAGATTTTTGAGATTGATTTTATAGCGATTAAGTTTGTGCTTAATCGACTATAATATTTATTGTTTCACTAAACTTAATTAGTTTAACAAGATTTCTTTATTGGGGACTGACCCGAGGCTGCCAGCCAGCGCCAAGTTCTATACACACTGACTCCTACTGGAGATGAGAGATGATGAGCTTCGTGATAGTGTGGTAATCGATTGTCGCTTGTGACTAGTGGTGGCAGAGTTGCCACAATTTTATCTCGCCATTTTGTTTTCTGTTTAGGGACCTATTGCTCAGTATGCCTGCAAGAATAAGAAGTTTTTTTCCCATACATGTCGAACCTCTATCTCTTACCATCTCTGAGATCTGTTTAATCATACGGACGGACGGACAGACAATCATGGCTATATCAACACGGCTGCTGATGCAGATAAAGAATATTTATACGTAAAGGGTCTGATATGCTTCCTTCTGGCCTTTACATACTTTTGCTGAAATCGGGATTAATACCGTTACCGGAACCGTTAACCTAAATAAACCGTTTCAAGTCATTATTGGAACCGATAGAACCGGAACAGAGCCGAATCGTTGGTACCGGTACGGTCTCGGTTTTTATACTCTGTACCAGAGGTACACAGAGTATATTAAGTTTGTGCAAAAGTGTCTGTCTGTCCGTCCGTCTGTCTGTCTGTCCATATGAACAAACAGATCTTAGAGATGGTAAGAGATAGAGGTTTTACATGTATGGAACATTTGTTTCTTATACTTGTAGGCAGATTAAGTTTATTTTAAATTTTGGCCACGCCCCCTGCCGCCCCCTCAATATCAAAAAAAGTCATATCTCCCACAGTTTTATAGATAGAAGGTTCGAACCTTCTGGACATATTTAGCATTCGGGATTCTCTATCGAAATTTTAAAGATCGGATGAACGATATTCGAGTTATAAGGAAAACAAACAATTATGGGCAGCAACGGTCGCATAGGTGATGTGCAGCACTTCACAGGTACAGAGTATGCTATAGTCGGGCTTGACCGACTTTCTTCCGTTTTTTTTTTACCTTGGCGCGAAGACATCTTCAACATTTCTTCAATTTTGCGGACGCAGATAAGAACATTCTTCTACAGCGGAAGGTGTGGGACTCAGTTGGCGAAATAGTACGCTTATTAGAACCAGTTGAGGAAACCACACTAAGCTTTATGTCGAAAATCTAGTTTTAGGTGATTTTTATTCCATTTGTATTCACTGCAAATTGGAAATATCTAAATATGCCTACCGAATTCGCTCGTTTATGAAATAGAAAAGCGTGAGAAACCCATTTTTGATTTCAATGCTTTTCTATGAGGCATATTTTTGCACCCAATGTATGACGTAATGTTAAGTCCTGAGCAAAAAAATCTTGTATTTCACTTTTAACAAATTTTTATGCTCAAATTTAGTCGTTTAGTGATCAAACACTGGTTAATAATGAATGCAGGTTTATTAATAGCTTGTCTGAAAGAGCCGACGAAGTTGATGCATATGTGATGTAGCAAGAAAATAAATTTGGTGATAAAAACACATCATTTTTTTTCAAAAAATATGCTGCTGGAGTTAATAAACATTTTTCTTGCACAGAAACGTATTCAAAACCATGAAAACATTCTAAAGTGGTGGTCAAAGTCCCTCCCAAAATTCTCACAATTGTATGAGATTTCAAAAGTTATGCTTTCTGTTGCAGCTACGCAGGTAAGCGGAGACCGCATATTCTCTGGCGTGAAATTTATAATGCATCCGCTTAGAAGTCGTATAGACCCAACCACATTGAATGCAATTATGTTACTGCGACAACCTTTAAAAGTCAAAATTAAATTCGAAAAAACAATACTTCATATAATGTATAATCATAATTTCTCATGTCTATTTCGTAAAATAACACGAAATGTGCAAAAGCGATTATAATTTTACTTTAAATGTCAAACGACTGAAACTTTTTATGTTGAATATTGATTCTTTATATTAAAAAGGAATAAAATGAAAATGAATAGAATGATTTTTAAAAAAATTTTTTCTTGTATCGGTACGTACCGATATACCGAAATAAAAAACTGGGTACCGTATCGAAACCGAAAACCGAAATAAATGAAAAACCGAAATAGAACCTTTTACCGAAACATTTATTTCGGGTCGTACCAGTACCTGTACCGGAACCGAAAATCGTTTCGGTATTAATCCCTGGCTGAAACTGAAGATACCTTTGGTACAGATTAAAATTACGAGTCAAACTGAGTACAAATGACAATAGAGTTGCCAGACCTAATTAATTTAAAACAGATTATGGGATCCCCTACAAAAACCAATCATACCCATGTTTTCTACAAATCGTTTTCGAAATAAAAAATGACCCAAAAATAAACTAAGCGATTTGCTGAACATTCCTACGTTTTGGATTGTTTTTTTTTAATAATAAGAGCTCTTCATTGGCATGGAGAAATATTATTTATCTGGCGGATAGAGGTAAGAAAATACTTAAGATTAAGGGCCGATTTCTCAACTTTTACCAAGTGCTATCTGTCAGATTTACTCTGTTATCTGTTATTGAATGTTTTACAGATGAGAAATCTGCCCTAAATAACATTTCTTAAATTTTATTTACAAAAATGGTAAACATATTACGATTATATAGTAAATTATTAAAAATATATATCCTTTTACTTGTTGTGTTTTCTTTTGATCAGCACAGACATTTAAAATTCGTTCAATGAAGATTTTGACTTGAACTTTTCAAATCAAAGAACTGATGTCAGTATTTAATGTACCAATTACTTTGCTAACTTTTAAATAGTTTGTGGTTTTTTTGTTCATAGTTTCATGACCATCAGTTTTACTTGGGTATGTGGTGCAGGTGGCTGAAAGATCACACAACCTTCTTCATCCTTATAATCCGCATAGGTAAGCGTATGTATGCACTCCATGCCCAAGGCTTCTTTTTGTCTAGCCGTATAGAAACTAGTGCAATAGGCAATCATCATGGGAAACCCTTTGGAACGACCCACTTCAATTAGAGCAGCCGCTAGTCTGGTACCCAGACCCTTACCCCTCACTGAGGTATGTACACCGGTGATGTATGAGTTGAGCACCTTGGACACGCCATAACGCTCAAAGACGTTAGCTTCCAGTTCCATTTTACTCAGCATACGTGCAATGCGACCCCAAATGTTTGGCTTTCTTTCCTCGGCTTCCTGGCGATTCTTCTCTAAATCAGTGGAATATTGAGCTACAGCCAATACTATGCCCAGAATTTGTTCCGGATTATTTTCATCAAAGGCTACCAGAGAAGTGCCCTCTTTGATTGTTGATATAAGATGCTCACTATTCCTTTTTTCTTTGGGTATTTGCACATTCTCGCCAGATGACATGATAAGCGGTTCGCCGGTATTGAAATGATCCTGTAAAAATGACTGTACATTCGAGCAGTCCTGCTCGGTCATGAGGCGTATGGTGAAGTTGTCTTTAGTTTGAAACGACATAGTGAGGCGGGCTTATAAATATGGCTTATTAGATGGAAATTTTGGACAAAATAGATCTTATCGTACTTTAGGTGACACACGATTTGTGTACAGACTTTGTTGACTTTGTTATGGTAGAGCTTAATGCTTGTTATTTGCCTTATCTATTGACGTTTTATGAACTGGTTACAAGGTATTGTTATCGATTTAGCAAAAGCCACTGGTTATGTAATTGAATTTCCATCAAACTGGCTTAGTTAAGTCTCCTCTTTACATTTATAAATTCTCTACAAGAATTTCCATTCTTAAAACAAACATTTGAGAGGGAGAGAGAAAGCGGTGTGGAACGGCTCGGGTCTTTAGCAAATATTTCGTCAGCTCCCTGCAACAAAACTGTTTCAAGTGTTAATTTAACTTACGTACAGATGTAATTGTACATACCTATAAATGTTTGGTTTGAGATCTGAAGTATCTTGGTTAAATTCTTGAGTAAATACTTATAATTTTTCACTCAATCAGGTAGCGATATTTCGTGGTAAGCGCTAATGTCAGTAAAACTTAGGCCAATAACTCATCATTATCGTATTTTAGGTGTAGTTAACAGAGCAGCTGATCGCCGATAAAAGCTTATTTTGGTGCTGTTAATAGCTTTTATCACTGGGTGTTCTAGCAACTAGCTTTTGTTTGAAACTAAATAGCAGTAACCTTTATGGAACTAAGGGCTAGTTGGCGCCAACTTTTAAAGTGGTTACCCAAGAGTCGAACGGTTCGCAGATCGATTTCAAACCCAAGGCTTTGGGTTGAAACCTCGAACCTATCTTGTCTATTCCTCTTTCATAACCTTCTTCTTCTCGGACTTAGCTGCTTTTGCTCTTCAGTGCGTGTGGGTCAATTGTAACATTTGCGATTTGGGTTTAACCATTATCAATCACTTCCAAAAATGCCAAAACCGAAATGTAACCTGCTCAGAGCGAGAGAGCCATACAAACCGACGATTAATTTTGAATGGCAGCTAAAATTTCTGGCCTCTACTCTGTTGGCTCCCCAGAACTTGTACAAGAATTAATGAAATTCCGAATGCCACACGAAAATGTCAAAACGCAATGAATGATTTGGTATGGACGCACACAGCAAATGGGGCGCCTGGGAGCCATTGCCCATCGTCCACGCCCACACCCTCGCCCCAAAACAACAAGTGAGATAAATGAGTGCGTCATGGATAGATGGAAGGATGTATGGCACAAAATGGCAAAGTACTTTTGTGGTCGGGTCAGAGAGAAGTTGGCCAACCTGTGCATAAATTAAAATCATGTCCATGGGTCGAACCGAACAATGGCCGTTGCTCTATTCTGGCATCCAGCAGAATGTAAGCAGGAGGAGGGAGCAGAGAAGCCAAGTCAAATGCTTAATGATGACATCGTAGTAGGCCATGTTTTGTGGTTCATTTCAAACTCGTTCAATACATTTACTTGGGCTTATTTTTAGAGAATGTGAAAACTATTTGCAAAACTCATTTAGTTGACATTTTTGGGGCACATCCCTTTAAAGTGATTGAAGAAAGGATTTTATTATTTTTGTGATAAGCAAATATTTAATTTCGAATTGTTCGCTGAGAAATATTTGACTTTCAGCCATTAAATCAAATATTTTAATTTGCTTTTATTAATTAATTCCTGTGCCAGATGCTCAATGCACTGAGCGGGCTCTGACCGCTCTTTACCATTTACATTTTTTATATTTTTGCCACTTGGTAGCCATTATTGTTTGTGCGGTGCATACATACGTATGTACATATGGAATGCAGCTGATGGTTGCCCATTTTGGCCGTAGGGCCAGTTCGCTGTTTCAACTGTTCAAGTAGGCTATCAATAATACATTGTGGCTAATAAAAAATCAATTTAAAAATGTTTAACCCACCCAGTCGAATGTGAAAGATATTTTTAATGAAGGAAAGTACTAGGACAAAGTGCAACGCTCCAGAAATCAATCATATTAATCAAATTTCAAGAAAAATTATTTACTTTTATATATCGATCTCTGATCTATAAGTAGAATTACCCTGCATGCGATTGATTTTAGAATTCTCAAGTCCTTATTTTTAAAAAGATAAAAAAGTTGTGGTGGTTATGGTGGTGTTGTTTTACCAAAACAAACCAAACCCCCCCGAAACCAACAAATAAAAAAAAACAATTTTTTTTTGTTGTTGTTGGTGGGGGGTGGGGGGAAAATTAAGATTTTCCAAAAAATAAAAATAGGTTTCCGGGTCCACCGGGGGGGGGGGGGGGGAAAAAAAAAAAAAAAAAAAACAAAATTTTTGTGGGGTTATTTTAAAAATGAGTGTTAGAGAGACAGAGAGACTCTCTTCTTGGGGATGCCTGAATTACATTGCTCAGAAAATGCGCTCTGAAAGCTCTCAGAGTTCATTCTCATTTCGCATAATCAGCAATTTGCAGGCAACAAAATTATCGATAACTTTTTTACAGGCGAAAGTTTTGCATTTTTGACAGCAAATTAAAATAATAAAATTTAATGAAAATCAAGTTCAATCCATTAAATTGACACATGACTGTCGTCACTGACGCTGTCGTCTTTCTTTATGTGGCTAGCGGCTTGGAAGTTGTATGATTTTGACAACTGGTTTTGGAAAAGAGAACAGGAGCACTGGCGAAGGAGCGTCACTTGAGCATTTCGTCGATATGAAGGCCCTCTTCAGTGGGCTGTCTCACATTGTCTACCCTTGTGAGCGAAGAGGAGAACGCCTTACAAATCCATTCGTTTGAGGAATTTTAGGCGGGAAAGTTATAGGAATCTTCCTGGGGTATTCCTGCCGCTCCTTGATTGCCTCGGAGTAAAGCTCTCTCCCATCCGATTTGGATGAGATGAAGAGCACATAAAATCGCAAGTGAAGGCAGGTGCTTAGAGAGATCTGTATCAACAAAAAAAAAATAACAAAGTCGGTCAAGCCCTACTAAAATATATCAATATAACAGCCTATTTTTAGCATTTGTATTTTGCGTACGCTTTCTCTTTCCTTCTTGTGTCATGTTGTTGTTTGAAGTTTTCAAATCACAACAACAACCTCATAAGAGGTTTATCGAAGCTTGCCGTCAACCAGCCGAGTACGTACGAGTAAATTCTGTTGCGAGTCCGAGTAAACAAGAGTAGGATGACGAAAAGCCATTGCTGGCAAAAGGCTTATTTTGACTCGTGTTATGAAAAGCTTGTTCATATTAATACTCGTGCGAAGAAAAGAGCTTACTCGTTCTGATTCAATGTGCTTGCGATCATTTCGAGTGTGTCGAACCAAGGCGACGAGTCCAACCAAGTAAACGCACGAGTGTGATCGAACATTAGAGGCTTGTTGCTGGTCTCTGGCACAGAGTATAAAAACAGGCTGAAGAGATGACAGCAATAAGATCCACCCTCAGAGCAATGAAATTCAGATGGCTCGTAAAAAAATGTTATAGAAAAATTTAATAACTCTGAAAACAAATTGTCCAAAATGTATTTAAACACCAATCTTATTTGCATTTAGCAAAATCAAATCACAAATCAAGTCAATCTAAGAAAGAAATACTTTGGTGGATTCCGATCTAACACAATCACGAAAATTAGCAATCATGATTGTATATCACGTCCGTTCACCTGCCCAATCTAACAAAATTAGTTGATTTTTGGTCTTAGTTTTATGCTGGTGAACGTAACCAATCATCTCCGACCTCATTAAGTATATATATTTTCTTCATCAGCATGACGAACTAAGTCGATTGAGCTTTGTCCGTCCGTCTGTCTGTTTCCACACTAGGCTATCGAGCTGAATTTTTGCACAGATGTATCTTTTAGCTGCACACTGCACACATATGTATATCGGAACAGCGCAGATCGTATGGTTACTTCTTGTAGCTGCCATATGAGTTTTCTGTTTCAAGTGTATTAAAACTTCGGCACAGACAATGTTACATAGCTTTGCTTTCTCGCTAAAAACTTTTTAGTATGCTGATAAATTCTCGAGTTGCAACTCATTTTATGGAATCTGGCTATTAAAAAGCATTTCGATGATTTTGGTGAAGAATCCCTTTTTGGTATGCTTCTCCCGTGGATGTGGCTGTTATACCCTTCCCCAGAATGTTGGACCGCCCATGTAAACACCATCCGAGTCTCATCCTCCACAGCCTCCATAATGGTCTTATACAGGGTCAAAAGAAGTCACCCTATTGGAAGATGCTCTTACTTTTACAAATAGCCGCCAAAGTCAGATCTGTTTTGACATTTGTGGACTTGACAGATGTAGAATACAAGTGAACAAGCCATGGATCGATATACCCCCAAGAACGCGGAATAATCGTGAATAATCGATTTTTCGACCAAAATCATAATGAGCGATGAGGCTCATTTCCACCTCAGCGGGTACGTGAACAAGCAAAACTATCGCTTTTGAGGCACCGAAAATCCACGAGTGATGTACGAGGAGCCATTACACCCGCTCAAAGTGACTGCATGGTGCGCTGTTCACGCTGGAGAAGTCATCGGGCCATTTTTTTTCGAAAACGCCGCTGGTCAAACGACAACAGTGGACGGTGCGCGTTATAGGGTCATGCTAACCGGATTTTTTCTGCCGCAATTGGAAGAATTAGGACTGTAAGACATGTGGTTCCAACAGGTCGGAGCAACGGCACACACTGCGCGAGCCACCACCGACATTCTGAAGGCGGCGTTCCCGGGTCGCCTCATCTCTCGTTTTGGCGATTTGCACTGGCCTGCAAGATCGCCCGATTTAACCGTTTCAGACTTTTTTGTGGGGTTTTTTGAAATCCCGTGTTTACGTAACCAAGCCCGAGACCTTGGAAGCCCTCAAGGACAACATTCGACACGAGTGCGAGAATCTGCAGCCCGAAGTTCTTGCCGAAGTGATGAAAAATGCCATATAACGAGCCCGTATGGCAATCAATTGTAACGGCGCCCATTTGGCCGATATCATCTTCTCGAAATGACCAATAAAATTCTAAAGGTTCAAATAAATATAATCAAAAAACAGAATATACGTTTTTTATTTAGAAAAAAATTAAAGCCAAACAACATCGGATGACTTCTTTTGACCCACCTTGTAGTAATGTCGCTTCAGGCTGCCGTTCTGCCCACTCTACCAGCTGTGCACACTGGACAGAATGAAAAATTGGCCCGCAGAAACTAATAACGTTATTGTCTTTCAGTTAGACGTGTCGAAATCAGTACTCACGGTTTTTTGTGCGTTGATTTCAATTCAGGCCATATTTTTTTATCGGTGGAGTAGGGTGAGACTTATGGAGTGGAGGGGTGTAAAATCTTTACCACATCAAATGGGGTAACGTTTCATTGGTTTTGCGGTGCTCTAATTATACTCTGTACCAAAGGTACATACTCTGTGCCAAAGGTACATAGAGTATAATAAGTTTGTGCAAAAGTAAGTAACAGCCAGAAGGAAGCATCTCCGACCCCATTAAGTATATATTCTTGATCAGCTCAAAGCGAGTCGATATAGCCTGTTTGACATGTGGACTTATCTTCTATATTGCAGGCAGATCAAGTTTATTTTCAATTGCAAACGCCCCTCCCCGCCCCGAATTTACGAATAACGTATATCTCCCAAAAATATTTTAAGATTAAACCTAATATTTGTCGAGTAATTCCAACAACGAAATCCTATACAAACCTAACGCTTTGTGTTTCCTCTGGACGTCTATTTCCCCTTCCTTTAAACAAAGGGAAAACGAGATGGTCGGGGTCATACAACAACGAGATTGTTTAAATCAAATAATATAAAAAAGTCAGTTCTTTAATAACATAATAGCAATCACAAATGTTAAGTCATTCGGTCCCGGTGGTAGTTTTCGATGTCCCATCAGCCGAATCAAGGTTTTTGTCGCGGTACAGCACCTTAAATGATAAGTGTTTAAGCAACTCAAGCCAACTCGTAGGTCTTTATTCATATATCGACACCATTGCTATTGCAATGGCCTCTTCGTGGTGTTCCCTTTATACCGATTTTATATAATATAATCGGGAGCAAATGAGAGCGGCGACCCCAACTGGTACAGAGTATAATATAGTCGGGCTTGACCGACTTTCTTCCTTGTTTTAAGCCTAACATTCTGCGCAAGTTTCTTTCTGTCGCTCCCATCAATCAAAAATTAACCAACTCAGATAAAAAATTCTAGAAATCTGAGATATCCGGGATGAAATCAATTCCAATCGATGTAAAAATTGGGTAAAACCGGGTTTTTTTATTCCAAGTAGGAACTGGATTGACTTGATCTATCGCAACACTGCTCGACTTTGGATTCCTTGACTGCGGAATACCGTTCATGGCACCTTCGAAACTGTGGTGGTTTTCTCTGCTTCTTCCACCTCCAGCGCTTCACTGAACCCACAAAAAAAAAAAAAAAAAAAAAAAAATTTTAAAATTAAAAATTTATTTTTTTGTGGTGCGGGGTCACAATAAATCTCCAAGGACCCCGCAGAAAATCATGAATCAATTCTCGCTACAAGAATATTCTCAGCGTCTGAGAACCAAGGTTTAAGATAAGTCTGTTTGTATGAGGTTCAAAAGTGGTTCAGAAGCATATTTCAGAAATTATTAAATTTATATTCTGTGGGTTCAAAGTGTGAATGTATAACAATTTACTGGCCGGTTCCGATTCAGAGTGTTTGAGCAAGCTTTAGACCATGAAATATGTAGTTTGAAATTTGGACGTACCATTTCAAACTTGATTCTAAACTCTCTCTTAAGAAGCATATCTACACAATTCATAGGACCCGAGAGTTGCTTGTTATATACCTAGAATCTTATACAACTATAAGGTGCGGTTCCTCAGCAAACTCTATTAAACATCATTTGGATTGTCGATATAACTCACTAATACCTTCAACTTTCAATCTTCAACTTTTGCAGGAGGCCTGCCAGAACTACATACGCATCATGGTGGTTCCATCGCCGGGCCGCCTCTTCGTTTGCGGCACAAACTCCTTTAGGCCCATGTGCAATACGTACATCATCAGCGACAGCAACTACACACTGGAAGCGACCAAAAATGGTCAGGCTGTCTGTCCCTATGATCCGCGTCATAACTCGACCTCAGTGCTGGCTGGTAAGTGAGAACCATTTACCATTTACTCAACCGATTTCCTACTATTTCGTATTATTTTCTTTGTTTATTTGCATTCATTTTGAATAATTTATTGTAAGCGAAGTATTTTTTATGCTTATGAAAAATGTTATCGCCATTTGCATGCCAATCGCAAAAAATGCAATTACCTAGGCAGTGTGTGGGCCCCCCCTTTGTCTGACTGCATAAAAATGTTGCCTGGTTAAAAAAAATAAGTGGAAAAATTGCGTTTTTTAATATAAATATTTTCATCTCTCTAGCGCAGTGTTGACTTTTTCTAGTCGGCCAGATAAACTTTTAGTATTTTTGTTTTTGGTGCTCGGAATACAAAGTGGGCGAATAAAATCATATATTTACGATTTAAATTGTTGCGACCCACATAAACCGATTTAATATTCGAGTGCAAATATTTAATTGGAATTTATGGCTCAATTTTAGATTTTTTAAGAATTTGGATAATCCCAATTTCAATCGTTATCCCGCAACTCTTTCAACAATTTCAATGCAAACCTGCTGCAAATGGCCTGCATTCCCCACTCGTGCACACAATATTTTCTTGCTAACCCAGAAATGCAACCAATAAACAAACACATTTTGTGGCTCTAGCAAGGGCGGAATCTTCTACTTCTTCTTCTACTTCTCCAAGTGTCTCTATGCCATAGTTTTGATAATATTTCCACTTGGCACCCATAAATCGACATTCCTGGAAAGGAGTCGTCGGCGGCAGCAACGGTGGCATGTTGTGAAAGTTTCGCGCCGTGATTTGTTTGCATTTCATTGTCTGCACAAGGCAGCGCAACTTTTTGGCTACAAAAGGGAGAGAGCGAATGGGGAGGGGAGACATTGCCATAATATCGATAAACGTTTATACATAAAACTAAGTTGAAAGTGTAAGGCAGGCACACAAGTGTTGCCACCAACTTCCGGCGGTGGCTCAAACCCCCCGCCCACCCTTATCGGTTTGGCAACTAGCCCATTTTTCGTCATGTGGGTCATAAGAGTTTATCATCAACAAGCTGCCACATCCTGCTGCCCAACCTGAAGCTGTCGCCGTGCCCAATATTAAATCGAAGTTTTTTTCTTTTTTGCATACTCCGAATATTAGCAGCAAGTTGACCGGCGGTCATGTTGTTTAGATTACAAATTGGCCCGGATGGGGGCACAAAAAAAACGTTATCATTTCAGTTTCCATTCATGACGACGCGTCGGGGCGTTGATGTCATTGGAGGTTGGCCAGAACTTTTCTTTTTCTAACGCTTCTGCTCGTGGACAACATTTTTGTGCCAATTTCGTTGAAAAAATATTGTTGTAACCATGATGAAGTTTTCAATTGCTTTTGCCAGGTCCACAGCTTCAATATGGCGGAAGGAATCTATTTTTGTTCGATTTACAAAAAAAAAAGGGGGAGAAAAGTGCATGCGAAATAAATTTCAATCGTTGACACGACCGTGCCGGGCCCAGGCATAATACATAGTACAAAAGTTTGCCAATAAAAAATTAAGCATGCCAAAACTTTTTATTTCCCTCCGCTCTCCGCTTCTCACCTCCTCGAATTTAAGCTGAGTGTAAAATGGGAAATTGATGAGTGTTAAGGAGAGAGGAAAATCTATTGCCATTTGTTTAATTTGCTTAATGTTTTCAGCGAGAGACGAATTGTTGGGTGATATCTGCATCAAATCTGAAGCTAGATCAGCCACTTCAGCCAATTTTATAATACCATTTTGATTCATGCTTCGGAAGTTATTCCATGTCGTCTTACATAAATTTTATAGAAAACCTCTTTAATTCAGTTTGTTAAAAGAAACAAATATTGCAAAAATATTCCATAAAGATTCCCAGGCCTTACAATTGGTCAGCGTTACTTATTTTCCAAAATAAACAATGTCCGTATTCAGCAAAAGAACTTGCTCCCTGATCAATTATAAAGTTACAATGATCTTTCTGCTAAACTCGAGCGATGCATTATCTTGATAGCAGGTTTCAGGGATATAGTACGCTCCTTTCAAGTGATATTGCTGCCACCAGCGATAATTGTATAACGATAGGCTTGTTATCGACATCAAATTAATTGAAAATTGTTGATTGCTTTGTTATACCCTTGCAGAGGGTCATTTAAAATTGTTCAGATGTTTGCAACGCATAGAAAGAAGCATCTCCGAACCTATAAGTATACATATTCTTGATCAGCATCAACAGTCGAGTCGATCTAGCCATGTCCGTCTGGCCTTATGAACAAACGGATCTCAGAGACGGTAAGAGATAGAGGTTTGACATGTATGGGACCAAAAACTTCTTATACTTGCAGGCAGATCAAGTTTATTTTCATTTTTGGCCACGCCCCCTCACGCCGCCTCAAATTGGAAAAAAACGTTATATCACCCACAGTTCCATAGATAGAAGGGTCGTACTAGAGACCTGCAACAAGCCTCTAATGTTTGATCACACTCGTGCGTTTACTTGGCTTGGTTGGGCTCGTCGCCTTGATTCGACACACTCGAAATGATCGCAAGCACATTGAGTCACAAGCTCTTTGCTTCGCACGAGTAATAGTATGAACAAGCTTTTCATAACACGAGTCAAAATAAGCCTTTTGCCAGCAATGGCGAAGCCTTTTCGACACTCTACTCTTGTTTACTCGTACGCGCAACAGAATTCGAGCTTCGAGCTTCGACAAGTCTCTTATGCCATTGTTCTTGTCTTTTGAAAACTTCAAACAACAACATGCCACAAGAAGGTAAGAGAAAGCGTATGCAAAATACAAATGCAAAAAAAGGCCATCATGCTATCTCTTTCGCTCTCACAAATTGTTGTTTTTTGTGTGCTTGTGTACAAGCGCTGATCGTAACAGATCTCAGCAGATCTTTGACTTTGGCAACAAGTACTCTCGGTGACTCGCGGCTGAAGCTAGGAGTAATCGCGAGTATTTGTAATAAACAAACTTTACTCATGACGGCTCGCAGCAGAACTTCGATTTTAGCGATGCGCTGAGTCAACTTGACCGGTCCCGAACGTGTAATAAAATGTTCACCGAACTCGCCTCTCAATAAGTCCATTGTTGCGCGAGCTGTGTGGCATGTGGCACCGGCTTGCTGAAACCACATGTCATGAAAGTCAAGCTCTTGCATTTTGGGCAAAAAAAAAGTTGGATATCATCTCACGGTAGCGCTCACCATTCACAGTTACGTTACGATTCGCATCATCTTTGAAGAAGTACGGTCCAATGATGCCACCAGCCCATAAACCGCACCAAACTGTGGCTTTTTCTGGTTGCATTGGTAGCTCTTGCAATGCTTCTGGCTGATATTCACTCCAAAATCGACAATTCTGCTTATTTACGTACCCATTGAGCCAAAAATGAGCTTCGTCGCCGAACACAATTTTTCGGTAAAAAAGTGGATCTTCGGCCAACTTTCCAAGAGCCCATTCACCAAAAATTCTACGTTGCGGTAGGTCGTTCGGCTTCAATTCTTGCACCAGCTGTATTTTGAAAGGCTTCACACCTAAATCCTTCCGCAAAATTTTCCCCGTTGTTGAGTAACAGAGGCCCAATTGCTGCGAACGGCGACGAATCGATAATTGATGGTCATCATTAACACTGGCAGATACAGCTGCGATATTTTCTTCAGTTCGCACTCTACGTAAGCGTGTTGGTGGTTTAATGTCCAACAATGTTAATTTGGTGCGAAATTTAGTCACAATAGCCCGAATAGCCGCTTCAGTGGGTCGACTAAACTGACCATAAAATGGAAGAAGCGCGCGATGAACTTTCTTAACCGAGCACTCATTTTGATAATAAAATTCAATAATTTGCAAGCGTTGTTCGTTTGTAAGACGATTCATGGTTAAATTATAGACCAAACTGAAGATGTTTGACAGTGAAACAAAACACGAAACATGCGTAAGATGCTTAAACCAGTGTTGCCAAAAAGATAATAGCTAAAAAATCACCCTTTAAAAAAGATATAAGTTACTTTCTCCTGAGATGCCTCATAGCCAACTGGCTTTATTTAAATTTCGTGCTTAAATCAGCAATAAAAACCATAAAATTTCAGGTATCTCTCAGGCATCAATCGGTTGTTTCCATTCAGCATTAAAAACAAAATAGGCGAAGCATATTCGAAACAAAAACAGAAAAATCAAGGTGTTTTTGGGAGTGTATACTAGAATTCAACACAGCTGTTCATGGCCTGTTTTTGGTAACGATTGTACTCATATTGAGTTCAATGTTTTCGGTTTTTCCTCTCTGTCTGGTAACTTAATTTCGATTGGATAGATTTATTCTGTTAGCTTATTTGTTAGGTAAGTTTGGAAGCGCAATGTGGAGAGTTTCTCACACAGACGATTTTCCTAACTACTAATCGCTAGAGTAATCGCCAGTTCGCTAATACTTTTTGAACAGTAATTTTTTTTGCCTCCGTTTGAAACGATTCTAAAAATCTTACATCCAAAAGAAAAAGTAGGAAAAAACACTAACTTTTTATTATTCGTTGCACCTCCAAATACTCCATACGAAATTATTATGATTTAAATCATCTTAAGTCTAGGTTGCGATAGCTGAGAGCGACAACTCTTCCGTTTAGGGAACTTTGGACCTTTGCGATGCCATATATATTTCCTGTAAAACCATATTAAACCCTAGGGTCGTCTTCAATACTGAACCAATGAGTGGTCAGCATCAACTAAAGTAGATCTTGTATCTCTAGCTCGGATATCTAGAAAGGTTAAGAAGAAGTAACCCAAGTCTCCCCCTACTCAAAGCGGGACAATGACACTGAAGGTGCTGCACCGTTTCCTCCTCTTTCTCATATCTGCAATTTCTACCGAAATTATAATGTTCTACTTCTAAGCGTGCTTTTTGTCTGCCAATAAAACAGCGACCCGTAAGGGTTCCTACCAGCAGCGATATGTGTTCCGTTTGTAACATAAAAGTGCTTTAGTACGTTTTAGGTTGAATTCTGGCCACATAAGCTTCCTGGTTGACAAGCTGCTCTGCGTGGTGCCCGTCTGTCTACTTGCAATCCTTTTCAACCTTTTACTACCGAATTCCCTAGCGAAGTGTAGTTAGGATATTCTGTCGCTGTCCGGTGAATACCTTATCTGGAAAACTGGGTACTTATCACTCCCCCAATTATGATTGTTAAACTTTGACCTTAATTCTAAAAGGTAACCCGCTTTCTAGTTTATTTTGGGTCTGCGCTTTGTTAATGAATCCCAAAATGAAGCTTGAATATTTATTAAATGATGCCTCATTTGCCATGGCTCTTAAAATTATTTGTGTAAAACTATGGCCACGTTTAGCTGGCACGCACATTGCAGTTTCCCTTCCTGTCATATGCAAATGCGTTAATTCCACCGACTGGCAACAAACACGAGCCGAAAAAGGCTTTAAAATGCCAAAACCGGCAACGCGGTTGAAATTGGACCAAGTTGGCTTTTTGGGAAACGTTCCGCAACGCGCGATATGCAAATAGGTTTGTTACCGCCTGCCCCACTCCCGCCCCCCATCGGTTGGGGTTCAGGGTCCCTTGGTCCTTGACACTTTTCGTTGGCACCGTCCACCACGTCGCCATTCGTCAGCATTTTAATCGCGTTTGTGCATTTGCTTGGAAAAGTCTAAAATTGAACGCAAGTGATGGCAATTTGTACGCTTCGCTGAAGGAGCAGTGCTCCGGGGGGCCAAGGGGAGCGGGAACCGAAATTAATATGCGACGGCTTTGGAGCGAGAAAACTTTTTTGGCTGGCGCAAGGGATTTTCGCATCGCCGTTGCGAGTTGCGTCGGCTCGTGATTAATGTGGCAAATGCGCACTTATAAATTATTTATTACTATTCTTCGCATTGTTTTGTGAGGCGTGTGCGGCGTATTGGCAAGACATTTAAGCCATATTTTTTAAGGACGATGTCAAAAGGTTGCAGGGAAATGGAAATGGAGAAATAGTAAAATCAAATTTCATACATTTTCTTCTCAATTAATTGCAAAGTACAACAAACAACTGAACCAGGCCTCAGCCTAGAGGCAACAACCCAGGAACATGCAAATGCGCGAAACGGGTAACATATGGGCATCGTTGACATGGGCGTGGCGCAAACGGCATACCAAATGAATACCAATGAACTGCATGAGAGCGAGGAAAGCAATACAGAACAATACAAAAAAAAAAACCAAAGAACAACAGGAAAGAACGCTCAAAAAAAACGAGGAAATAATAAAGGATTCTGTACATGGCGAAAAGCGTATAAAAACCAACGGGGAGGAGTGCAAAGGCCTTGGATTTCCACAAAACTAGGCCAACGCTCGCGGCAGTTAAATAAATGACACGACTACGATTAAACGACTTTATAAACGCTGGAGGTATAACCCTGCGGTAGGCCTGTAGCATTAATAGCAACAAGGATTGAATAACCATTTCCGAAAGTTTCTTTTAATCGAACTTTGAGCCAACGGTAGTTAAAATAAGTTTAATTTTACAGCTGGGTATTTTTTCTTTAAACATATCGCCTGGCTAAATTTTTTAAGCATGAAAATTCATTTAAAAAATTTAATGTTCGGTTAAAGCTTTGCATCCATGTAAAATCTCTTATCAAACATGATGCAATAACAAAGTGTGAGTCAAGGCTGAAAAGACGCTAGCTAACAGCTTTTGCTGAGAGCACGCGCATGGATAAAAGATGGCGTTGGCGATAAATCTACGAAGCTTATTCAGCTATGGATTGACCTGTCGAATGCCTTGGAAAATATTATTCAACAAAAATTAGGCCGAGTTCGTCTTAAACTTGTCAGATTTGTAGAAAATTGCCGACTTAAGTTCGAGCCCAAAACCTTATCGATGAAAAGTTAACAATCCTTGGAATTAAGGACACAGAAAAACAAAACTGCGAGCTAAAACAAGGCTCGGCCGAAGTTTATATACCCTTGGAGCTCATACAAATTTTCAGTACGCTTACTAAGAGTGTTTTTCAAACCTAACTTTTCTATGGCAGCTGTACTATACTGTCTGCCGGTTTCGACCAAACTTAGAGAAATCATAAAAAAACTACAGGAAAATGACGTTTTTTTTGCACGTTTTACGGGGATTTTCAACCCACTACGTTCGTGTGGCTTTTCTGCATGCCATGTTTAGCTTTCTCATTTCTACATGCGGCGTGTAGCTTTTATAAACGCAACGTTTAGCTTTCCCATTTCTTGTAGCTTTTCTACATGAAGGTTTAGGATTTTCATTTCTTAATACGGAATGAAGCATATGTACGGACATGAGGCCCATATGAAAAATTTCAATCATTACTTTGAAATATAACTCAGAAGTTTTCTGGTCATTATGTCCGGACATTAAGCCCATGGGCGTAAAGTCCGTATTCAAATTTAAATGACATTAAATGCACAGTGAAGAATATAAAACTTGACCAATTTGTGCTTTCCATACTGATAGACTAGTTCTACAAGTGGACTCATATGTTCTTTTAAAAGAATATTAAGTGTGTTTTCAATCAGTACTAGTGCAGCCGAAAGCAAGCCGTCAGGTGACCGGTTACTGTACTCCCTGACGCTCTTACAAATATAGGTATACATCCGGCAGTCAGTTAAGGGTAATCAGAGACTATAAATGAAATGTCAGCCGCACGGCGGTCGACTTTGGGACAGCCAAGGGCCAGCATGTTCTCTGTTAACCATTCGGCCGTAAGTTTAGGGCAGGGGCAGGGAAAAAACTCAATCCCATCTTTGCATAGGTGTGTGTGAGAGCAGGGCAAAAGCTGATTCAATCGCGACGCATCGAAACAAGAGCCATACACGCATCGTGTGTATGCGTCGCGTTAAAGAAAAACCGGGTTTGTTCTATTCTTTGATTGGTGTTTGAGCGCAAACTATGCACGTGCAAGCAAACTGACCAACGGGAATTTCATGTGATTTTGTTGTTGCATTACCCAATTTCTTTGTGAGTATTGTTGAATGCTCTGCCGTATGCTGCTTTTGGGCATGCCGACCCGCACACAGCCCGAACGGCATATCCGAGCGATCTCCTTCTCAATCTCTTGGATTGTGTGCTTCTAATTTTCCCAAAATAGACAGCTTAAACAGTATTGCAGACATACTCAGTACCCGCTACATCACAATCGGTCAGATTACCAGAGACTGTACATGAAATGTCGTGCGTCCGCCAGGCGATTGGGGGACATCGGGAACTTACACACAATTGCCGGCAGCTTAGCCCATAAGGCTATATAAGCACTCGCGCGACAATACCGCAAATCTCAGTTGTAAAGGGAAGCGACAAGCGACGATGAGCTACACGTTTCGTGTAGATTTTCTAAATATAGCATTTAGCATTTGAAATCCTAAACGTTTGTTTAGAAAATCCTACACGGCATGTGGGTTTTCTAAACGTTAATGTAAAAAAACCTACATTTCCGTGTGGAATTCAGAAAGCTTAATGAAAAATGATGAAATACTTTGAAAAAACGCTGATTTTCTCTTGTCATGTAGAGTTTGCATTTGCATTTTTATTTCTACACGTTCGTGTATTTTGCAAGGTGAACTGCGTTTCCTTTAGGATTATCGTTTCTACAGGTGGCGTTTAGCTAATTTTGTTTTCTCTGTGTATAAATACGAAGTCTGATGCCGATTTCATTCAAAACACAAAGGCTTTTCTCACTTAAACTAGTTTTTCGACCGATCGTTTCTATGGCAGATCGTCCGATCCGGCCGGTTTTCATACTTGTGCAGCGTATTTGTACTATAAGTGAAAAGTGAAAAGTTTAGTGAAGATAGCTTTCAAACTGACGGAGGAAATCGCATAGAAACAGACGGTCAGACAGACATGGCTATATCAACTCAGCTCGTCATGCTGATCCAGAATATATATACTTTATGTGGTTGGAAATGCTTCTTTCTATGCGTTACAAACATCAGGACAATTTTAATACACCATCTTCAAGGGTATAAAAATTTATTTGATCTCGACCATCGGATTAAAATTTCTAGTTCAAATGGTACTTGATTGTACTAAGGGTTTGATAGTCAAACTTTCCCTTGCATTTCATAATTCTACATTCAACTAGCAAATAACCTGGCGAAATGCCGCCGTCAGCTAAGCTATTTTAAGCGATATTGGTATCAGTTTTTCTTATCCGTCTTGGGGTGGATGTCACAAATTGGAAAATACTTACATACATCGGCTCAAAGCAGAGATTAACTCTTATGCCACGCCCGCGGTTAAAAAAAAAGACTCACCTGACATTTCCGATCTTGGAGGTGGATCGGAAATTAAAGCTTACAAACCCAATTTGATAACAATCGGTCCAAAAATAAGGATTGGCCTTGAACACATATTTTGGGATATTTTTCACCAATTCTCCAACCATTCCTCAAAGTTGCATTGCGATCAGTTGAGTTTTCCGAAAATTAGTATGCAGTCATAGTTGAATTTTCATAGAGATCTCTGAAAAAAAATTTTGAGCCTGATCGGATGAAAATCAAAAATGTTGCATACAACAGTTTGCTTTGAATTTTCCACATTTGCCGACAAAATTTTCCGAACCCATTTCTTAGTACTCACTTTCAGCATAAGATAAAACTACTGTAAAAAATCAGCTTTCTATCTCTTATGGTTGTCCCTAAAATTGTATAGATACTAGCAAAAAACCCCACTTTGTTTGCTAGCGTTCAATCACGTAGCTTATTTTAACCGATATCAGTTTATGAGTTTTTTTCCGACTGGGGGGGGATTTCACAATTGGAAAATATTTGACAGTATCTTATATACATCGGCTCAAATCAGAGATTAACTCTTCTGCCCCGCCCGCGGTTAAGAAGTAAAGCTCTCCTGACATTTCGATCTTGGTGGTGGACTTCTAAAACTTAAAGCTTGCAAACCCAATTTGATAAAGATCGGCCCAAAAATAAGGATTGGCCTTAAAGGAAAAAAAAAAAAAAATAAAAAAAAAAAAAAAAAAAAATCCCTTTTGCTTAAAACACACGTTTTGGGTGATTTTCCTCCAATTCTCCAAACATTCCTCAAAAGTTGCATTGCAATCGGATGAACGATATAATTTTTCAAATTTCGTGGTTTGTGCACCATTTTCCGCCCATTTCTTCAACTTAGAAACCTTCCCGGGCAATCGTCCACCATTTTACTAAGTTTCACTGAAATGAAAAATTTGCCAAATATGGCGCTTTGTGCACCATTTTCCCATTTCTTCTGATTAGAAACCTTCCCGGCCAAGCGTATAACCAATACCAAAAGTTTCACCGAGACTAAGAATTTTGAAAATATCGCGGTTTTTGGACCATTTTCCTCCTCCAGGTCCACCTCCATGTCCACCTACAGGTCCACCTCCATTGCCACCTCCATGGCCACCTCCATGGACCACCACAATGACCACCTCCATGGCCACCTTCAGGGCCACCTCCACGGCCACCTCCATGGACACCTCAATGGCCACCTCCAGGTCCACGCACAACTCCACTTCTAGGTCCAGGTCCACCTCCAGGTCGAGATCCAGGTCCCGTGTGCGGGACCAGTACAATGAAATACGGCAGCCCGAGTCCTTACAAATCCAAGTCCATAAGGTCAAAATTTTCCGACCCTAAGGTCATCAGAAAATTATATTACAAATTATTTCACTTACTATCCTTTCAAACCGAATTTCAATATTTCCCGAAGAATTTTCCTTGTGGGCGGATTTTCCGAAATCGGAAACAGACGTGTTCAATCATTTTGCATTCTATGTTACAAAACCGAATTTCAAGTCAATCGGATGAATAATAAAATTTTCCCCAACATTCTTTTCCGACGCTTTTCCAACCCCTACGGCAGAATTTTTTCCAGCATCGGAAAATCGCATCTCAATTAAATTCTCTTACTGTCCTAACAATCCGAATTTCAAGTCAATCGAACGCAAAATAAAAATCACGAATCATGCTTGACATATCCAAACCGTTTCTAAAATCGATATTTCAGGGATATCACAAATTGCGCTTTAATCAAGAATTTTGTACTTAACTCAAGAATTTTCTGGCTTATCGAAGTTTTGATACCGAAAAAATCAAGAATTTTCTGGCTTATCGAAGTTTTTACACTGAAAATTCTTGATTTAAGTACGAAATTTTTTAGCTTTCTCGATGTGTACGAATGTCGAGCTTAAATCCATTTCGGGCCTTCTTTAAACTTAATTATTATCCGACCAAGAAATCAGGTCGAGCTCTGTGAAAAAAAGTCTTTTGCAAAAAACCTTTTTTAGAAGAAGTCATCTTTGTCCAAGGGAATCGGAAAAGCTTTGCACTGGAGAAGTTTAGCTGACTCTTTTTCGTTTTTAATTTATTTATGTGCAACATTTCAATGCAAGCTTTCTTTCAAGCGAATCATGTAAGCTTTCCGCTAAGATTTGTCTCATTTCCCCCCCTTTTCAATCCAATCTCCTTTGATTACCCTGACAAATTATTTAAATTGATGTGCCAATCATACGGATAAAAGAGGAATGGAAAAATTAAGTACTTTCGGTCTTTCTTCATATTCATGGCCTTCTCTGCGATGCTTTTTCTGTTGCCAATTAGACAGAAGCTGATGAAACGTGTCGCACGTGAAAATCCCTTTTAGCTGCTCTTGATGGAATTGTAAGTTAAGTTGTTTTGTTTTTTGCTTTTGGGCCAACATAATCATAAGGCACACACAAAACAACAGGATAACGGCAGTTGAGTGATGCTAGAGGAGCAAGCAAATGGCTGGAGCTGGCTGACGTTATTTACTTGAGTTTAGTGTTAAAATATGACCAAAGCAAACAGACATAAAACAGCAGCAGCAGCAGCACCTGCCTCAGCCTCACAAATTACAAACGGGCTGCCATATAACACTCAGCAGACCTACCACAGCTCCTACTCCCATTGTGAGCCCCCATCCGGTTGAACCAATGGCACCAAGGCAACAGTAGACACGTTTTCTGAGCATGCCGCGTGTTGGCTTCCTTCGTTTCTCTTCCTTCTGTGAGCATGTATGTGTGTGTGTGTGTGAGCGCAGAAGCACTCTAAAGAAGTTGGAAGGCTTGTTAATCCATCCCTCGCTTGGCTTGTGCCGCCGCTGCTGTTTGTTTTGCAGCTAAGCATCTTTCTCCTTCTTCTTTCACCACTGCTCAGCGCATATGTTAACGGCGCATTGCCATTTCCGCAAAATCTGTCCACCAACTGTGCGGCAATGTATCCTTTTTTATTTGTATTTAGGCCTGTACAGATCGAAATGCAAGCGAAAGTACGAAAACGAAACTAATAAAGTTGTATGTTTCAACACATACTCATTTTGAATCTTGCATTTAAATTTAAGGGGGTGTTCTAACCTCGTTAGAAAGCTTTTTCTCACTTAGAAACTTAAGCCTCGGCTTAAGCATAAGGCTTACTGTATCGATTTCTCTCTCTCTGTCTGATTTAACCTTCGCTGCTCTTGCAGTTCTCAAACGCCTGGGTGCCCCTTCTAAGGTCTAGAAAAATTTAAAAAAAAACATTGTTTTTTTTAGCTTAAATATTCAAAATATTATCCCAAAAGGATTTTTTCAAAATTCGAGATACTTTCGGAGTTATAGCCATTTTAGTGAGAGAATGTTTTCGCCTAAATGACCCGTTCACAAAAATACTTCATTTGCCTGCAGTCATTAGGCGAAAAGTTTGTCGTATTGCTTCGGAGCGCAGCGTAATGAAACGTTCGGCTTTTATTTTTGCTTCTTCTTTGTTTTTACCGTTACTCGCCGAACAGCAAAGCCCGGGACGACGATCATATACTTGCTGTGACAACAGCGCTACCGCTGAGTAGATTGCTTAGGCCCAATACAGACAGTTAATTTTTGATCGTTGTTTGTGTGTTGAACTATGTATAGAGAGGGAAATCGAAACACCCCTTCCTGCTCTTATCGGCGAGGCAATTAGATCAGATCTTCCCGAGAGGAAACCATTCCACAATGGAAGATGCCACTTTGCGAGCACAGCGGACAAAAAGTTAAAAGAACGAAAGTGGATGATGTAACAATGGAAAACCACTTTCAATATGGCATTTTTGGAGTTTTACTGTTCTCGAAGTCCTTGCTACCCTTGTTATCTGTATCTCATGCAAGAAAAGCATCAAATTTGCAAGAGCAGGCGAGCGTGGACTTGGATTTAAAGCAGAGGCAGGCAAGAAATAGATTGACATTT